>OX439133.1:23621407-24096407 GCA_949318235.1 Ecdyonurus torrentis | reverse complement strand
GTAATAATCGTTTTGAATTGTGTTAATTTGTTTATTAAATATAAAGCAAACAAAATCTTATGATGAATAGCTTGGAATAATTTAAGAAAAGAATTCGATGATTGTAATGATTCAATTAAGGTGGGAAATCAAGTACTACGGAATTTGACTAAAAAGTTGTAAAGAAAGAAAAATCTGAAGTTATGTACAGTGGTACATTCAGATAGGGTCTCTTCAAAACTGGCGGGTCACCATGCTAGATTTTGTATATTTTTTTTATTTATTATTATTATTTTTTGGGGAAATTTTGTCCCATAAGAGCCCATGTTAATTTCATTAATTTTTTTTCTCATATTTGATGGTCATGAGTTCTAAAAAGTTTTTCATAGGTAGCTGTTACTATTAAATTTTAAATGGCATCATACAGTTTGGAAGTTTTCTTTTTAGATTTTGAAATGCAAGCCATCTGAATACAACCCTTAAATTTAAAGGTGTTTTGAAATGGTTTTGATATTATAATACATGGTAAATAAAGGAGTTCACAATTTTTTAAGTTGTAATAATATTGTATGTACATATTCTAAACTGTACTTTAATTGATACATGGAGAATGGAGAGAGAGAGAGAGAGAGAGAGAGAGAGAGAGAGAGAGAGAGAGAGAGAGAGAGAGAGAGAGAGAGAGAGAGAGAGACAGAGAGACAGAGAGAGAGAGAGAGAGAGAGAGGTGATTATAGGATTATAGAACACGCTCGATAAATACAAATTCATAGGAAAACCATTTTACTTGCATAACGTTCCATTTTCTGATATATATATCGAAGGAATAAAGTAAACCAAATATGGGTTTTATTTAAAATTCAATATCAGAACTAATCGTAGAGTCAATTCTGTTTAACGTGTAAGTATTTAAATGTTATAAACAAGTAAAAATAAAATCTATATAAAAAGTAAACTACTTACTGCATGATGTTATAATGTTGTTTTATAACGTTATAAAAAAATATATAATATCACTAGAATACCGTGATAAGGTTTTCATATAGATGTGCTATATTTCAGTTTTGATTTATTTAATGTATTACACTGTTTATTTATACTAATTTTTTGTTCAGATCTGGCAAACAAAAACATTGAAAAAAAAATATACATATATATAAATAGGGGAAAAGAGAAAAAGAAAATAAAGAAAGAAACTGAGAGTATGTAAAATAGCGCCTATTTTACACGGTTACTTTTTTTTTGGTGAAAGTGATCTGGGAAATCAAAGATCCGGGTTCGAGTCCCGGTCAAGTCGAGTTCCTTTTCATTGTCAGTTTACTGGTTATATAACACAGTGTAACACGAAAGCCAAACACTTTCAAGAAAGAAGCTTCTTACATAAAGTTAATGTAATAATGTTGTTCGTAAAAGCTGTCTAATGCTACTAAAATGATATGAAAAACAATGGTTATTCAAATGTATTGCGCATTTTTTGATGCAAGAAAACGGTTTACGAACAACTGTAATATAGCTTTAATAACAAAATTTAAAATATCTTTGATTATATTCACAGCTCAAAATAAAATTCATACCATTTTTTTTTGAACTCATAAAAATGTTACAATGATAACATTTAAGTTATAAAAATACTATCCATAATTTCATTCACATGTTTTTCAATTTAAGAGCAGTAACTTTATTTGAATGTACAATTATGTAAATGTAGAGAGAAAGAGAGAAAATGATATGTAAATCTAGATAATACGCAAAGAAAGTGCATAAACATGTACTATAACATTGTAACTTAATGTCAAGTTGGGATTTTTATGTCTCTATTCAATTTTCTTTCTGTGACGTAACATGTAATACTTTATTTTATGTCTTTTCTTTTTTTTTTTTTTTTATTACAACATTGCATGGAATAATTTTAACTTGTCACATGTTGATTTTTACGTGACAATCAATGTCGTTTATTACGAGAATTGCATGCTAATGAGGTTTCCGTATATGCAAAATAAGGAGAAGAAAAAGTACTATTATGTACAATATATATATATATATATATATATTTTTTTTATTATTATATATCACTTATATACAGAAATCCAACCAATGCCTAGGCCTTATCGGTCGGTTCAATTATTATTATTAACATCATTTTTTTTTTTTTTTTTTTTTTTTACATTTTAATACACATACAAATTTTATTTAATAGACAAACTAAACAAAAAAATATATATATTCTTATTTATATTTATAACAAAAACATAAAATTATTATTATTATTTTATGGTATATAATGCATATATTTTCAGCTACCATCACCAAATTAAAGATAAGAACAAAATGATTAACTTATCAATTTAAACAAGATAAAAAATGCTCTTTTAACTCCATTTTTACCAGATCTTTTGATTTTAGTATTTTTAAATTTCCTGGAATCTGATTCCACAACTTAGGTAAAATAAATTTATTTAATCTTTCACTGAATCTATTAATAATTTTTGGTACAAATAAAGGATTTGTTTGCGCAACTCTAGTATTATAATTATGCAATCTTTGTATCCCATGAGATTCAATAAAATAATTTTGACACAAAAACCTTAAATTTCTTAATTCTTCAATTGGCAAGATCTTAAAATGTTTAAAATAGTCCACATCATTTTCAAATTTATTCCCAATTCTTAAAGTTTTTATAATTCTTTTTTGCATTTTTTTTAATTCATACAATTTCCCTGATTTAGTAAATCCATAAGATACAATTCCATACAAAATATGTGAATGAACAAAGGAAAAATACAAAGATCTCATTGTTTCCTCATTTACAAAAGGTTTCACAGTTTTTAACTGAAATAAGGATGATCTTAATTTATTAATTAAAATACTGATATGTATATCCCAGTTAAAGTTTTGATCAAAATTTGTACCTAGATAATTATACCTATCAACTTGTTCAACAAATACACAATTACAATTTATTTGAAAATTATGTAAACAATTATTTTAATGCGCTTTAATCATAACTTCTTCATTCTTTCTTAAATATTTATTATATATGCATCACCTTGGTCTTTTTTCTATTTATTAAAAGTTTTCTATCATGTGACCATATATATATGTGACCAATATATATATATATATATATATATTATATATATATATATTATATATATATATATATATATATATATATATATATATATATATATATATATATATATATATATATATATATATATATATATATATATATATATATATGTGTGTAATATATACACACAAGAAGAATAAATTACGAAATAAAGTTATATACGCTTGACGTCATACTGAATGCGCTTCGATACCGAGCTGGTATGGCCGAGTGGTGAAGGCATTTGACTCGTAACTCTGTACTCCTCACCGAGTATAGGTTCGAGCCACTGCTGGGTGCGTACGTGAAGTGTGAGAGCACAACATGTTGCACGATGCATGTTTACATGCATTCCATGACGACGCACAGCATTCGGGAGGTGCATGATTGATGTGATTGCACCGACCAGCCTGCCTAGACGTTTCCACGGTTTCTCTAGGCTGTCATGGTGAATAACGGGCTGTATACTTAGGCCGTGGCCGGCCCGTGTGTGCTTTTCCATTAATTTGGAAAGTCCTTACCTGTCGATAAGACAATGTCTTGACTGGGACTGGGATTGGTGTAGCACGATAACACAATATGGCAAGCAAAAAAAAAAAAAATAATAATAAAAGTAATAAAAATAAAAAATAAAATAAATAAATAACATTAGAGGGCTAACGTCATTTTTGGCTATTTGCTTTGGATTATTAAATTATTGTAATAATATTATTATCTCGCATACTTTAAAACACAATTAAATAATTAATTAATTAACAGCATCAATTTACTCTAAAAAAATATTGCTAAGTATTTTTAAACTGACAAAATATATAATTTCTTATATACCGGCCAATTTAATTTAGTGCTTATATATGGCGTATAAATATATATGAAATCACCCTATACTTGCTCAATGTAGCAACATTTGTTTATAACATCATAATTAATGCTAAATTTTATGATGATTGTAACGTCGTAGAAAAAATTATTCCACAAATACTTTTATGTTATTACAAAATAGCAACATTTCTGCTTTAAAATATAGAAATTATACAACTTATTTTATGTCAATTTTTAGAAAACAGAAAGTAATTAGATAAATATAAATAACTTCCTTTTTGTTATATTATGCAAATAAAAATTTTAACGAAGAAATTCACGTTATGCAAATATTTACTGTTTGTAGTAATATATAAATATTACAAAACTTGCTACTCACACCACTAGCGCCCCAAAACGTGAGGAAATAATGAACGGACGAATGAACGAATGAACGATTGAACGAATGAACGAATGAACGAATAAATAAATAAATAAATAAATAAATAAATAAGTAAATAAATAAAAAAAAAATAAATTAATTAATTAATAAATAAATGAATGAATAAATAAATAAATTAATAAATAAATGAATAAATAAATAAATTGTCTGATAAATAAATAAATTGAGTCATTTAAATCATATTTGAACATATTGTATGGTGGTTTCTTAAAAAATATATTTAATTTTCCATCACAGTAATTTTCCATCTATTTATTTATTTTTATTTTGTGACAGTACTTGAATGTTAAAAAATACTTCCAACAAATTCATTTGTAAGTTAAAATATTTATAATAAAAATAGATAACCAACTTTTTATTGATAAATATGACAAATGAATTTCAAATTAAATTGCTTAATAATGGCCATGAAACAATGTAATAAGATTTTGTGAAGCGGAGTGTAATAAAAAGTTTGTTTAAAAAAATGTCAATATTTATAAAAGCATTCATTTTTTTTTCTCTCTCTATTTTGTCAATATTTTGTTCTTGTTTGTCCATTAAAAGAAGTGAACAATTTTTTTCTTTGCTCACTTTTTTGCTTGTTATTTCTGAACAATATTGTTCTACTTCTTCTGCTTTTTTTCTTCTTCTTTTTTTTATGTGTGTGTGTGTGCTACTTTTATCAGAGAAGAGGACAATATATTATACAACATAAAGATAGAGGGAGAGAAAAAGAAGTGGGAGGGAGAGACGAGGTGGTGTGATATCGGTTGGAAAATTTGGCGAAGAGAGAGAGAGAGAGTGTGTGTGAGAGAGAGAGAGAGAGAGAGAGAGAGAGAGAGAGAGAGAGAGAGAGAGAGAGAGAGAGAGAGAGAGAGAGAGAGAGAGAGAGAGAGAGAGAGAGAGAGAGAGAGAGAGAGAGCGAGCGAGAGATGAAAACACTATTTTTTTTAAAGTTTACATTTTTATTTTTCTTACATGACATAAAACGAGAAAAAGAAAAAATAATATTTATTTACCTATTGTTAACGTTTAATATATTGACAGTTTAACATTAATATACGTATACGTGTATATATATATATATATATATATATATATATATATATATATATATATATATATATATATATATATATATATATATATATATATATATATATATATATATATATATATATATATATATATATATATATATATATATATATATATATATATATATATATATATATATATATAAGGTTGTTTAAAAATGCAGAAATTCTTCTGTCTAATGATAATAAAAATATAATGGAATTTGGAAACGTAAACAATTTTTTATTTTAATATCTTGAATAACTTATTTCTACTAAATTATGAATTCATTTTATACTATCAATTATAAAAATTTGTGATGAAAAAAATGTTAAGATTATATTTCTTTTATTAATAAAATGGTTATGACATTTTTTTTATCATTTAAATATGTTTGTAGATAGCAACTTTAATTTTTTTTTTAACAAAAGTTTTTTTTTTTTTTTTTTTTTTTTTTCAAGTACTGTATAGTAAACCATACTCTATGGTCCATGTATACAATGACAACTAAAGTAAAAGAAACTCACAACGAGCTGAGAGTGAGTTAGAGAAAAGATAGTGGGTAGGAGTGAGGTAGTGTGAAGAGAGAGAGAGAGAGAGAGAGAGAGAGAGAGAGAGAGAGAGAGAGAGAGAGAGAGAGAGAGAGAAGAGAGAGAGAGAGAGAGAGAGAGAGAGAGAGAGAGAGAGAGAGCGTCTCATATATATAAAGAAACGCTATAATGCAGTAAAAATGATAAACAATATTGAAAATCAATATAGGGAAGAAGAAAAAAATAAAATAAAAAAACCTAAACATTTATTCCCATATTCACAATACTTGACATAATGTGATCGAACATCTTCAGTATTCCGTATCAAGAAACAACTTCACAAAAATACCATGTTACTGTTTTTTTTTTTTTTTTTTTTAAATAAAAATATAACGTGCATGCATGCAAACAGATATTATTGTTATTTATTGATGTAAAAAAGTTTAGGTCAATATAATACTGTATACTAAAAACCATGTAAATCTATTTATATGTCAAATTTCTATTTTATACTCGAAGATATGTCAAAATATTTATTTTAAGAATAAATAAATACTTTTTAATATTGAACGTACAGTACAAGATAATCCCTTGCCAATTTTTTTCTTGTTTTATTTTATGATATATTTTTTTTATTACAAAGATAGCGGGCAAATTTCTGCACGTATACAGTATAAATATCATAATTTATGCTGTATTTATGTCATTATAGCATAAATGATACTAAATTAGAACAATATAATAATTATGCTGTACAACATAATATTTGTGCTATAGCATATTTGTGCATTATAGCATAAATTATGCTGTAGTGGATAAATTATTCTGAAATAAGGGTAACATAATTATTATCACAATGCTATATATTTATCCGTGCGAAGGGGTATTTTGTATACATGATAGAAGTGATCGTAAAAAATAGGGCCTAACCTAAGTTTAGCATAAACCGGAAGTTGGCCTGTGATTAAGTAAACATAATAATGGAATAGGGTTATGATTTTAGGGGGTAATTTTATTTCACATTCTAAAAGAAGACAGTCCAAAATCATCTGATATGCGTATTTCTAATACTTGACTTCAGTAAGTATTTTTAAATAAGTATTAAAATACAAAAATGACATAACGGGGGTGGCAATTTATACATAATTGTGGCCATACGAAAAAGCTTCTGACCGTGATATCAAATCACGACTTTTTAAAATAGTAATTATAAATACTTACTGAACTGAAAAATTAGAAATTTGCATGCCTGTCAATTCAAGATAATGTCTTCGTTTAGAATATGCAATAAAATTGCCTCTAAAATGTTTTGGTCTTTCTCATTATTATTATCTATTTATTTTTATTCGTATGGAAAAATATAAAAGCATCAGAACTTGTAGTTTTAAAAAAACAACTTTTGCAAAACATTTTGCTTTCTAGATTAAAAATCATATACTAATACAATTTTGTTATTCTTTTGTTACAGGTGGCGTTGTTATCAATTATGACGACATCATATAAACTAATAAAAATAATAAGAAACGCTCATAATAATAATAATAATAAAAATAATATTATTTATAACTCATTATTAACAATAAGGTGTTACAAACACAACACCCTATTTAATTTTCTTAATTTAGTGCTATGAAATCAAATTTAAATCCATTTCTCCATGGAACGAATCGAGAAAGAAAACTATCATCCACTACTTCAAATTTGCCACCAAAATCAACGGCTACATCATCAACAACATCACAACAACAACAACAGCAACAACAACAACAACAAAAAACATCGATTTCAAATTTCCCGCCACCAAAAACATCGACTAGTTCAAATATTCCGCCAAAAACAATTACAACAACAACAACAACTACAACAAATATCCCATCAAGAGGATCAACAAAACCAACAACCATCACATCAACAACAAGTAGTTCAAATATCCCGCCAAAATCCGTTAGTTCAAATTTACATCAACGCTCCTCATCAATATCATCAACAGCATCAAGTTCAATTATATCTTCAAAACAAACAGTTACATCAACAAATTCAAATCTCCCCCCTAGAGGATCAATATCAACAGTTACATCAACAAATTCAAATCTCCCGCCTAGAGGATCAATATCAACCGTTATTTCAACAAATTCAAATATCCCACCAAGATCATCAATTAGTTCAATCAATACAAATTTCCAATCTAGAGGATCAATTTCAACAACAACAAATACAACAACAACAAATTTTGTGCCACCAAGAGGATCTATTTCAACCGTTAGTTCTTCAACAAGTTCAAATATCCCGCCAAGAACTTCCTTACCACCAGTACCACCAAGAAATTTGGGACCTCCTATTACTACTACTGCACCTTCACAATCTAATTCTTCTGAAGTTAAATATCCATTCGGAATACAAAATGATTTTGGACAGGTGATCCTCTCTATGGGGGCCAAGGTATGTAACAAATTTTGTTTTATTAAAATGATTTAGCTTAAAAGTATATTATTTTACCATTGAAGACTGAATGAATTTCTAGGCTTTATTTATTTATTTTTGTAATAAAAGAAAGAAAATATTTATTATTAAAAGTGTAAGAATTATGCAATTTCTATTCATTTGAACTTTACTTTATTTCTTGTTGTTTGTCATTATTTTTTTAATGCATAACTTTTTAAACTATTTATGGCAGTATTCAGCCTTTTTCACCCATTTCTATTCATTTTGTCACTTGTATACTTTAAATGTCACTAAATTTTTTATGAGTTTTATTATTATTTATTTTTTATCCTGTAAATGCAGCAAAATTTGCGGTACGTTGGTGTTATGCTCTAATACTTAATGATCTTCGTAAACCCTGTTCTCTGCTCCTAAAATGAAGATTAACTTTGGTTATTCAAATGGAATGCGCATTTTTTGATACAAGAAAACAGGGTTTACGAACAACACTGTTATTTGCTCTCTCTGTGTATTTGTATTTAATATTTGTGTCCTGATTTAACTCTCGATATAGTATGTTAATTTTTATTGATATTATTTTCAAATTCCGGACTACCAAGCTTCGAGTAAGGAAATGTTGTAGACATTTTAGAGTATTAAAAACAGAAAGTTCCAGTAAAAGGCAATTAACTAAAAGTAAAACATAAAATAAATACATTGATATCGTTTCCTATTTCAATTTATAACTATTTTTAGATTCATTTATATGAAAAAAATATTACGTTGAAAAATTGTGTAAACAGTTTTGTAATTTTTAATTATTGAAGTTGTGATGGCTATTTCTGACGCCATGAAATATTGATTACTATTCGTTTAGGATGGCTTCCATTGTATCCGATTATACAGCAAATAGCTTGTAAATTATTCTGTCGTTAATATGGCCAGGGAGGCTATTAGCTTGTTTATGAAATTATCCTCTAATTAGTACACTTTTTTTTCAGGTAAATTTCTATAATTTGTCTACTTAATAGTGCTATTATAATTCACTACTGATATTACCGCACATTGTTACTTGTGAAATAATGACTTTTTAACAATCAATCAATCAATCAATCAATCAATCCAATACATAATATAATAAATAAATAAATATATTATAAATTAGGTGCAAAGCGTTAAGCTTACAATATAAATACGATCAGTTTAGAATATAAATGTTAATCTTACTATGTTTTTAAGCATTTCAAAAGTGCAGAAATACTTCAATATTTTTATCAAGCGTTTAGCTACAGATTTTTTTAAAACCTAAAATAAGTTAAATATTCGATAGAATAAATTACGTAATTAATATTATACATTAAATATATTGTAGAGCAAAAATGTTACTATTTCGTAATAAAACAAGTAATAAATTGTAATAATGCTATATTATACAGTATTATGATTCAGAAAGGGCTTTATTTAAAAAAAAAATACATAATATAAGCGCATACATAGTTGGGCACAGTACGATCAAGACATCGGCCTTCTCTATGTAGTAAAATCTCTGTACATGAAAAATAGCATACATTAAAAATGCGTAAATGTTGCTGCATTGAGCTAGCATAATTCTTTAAAAAAAAAAAAAAAAAAAAAAAACTGCACACAAATGTAGATTGTAATGTGTAGGTATTTGAAAATGTTAGAGTATACACATATAAAAATCTATACAGTTTCTCTATTTACGAAACTAATTTAGTATCCGCAACCCGCACTACATAGCTACACAAAAAATTGCCTAAATAACAGGATACTTTTTATTTTTAGTATAGGGTGTACGCAGATGACGTCATATTTATTGCACTTGGATGCCATACTGGAGTAATTATTAACATTGCTCATCATAAGACAAACTTCATTTTTGGCTATTTTCTTTGGGAAATCAGTTAATTATTATTATTATTTTCGCATACTTGAGATACTAATTCAACCTATTAACAACATCAATGCTCTCAGTAATAATGCTTAATAAGCATTAAGCTTAATATATCGTATTTTTAAACTGGCAAAATGATCCATTTTTCTATGCGGCCCATGTTATTGAGTGATACAACATGGCGTCGACTTTAACATAAATGCATAGACCTTATGGCTAATTTTTTTTAAAATTAACAATTATAGTTAATTTATAGTGATATTAAACTTTAAATTTTAGATTAATATGGAAAAAAGAATTCCGTTGAATAAAATTTAAAATTATCTGTTTTATTTGCGATAATGCGATGACTTTAATAAAATAAAACATATTTATACGTTTTATAATAAAAAGTCTTTTTGTAATTTTTTTTCCGAAGTCCCTTAAAAATGCGCAG
The DNA here is from genome assembly GCA_949318235.1 of Ecdyonurus torrentis. NCBI lineage: Eukaryota > Metazoa > Arthropoda > Insecta > Ephemeroptera > Heptageniidae > Ecdyonurus > Ecdyonurus torrentis. The sequence goes on along the minus strand of OX439133.1, from coordinate 24,085,694 downwards.
TAACTATAGTAAATAGTTACTGATCTGCGTTTAAAAACACAAGTAGAATTAATAAACTTTTTTTTTTTTAAACCAAAACACTAAAATAACAATTTTAAAACGTAAACCACAAAAAAATATAATAATAAATATTATTAAAATAAATAAACACTATATCGTGACCGATAAAAAAAACATGTAGATACACGTAATTTAATTTTTTTAATGTAATTACTTTAGATAAATATTATTGTGATTGTTATTTGTTATCTGTTTATTTTTTAACCCATCACACATAGAATAATATGTAGTAGTTAATGTTTTTGCCGCATAATAATAAAATTAAATTTCTTTCTTTTGAATCAGTAGTAAAAATATAATAAAAATAAAATGTAAAAAGTAATGTAAGTTCACATTGACTTTATATATTTTTGTTATAAATTTTAAGAATTTCTTAGATTTTTCTTTTAATAATTGGTCAAACAAACGATAAAAGAAAAATTAAAAATGTTTTAAACAGTTTTCATTTATTATTTTATTAGTGTATACAAAATACTTAATTTTTTAAAATTTTACAAAACTATCCTACTTAAAATAATAAATATTTAATTTAAATTTGCGTATTTTAATTTGTAAAATTAATTTTATTTAAAAAAAAAAATATTTTGAAATATATAACTGAATAGACTTTTTATTTATTAACTTTTTTATTATTATTTAAAAAAATTAAAATATAATTAAAGCGACCCTTGTGTTAGGTAATTCTTAATAGAAAATATTTTAAATATTATGTACAAGTGGAAACTACAACCTTGTGACGCTTACCAATGTTGCCTTAACTAGTGTAAAAATTAATTATTGGACTATTATACAGATCTGAATACGATATAAATATTAAGGTGGGATACTTCAAATTGAAATACTTATAATTTGCAAATTTTCATAGTAGATACATAAAGATTACTTATGCAGAATGTAGTATACTGTATAAAATGCGTTCAATCTAATCGCATATAATAATACGTTTTTATTATTCTATAACAAGCATGGATGAGATTCAAATGACAAATTTTAATGATACATTATTCCGTTTCTAAACATGAAGTATAATATATTACATATAAAAAAAAGTGATCAAATATTATAGAACATTTTATACTATAATAATAAAAATTTCTCGGTGTATGTATGTATATGTGTGTGTGTGCTCTACAAAATATTGACGTGTATTTTTATTGAATAGCATGTGCACAGTATAAAATATTGTCATCGAATGTTGGCCCAATTTTTATTACTGTCAATGTTTTTCTAAAATGAAGAGTAAGTATTTTAGAGAGGTTAGACAAATATATAAATTGATGTTAAAGGTTGATTAAAAAAAAAAATAAATAAATAAATAAAATTAACTGAAAATATTACGAGTTTTTTTTCCTTCTTTTTATTCGGGAATAATGGAAACTAAAATTATACTTACTGTTATTTTTTTAGTAACTAAAACAGACTTTGAACTATTTTATTTTTTGTTATTTCAATATTTTGTCTATAAGAGCTCTATTTTTTCTATCAACTTGTTATTTGGGTTTCTTTATTTATCTATCTGTTTATTTACTTATTTATTTATTTATTTATTTATTTATTTATTTATTTATTTATTTATTTATTTATTTATTTATTTATTTATTTATTCATTCATTCATTCATTCATTCATTCATTCATTCATTCATTCATTCATTCATTCATTCATTCATTCATTCATTCATTCATTCATTCATTCATTCATTCATTCATTCATTCATTCATTCATTCATTCATTCATTCATTCATTCATTCATTCATTCATTCATTCATTCATTCATTCATTCATTCATTCATTCATTCATTCATGAATAATATAATTATAATTTGTTTGATCTGTCGTTATAATTATAAATAAGTCTCCGTGTAAAATGTAAACTTAAATCTTGTAAAAAAAAAAAAATAAAAAAAGTACTACAATATAATGTTACTGTACTACCTCTGTGTACAATAATCGACTTTGGAAGTCACATTACATAACAACGTGCTTGCTATATTAATCACCTCTAAATCTCTTGCGACCCATTGTTGCTTTTTGCTATAATATATATATACGTACGAAATGTATATAATAGTACAGTACAGTACCATACTCCCTCAATACTTCGTGCTATAGCTGACTCGTCTACTTGCAACAATACATACAACATCATTGTTGATTTTATTATTTTGTCGCAGAGCTATAAAAATTATTATTATTATTAAATATTTTTATGTACACAAATAAAATATCAACTCTCACTGGAATACTAATTTTATTATGATAATAATATATATTATCGATAAAAAGATGATGTTTGATTAGTTGATTTTTTTACGTTACAAATTAAGTTTAATGAGTAATAATTCTGAAATGTTTTCTAAACTATGTGTATCGCCACTTTTCGGATCGTAAAGCCTTTTTCAAGTTAATTTTTTTATCATTTAGAATACTACTAATACTAGATTGATAATTACCATATCTTATTATCCATGAATTAGACACCATCACGTTGATTTTGTATTTATTTTTATTTCGACGGTTATTTCACGCATCTGACTTCACAATGTACCGATGGGGCCGTGATGGGGTGCAAAGAACTTGAGAGAGGGGTTTAAATTTATTACGTGACCAGAGCAGTGACTGTGATTGGCGGCGGTATATTATGACGTCAGATTCGTGATATAACCGTCAAAATGAAAATAAATACAAAATCAACGTGGTGGTGTCTAATTTAAGAATAATAAGGTATGGTAATTATCAATCTAGATTTATCAATCTAAATGATAAAAAAGTAAGTTGACAAGGGCTTTAAAGGAATTATTGTCTCAAAATATCATCAAAGCGTAAAATTCATGAAATGGGGCTATCATACATATTATATCCATTAATACCCTCACAAACAGAGGTTGAAAAACTGTAAAGTAGGCAACTTTTGGAATTTATGATGTCATGACACCCAGGTCTACGTTAAAAATTGTAAAGTAGGTTGCCTACTGTTAGAAAAACTTGTAAAGTAGGCAACCTGTGTTACAAGTTCATTTGCATATACCTGAATTTCATGATGTCTAGAATTTCTAAAGTTGCCTACTTTACAGTTTCTTAACCCCAGTTAGTGAGGGTACAGAAATTTTGAGGGACATAATATCGTCGGTTTAGAGCACAAAACGTTTATCTACAAAAGCAACAGGGTTCAAAACATTATACAAAAAGATAAGAGTTTTAACTTTGCTGCTTTTGTAGATATATGGTTTGTGCTCTAACCTGACGATATATGTTTTAACGATGATCCCATCGAATCTCATAATTTTTACGCTTACGATTTCATTTTTTTGAAGCCCGAATCCCTTCAAAGGTTTTGATGAGGATAGATAAGCCGTGTTTGCATTCATAAGAGTCGACGCAATATGTGAGCACTAAATAACATGAGCCGATATGGTGAAATGACAAATTACATATTTTGCTTCTTTAAAAATACTTAACTTGATATTTTCGAGAGCACTTAAACTGTTAACAGTTTAATTATAGGTTTTCATATAATAATATGTGAGAATAATAATTACAAAAAAAACAACTTATGGTTTACCAAAGAAAATATATAAAAAAAACAAACGTTTTTTTCCCTATAAGCTGAGTATGAGTTTGCTCCAGTATGGCGTCAAAGCATATTTAGTATGACGTCATGTGCATACACCCTATAAACCGGTTGCATATCCTTGCACTTTGTCGTCATATTTGTGGTACCTAATGCAATGTCCAGCATAAGGAAAACATCATTTATCCCCATTTTTCGCAAAAAATAAAAGTTTGTTTTGACTGTCAGCATTTTTCTCATATTTTTCTAGCTTATTCAGGATCTAAAAAGAAGGTTTAAATTGAGGCTTAAAGCTTAGTTTGCTATTAAAAAATAAAAATAACATTTTTTCTGTGCTGGCCTATGTATTTTTAACCAACAACATGGCTGCTCGTAAATATGAGTGGAACCTCAAGGAGAAAATTATCTAAAGAATTAATATTCAGACTTTTTTTTTTATATAAATTCGTTAAGTACATAGTAAGTTTTTTTAAGATGTAAAGAATTAACTATTTTCCTCTGAAGAAATTACGTTTATACTAACGAGTTACTGTTTAAACTTTTTTCAACTAAGTTATTGGTTTGTACTGAAGAGTTGCATCTATGTATTTGAATAATTTCTGAAATTTATGTTATCCGTGCGATCTAAATATAAGAAATAAATTATATGTTTTTTTTTTTTTTTTTTTTTTTTTTTGTTTAGGCTGAGAGTGAGCGCCCCCATGGATATCATCACTATCATCTTCTTCATCACGCTAGTTCTTCGAGTCAGGGTGAACACGGGACCACGCCCACAACCTCACCACCCTTGACACCTGGACCACCTACTAGACCCCCAAGTAGAAGAGATTTAAGCCCTTCAAGACTTTCCTTCCAGTCAGCCTCATTACAATGCAGGTTAGTATAATTATTATTGTATCAACTATAATTGTATCCTTGAAGACTTTCTATACATAAATATATAATTATTTGTAATTTTAGACATCTAATTTAATGTGAAACTTTAGAAGAACGTTTTAAACTTTCATTTTAAAAGTTTGTGCAATCATTACTGAATAAAAGTAAGAAAAAAAAGGCTATTTTACCTTCTCTCTCTCTCTCTCTCTCTCTCTCTCTCTCTCTCTCTCTCTCTCTCTCTCTCTCTCTCTCTCTCTCTCTCTCTCTTTCTTTCTTCCCATCATTTCTTGCGGGAAAAAAATTGCCTTTTTCTGTGACAATGTATTTTCTAGTATTTTTGTATGTATTTATAACAGATTATTGGATACTTCTATCTATCATTTTTTTCTCTTTTTTTCCATCAATTTATACTGTATACAGTATACACTTATCAACTTTCGATTATCTATTAAATTCAGTTAAAAGGCTCTATCTTTTACAATGTTAAATTAGTAAGCCTATATTAACAAACCTATAGTTTACATTACTACAGAAAAATATATACTTTTAATAACAATGATTAAAGGTTTTTATTGGACGAAATCAGATTACAAACCTTTTAGTTTAACTCAACTGTTTTAAAATACATAGTTACACTTTTTCATTTCAAATAAACAGAATGTTTATAAATAATTATAACATCAATACGTGGTTACACCATAATCTAACAACTCTTGAGTTTATGTATTTCATATGTGGGATGGTCTTACCATGTTAGATATCTGTAAATTAGAAATGTCCCAGTGGTCAGATTTTACTATGACTGGTTGTATATTTTAGTGTTGTTTTTAAACGCTGTTTTCCTGCACAAAAAAAAAAAAAAATAAATAAATAAATAAAAAGGAATGAGAGAAAAAAAAAAGCATTTCATTTGAATAATCGAAGTTGATATTAATTGCAGAGAACAGGGTTTACAAAAAATGTATGTTCAATAGTTATTATTATAATACATATAATTAACGGAGCTTGAATTAAACTTTTTGGAATATTGTAATAAATATGCTTCAAATTACATTATTGTTATAATTTCTACTTAAAGTAGTAAAAAAAATGACAAAGGTGCAACCTTTCATCATTATGAACTACTTGTGATAAGTTGCAATGAAGATATAACAGAGAAAAGATACACAACAGATTAACATTTAAATTAACGAATAACAACGAAATTTAGTAATATAAATATTTTTTTTTATAAAAATAAATAAAAATATAAATTTATATATAAAAAAATAATTTTAAATTCAATATAATTATTTATACATTAATACATAAATTATTTAATAATAATTATGTTTAAATTATTTATATATTTTGTTATTAATTTTAAGCCTTTTAGTTCTGAAATAATGAAATTATTTTTAAATAATAAGTATTATTAAAGTTTATCTGCATTACGTCATTCTGAATGCACTTCTATTCCATTTAGCAGAACATTGCTTCTAACATTGCTCAGCATAGGATAAACGTGGTTTTTGGCTATTTTCTTTGAAAAAGTAGTCATTTTGTTACTTTTTATTATTATTAATTTATTTATTTTGCATACTTGCACATAAATTAATCTGTTAGCAACCTCAGTGCTCTCAAAAATATTACTAGCATTTTTAAAAAGGTCAACATGAGTCACTCTCCTTTTCCTTAGCCCTGTAGCATTCTTTTTTCATGAAACCTTCATTAATAAAATTTATTAAGGGTGTTCCAAAACGATATAAGCTCTATACCAATAACAGTGAACTGTTTTTTTCCTGTTTTTCTCGATTTCTAATTTATGTATCAAAATGAAACTTACACCAAAAATTTTCCAAAAAATTATGTGAGCCTGACATAAATATTATTTACTTGCAATATAATTAGGATAATTTTGTATATTTTAATAAAACTTCTATAAAGATCCTGTAAAGTAGGCAGCAAGAAATGCGCCATAAAAAGTAATGACCCCCAGACTTCCTGTCGCAAATTGCTCCTGATTTCATAAACAAATTTCCTGTCAATGAAAAATCATGAGATAGGACTAATATAAATACACATATTTTGTGCCTTAACCCTTCAGTACTCTTACAAACTAGGGAGGAATCTTGTAAAGTAGGTAATCTGCTTTACAATTTCTATTGTAGACCCGGAATTGATGACGTCATGAATTCCTAAAGATACCTACTTTACAGTGTTTCCACCCCAGTTTAGGAGGCTACAGAAGGGTTGAAGAATATAATATGTGTATAAAAAAATGGTCACATCTCATGATTTTAAAGTTTTTGATTTAATTATAGGACGCCAGGATCCCTTTAAAAATGATAAACAATCAAAATAATTTTATATGTATAAATATATTGCGCTGTGTGAAATGTACTTAACAATATAATTTTACTTGTGTTTCAGTTTGGCGTCTTCAGCTACAGATCTAAGTTTTGAGGCTGCACAACTTGAAAAAGCCATAAAAACCAATGATACATTAAGAGTAAAGAGATTTCTAGAAGTCCATCATGATAAGTTCCAGGTTAGTGTAACATTGTGTTTTTAACAAAATTATTTAAAGTCGTAGAACACCTTGAACAAAAATCTTGACTAATATCCTATAACATCCCTAAATATCAACGTTGTTTTGGCCAGATTCATTAGTTTCTAATTTTTTTCTACTTAAAAAAATGATAGATGCGGGTTTATGACGTCACAGCTCACTAGTTCACGCATGCAAAAACAAGCGAGTTGTGACGGCATAAACCCGCATTTGCCATTTTGTGAATGGAAAATTAATTAGAAATCAACGACTCCAGCCAAATCAACGTTGATATTTAGGTATGTTAGGATATTAGACAAGATTTTTTTTTATAAGTGGTTCTACGCCTTTAAGATTATTCTGATTTGATTTAAGGTCAGTATAGCCTCTTCTGTTCCAGTATACAATACAGTAGATATCAGATAGTTAAAAAAAATCGAAAAAAATATATACATAAACAAATTACGATAACAATATGAAAAGTGAACCAGAAAACTCTCTTAAATTTACGGGGTTTTAGAGCTATTTTTAGCATTCTAGAGTGGGTAGAGGGTTCGTAAAAGTAAGAAACCGTTTTTTTACAAAAGATACATATTTTTGGCATTCTGAGAGCCGCAAAAAAACGTTGTTAAAATTGACAACAATGAAATAATTTATTTTTAAATGTCTGGAGCTACAGAGAAAATTATTTAAGATTGTACGGATTTTTTTAAGGTCAGTTTACATAATGTTTTTAACAATTATGTAAACTTTGATCAATAAATTTAAATTTTAAAGTTAAGATACACACAATAAATTCTCTATCACAGTTGAAAGATAATTCAGTCTAAAAATTGTGTTGTTTATTATTTTAAATGGTTCTATGTGAAGAAATGAGAATATGATAAAATTCAGTATAAAATTTTATTAGAAACTCATTAACTGTCATAGATTTAAGTTTAAGATCTCTTACTCTGACAATTTCTCTAATTAAATCTATATAAATTCATGTTGAGACATTTTGTAATACTCATATTTTATATTAATAGGGTCTATGCATTCATGTTAAAGTCGACGCCATGTTGGATAACTCAATAACATGGGTGGCATAGGACAAAAAATCATTTTGACAGTTTAAAAACACTATAAAATATTTTTGAGAGCATTGATGCTGTAAAAATGTTGAATTAGTATCTCAAGTATGTGAGAAAAATAGCAGTTACAAAAAAAAAAACCAATTTCCCAAAGAAAATTGGCTTAAATGAAGTTTATCCTATACTGAGCAATGTTATGCACTGCTCCAGTATGGCCTCCAAGCGCAATAAATATGATGTCATCCATATACACCCTATAGGGTGTGTACGCATGACATCATTCTGGGTGCTTTCCGATGCTCTTCTTGAGCAATGAATAACATTGCTCAGCATAGGACAAACGTAGTTTTTCGCTATTATCTTTGGAAAATTAGCTATTTTTTGGTCATTATTATTTTTCTTGCATACTTGAGGTACTTTTTCAACCTGTTAACAACATCAATGCTCTTACAAAAATTGCGAAGTATTTTTAAACTGGTAAAATGTGACATTTTCCTATACCGGCCAATGTTATTAAGTACTCACTTATAACGACGACTATAACATGAATAATACCACCTTATATGAAAACTAATTATTATGATAATAACAATTTACAATTTTTAACTTTAATATTTATAATTTTGTAAATAATATTAATAACTTTTTTTATAAATATATAATAAATATATGTTCAAAGTCAATAAGTAGTGTGTGATACTATTAGTTGTTTCAGCAAGTAGATCTATTAAAATGTTAAAAATTGAATCATTTGTATCTAAAGAGTTACGACATTTACGACATTTATATGAATTGTGAGCTAATTGTTTAAATACTTATACTGCCATTAGGATGCATCAGCTGTAATTGCTTTTAACCGTAACTGATAGCACGAGTCCTGAAATTTCTATATGATAGGTATAGTTATTACTCTTGACTTTCAAATGACATTAATAACAAGTAGGAGATATATTATTGAATTTCAGATAGACTCTTTTTAAATAAACCCTTAATGCCCTCTACGTTTTCGTTTTTTTTTTTTGAAAATTCAAAAATCTTTTTTGTCCCTAATTCTTGAAGGGTTGGTATTTCAAAACTATTAAATGTTATTATTATTACTAATAAATAAATCTCAAAAGCAAAAAAAAAAAAAAAAAAAATAGCATTGAAAATTATATATTACAATTTGTGTATTGAGTTTCACTCTTTGAATCGGTAAAAACACAAGGGTTAAAAATGCAATGGCGTGGCAAAAAAAGGTACACATTTTTCCTATATCGGGATAAAAAGTTTTTCTAAATAGCACCAAAAATCACACAAACATTCAATAGAGCTTATCGGTATTGCGCGTGTAAAAATTTATAAGGGTTCCCTAATTTAACATTATGCTTATGGAGAGGAACGTGTTTTTTAATATTAATATTATTTTTTCGATTTTTGCTAAAACTACTGCACCGATTTCGGAGATATTTAAATGAGGAATACTATAGACATACTTTTACATGTTTTAAGACATATAGAAATTTTAAAAACCAATAACCGTCATTATCTTATCTAACGTGACTTTGAAAGCACTCTGTATATTGTGTACACATAATATATAGTACCTAAAGCATGAAATGGGTAGATTTTTATATTTTATTGTAATATTTCTTGTTGCAGGTCAATTTACACGGCAGCTTGCTGGATAAGTCGTCGAGTGAAACTCAAAGCCAAGACGTTGAGATTTTATTAAGAAAATCCAAAACACTTATCGACCGGTAAGTCAATATTTTAAACTCCATTTATATGAACGAATTTCTACTTAAATTCAATTAAATACGATAATTATAGAAATTAATAGTTAAGAAGATATTAAAGATGCCAAATAAGTTATTTTAAATAAAACTATCCTTTTTTCTTTCTTTTTGTTATTATTTTACGATTATTATTTCTTAAAATTTAAATAAGAATATACTTAAATGATTTGCATCCAATATAATTTACCATGATAGCATTTATTACATTCAAGAATTAATTATTTTAAGTAAACATTTTCGATTCCACTAATTAAGTCAAATTTTAAATTTTTTTTTTTTACTATTGAATTTTTACTGAACTTCAATTAAATACGAAAAATATAGAAATTAGTAGTAAAGAAAATATTAAAGATGCCCAGTAACCGACCCAATAAGACATTTTAAATAAAACTTATAATTTTTTTTTTTTTTTTTAACTTTTCTGAATGTAATAAATCAAATTATACATAATACTTAAATGATTTTCTTCCAATACAATACTACAACCACAGTGCCAGCAGATACAAGAAATAACTATAGTAAATAAATTAATTTGAAGCCACACCGGCCGTAAGTCAATATGTTAAATTCCTTTTTTAGAAACTAATTTCTACTAAAATTTAATTTGAGACGATAAATAAATAAATTTATAATTATGGAAGTATTTAAATTGACAACTATAAGATTTTAAATAAAACTCACTTTTTTTTTTTTTTTTTTTTTTTTTTTTTAATTAATATATATATTTATATGATTCGCATACAATATTCATAATTTAATATTAATTTTTTTTTTCAATAATCAACTTGTACATAAATTGAGACGCATTCAAATTTCTACTAGCATTTCAGATAATGAATTAGTAAATAAATCATTTCAATTTTGGTATCACCAATCATAGGTTAACGCAGACGAAATATTATTAAAAAAATATGAGCTAAAAACTTGTAACGTGTGTCTATGAAATCCTTCACTGACATTTTACCAATTCTATTATAGTTAAAAAAAAAAAAAAGGGAAATTATCGGAAGGAAAAAAAAAAAAAAAAAAAAATGAAATACCTTCACGGACGAAAATAAATATGCAATGATTATATTAACTCATTACAGACACATTTATGTTAAACATCCATAATTTATTATATATTTTGAAGCGAATATACTATACTGATGAGTCGGCCAATCACAGTCACCCGTCAATTCACGTGATAAGTCAGCCAATCGCAGTTACCGGTACATTGTGACGTCAGATAAGTTTTATTTTAAATGTCAAAATGAAAATAAATAAAAATAAATACAAAATCAACGTGTTGGTGTCTAATTCCTGGATATAATAAGGCATGGTAATTATCAAGCTAGTATTCTAAATGATAAAAAAAAAATAAGTGCATAGGGCTTTAAGATGTACAAGCTATTTATTTATCTTATTAAAAAGTAGCAACATTTGTACTCTACGATGTACAAATTATTCAATGTAGTATAAAATACTTACAGTTAGTATATTTTTTTCCGTGTTTTTGTATATCGTTGTGGTTGCGGCGGAAGGGCACAAGTCGTTTGGTTTTCACAACAATGAAGGTAACAAGTTGTTTGGTTTTCAAAACAATGAAGGTAACAAATCGTTTGGTTTTCAAAACAATAAAGGCAACAAATCGTTTGGTTTTCAAAACAATAAAGGCAACAAGTCGTTTGGTTTTCAAGATTTAAAGGGCACAAGTCACTTTTCATCAATAAACAACATTGCATTTTTTTAATTTTGCTATTATTTTCGTATTTTTTTGGGATTTTTCTAGCAAATACGGCGGAAATGAATGAAAAATAAATAATTAATAAATTTCACATACAAATATTATTATATTTAACCTTTATAAGCATTTTATTTCTTTTATTCTTTCGACATTTGAGACGCTTTTAAACGAGTCAATTATTTGGAAGTGACACCATCGCGTCAAAAATAAAAATATCAAAAAACTAACTTCAGATTCGTTATTTTTAACGTGAAATTAACCGAAAAACATATGTTATATAAAAATATAAGACAAAAAGTTTTTGGGTTGTAAAAACAAAGAAGGGTACCCCCTTCTTTCATCCCTTCTTAAAACAGTTTTTTGGGTTTTAAAAATAGTTGGTTTGCTCTAAGAACATTTTAAAGATAACCACCGTGTAGAGCGTTAAAAAATTAATTTTCCTGATATATCAATTGATGGGTTGCATTTATTGTGTAGCTGTCAAAATCGAAAAACTACAAATTTTGGACCCTTATTTAGACGATTTTTTTTTATTGAAGTTATTGACCGATTTTAATGTGGCGTGCATTGAAAGATGCAAAATAAAGTCAGCAATAAAAAGTTTTCCAGGGTCAAGTTTGTACATTTTGAATCTTACGAGCTATGAAGCGTGTTGTCCAAAACTAGAAAAAATTATCAGTTTTTTAACGCATTTTGTTGCGCAAAACGGCACAATAATATACTGTTGTTCGTATACAAAATCCTTTTTTTTTTTTTTTTATTATTTTTTTTTAACGACGTTGAATATCTTGTAAAATAAAGGAAGAATATAATATATGACGTCAGCAAAGATTCTAAAGCAGACTGCATTTATGGTATACATATAGGTCTTGATCTATTGCCGTGTTATTAGTATATGTGTGCTGCTATTGCATAACTCACAGAGGCTGTTTTTTATACTTTTTCCCTAATTTAGCTAGCGTAATAAAACCAACGCCATTCTTATTTTTTTGAGAAAAAAATGAGAATGAACACCAGATTTACTCATTTATCTCTGCTAGTTCCCGAGATCGATCGTGGATACTACGTGGCTGCAGCATCGCGATCAAAATGTTGGGGAGTTGCATTGAGTTTTTTACAGTTTTCTCTGCTGCTATTTAATATTTTGCAAAATAAATATACATATTCGTGATCCTTATAAAATTTCCTTTCATTTGGTATATAATATCATAAGTTTACGTTCTTTTGTAATGATAAAATTAAGAGATACGGGATGTTAATTCTCCCGTATTTAAATCTGCTGTATTCCCGCTGTGCGTACGTTACACGCAGTGAAGTACGAAGTTAGTAATAGCTACTTTTTCCCTAATTATTTTACGGTTATGAAACCTTCACAATTGTTCCTAATTTTGAAAAATATTTTGATCCATATGCGGTCGTCCATACTTTGGTCCAGTAGATACTTTGGTCTAATCGGCCAGTTAGACCGCGACTGCCTGTGGAGTAAGCGCGAGATTACTCTCAAAATATCTACTGGACCAAAGTATGGACAACCGCATATGGATCAAAATATTTTTCAAAATTAGGAACAATGGTGAAGGTTTCATAACCGTAAAATAATTAGGGAAAAAGTAGCTATTACTAACTTCGTACTTAACTGCGTGTAACGTACGCACAGCGGGAATACAGCAGATTTAAATACGGGAGAATTAACATCCCGTATCTCTTAATTTTATCGTTACAAAAGAACGTAAACTTATGATATTATATACCAAATGAAAGGAAATTTTATAAGGATCACGAATATGTATATTTATTTTGCAAAATATTAAATAGCAGCAGAGAAAACTGTAAAAAACTCAATGCAACTCCCCAACATTTTGATCGCGATGCTGCAGCCACGTAGTATCCACGATCGATCTCGGGAACTAGCAGAGATAAATGAGTAAATCTGGTGTTCATTCTCATTTTTTTCTCAAAAAAATAAGAATGGCGTTGGTTTTATTACGCTAGCTAAATTAGGGAAAAAGTATAAAAAACAGCCTCTGTGAGTTATGCAATAGCAGCACACATATACTAATAACACGGCAATAGATCAAGACCTATATGTATACCATAAATGCAGTCTGCTTTAGAATCTTTGCTGACGTCATATATTATATTCTTCCTTTATTTTACAAGATATTCAACGTCGTTAAAAAATAATAATAAAAAAAAAAAAAAAAAGGATTTTGTATACGAACAACAGTATATTATTGTGCCGTTTTGCGCAACAAAATGCGTTAAAAAACTGATAATTTTTTCTAGTTTTAGACAACACGCTTCATAGCTCGCAAGATTCAAAATGTACAAACTTGACCCTGGAAAACTTTTTATTGCTGACTTTATTTTGCATCTTTCAATGCACGCCACATTAAAATCGGTCAATTACTTCAATAAAAAAAAATCGTCTAAATAAGGGTCCAAAATTTGTAGTTTTTCGATTTTGACAACTACACAATAAATGCAACCCATCAATTGATATATCAGGAAAATTAATTTTTTAACGCTCTACACGGTGGTTATCTTTAAAATGTTCTTAGAGCAAACCAACTATTTTTAAAACCCAAAAAACTGCTTTAAGAAGGGATGAAAGAAGGGGGTACCCTTCTTTGTTTTTACAACCCAAAAACTTTTTGTCTTATATTTTTATATAACATATGTTTTTCGGTTAATTTCACGTTAAAAATAACGAATCTGAAGTTAGTTTTTTGATATTTTTATTTTTGACGCGATGGTGTCACTTCCAAATAATTGACTCGTTTAAAAGCGTCTCAAATGTCGAAAGAATAAAAGAAATAAAATGCTTATAAAGGTTAAATATAATAATATTTGTATGTGAAATTTATTAATTATTTATTTTTCATTCATTTCCGCCGTATTTGCTAGAAAAATCCCAAAAAAATACGAAAATAATAGCAAAATTAAAAAAATGCAATGTTGTTTATTGATGAAAAGTGACTTGTGCCCTTTAAATCTTGAAAACCAAACGACTTGTTGCCTTTATTGTTTTGAAAACCAAACGATTTGTTGCCTTTATTGTTTTGAAAACCAAACGATTTGTTACCTTCATTGTTTTGAAAACCAAACAACTTGTTACCTTCATTGTTGTGAAAACCAAACGACTTGTGCCCTTCCGCCGCAACCACAACGATATACAAACGTAATAAAATAAATACAATACAATTGCGAAAGGCGAAAGAATAAAATTTTATATCACCTTAGATTGTTCTAAGAAAAGAAAACTTTGAAAGAAATATTTACATAAAATATTTTTTGACAGTAAAATTTGGTATGTTTTCTGTAATATATATATTACCTCTCTCTCTCTCTCTCTCTCTCTCTCCCTCTGCTCTTACTCTCACTATCTATCTGGTGGTATAATCTTCATTAGTCGGTAACAATCTTGTTAATTGCTCATCATTATTGCTACCTCAGGGGTATTTGGGAGGAAAATTACGTTGTAATTTAACCTACCAACCTTTATAATATTATATTTTAATCTTATATATAAAATCATCTATGTTATTAATCTTATATAATATTATATAGAACATTTTATACGTATCACAAAATCTATTTTCATGTTTATATTGCTTACCATATCTGAATAAATGGTACTTTAGAAATAACTTTAGTGATGATGATGATAGCTATAGAAAATATATCTTAGAAATGGAGTATAATTTATAATAAAAAAAAAATTGTGTTTACTTTATTTATAAGGATTAAAATATTAAATACTCGTATATTGTTGCTGTATTTATAAAAAAAAAATACAGATAAAGATTTTAAATATAATTATTATTTCAATTTAAAGGCATAGAACCCGTTGTACATATGAAAAAAAAAATACATATAAAAAAAATTAAAATAAATAAATAAAAACTTATCTAATATTTTAACATGTTTATTTATTGACGAAGCAGTATTTCAGATACTTCATGTGAGTTTAGTGTATAGGCATTTTGACCTTTTCTCATCACCTGTTGGGTAATTTATATTATGTATAATATCTAAACCCAATAAAGAACTATTATTATTAACATACGTGTAAATACCAACATTGATTAGGCCGCAGTCATTGATTTCTAATTTATTTACAATTTAGAAGAAGACGTATGGGGACAATGACGTCACAGCTCACCTGACGTCCAATGACGTCCACGCGCGCGTTAAACAAGTGAGATGTGACGTCAGAGTCCACATCTGACTTTTTAAGAATGGAAAATAAATTAGAAATCAATGACTATGGCCAAATCAATGTTGTTGTATTTATGCGGGAAAGCAGGTACTACGGGATTTGACTAAAAAGTTGTAGAGAAAGAAAAACCTGAAATTTTGCACAGTGAAACATTAGGATATGGTATCTTCAAAAATGTATAAATTTTGGAGGGTCGCCATGCTAGATTTTTAATTATGTTTTTTATTATTTTTTTTTTTTTTTGACATTTTAGTCCCATAAGAGCCCAAGTTAATTTCATTAATTATTTGCTCTCTTATCTGATTGTCATGAGTTCTAAATTTTTTATTATAGGTAGCTGCTACTATTAACTTTCAAGTGGCATCATAAAGTTTTGAAGTTTTCTTTTTAGATTTTGAAATGCAAGCCATCTGAATAAAACCCTTAAAGAAGTGTTTTGTTGAACGTGTTCTACGCTTTTAAATTCTAAGATTTTCTATTTCTCAATATTATTAAAAATTTCAACATTTTTATTCTTCCACTCTTTAATATTACATATCTAGAAAAAAGAGCGAGATTCTAAGAGATAAAAAGTTATCAGAAATACATATACATATATATATATATATATATATATATATATATATCTTATATTCTACCTATTGAAGTTGAAATTTGATTGATATAAACTAGATACGTATACAGATACGTCTCTTTTGATTTAAGAGGAAATAAGAAGAACTTTTAGTGTCAAATATCATTTTCTTTACTATTGGGAAGATTGTCGATATTGGCAATGACTAGAGAGAAAGAGAGAGAGAGAGAGAGAGAAAGTTTTCTATCGGGAATACTGCTTTTCTTATGTTATAGTTATAGACCACAAAATAATAGCTTCATCATTTCTACACGGTAAAAAATTGAAGTGTACAAAGTGCTTTCTTAATAAAAACGCATCTCTCGAAACCACTAGAAGTATTAAGGTGTATTTATATTTAATGATTTTATTACGTTCCATGACCTTTATATGGAAACTGCAAATAATATTGCTGTATTTGAATTTTTGTATCTTAGCGCCGCAAATTGATTAATATCATAAATAGCAATAAATATTTTTCTATTTAAAGTTATGTAAGAGACAAAATAAACGGTTGCACCTTTAGGGTTGTATATAATTAGACACTCTTCTTCACTTATTTAGTTTAAACCAAATGCGACTAAAACAAGAGAGAGAGAGAGAGAGAGAGAGAGAGAGAGAATTTTATTTGTTATGGTGGATCATAGTAAATATGAAAATGTATACAGAAAGCATTGGTTATGTGAAATATCTTAATTGAAACGGAATAAAAATAATCATTACATTGGAAACGATAAATTTACGGTATTAAATTTCCACTAAATGTTATTAGAATATTTCTAAAAATTGAAATGAGAGGTGCACAGTCTTTTTTCTAAAAAATTATTTCTATTGGCTTATGGCCATACAATGCTATCAGATGAAGATCTCAGTTGGTACTTTTTTTTTTAATAATGTTATTTCCATATGCCAATAGAAATAGAAATTTATTCCATCAAAAACAATATTTTGTTATACAATAAAAATCTAGCATAAATTAAGAGACCTATTTTATCCGAGTTGTGAAATAGTAATGCTGTGCATAAATCTTGCTTTTAGACACTAAAATGACGATCAGCTATGGTTAATCAAATGGAAAGCGTTTTTTTTTTTTTTTTTTTTTTTTTTTTTTTTGGTGCAGGAAAACAGGGTTTACGAACAACACTAATGCTAATTTTGTCCAATATAACCATAATATGCAATTTTATAACTGTTCAAATTTAATACTTTTGAGTATTGATTGAAATAACTAGAATAATTTTTTAATTACACTTTCAACTGATAATATACTGTATAATGGTATAATATATAGAAAAACAAAAAGCTTTTAAAAGAAAATTCCCTGTTATTATTTCCTGTTTTGTATAATAAAATATCCGTTTCCCTCACATATTTTTATTATTGTTAAGTTGATGTACAATGTTTTAAATTAAGTTTTTGTATTCTTAAGTTTTTTCAATAAAGAAGGAGAGAGTATAGTTGTGGGAAATGTGGGATGGTAATAAAAATATTTTAATTTTTGCAAATACGATAAACTTTTTTTTTTTTTAATATATTGTGCTCAAATAACAATATTTTTTTTCTTATCAACAATGTTACCTTTGAGAACTTTTTTTGGGGCCTATTACAAATTTTACAAAGTTCGCTGATTTTCCATCTTTATTATTATTAATTTTTTTTTTCTTCTTAACTGCTCATTTTTATTGTACTTCATTCGTTGATTCATTCACTTATGCATTCATTTATCAATTTATTTTCGTTTTCGTTTTCGTTTTTTTTTTTTTTTTTTTTTATTAAAAAATTTTACTAAAAAGTTTAAAAGTATACCAATAAAAATAAAATAATAAAAAGTTTTCTATACATGCGTCACAAATTTTGTTTCCAAACTATTTGACAATTTATATAATAATATAACATAACGTTGATGTTATAGAATATTAAATTTCACTTCTTAAGAAATTTTTTCCTGAAGAATGTCGGTGATAAGGTCATGAACTATACATTTTTAATATTTTCTACCTCAAAAAAAAAAAAAAAAAAAAAAAAAAATTCTAGATAAAAGAATACCATACGTATATCTGTGATATTAAAGTTAAATTCAAGGAAACGACCACAGTTTCAATATTTTCATATTGTGAATATAAATTTTATACAAATTTATTATTATTGTGTTACCAAAGATAAAAAAATGTACCACAACCAAAAGGTGACGAGAAAAAAATTAAACTTTAATATTTAGAGATATATTAGCATCAATTTTTTATTCCTATCAATGAAATTTTTTAATAATATTCTACAGTTCTGAGAAGCTAAGGTCATTTGAAAATCGCTCAATCAATTATTTGAACAGTAAAAATAGTACACCATTTTGGCCGACTGTTCAAAAAGTCAACCACCCACATTGTTAGAATCTCGGGACTTCAGTGCTGTAAAGTAAAGATATGGATATAGTTTTTAATTTCAGATTACGGATAAGAACTGGATTTTACTGACACGCTTTTATTAGGATCTTTATTACCCGGATTGAAAACGGAAAAATAAATTCAGAATCAAAAAAGAAAAAAAAATCGGTTATCGGGGGGAGAGAGCTATTAAAATCCGCTCTGATTACATCCGTATTTACAGTACCTAAATATTCGTGTTTTTTATACATATTTGTTTGAACCGGATTGTAATCCAATTACAAATTCAGATAATTTATTGTTGTTTTTATTTTTGATATTATTATTATTTTTTTTTTTTTTCAAATTTCAAAAAGTTACTAATAAAAAAAAAAAGAAAAAAAGAAAGAAATTGAAGAAGATGAAGAGAAAGGTTCACTTAAAAAGTCACTTTCTTTCATCAATGGCTACCCCTTAAAGATAAATAAAATACGAAAAAGAGAGTCAAATCTATACCATTTGATGATAAATCCGCCTTTCAACGGCTTATTTTGCCCTTTTTACTTAAGAACCACTGCACTGGAGAGAGAAAGAGAGAGTTTTGTTATTTTTATTACAAAAAATATCAATCATATTTCTTCTTCTAAGAAATGACGTGTTCCCAATTTATCTATATCTCTGTGGCTGGTAGTTCAATCTCATAACACTGAACATTTTTTTTTTTTTTTTCTTTTTTGTTCTTTAGAGTGAAATGAAAAGAGAGAAATGGTCAGATTAAGTTACCCTTTTGCTCTAATTTAATACTTCTTTTTTGTATATTTCGTTTGAAATACCATAAGACTTATCAAATATCCTTTATTTCTGATGTATTAATACATAGACTTGATTAATTTTTTTTCATCATTTTTGAAGGTTATTTATTAATTTTCTATTTCATTTAAAATAATAATTATTGTCTTTTATGAACAAGAAAACTATTTTAATTAAAGCATCTAAATAATTTGTTTACATTTATACTGTATTATTAAGGCACACTAAATTAAGAGTACAAATTAATATCGTGTTCTTATTTTGCGCTTTAAGGGAGTAGGGGACCGACGTCGGCCATTAGACTCAACCTTTTCTCGTCCAAAAAATTTGAAATTTTGCCCAATGATAAATATATAAAAATTTTGGGTGGTCACTGTGCAAATTTATTTTATATGATTTTTTGAAATTTTAAGCCCCTAAGGCCCAATGTTAATTTCAATATTTTTTCTTTTTTTCGGGACGGTCAAACCTCATGAAATTTTTATCACGGCTAGGTGTGACCCTTAGCTACACAATGACACCAAATTTAGACACAAAACACTTTTAGTTTTTGAGATATAAGGTCAGTAGCCTACTCCCTTAATTAGAGGTACAATCGAGATAAAATGGTAATGAAGTTTGCTTATTGAATTGAATAATAATAAAATGGTTTCTTTAATTTAGAAGATTTAACAAATAATCAAATTATTGGTACCTTATAAACATTTTATGATTTATTTAGTTGATAATCTATTAATATCAAGTTTAATCACTCATTCTATGCAATATGTAATGTACTAACAACGATTCTATTATACAAATCCATAATAACTCTTTAAAATGCTTCTTTCATAAGAACTCTATAATTAAGCCACTAAGATATCAACGAAAATAAAAAGATGTAAAGAATTTAATTGCCATGAAAAATTGATACAGCTGCAAATGTACTTAAAATAAATAAATAAAAATTTTAAATAAAATTATTTGAAATATATTAATAATTGTAAAATATATTTACAATATTAAATTTTGGTATTTGATTTATAAAATTAAAATTTTTAATAATTTCTTTATTTTTCTACAATTTTGTAAATCTTGCAATGAAATGTTTTTAATTGTTGCAACGTTTAAGTGACAAAGATTTTTTAGTAAGAAATGTATTAAGTATATTCAACTTTATATTAAATAGTTCATTGCACGTGGTCCATTTTAATATTACAATGAGATATATTATATTAAAAAAAAAAAAATTACAGCATAATAAACACATCGAATTGTCATTAATCAATAATATTAAAAATAATATTTACATATTATTTTTATTTATTGTTTGATTTCTTCTTCCCTTTTTTTTTTTTTTCCTTTTTTTTTTTTTTAACAAAAAGGTGAAATCATGTTACAAATTATGAGTTACTATAAATTCATTAAAATCTAAATAATAGTGATGAATTGGGAAAAAAAAGTCAATAACTTTCAAGGGATATCCGAGATTAAAATACACAATCCCAAATTCATAAAGTTTTATTTATAAAATAATAATAATAAAATAAAAATTTTAAACTTTTTTTTTTTTTTTTTGATACGTAATCAAAGTATTTTATTTAAGTATTCTCTAAAAATTTATACGTTGAGAGCAAACATTTGGTTTTCTAAGTGTTCTTTAGGGTTGTATCTAGATGATTAGTATTTTAAAATTGCAAAAGAATACTTCGAAACTTTATTATAACATTTGAAAGCTATAATAGTTACGTATGATAAGAAAATTCAGAACCCCTGACCATCAGATAAGAAAAAAAAATTATTGAAATTAACATGGGCTTATATGATATTAAAACTTAAAAACAAAATAAAAAATAAAAAAATCTTTCATCTTCTTTATCTTTATTTCTTTTATCTTTAATTATTATCTCTTTAATTTTTTTTTACATTTTTGAAGATACCTTATCCTTATGTATTACTTTGCAAGATTTCACATTTTTCCTTCTTCAATTTTATATTCAAATTCCGCAGTAGCTAATTTCAAGCCTTAAAAAGTATAATATGCATCTTAATTAATTTGTTTCTCTCTCTCTATTATGTTACAGATTAGATGCAGGAGGTTCAGAACGTGAACCTGAACTACCATCAATATTCAGCAATGCATTACATGTAGCTGTAAATTACGGTGCTGTTGACGTAGTAAGATTACTATTAAAATACGGCCTTGAACCAGATCAACAAGGAACTAGACCTCAAAATGAAACAAATTTCTTTAGTGGTACACCAAATTCACAATTATTACATCAAAATAAAACAACTCCTGAACTTAGTCCATTTAAAAAAAGAAAAACACAATTTAGTAAATCATTACCAAGACAACGTAGTTTTTCATTAGATAGTGAAATAGTTGAAATATCAAATACACAAAGATTTTTAAGTGAAAGAAGAAGTATTAGTTTAAAATCAACACCAAATATAACAACAACAACAATAACAACAACAACATCAACAATAACAACAAATAAACAATCAATAAATATACCAAGTACACCTAGTAGTCCTGAAAATGATAATTTTCTAAGACCACAAGAAAGAAGTATATTTGCTGAATTAAGAAGAAGTAGTGAAATATTTAAAAGTATTTTATTAAATTTATCAAATAGTAATAATAATAATGAAGATAATAATAAAAAAAGTATATGTGGTGATTCTAGTAGAGGTTCTGTATCACCTATGGAAGGTGGTATGACATTAGATTTAGCAGGATTATTAGCAGCTCATGAACAAAGAAGATTAGCTGCATATCAACATGATTCAGCATCTGGTAGTAGTAAACATAATCATGGATCAAGTTATAGTTCTGAATCATCAGTATGTACATCAAGTGATGAAGATGAACCAAATTGTGGTATTATAAGTCCACAAAATGATGAAGAAAATGGTACATTATTAAAATTAAATCCATTATTAAATCAAGATAAAATTGATGCATTACATGCTCAAGTATATACAAAACAATATTTATTTTCATTACCTACTATATTTTTAGCAACTATTAAAGGTTATGCTAATTTAGTATCATTATTATTAAAATATGGTGCATATGTTAATTCACAAGATTGTTATGGTAATTCACCATTACATTTATGTTTATGTCAAGCAAATATACCATGGGAATGTGTATTAGATTTATTAGAACATGGTGCACAAATATCAATGAAAAATCGTTCTGGTTTAACACCATATGATTTAGCTCCTAGTAGTTTAGCTAAATTACAAAATCAGATGTTATTAGATTGTTGGGCAGCTTTTAAAGCATCACCAGCTCCAACACCTGGTAATGTAACACAAGTTGATTCACCACCACAAAATTTAAACGATATTTCACCATCACAATTACAATCTCAAATTGGACAACAGAATACAGGTCAAGGATCTCAACAACAACAACAACAGCAACAACAACAACAGCAACAACAAAAACCACAAGGTATATTAAGAAGATTACATGAAGGTTTAAAAGCAAGAACTGATTCTGAAGAAGTATCATCTACTTCAGCTGAAGCTTTACCTGGAGTTTCTAGTGCTGGGAGTGTTAGAAGTAAAGGAAGTAATCCGGAATTGAGTGCTAAGGAAAATAGGGTGAGTACACAACTATTTATTTTATACACGTAGGAAAAAAAAAAAAAGTATATGAGAGAATTTCACAAATAAAAATGCGTAATAATTACTCTAGCTCAATGCAGCAATATTTATGCATAACATCATAATTCATGTTATATTATAAAGCTATTATATACCCTACATACGTATTATATTGTAATATATAGGTAAGATATTAATAATTACTTATGTATACAAAATAGTAACATTTGTGCTCTGCAATATAGTAAATGTTCAATGCAGCATACATTACTAAAAGCATTTTTTTAAGTAGAGAGAAAGAGAGAGAAAGTAAAATTATGTAAGCTAAATTTTATAAACATTGATTCAAATTCCAAAAGAACCCATCATTTCTGGAGTATAAATTCAAAATAGTTTATTTTCCAATCTCCTACATTCAAAAGCAGCAATACAAGACCATCTGTACGCTTGTTTATAAATCATGTAAATAACAATAAATAAATAAATAAAATAAATAAATAAATAAATAAATAAATAAATAAATAAATAAATAAATAAATAAATAAATAAATAAATAAATAAATAAATAAATAAATAAATAAATAAATAAATAAATAAATAAATAAATAAATAAATAAATAAATAAATAAATAAATAAATAAATAAATAAATAAATAAATAAATAAATAAATAAATAAATAAATAAATAAATAAATAAATAAATAAATAAATAAATAAATAAATAAATAAATAAATAATCGTCTTTATTCACAAAAATGCATAGAAAAAAAACAAATTTTTGAAAGGGCGATTAATATTAACTGTAACGAGGTATTCATATAGGGTGTATGCACATGACGTCATAATAAATGCACTCCGATGCCATACTTATGAGCAATGAATATCACTGCTTAGCATAGGACAAACGTGGTTCATTGGCTATTTTCTTTGGGAAATCAGATATTTTTTTGGTTATTATTATTTCTTTTCACATACTTGAGACAGTAATTCCACCTAATAACAGCAGGGTTTCATTATGCAAAGTAACGTTGCTGTACAGTATAGCTAACAAGTAAGTCAATATCACTCTAAAAAAAGGGTGAATTACTTTAGTTACGAATAATAACTTATTATTTACGATAATCACTTTTAAGTTATTACGAATAGCTAAAGTAATGCATTTTAGCAAATTATTAAAAATAGCTAATTTGAGTTGTTTGAAGTTGTTATAAGTTTATTACAGCTATTTTAAGTCAAAACAGCTATTGTTAATAACACGCTAAAATTCATTATTTAGATGCTCATAGTAACTTAAAAGTGATTATAAGTTAGTGTTCATAACTAAAGTAATGTACCATTTTTTAGAGTGAGTTACATCTTAAGGACACTGTCTTTTACTATATGCAAAATCGGGATATCGGCAAATTTAAAAAAAAAAAAAAAAAAAAAAAAAAAAATGTTTTGTCAATTATTATATCATATTATCCAGTTAAGAAAACACGTTATATTTTAACAGTAATAATAATATAGATTTATTGAGCAAAGTACAAACATAACAGTCAAAGTCACAAACAATGATGCAATTGCTCAAAAGGATAATTGAAAAGGCAAAGCCCATGAAGTTAATTATCTATAAATTGATAAAAAATTAGAAACAGAACATATAATTAAACGAGATTATGTTTAGTTATTTTTAGAAACATAGACGCTGACATTTCTTTAACATCACAGTTTAACTTATTATAGAGGTTAACGCTCCTAGGAAACAAAGTATCATTATAATAGTTGGCTTTGATTCTAGGTACAATATAGCTATATAGATATTAATGATAACAAAATTATAAAAAGAAATATTTCTTAAGGGAGTAGGGTACCGACCTTATATCTCAAAAACTATAAGTCTTTTTTGTCTAAATTTGGTGTCATTGTGTAACTAAGGGTCACACCTAGCCGTGATGAAAATTTCATGATGTTTGACCGTCCCGAATAAAAGAAAAAATTATTGAAAAATACATTGGGGCTTATGGGCTAAAAATTCCAAAAATTCATATACAATTAATTTGCACGGTGACCCCCAAAATTTTTTATATATTTGAAATTGTCTCAAGCTGAAGTATCATTGTGCAAAATTTCAGATTTTTTTGACGAGAAAAATTTGAGTCTAATATCCAAAGTCAGACCCCTACTCCCTTAAACAAATACTTAAAATTAAATGTATTATATTATATTAGAATAATTAAAAAATTGTTTTTATAGTATAACATTTTATATATTATATTATAAATTATTTTAAGTATATATCGTTTTTAGTTAACATTGATAGAAATATATTGTTATTATTATTATTATTTTTTAATATTTATTAAATTAAAATACATTTTTATTATTTTAAATAAGTTAAATTATAATTTAATAAATCACCAAGAATTTTTGTTGTTAAAAGACAGTAATCTTAAATTTTTTATGAACATTATAGTACAATATTTCAATTCTGTATTTATTAATAACTATCCATACTAAAGATAATGAGCTCTTGAAAGACGACTGTATTTGCAAGATATAATATTTTGATGCCATACCGTAGTAATGAATAACATTGCTCAGCATAGGACATACATAGTTTTCGGCTATGTTTGGGAAATCGGTTAATATTTTGACATTGTTATTTTTCTCACATACTTTAGATAAAAATTCAATCTATTAACAGTATCAATGCACTCAAAAATATTGCTAATATTTTTTTATCTGCAAAATGAGTTATTTTTCTATACCGGCCCATGTAGTGAGTTATGCATATTCCCTATTAGAGCCTATATAGAACTAGTAGAAAACGTATTTTACCAGAAACGAAACAAATACAAATTATACAATTCCTTTTTTAACATTAGCTCTCCACAATATCACTTTTTAACACAATATCACAACAACAATATCCTTTTTCAATATTTGATTAGTTAAAAAAAAATGTCCCAGTATGCAATACAATGGACATCAGTTAACCCAATAAAATATAGAGGAGGGAGGGGTAGGAAATAAAACAAATTGTGATAAAAATATAGCTTTTTTTAAATACCATTATTATAATCGCGTAATACAAGTAAAGAAAGAAATAATTATTTATCGTTTTCTTATTTTACAATAATTTAATAATTATATGCCTTAACCATATGATCTTATACTATCATGTTAAAGGTTAAAAACTCATATTATACTTTGTAATACAAGTGACGTTAAAAAATAAATTAAACTACACTTGTGTATACAAGAGCAAAAAAGAGAGAGGGAGAGAGGGAGAGAGGGACACACACACACACACACACACACACACACACACACACACACACACACACACACACACACACACTCACAGAGAGAGAGAGAGAGAGAGAGAGAGAGAGAGAGAGAGAGAGAGAGAGATAGTACTTCATGAATGAGACGATATAATTTATTGATTGAACTTAATGACGTCAGAGTGTTTCATTCATAAAACAGATTATATATTATAATATTGTGACGTCAAAAAAATATTATTCATGAATCTGACTATATACTTTTCATAACATATACATGGTATAATAGTAACATTTATCTTTTGTGAACTTTACTTTTGTAAAGAATAGAGTGAGTGAGAGAGAAAGAGAGTAGAGAGAGAGAGAGAGAGAGAGAGAGAGAGAGAGAGAGAGAGAGAGAGAGAGAGAGAGAGAGAGAGAGAGAGAGAGAGAGAGAGAGAGAGAGAGAGAGAGAGAGTAGAGAGAGTTATAGTATAAAGCTTTGAAATATAAATATTTTAAAGTATTAATATTTCACCTAAAGTTGAAAACGTACGTACGTATATTTATGTACATTACGCATACTACATACATATATACGTATACTAGATTGTATAGAGTGAAATCTTATAAAATTAATTTTATTAATTTAATACATAGTATATGTTCAACACTACTCAAATGCTGCTTTGTGGCTTTTAATTTATTTATGGTAAACTTATGTATTATATATATATACATATATATATATATATATATATATATATATATATATATATATATATATATATATATATATATATATATATATATATATATATATATATATATATATATATATATATATATATATATATATATATATTATATATATATATTATATTGTAAATACTAAAATAAGCGAAATGTGTCAGAAATTTTGATTTTGATTTTGATTTTTTTTTTTTTTTGTCTTTGTTTTCGTGGTGGTGCTGTGTACAAAGTAAAAAATATTAAAGCTCTCAATATTTAAAATTATGAAGTGTAAAAGTACAACATTTAGAAACATGGTTGGTTGACATATTACGCTCAAATTAAGTAAATTAACGAATAATTGGCAGTTTTTAATATTTCGTCTGCAAAAAGGAAAAAAGTAAATAAATGAATACAATAATAATAATAGGGCAAGGTTTATAGATAATAGGGTATTTCCTGGTAGTATAAGAATATTAATAATAATTATATAATGAAAAATAAAAAAAAAATATAAAATCAAGCAATCGGGTGTTTTAAGGTATCCTAAGCACATATAAGCATAATCAAAGGACATATAAAAAGTCTTAAATTTTGGGATAAATGAATAAACACGAAATGGGATCTTCAAAACTGTTAACAATTTTTACCAGAATGTTAATGTAGTCCCACGAGAGAGCGTAAAAATACTGTATAGGGTGGTTTCATTTATATTAAAGTCGACGTCATAAGTGAGTACTAAATAACATTGGCCGGTATAGGAAAATAGCACATTTTGCCAGTTTAAAAATACTTTGCGATTTTTTGGAAAGCATTGATGCTGTTAACAGGTTGAATTAGTACCTCAAGTATGCAAGAAAAATAATAATAACCAAAAAAAAATAGCTAATTTCCAAGAAAATAGCCAAAAACTACCTTTGTCCTATACTGAGCAATGTTATTCATTACTCAAGATGAGCATCGAAAAGCACTCAGAATGACGTCATGCGCACACACCCTATAGTATGCAATTTGCGTAACTATTCATGTTGCTGACATCAGAAACATGCAGAAATTATTAAAAAAAAAAAAAAAATGGTGTGCGGGTTGCATAAATTGAAATTTTCTGATTGCTGCTACGGAGCTACAGTTGGTTTTTAAAACAAACAAAAGTTATTAATGTAAGTTCCATCAAGTGTTTTGTGATATAAATGCTTATATTTTCGTCTGGTCTATTCCTTTAAGCACGTAAAATTACATGAAAATTCATCCTCTTTAATAAAACGTGACTCATATTTCATACCACAATCGGTTATCATATTTTTAACACCTACTTGCATTCTGTACTCGTTAATTATTCAGTCTCTTTATCATCACGGATTGGAAACACAATTCTAAATTACTTATTTGCACATGCTACATAAGGATTATAAGTTTCAATATAATAATTGATGATTAATTTTAATTTATTTTTAGTTTTATTAATTGTTTATAAAATATTTTATTAAATTAAAATAAAAACTTACTCAAAATTAACGTTAAAAATATTATTTAATGAAATCAAAAATATAATATACTTATAATATTTTATCAGTTGCTGATTTTTATTTTCTGATATTGGCAAAATTAAATTTTAACTTAAAAATTAAAAACTTTAATATTCTTAATCATGGCTGCTTAATTTGAAGATTTCTTTGGAAGAGATGAAAATTATTCATTACAAGCTATTTTTTCCTTCTCGACGTATGAAAATATTTTGAAACCTCACAGAGTACACAGACTAAATACATAATATTATATTATAATTACATTGATATTTAGGACACGCGGGTTATATAGGCCTTATACACAGCCCGGCATTCGCTATGAGAGCACAAGGAAACTGTCGAAACTCTGAGCAGGCTAGATGGTGCAATCACCTCACTTATGCACCTCCCGAATGCTAAAAGGGGTTACCTTCCATTTTTATTAATTTTTTCAATAATTCTTATGTCTTGCTCACACGTGAAAACAGTAATTGAATTATGCAATAAATTTGAATGTTTCAAATTGAAAATTGAATGTTCTCCAATTTATTATTACTTTTGTAAATTTATTATAAAATAAATAAATTTAATATAAAATAAATAAATAAATAAACCAATCAATCAATCAATTATTCAATAAATCAATAAATCAATCAACTAATTAATCAATCAATCAAGTATTGAAAAGCAATCAATCAATCAATCAGTTAGTTAAAATATTGCACCATGAAGTAAAATACCAGTATTAGTTGCATACAGTATAAAATACGTAATTTCATTTCTTCGTGTGAAAGTTGTAACTGTAACTACAGTATAGCAAACAAAGAACTTTAATTTTTATGTAATACATATAAACAGAGCTATGACAACAACTGAAACTCTGACCTCTACAGTTTACATAAATTAAAGTTAAACAATAACAACAACAACTATAAGGCTGAGAGTTTACGTGTTGCACAGATGCTTACAACGTAACAGTATCTAGCTATTGTTTCAGTCCTTCTTGTATGTATGTCACCCCTATTGTTGTTTCACCAACTGTATAATCTAGCTCTCTCTCTCTCTCTCTCTCTACTTCTTTCTTTGTATATTCTATGTTTAAAACTATGACTTACTTTTGATTTTTTCTTTCATGTCTGTTTTCTCTTTCTCTCTCTCTTTCTCTTTCTCTTTCTCTTTCTCTTTCTCTTTCTCTTTCTCTTTCTCTTTCTCTTTCTCTTTCTCTTTCCTCTTTCTCTTTCTCTTTCTCTTTCTCTTTCTCTTTCTCTTTCTCTTTCTCTTTCTCTTTCTCTTTCTCTTTCTCTTTCTCTTTCTCTTTCTCTTTCTCTTTCTCTTTCTCTTTCTCTTTCTCTTTCTCTTTCTCTTTCTCTTTCTCTTTCTCTCTCTCTCTCTCTCTCTCTCTCTCTCTCTCTCTCTCTCTCTCTCTCTCTCTCTCTCTCTCTCTCTCTCTCTCTCTCTCTCTCTCTCTCTCTCTCTCTCTCTCTCTCTCTCTCTCTCTCTCTCTATCTATCTTACTGTCACTTTGTATGTTCCTTTTTTACAATTGTTTTATTGCTATAAAAAACTACAAACCATTAACTACATTAAATCACCACATAATTAAAAATGAAACGAGTTAACCATAAAATCTTTATTTCAAACAACTGTGTTTTTATATGCATATTGAAATCAGAAAAATAATTTTAATAGTTTTGTTGTTAATTGCTAACGTCAATTGTAGCCGATATCAAATATACAAATCAAACGCTCAATAAAAGTAAATAAAAGCAAAAAGTTTACTTTATTCTGCAAATCTTTCAGAAAACATCGATAAATAATCATAATAAAAACTAATAAATAAAACTTTTGCACAAAAATGAATAATTTATAAAGTAGCATTATTTTTGTATTTTAATAAGTAAAATAGAGAAGAGAGAGAGAGAGAGAGAGAGAGAGAGTGAGAGAGAAAAGACGAAAAAAATAATTGCCTTATTGACTATAAATCTGAAACTTTTTTTTCCAATATCCAATTACGAATTGAAAAGACATTTTATCAGAATAAAATATCAAAATTAGTTTGAAATAAAATGTAACATAATTAATATTCAAACCAAATTTAGATCTTATCTGAATTAAATTAATTATATTTACAATGTAAGTAGTTTTTTTATAATATATATTTTATTGATCATTATTTAAACTTAAAAATTTTGTTTTTAAGGTTGTACTTTTATGTATAGAAGCTACAAGTCTCATATTTTAATTAAAAAAATTAATTAATGTTTGTCACTTAGCAAAGCATTTGTTTTATTATTATTGGTCTAAAGCGCTTTAAGAATTAAACAAACATTAAAAAACAAAACAAGAATAAAACCAAAGCTGGTATGGCCGAGTTGCGAAGGCAGCTGACTCGCAACTCTGTATTCCTCACCGAGTATAGGTTCGAGCCACTGCTGGGGTGCGTACGTGAAGTGTGATAGCACAACGCGTTGCATAACGCATGTTTACATGCATTCCATGACGACGCACAGTATTCGGGAGGTGCATGATTAATGTGATTGCACCGACCAGCCTGCATAGATGTTTCCACGGTTTCTGTAGGCTGTCATGGCGAATGCCAGGCTGTGTACTTAGACCGTGGCCGGCCCGTGTGTGCTTTTCCATTAATTGGAAAGTCCATAAGACAATATCTTGACTGGGACTGGGATTTGTGTATAGCACGATAACACAATATGGCAAGCAAAAAAAAAAAAAAAAAAAAAAAAAAAATATTTGTGGGAAGTAATTTATGCTGCATTTATGTCATTATAGATAAATGATGCTAAATAACAAGAACATAAATAATTATTGTGTACGACTTAATATTTATGTTATGTAACAGTAATTTTGAAGTATAGCATAAGTTATGCTATATTGAACAAATTGTGTTGAAAATGGCTAGCATAATAATAAATTACGTAATTATTTTTGTAAGTATTTGGGCAGGGAAAATTTTATAAAATCTTGAAACCGGATTTATTCCAATTAATTTTTAAACAATGCAATTCAAATTTTCAAAAGAAGTGAGTTCGTTGACACACACATATTTTTTTGCTTTCTTTTTTTGCTTGCCATATTGTGTTATTGTGCTATACACCAATCCCAGTCCCAGTCAAGACATTGTCTTATCGACAGGTAAGGACTTTCCATTTAATGGAAAAGCACATACGGGCCGGCCACGGCCTAATTATATAGCCCGGCATTTGCCATGACACTTTATAACTAGAGGTCATTAATGGTGTTAGAAAATTTTATAGAAAATTTTTTGTTGTACGGTTAAAATTGTTATTTCAATAGTTCCATTGTTTTGAACCGGAATATCTTTAATTCTAAATTATTTCCCTAAGTAAGCAGCCATTAGATGCCGTATAGGTTTTGGAATGCATTATCTTTGTGATTCTCAATAGTATGAAATACTTAATTTAATTTCTATTATATTTTAAAATAAAATATTAAATAAAATAAAAATTTCTATCGTAATAATTTTTAAATAAAAAAATATTTAATATAAAGTAAATAAAAATATATAAAATATAAATAACATATATTTTTTAAGTTAATAATTTTAACTTTAACTTTTCATTTTTCTTTATACTCCCTAAACATGATTGTTAGAAATAATAGTTTGTACTGTGAGTTACCTAGAATCTGTCAAAGTATTTTAAAGGAATAGACAATAGAAAACCATAAGCATTTATATCACAAAACACATGATGGGACTTACATCAATGTTCTTTAGTTTGTCTCAAAACCTTACTGTAGCTCCGTAGCAGTGTTTAGAAATGTCAATTTATGCAACGCGCACAACATTTTCATACTAATTTTTACATGTTTCTGACGTCATAAACATGAGTTTTCACGCAAAAATAGCATACTTTACAGTATTTTTATGCTCTCTCGTGGGGCTACATTAACATTCTGGTAAAATTTTTTATCAGTTTTAAAGATCCAATTTCGTTTTTTTATTCATTAAAAAGCAGCAAAGCACATGCTGTTTTATGTGGTCTATTGGTTTTAAGTATATTTACCGTACCATATTACGGATTAAGGCATAAATGAAATTGATACACAGCAATAAGGGAGGTGTTCAAAGATGCAATTCTCTGACTTTTAATTTACTCGTATCAAAACATAACTAAGTGTGCTTGCTCACATACTTTCTCTCTCTCTCTCTCTCTCTCTCTCTCTCTCTCTCTCTCTCTCTCTCTCTCTCTCTCCTCTCTCTCTCTCTCTCTCTCTCTCTCTCTCTCTCTCTCTCTCTCTCTCTCTCTCGTTTGCATGTTAATGATCATCTTTTCATTGGGAAATAAAGCCAATAATTGGGTATTGGGCAATAAAAGCCATTAACTATTATTATAAAGCATCTAAAAATTGAGTTAGACTTTTATTTCAATGAAGCAACATTTACTATATAGCTTATTAAGCATCAAAGCCTCTTGCTTTCATGAATTGCAATCAATTTTGTTGCAAATTTTATATTTTAGACATCTCATCAACTTAAAATTTAGGTAATGTTTTATTTTTTTTTTTTATTATTATTGAACATTCTTTTGCACATCTTCTATCAAAAAAAAAAAAAAAAATTGCATAAATGTATCAACGTTAAAAATTGTAAATTTTAGTTGTTTTCACTCATTAATTTTAAGTATGCGCTTTGTCATATGGCATAATACAGTATAAGCTGAAAATAACATTGAATATTGTAAACAATTTTTGTTTCTCCAAGCAACAAAAACTATTCAGAACTTCTGTTGATTTTTATATTAATTACATTTGAGACAGAAAAATTTATATATACATTATACATAAACATAAATGACTGTAATGAGGAAGTTTCCATAAAGTTAAGACCCTGTTTTGAGCACATTTTTAGAAAGAGTATAAATAGTAGATTCCATTGAAGTCAATATTTATCTTTATTAATTACATTTCAGCGATTAAATCCCCTCTAAAAAGTGCCTACCACGACCCCCTAAAAGACCCTTGCGGTCATCTTCTGTAAATTTTAAACGCGCGAATTTCAAAATTACGTTAATTTTGAAATTCGCGCGTTTAAAATTTACAGAAGACAAACGCAAGGGTCTTCTAGGGGGACGTGGTAGGCAATTTTTAGAGGTAATTTAATTGCTGAAATGTAATTAATAAAGGTAAATATTGACTTCAATGGAATCTACTATTTATACTCTTTCTAAAAATGTGCTCAAAACAGGGTCTTAACTTTATGAAAACTTCCTCACTGTAGAACTACAAAATTATCATATTTCGTTCGTGCATCATAACTACCATTATTTTCATTTTTAAGAATCTTGCCAATAACACTGATTTCCATGTTCTTGACTAGATACATAGAGAGACTTGTCTTGAGGTTACAAATACTTCCATACTTTTTGAAAAAACTTATTTAATTTATAAGTTTTAATTTTATTAAAATTAAATATTACAGATATATATATATATATATATATATTATTATATAAATAATTTCTCAAAATAACATTATTATAAATAATATTATTACACAACAAAAAATACAAAACATTTTTACAATGTAATATTTAATTGTTACAGGATAATGCAGATGCTATGAGTAAACAAGATTCAAGAAAGAAAGCACGACGGAAAGCATGGAAAGAAAAAACAAGGACAGTCTTCGCAAGGAGGTAATTATAATTAGAGATTGATAATGAATGAATGAATGAATGAATGAATGAATGAATGAATGAATGAATGAATGAATGAATGAATGAATGAATGAATGAATGAATGAATGAATGAATGAATGAATGAATGAATGAATGAATGAATGAATGAATGAATGAATGAATGAATGAATGAATGAATGAATGAATGAATGAATGAATGAATGAATGAATGAATGAATGAATGAATGAATGAATGAATGAATGAATGAATGAATCCAACAATGAATCATCAATGAATCAAATCATGAATTAATGAATTGTCACCAACCTAAAATTATTTTAACATAGTAAAAAAGCTTTTAGCTAATCAATTTCAACTTGTTGTTTACCTCAGCGAAACATAGTTCAGATGGTGACTAGTAGTAAAAAAGTCACGTCACGTCTGGCATAAAACCTAAATCTTTAAGCATGGCTGGTACCTTAATCCTTCAGATCTCGGGGCAATCTTTAAAGCTAGCTTATTGCGGGTTCGTTTCCCGCGATAGTCTGTGTTTTAAAAGTTAACATCTGCTTTTTTTTTTTTTTTTTTTTTTTTCATTTTTTTTTTTATCTTTTTTTTTTTTTTTTTTTTTTAGGAAATTGAGGAAAAATTTTGTAGAAGTCAACACACTCTCGACAAATTGGTTGCATTTTTTAAACATTATTATTAAATATTAGTTTTAAAGATGATTATTCAAAGGATGTATAGTTGAATGTGTATTGAAAGTAAAAAATGTCAGTGACGTCACATAGCTTCTTAGTTCATAAGTTTATAACACTGCAATAGGTATATGGTGACGTCATAAATTGTACTCACATTTTGTATTAAGGGCAGGAGAAAATACTGTACCGCTATACTTTTATGCTTAACAATTTGCCTATAGATTGAGGGGTATATTAGAGGGTACAGATGGACAGGCAGAGAAGACAGACAGACAGACAGACAGACAGACAGACAGACAGACAGACAGACAGACAGACAGACAGACAGACAGACAGACAGACAGACAGACAGACAGACAGACAGACAGACAGACAGACAGACAGACAGACAGACAGACAGACAGACAGACAGACAGACAGACAGACAGACAGACAGACAGACAGACAGACAGACAGACAGACAGACAGACAGACAGACAGACAGACAGACAGACAGACAGACAGACAGACAGACAGACAGACAGACATTTAAAAATAAGATAGTAAGAAAGATTGAGGGAGCATTGGGAAGAAACAGAGGGATAGAGAAGAGAGACAGAGTTGTATAGAGAAAAGAGGACAGAAATGAAGAGAGAGAGAGAGAGAGAAACTTCGTTTTCTCGATAAAAAGACGTCAGTCAGATACAATATTAAAGGTATCTTAAAATACACTTCACAAAGCAATAAATCCAATAAAAGTTCTTCTCTTTATTTTATATTGTAACAGGTAATAAATTGGACTTGACTTGCCTCGTCTTACTCTTAGCGAAGATAAATGATGTTCAAATTTAGTACTTAATCACCCAAATGTTAATTTGATTTAGTAAGACTACGTATATTTTCTTATTAATATTACAACTTTCTTATTTTAATTTTTGTCAATTATATAAATTATTACATAATTTTTTTTTTCAATATATATTTTTATACTTTTCTGGGAACAGTAATAAAGGAACAAATTATTTGAGGCTGACTGTAAGTGATTTCGCTCATATCCGCTTCCGTTTCTACTTACTACGCATGCGCACGACGTCAAAACGGAAGTGGATGTAAACGAAATCGCTTAAATGCGTTGAACACATTGAACAAAAAAATGCCGTAATATCCTAACAAACCTGTAAATCAACGTTGATTTGGCTGGAGTCATTTCTAATTTACTTTCCATTCACAAAATACCACTGCTGGTCACTGACGTCACAGCTCGCCTGGTCCATGCTCAAGTAAACCGGGCGAGCTGTGACGTCAGTGACCGGCAGCAGCATTTTGTGAATGGAAAATAAATTAGAAATCAATGACTCCGGCCAAATCAACGTTGATTTTCAGGTTTGTTAGGATATTACGTAACTTTTTTGTTCAAGGTATTCTACGCCTTTAAAGTTGGCCTCAAAACAGTTGTTCCTTTATTACTAAATATTTTTATTGTTTAGTTTATAAGATATAAGTTGATCACTAACTATTTTCAAATGTTTGATTTCAGATCGTTACCCTGCACTGGAGGCCGAGCGTAGTTTTCAAGTTTTACTTAGAATGGCAGGTAATCCTGAATGTCTAGGGTACGTCTTACGTGGTCTACTTGCACATATACCACATCTACTACGCTTGCTACAAACTTTAAATGAGACTTCTTTACATAGAGCTACCTCAGCACTTCTACATCATGTACTCAAAGTAAGTCGAAGGCATTTTGATGGTAACTAAATCGATCTTTTCGCGTCAAGATGAAGCTTCTACACTTTACAAATTTCCAATGAATGAACGATCTACTTTTTACAAAGTCGTGGCTACATAGCTTCTGCTATATAAAACAGGTAGGTGAAGCTCCAGGTAACCGCAAATTTTTAAAGTGTAGATCGTTCATTCTTTGGAAATTTTCTAAAGTGTAGTAACTTCATCTTGACGCGAGAAGATTGAAATGTATGGAATAAAATCTTAGGATCACTTAATTTATTTAAAGGCGTAGAACACCTTGAACTCAAAAGTTGTGTAATACCCTAACAAACCTGAAAATTAACCTTGATTTGCCCAGAGTCGTTGATTTCTTATTTATTTTCCATTCACAAAATGGCGCGAGCGGTCATTGACGTTACAGCTCGCTTGTTTTACGCTCGCGTGGACCAGGCAAGCTGTGACGTCATTGACCGCTCTTGTCCTTTTGTGAAAGGAAAATAAATTAGAAATCAATGACTCCGGCCAAATCAACGTTGATTTTTAGGTTTGTGGATGTTTCACAACTTTTTTGTTCAAGGTGTTCAACGCCTTTAACCTTTAGTATTTTTTTTTTTTAAAGAAACTAATTTTATTGAGATCAGAAATATCATTTTCAAATAAGGGACACTTAACACCTTTTTTACGTTTTTTAAGCTAATAGTAAATAAAATTTGCAATATATTTTCTAATACTCCGCAATAACCTGCATGTTGTATTTAAATCCGGATCTTATCGGTATATCGCGGGGACATATAAGGATTCCCTAATTTTATAATAAACTTATGAGGAAAAACACCTTTTTCGTGATTTTTAAGAAAGCTTTCACCGATTCAGGAGATATTTAAACTTAAAATACTAGGCGTACGTTTACAATTTTTAAACCAATAATTTTTTTTAAACCAATCACCTCCATTTAAGGGATTTTTAAACAAACAGATATATCATGGACCTGGACCATTATACCTATATATTTATTATTATGTTACTTACTTTTACTCACAAAAACTGGAGTTTAAACATTGTAAAGTATAGGCATCTTTTTAAAACACATGGCATCATGAAATCAAAAGCTACTAAAACAGTTTGCATACTTTTCAAGTTTTCTCCTCCTAAGTTTGTGAGGATTAAGAGATATAATGTGAGTGTATAAAGGTTTCATATTGCAATTTTTAAAACTTTTTTTTTTTTTTTTTTTTTTTTTTTTTAACACTAGGAGTTTGTTAAAATTATTTTTACATTTCGATGCTGTTGCTGCTAAACCACACTTCTACTTTTAGCGGATTTGCTAACTTTCAAGCATCTACGTTTATCGGGATAGCTATAGAAACACGCATCTAAATTTATCGCGACAACAGGTAAAAAAAAAAAAAAAAAAAATCCACATAGGAAAACAGGCGTAGAGAATGTTAATTTTTTATTTTTTTCCCCTTTATTTTTGCCTGTTATTGCAATAATTGTAGATGCGTGAAAGTAAGCAACTCCGCTAAAAGTAGAAGTGTGTTTTAGCCTTAACAGTATCAATTTAATAAGTAAAATGATCATTATAATAATAAATGTAACTTTGCTCATGTTCTCAGACGGCTGTTGACACACACGGCACAGATGCTGCAGCAGGCAATGTAAATGCCAGACAAGAACTAAGTGGTTGCTTATGTCTCGTACTTCGAGTATGTCTAAGTCTAATACATGGAGTTCATGATCTACAATATACAGCTATGGTCACCATTAACAAGGTCATCGATGCTTGTGTCTTGTATAGACTAGCACATGTCAAAGTTGTTACATCATTAGCGCTCAAACATCCATGCAGTGATAGGTAAGTGCAATGAATTTAAGATGACTAGTAAAGGAACAACTGTTTTGTGGCCGATTATAAGCGATTTCGGTCACATCCGCTTCCGTTTCTCCTTATACGCATGTGCAGTAAGTTGAAACGAAAGCGGATGTGATCGAAATTTCTTATAGTCGACTTCAAAACAGTTGTTCCTTTATCAGTCATCAAGGTTAACAATATCTATTACAACACTATCACTATATAAACATGTACGAATATGTGCATATTAAAAAATCTTTCTCTAATTAAGAAAACAAAAATCTTATTGATCAACACGTATATTTAAAAAAAAAAAAAAATCAATAAAGCAGCTTATCAACCCACCAACCAAGCCAACCAATAAAGTTAAAAATTTAAAGAACCTCACTTAAAAAAAATTGAAAATAAAATAAAATTGAGTTAAATTAAATAATATAACAACCACAAAATGTTGTTTATTTCTTTAAAAAAACAAAACATAAACGCTATGATTTACAAGATTAAATAATACATAATATATAGCATAGAATGCAGAAGGAAAAGGGAAACTTTATACATTTACAAAATCTCGAAAAGTTTATTTTATTAAAAAAGAAAAAACAAGTTAACTAACACTGCGTGTTTTAATCAATATCCATTTCATGAAAATAATTAAGAAATAAGACACCAAACAAGTTTATAAAGAGAAAAAAACAAAATCGTATAAAAATAATTTGGCTAATATTATTGATAATATTATATTACACAAAGTAAACAATAATTGATTTTTATTATACAAAAAAAAGTTTTAATAAAATTGAAAATAAACAATGAAGAGAATTTTGAAGCATGTAAATTTTAATTAATTTAAACTTAATTATTAATATTATATATTTGTTAAGAGTTTTGTTTACATAATAACTTTTAGTTAAAAATATTGCCAGTTACAGTATATAAGAGCTACTGTAAACATATTTTTACAGCGATTATTAGAATTTTAAGGAGAAACCGGCTTTCCCACAAATAAAGGTTTCCTCAAGGTCCATATAATAAAGAGTTTAAGCGCAGCACAAAACTCGCGCAGTTGATTTTATTTTGTAATGGATATACTTGATTCTAAGCCAATATGATGCCGTTCACCAGTTACGTCACTGATAAGGTGAATAAAAATACACCCGGTGATATGACGTCTTTAGTGAATTCCTTTCAGTTATGCGACCTTGGCCAAAACTTTTCCTGGAGCAACTAACCTCTTATATATGGACCTTTGGCTTCCTGTATAGGAAAGGAGAGAGAGAGAGAGTTGCAATAACTATACAGAACGTTAGTTTTCAAAAGTAGTTTTTGATTTATGCTGACTAATAAAAAAATTTTAGACTTAGGCAAGAGAAAAAAAAATTATGTATTTTTTTTTTTTTTTTTTTTTTTGCCATTTCCAACGTTTAGTCAATTTACCGCAATACTTCGTATTTTCAACCTTAAATGAACTTTTATCTACGTTAATATTATATATATTTCATGTTTATACATCATCGATTTTAAGTTGTTGTTATTCTGTGTTAAGTTTATTTTCTAAACAAATTATAAAATAATCTTGATTTAAACTTTGCTAAAATAATTTACATGTTTGTATTTTTTGTAGTAGCAAAAAGCTAAATTATAATATTAATTACAACTACTTAGCGAACTGTAGTTTCACTACTAATTATCCATTTAATTATCGAATATAAGAAAACTTTCATATTTATATATATATATATATATATATATATATATATATATATACATATATATTTACTTTTAGTATTAAATTTCTGACTATAATTGGCAGCAGATAAAGAAATGTTACAAAAAAAAATAATAATAATAAAAAAAAAAAATTACTAAACAAGTTATTGGGATTAAAAATTGCTATACCCCACATAACCAAAAATAGACGTTATACTGCTGCCTTAATTCAGGAATATTCCGCTATAACATCATAATTTACGCTAGATTGTATAGTGATTATATAATACATAATAGCATAAAAGTAAAGATAATAATGATTATCAGATAATAAATAAACACAGTATTAGTAGTATAATTGCTTATAGATACTAGTTCAAAATAGCAACAATTGTGCTTTTCACAGTATAGCAATTATTTAATTCTGTATAAATTACGTTTTTTTTTTTCGTTTTTTCTGTGGCAGAATTTGATTGTATGGTAACAAAATAAACTTTCAGAAATTGTGTCTAGATAATTCCTCATTTAAATACATGAACAGTAGTTTATAAATAAATAAATAAATAAATAAATAAATAAATAAATAAATAAATAAATAAATAAATAAATAAATAAATAAATAAATAAATAAATAAATAAATAAATAAATAAATAAATAAATAAATAAATAAATATAAATAAATAAATAAATAAATAAATAAATAAATAAATAAATAAATAAATAAATAAATAAATAAATAAATAAATAAATAAATAAATAAGTCCGGGATACTAAATTATGGGAACATGTAGCTTATTTCACGTGCCTAACTAATAAACTTCATTTCAGAGAAAAACTAAATTTTCTTGTAATCTTACAAACGTAAAAATATAGAAAAAGCAATATAAAGGCCATATAAAAAAAGTTTATTATTTTTGTCTCATATTACTTTAATTTTATTGTTTAATACAAACAAATAATAAGAAAGAAAATATAAAAACGTTAAAACACGTCTACGTACTATAGTTTTATAATTTAGCTATTATTGCTCTCTCTCTCTCTCTCTCTCTCTCTCTCTCTCTCTCTCTCTCTCTCTCTCTCTCTCTCTCTCTCTCTCTCTCTCTCTCTCTCTCTCTCTCTCTCTCTCTCTCTCTCTCGCTCTACAATTATAATTACCATGTCTACTATATAGTATAAACAGTTTCATGTTTCTAAAGTATAAAATTAACTATGTTTGTTTACTTAATAATTGCTGTCTAATAAACGTTTACTACAAATATTTAATATTATTATTTACATGTCTTTATATGTACTGGATTATTTTATTTATATATAAAACAAGGATATTATATTCGTATGTTTTTTATATGGTTAACAATCTTTGTTCTTTTATTTTATAATCAATAATTTGAATGGCAATAATGGTGTTCGTTAACCCTGTTTTCTGCTCCTAAAAGGACGATCAGCTATGGTTAAGGCAACTTGGAAAACAGCATCAATTATCACAAAAAAATGTTTATTTTTAACCTTGAAAAATATGTACTATTTTCCCATACTAGTGTTACTACTGCGGGATTTGACTAAAAAATTGTAAAGACGAAAAATCTGAAATTTTGCACAGTCATACATTAGGATTAGGTATCTTAAAAAATGTAAAAAATTTTGGGGGTTATTATGCTAGATTTTTAATTATGATTTTTTGAAGTTTTAGTCCCATAAGAGCCCATGTTAATTTCAATAAGTAATTTCTCTCTTATCTGATGGTCACGGGCTCTGAAAATTTTATCATAGGTAGCTGTTACTATTAACTTTCAAATGGAATCATAAAATTTCGAAGATTTCTTTTTAGATTTTGAGATACAAGCCATCTGAATACAACCCTTAATCAATGGAATCAATGGAATGCACATTTTTTTGGTGCAAGAAAACAGGGTTTACGAACAACACTAATGTAATGTAGGTTATCGGTGAAACGCGTGGAAAAAAACTTAAAGTTAGTTCCATTCTCATCCTTTAGCATTCTAAGTACTTTTTTTTTAATGTAATCAATAGTTAATGTAATCGCGGGCAGTAATAAATACGTAATAATTAAGTTAGCTCATTTTCAAAACAATTTGTGCCATACAGCATAATTAATACTACTGTGTGGTTGCATTCATGTTAAAGTCAACGCTATAAGTGAGAACTAAATAACACGGGCTAGTATGGGAAAATAGTACATATTTTTCAAGGTTAAAAATAAACAATTTTTTGTGATAATTGATGCGGTTTTCCAAGTTGACTTAAATTCAAGTACGCAAGAAAAATCGTGTCAAACTTTTAGAAAAATGAGATGCTATACATTAGTATTTAGTGCTATAGTAAGTTTATAAATCTATTTCATTCTCATATCATCAATAACACATTTCTTCATTTCAATGTAGTTGTTACTCTACGAAAGGATTAAATATATTTATAATAATGTTTTTATATATAAAAAAATAATTATAAATAAATATTTTTAAATTAATTGTAAAAATAATAAATTAAAATACAATATAATTTCAACAAAAATAAATATTATTAAATAAATGAATGAAAAATAGTACAAATATATTTTGTAGTGTACATAATTATAAAACAATTTTTGTATTGTAATTTGTATTTAATCAGTTTTGTGCTGGCCACAATAATGACCGGAAGCTTGATTTTAAGCTCTCCAATTGGTCCGTTTCATGTGCGCTGCCTATTTTAGCCAACCGCAGGGCTGGAAATAATGCTTCTAGTTTAATCGTGGCCCCGACTTTAAGGAACACTTAATGGATTTTATTGATATTATGAAAGTACTGAACATATTAATTGTTTCCTTATTAGCATTTTTCCTTTACATTTATTGAAAAGAAAAGTGGGGTATGTAAACTTCTTTTGCGCACTGTCTGTAATTGTCGGACATACTACACGGATTAGTGCTCTTGAGATATT
Source organism: Ecdyonurus torrentis (assembly GCA_949318235.1). Taxonomy (NCBI): domain Eukaryota; kingdom Metazoa; phylum Arthropoda; class Insecta; order Ephemeroptera; family Heptageniidae; genus Ecdyonurus; species Ecdyonurus torrentis. The sequence continues at coordinate 24,042,419 of OX439133.1, read as the reverse complement.
GTACAAATTTGAAATCGTTGAAAGAAGAAGAAGACAACAACAACAAAAAAAAAAAAAAAAAAAAATCCAAGTAAAATAATAAAAATATAAAAATGCATAGTAAAAAAAAATTATATAATAATAAGTAAATAAACATTACTATTGTTTCAGCACTGAGCAAAATATCAAAATGGAAATGCACTAATAAAAAATAACAATAATAATAAAAAATATAAATTTCACCAATGAAAATAGTCCGAATATAAAAATGTACCGTAAAAAAGAACCTTGCTAATGTTTCAGCACTGAGCTTACCGAATGTGAAGGCCTACAACGTAGTGTTGGTAATAAACAACAAAGACCAACAGCAAGTAAGAGACTTGGATCAGTTTGGAGACAATCTGCTACTGAGCCTGCACCTCCTGAACAACCTAGGAAACCTGAGCAGGAGAAACTAAAGGAGGAGAGCGTCATAGGTAAGTATCAAGTTGCTCCCTCAATAACCTTTACTTTATTATTTCATATTTTTCTTCATGACACTAATAAATGTTTAAAGAGAAAGTTCAGGGGTTACAACATGGCTTCTTCAATGTTAGATAATGAGAAGAACTGTTCATAAACTCACATATGATTACCCAAAGCACCTCCTTAGCCCCATGGTAGCCCCTTAAACTTTCGCTCATCCTGCGAGTAATGAAACCCGCTACAACATTTTCTATAGTAAAACCGTAACTATGAAGTAAAAGATATGGGGTGAGTTGCATATCTCGCTGGATGATCACGAGTTTGAGGGGCTACGGAAGGGCTTTGGGTCATCACATATGAGTTTATGAACAGTTCTTCTCATTATATAAAATTGAAGAAGCCATGTTGTAACCTCTGAACTTTCTCTTTAAGATTATAATAGTCGCTTATTCAACTGGATAAATTCAAGTTTCTGATTGGCTGATAGCTAAAAACACCTGAAAATAAAATTAGGAAAATATCAGATGAATGTCACTTGTATAAGTGACTAATATAAATGTTTGCAATCAGAAAATAATAGTAAAGACAAAAATAATAAAAAAATTAAAAGTTATTATGTTTTAAAATGGGCAATATCCGGGCCTTATAGAGTGAGTCCTCGGCTATGTTTTTAAATAGAATTTCATGCAACAATTAGATAGTGCACTGTGAGATTGGAGGTTATCGGTTTAAAAAATTCTGTCTTGAAACACGTTAAAGTATGTCTTGCGTTCCTCATTTAAATTCTCCGGTATCCGTGTAGTAATTTTCTTAACAAAACAAAAAAATCCTATAGGCTAATAATTAGCTTTTCTCACGCACTGTACCTATAAGTTCCATTGAGGGATACTAGACAAATTGTTAAGTGTTTCACACGAATACAAAGTTTAAAAAAATATTTTATTACTGATAATCTTTATTCATATAATTTATATTTACGTCGTCGTGTATTTTTAATATAAATTATTTTTTGTTTATTTTTACAGACGTACTATCCTGTGTTCACGCCTTATCTGTGCTCAATATTCTTCACAACGCTTTGACTTTGTACAAGAGAGTTGTTGGCAGCAAGCAGTCTTGTACCCCTAGCCAGAGGTGAGCAGGTGAGACACGCAGGAACACAATAGGGACAACATCACATAATAGGGTACATAATAAAGGGGTATCATTACACAATAGGTATATAATAGGGACCAATATGGGGGAGCATAAAATTAAGGAATTCAATAGGAATGACATAATGAAATAGAAAAATAGGACACGTAATAGGGGTATCATTAAATAGGGAACACAGTAGGTAGAATAGGTACAAGCTATCGGAGTTATAACTTAAAATGGGGGCGAAATATTGAGGAATTCAATAAGAATGACATTATAAAACAGGACAATAGGGGTACATAAACAGGACATTATTAAGTATTTTACACAAAAGGTGGATATAGGTAGGAACTTTTGTTGTCATATCTTTAAGGGTGGGTGTAAGAGGGGAGCGTTTAGGGACTTTTTAGAAATAACATTAAAAAAGGGGATACAAAATGTACTTTTAGCTAAAAATGTGACACAGAAAATATCATAATACGAAATATGATACACAATCGGGTCATTAAATATTAAAAGTAGGGCATATTGAACACAATAGGGTATAAAATAGAGACATTATTTTGGTATATAATGACAAAATAGAGAAATTTACATTAGTTTATGGGATAATACTCGTAAATACTGATTTCATTTTTTTTTTTAATTGTTGCAAAAATAGTTGTCACATCAAATAATTTTTCTAATTAGAATAATGTTGCTTTGTTTCTCTATACATATATATATATATATATATATATATATATATATATATATATATATATATATATATATATATATATATATATATATATATATATATATATATATATATATATATATATATATATATATATATATATATATATATATATATATATATATATATATATATATATATATATATATATATATATATATATATATATATATATATATATATATATATATATATATATATATATATATATATATATATATATATATATATATATATATATATATATATATATATATATATATATATATATATATATATATATATATATATATATATATATATATATATATATATATATATATATATATATATATATATATATATATATATATATATATATATATATATATATATATATATATATATATATATATATATATATATATATATATATATATATATATATATATATATATATATATATATATATATATATATATATATATATATATATATATATATATATATATATATATATATATATATATATATATATATATATATATATATATATATATATATATATATATATATATATATATACGATGTTTTGCATAAAATATTCATAAACAAAATTCAGTCTATTTAAAAACATTAACTGTAATTTGCTATGCAAATTGTTATGCAAAACATCAGAATATGTGAAAATAGCTTTTTGATTACAATATTTTGCAACAAGTTAAAAAAAAAATCAAAAGCTGTGTGTAGGTTTGTCTAATAGAGAATTAAAGGGGAAGCAATAACTAAATAGGTCAACATACAACATTTCAGTTTTATTTTTTAAATTAGGAAACTTTAAGAAAGTTAGATGACACATTTATTTATCATCCTACACATCCCATAACCACTGCGTGTATAAATATCATCACTATTAGTTTATATATTTATGTAAATTATAGGGTTAATTGTTATTTGCATCTTTAAATATGGACGTTCAAACAACACTTATATTATATGTTCCTTTATTTAAGATGCTACTAACAAAATACCTTAATTATTATTATTTGCATTTTATATCATAGATTAATTTAATTTGGCAATTATGTATTTTAATTTAAGGAAATAGGGGACCGTATATAGCACAGTAAAATTTTGATAGAACAAATTCTGCCATTTTGAGTAATAAATTGATTTGAAGCCAACTTCAAGGGATTTCACTTATATCCGCTTCTATTTCGACGTAATGCGCATGCGTTTTAAGTAGAAACGGAAGCGGATGTGACCGAAATCACTTAAAGTCGCGGCTTTAAAAAAAGTTGTTCCTTTATTAGTAAAATATTTTCCTATCAAAAAAAATATATATATATGCTGCCATCTACGTTCCCCTACCTTCTTAATGCAATGGTGAATGTATTATAATGAAAGTTATTGGTGAGACGTGGGAGAAAAGTTTATAATATAATTTCGTAATTTGGTTCATGTTTACGGACAAATATGGATACGTAATAATTATGCTAGCTCAGTGCAGCAATGTTTATGCATAACAACATTATTTACGCTATCATGTGCTGCAATTGACCACTTGCAATGAAATGTTTTTAATTGTTATGCAACGTTTAAGTGAAAATGATTTTTCCATAAGAAATGCATTAAGAATTTTTCAAATTATTTTAAAAAGTTCGTTCATCGCAAGTGGTCTATTATACTACATATAGCAAAATTGTTAAGATGTTCATCAAAATCACTTTTGTTATTCCAAAAGAAGCCACATTTGTGCTCTAAATTAGACATAATTCAATGTAGCAAAGATTGCGCTTTTTTTTTTTTTAGTTTGGTTTGAGAAAACTTCTGCAATGACTGTAAGGTGCCGAAATATTTAAATGATAAACACTATCGACCCACTTTTACGTTTTTGAGCCTTTGAAAAAAAAAAAAAAAAAAAAAAAAAAGAAAAGAAAAGAAAAGAAAAAAAGAAAAGAAAGGCCTGATAATTTCTATTATTACTTCTTTTTAATACAAGTTTTGTTTTATTTTTCTTATTATTGCATTCATATTCTATTCTAATTGTCATTATTGTAAATATATTTGGCAGTGATAAAAAATTTCTTGCAAAATTAAGCTCTTAATTTTCTGCTTAAAACAGGTTCCAGAATTACTTTTGCTTGCTCACATAGTCTACCTTTTTTATTACTATTATTTATTTCTTTGTTTGAATACGTATCTAAATTTATGCTCCTTGTAACTGCGTTTACTAAAAAAATATAAAATTTCGTATTTTATAATAAAAATTAAAGTATTTATTTACAGAAATAGAAGATGCGCGCCAGACGTAGTAAAAGGTTGCTATATTTATAAAAGTAAAAATAATGAAAAGTAATAATAATAACAGACAACATTTTTCATCTGTGAATTTATATTTTAAATATAACTGATATTTAATATTTCATTTATTGAGAGCTTTTGGAGAACTATTTCTCACTGTTTTATGTATCATTGAAAAAAAAAAAAAGGTTGAAATATAAAGTTTTTTTTTTTTTTTTTTTATTTTTTAATATTTAATATAACTGTAAGAGCTTGATTTTGTTAATAATTCATTCAATTTTTCAGAGCTTTTGAATCATTGAAAATATTTTTAATTACGTTTTAAATCGCCTGCCAATGCTTTTCATAGCACAGTAGATCTATCAGAAGTTAATAAAATGTACGAAATTAAAATAATAATAATAATAATAATAATAATATATTTTTGAAAAACATGCAAATTGTTTTTTAAATTCTGAAAAAAATAATATATTAACTAAGGAGGTATGGTTATTGGTTACCATACGATCGTAAAATATAAATTTTAGGTGAAATTTTACTTCAAAATTTAGATATAACAAAAACATGCAAAGATGATCAAATGTTTAAGTTATTTCTCAGTGAAAATAACAAGTAAATGTAAAAGAAGTCATTAAATATATAATTAGATCGTTTAGTTTTTTTTTTTGTGTTTTTTTTTTTTTTTTTTTTTAATTAACTGATTATTATTAGAGGAATAGACTCTACGTTTTTATTAGATATAAATTGCGTAATAATTATAATTTCAAAGGAAAAGGTTCCTCATTTAAATAATGACGGCCTGAAGTCAGTAACCTAATACCTTAATATAAACATTAAAGGGATATTAGCATCAATTTAATCAAAAACGTAGAATTGATGAGATGCGACCATGCAACTATTGTCTCTCAACTCTTCTTTACCCTGAACAACTAAGGTTAAAGAACTGTACAGTAGGTAACTTTAGTAATTCATGACAATGAATGCGTATGTTTACTTTAAAAAAACGGAAAAGGAAGTGCCAGAAAAGGAAACCATGTGACTGTAAAAGTTGGAGAAAAGTTGGTGGCAGCAGCAAGCTATATGCCTGAGCAACCTCCCACTTTTACCGTCACGTGGTTTCCTCTTCCGGCACTTCCTTTTCCGCATTTTCAGTAAACATCGACTCCAGATCTGCAACAGAAATTGTAGCAAGGTTTACCAACTTGACAAGTTACAAGTTTTCTCCGCAATTTGTGAAAGTACAGAAAAGTTACGGGTCAAAATATGTAAATGTATAATAGTCACATCTCATGATTTATCATTATTATTATTATTTAGGCCAGTAGTGATGTTTGTAAACTTTGTTTTCTTGCACCAAAAAAATGCGCATTACATTTGAATAACCATAGTTGATTGACATTTTTGTAGCAGAAAACAGGGTTTACGAACAGAATTACTATCTCTTTAAGCTCTTGTAGAATATGCAAAAACTAGTTAAATTTATAATTTTATAATTATAGAAGATATAATGATGTAGCGGTGCAGCTGCAAAGTGTGTGGATTGTTACAGATGGCGACACTGCAGTTATCATTGTCTTCAATTATTAGCGGCAAGAGCTTTACTCTTCATGGCAAAGGGACCAGCGGTTCAAGGACAATTAGCCCAAGATCCGCAGCTCAGGATATTAGTAGCAGCCTTAGACTCTACGCATGACCCGGTAAGTTAAATGTACTGTATATAATAATAAAATAAAGTTTATATCACGCTTTGAATCTACAATGAGAATTCAAATTGCGCAATTAAAAAGTATTGGAAATTCATGTATTCATGTGTGAATACTAAACATAAATGGCATATTCAGTCCTCAGCTTTTTTTTTTTTTTTTTTTTTTTTTTTTTTTTAATTATTTTAATGTCCTAAATTTTAACCGTGTTTTTTAGTCTTCTTACAGAATGACAAAAATTATATATTTGTTTCTTTTGTCAAAAAGGTTTTCTTACTTTTGCAGACCCTTACCCACTCTATAAAATGATCAAAATAGCTTTAAAAAACACTTATACAAATAAAAAGACCTTTGTCGAAACAATAAATAAACATGCAGAATAGGAAGCTCTTGTTGGAAGGAAAAAAAAAAAAAAAAAAAAACTTTCTTTTCTGCTTGTGGTTTAAATATTCACCACAATAATGCAGTAAGTGTAGCAAGGCGCCACCGTCACGAACAAATGGTGTTTCCTGCGATGTTAGCAACAAATATAGTATTTCATTTTTGCAATTGTGAGATTTTGAACAAAAACATTAAGGAAACATTTTTGGTATATGATAGAAGCTAATAATGCCATTGCTGATTACATTGTATTTCACACCAAATTCTTTTTTTAAGAAAATAGCAAAATATTTATTCATCTTTAGTTTTCCTAATTCAAAAACAAAGATATTGATATGAGGGTGTGTCTGTTGTAATTTGCATTTGTCAGTCGTTTCTTACACGTAAAACATTGCCATGTATCATAGCGTCATGTTTTCAATGTACTTTACAAATATATAAAATGCTTAAGACTGTATTTTTTCACAGCAACTACTCGTATTGGTGCTACAAATAGTCGCAATACTCGCCCTGAACCCTGAACATCACAAATCATTATGTGACATGGGGATACCTGACGCACTGAGCCAATTACTGCTGCCTAGTGATGAGTGGTATTATACAAATCACAGCACAAAATACGCGAGATTTGTCAAACATCATGCAGCAAGAACTTTGGTGTACCTCGGTCTTCAACACCGAGTCAACCTGAGAATAAGCGTCTATGATATTTTGCAAGGTAATCTGTCTGTCTGTCTGTCTGTCTGTCTGTCTGTCTGTCTGTCTGTCTGTCTGTCTGTCTGTCTGTCTGTCTGTCTGTCTGTCTGTCTGTCTGTCTGTCTGTCTGTCTGTCTGTCTGTCTGTCTGTCTGTCTGTCTGTCTGTCTGTCTGTCTGTCTGTCTGTCTGTCTGTCTGTCTGTCTGTCTGTCTGTCTGTCTGTCTGTCTGTCTGTCTGTCTGTCTGTCTGTCTGTCTGTCTGTCTGTCTGTCTGTCTGTCTGTCTGTCTGTCTGTCTGTCTGTCTGTCTGTCTGTCTGTCTGTCTGTCTGTCTGTCTGTCTGTCTGTCTGTCTGTCTGTCTGTCTGTCTGTCTGTCTGTCTGTCTGTCTGTCTAATTTTTCTAAATGTCTGTTGATTATTTATTTATTACATAAAATTGTTCTCTTTTTGACAGATGAGGCCCCACCTCCAACTCCACTACTCGAAAGTGTCGAAGATCACTACATCTCCCAGACTTCGGCATCTCCACCTACCATCACCTGCAAAGATACTGGAGTAGTTCTGGGACTATCTGTAGAAGGTGCTGTCATGCACGTGCTTAGAGCATTGGAGGTAAGACCACTCTTATTTACTCTGACTTCTACAAACAGAAATAGCGAATGGTGTAAAATACACAATTTTATTACATTTAGGTAACCCGTCTGTACGGTTTCCATTGCACTGAACGCTCCAGAATAAGGTGCAAAGCATTAAATTTATAGAGAAATCTTAAATGTAGCAACATAGACACAAAGATAGCACAGGTCAAACAGAAAAGTGGGTTAAAAAATATGTTGACATATTGCTAACTTTCTTTGTTTTTAACTTATTCTGGAGCTTTTAGTACTTGTCACTATCTGTCTTCACCGTACAGTGGTGAAGTTGTAGTACAATAACGTAATACAATACAAAAAAAAAAAAAAAAAAAAAAAAAAAAAAAAAAAAAAAAAAAAAAACGATATAATTAAATAATAAATTAAAATAAAAGTTTCCTGTTTCAAGGATTGGAGTAAAATTAATCGTAGGTGACAAATCAAATTTAAGGCTTTCACTTTCTCTCTCAGTTATTCCAATATTGTTATTAGATGGCTCGCAATTCTAAGATTTAACAGCAAATCCTCTATTCTCCTTACTTTGTTTAACTGTATTTTAAATTTTATGGAAACAAATACGTGATAAAGTTTTACTACTGATAAAGATCAGGAAATTTAGAGACACAAATTTACAATAAGTTTTTTTAAAGTAAAATTCTTACAAAAAAAAATTTATTTATATTTATAAAAGGATGTAGCACCTTAGTATGCGTTGAATTTGGCAAACCCGAAAGTATTACTATAAAAAAAATAGGCATAGAACACTTTGAACAAAAAACATGCCTAATATCCTAACATACCGAAAACGTTAATTTGACCGGAGTCATTGATTTCCAATTTATTTTACATTCAAAAAATGGAAGCTGCGGGTTTAAAGCGTAACAGCTCATGCTTGGACTAGTGAACTGTGACGTCAGAAACCCACAGCTGCATTTTGTAAATAGAAAATAAATTAGTAATCAATGACTCTGGCCAAATCAACGTTGATATTTCGGTATTTCAGGATATTAGGCATTTTTTTGTTCAAGGTGTTCTACGCCTTTAAGTAATACTTTAATTATTGATTGAAGCATATTATTTTTTAATAATTTTCAAATTTAATTTTATTACCTGCTAAATAATATGCTTAAAATTTAATTTAATTAAAAATTTAAAGTTTATTAGCAATTTTTTTTTATAAATATATATTTATATATACATGTTTTAATTTCTTTTATTAAAAAGTTTTTAATTTAATATGAAATTTTAAAAAAATTAATTTATAAATTGATTGTAAATCAACATGCATTCATTTGACATTGTAAGAAGTTATTTTAAGATAGCAGGATATGCATTGTTCTTGCATGAAATTTCAACCGTGGTAGTATATGGAGATCTGAAGATAAATATGAAAATATAAATAATTGAGGAATTTAATTTGTGTCTTCGTGAGCGTTAAAATGATTACAAAGTTAGCTATTAGCTATTATATTAGCTAGCAAAAAAAAATCTACTTCAATGATTGAAACATTAATGAATGTTTTTGCATTATGAAATAAGTTTTTTAACACGAGCATTGCTTCAAAGATATTCTTATTTCCTCATATAATTTTTGTAATAATGCATAGTTACAATATTATTTTCTTCTACAAATATTTTTAAAGTATTAACAAAAAACAAAAATCTTTAACTACAAAAATTGGCATAACAATATTATTAATTCAAATTACTTCTTGATTCAACAACAGACAAGTCAACAAGCACTGAATATAATAGTCAAAACCAACCAATAGAGGTTATCGGTTTAAAAAATTCTATAGCTTAAAACACGTAAAAGTAAGTCTAGTATTCCTCATTAAAATTTCTCCGGAATTGGTGGAGAAATTTTCTAAAAAAAATAAAGTGTTTTTACTAGAGCTGTAAAAAACTCGTAATATTTTTAGCCCGGGCTGAAATTTTTTAGCCCGGTTTGACTTGAAAACCGGGTTCAGCTTGAAATCGAGCTTAAACTCGAAAAACGAGCCAAAGCTCGGAAAGCTCGATATTTGAGCCGAAGTTTGAAAACGAGCTTTCAAGCTTATGAAGAAAAAAGCTCGATTTTCATTACAAAAAAATTGTTTTTGAAGGGTAAAAGTCATAAATAAAAGAAAATAATTTTTAATAATATTTTAAACAGCCTATTTTTTCATGATAAAATATTAAAACGCCATTTTAAACAAAAATTACAAACTTTTTTTTCTTTGCTTTTTGCAAAAAATTTTCTTTTGCTCGATTCATTTTCAAAAGCTCATTTTTTTCACGAGTCATTCTCGAGCTTAACTCGAAATAGCTCGTTTTCGAGCTAAAAGCTCGAAACCCGGGTTGACCATTTTCAAAAAAACGAGCACCCGAAGATTTTGGCCCGGGCGGGTGCTCGAACCGGTTTAAATTTACAGCTCTAGTTTTTACTCATAAGCATAATGTTAAATGATGGTAGTTTTCCCTGCGCGCTAAACTGATAATCTTCATTGAAAAAGTAATTAATGATAACAAAATATTTAAAAATAATAATAATAAAGATAAGCAAAAAAATTCATTTTATTACACAAAAAAATGAAGCATTGCAAAACTTCAAACAGATTGTAATTCAAATAGTAATGGAATATAGGCTGTGACATATTAAATAAATCATGACCACAACAATGCAAACAGTTGACAAGATTAGAACAATTTCTTTTTACTTTGTTGCTAAAACTAAAGTGGGCGATATCAATTCTATAAAATTTTAGTTTAAATAATCGGGGTCTTTTGGTAATGTGAGTAGATGGAATTAAACATTATGACTCTATTTAAACTTTTACATTTTCATTATTGTAATACGAACCATCAAATAATTAACATAATGAAACATGTTTCTTAAGTACTGTATGATTAATAAAGTGAAGTGCTTTGTGTATGGTATACAGTATATATATATATATATATATATATATATATATATATATATATATATATATATATATATATATATATATATATATAAATGTATAAATATATATTATGATTAGAAAATATTTGGTAGTGCTAATTATAGTAGAACATAGAAAACTTAATTAAGAATTCTATGAGGAGGGTAGTACGTATATATAGGGTATACAAAAGAGGTAAAATTTTGTTTTAAACTTTTGATATAAACGTTTAAACGTCAGAGAGTAGAGGTTTAACTGACATACCACAATATTCAATTTTATACGTGTGAAATATTATATTAAACAACATAAGGGTTAATAATATAGTAGTGTTTACATGTTTTATAATATCGTATATAGTTAATGCAATTTTCTTTTAAAATCGATAGTTTTGTTAAAATTTACTAATTTCTTTTTATTTTGGTATTACGAGAGTAGGGTACCGACGTCGACCACTAGACTCAAACTTTTCTCGTAAAAAAATATAAAATTTTGCACAATGATACTTAAGCTTGAGACAATTTCAAATATATATAATTTGGGGGGGTCACTGTACAAATTAATTGTATATGATTTTTTGAAATTTTAAGCCATAAGGCCCAATGTTAATTTCAATAATTCCTTTCTTTTTTTCGGGACGGTCAAACATCATGAAATATTGTATGGCTAAGTGTGACCCTTATTTACACAATGAAACCAAATTTAGACCCAAAATACTTCTAGTTTTTAAGATATACGGTTGGTGCCCTACTCCCTTAAGTTTTGTTAAAATTATTATTACATGTAAAATTTTAAATAAAAATTATCAGAGAACAATTTATTTCAAAATTTCTTATTGCCTTTATATACTCCAATCAATGAATGAATCAATTAATCAATAGAGTTTTGCAATACTTTAGGAATAGCACCAATAAATTAAATTTCATTAACATGAAATTTCCAATACAATTATAACCATTCTTACAGTTGGTATATTATGGATTTTTTTCTTCCTCTTTCTCCTCAAAATTTCTAATTATGTTCATGTTTTGTTACCGTTCGTTGAAATTGTTTCATTGCTATATTTATATTATGATATAAGACGTCTTAAAATTGAAAACACAAACATGTAAAAATATGCTTTATAAGCTTAAAGTTTATTGAAATATTAATTTACTATTTTAATTTTTTTTTTTTAATTATTATTTATCATTAATTTTATTTAACAACAAAAATATATGTGTATATTTTTATACAAAAAATTTAAATAAAAAATTATTTAAAAATAATAGCTTTGATGTGTATGTATACGTTTAAAAACAACAATGTTTTCACTTAACCTATATACTCCATAAAAAAAAAATAAATAAAACACCATGACTGTTGCTTACACTTGAGGTGAATAAAATTGATCGTGATGAGATGTTACTACAACAAAATTAAAATCTTTATGGTGTAAAATTTAATTAATTTATCATAAACATATATATATATATATATATATATATATATATATATATATATATATATATATATATATATATATATATATATATATATATATATATACCTTCACCATAAAAAAAGACATTAATTGGTACGACATTATATAAATATGTTACTTTACTTTCAACTTGTCCATACATCTCCTAGAGTAGCATAAATAAAGTCCTAAAATTGACAGTAAAAGTTATGTTGCTATATACGTATAGCAAACATGCATTTATTATTATTTAAAATACGATACTCCATGCAATGTCAATCAAAATAATGTATATAAATGTATATGAAATAATTGTTCTTTTTAATTTAATTTTAAAATAATTCACAATATAAAAATCACTTTATTTCATCATTTAATTTTGGACTCAGCTTAAAAAAATAGAAATGCAATAATAATTTACCTTAAATGAATTACATTTCCTCCAACGGAAATAAAAATGTACGTAATTTATGCTGCATTTATGTCCTTATAGCATAAATTATATTTAATTAAGAATATCAAAAATGATTATGCTTTCCATCATAATATTTAGATGTAATACAACATAGATTATTATCGTATTAAGGGTTGTATTCGGATGGCTACAGAATTTAAAAAGAAAAGTTCAAAACTTTATGATACCCTTTGAAAGTTAACAGTAACAGCTACAATTTTCAGAACCCGTGACCATCAGATAAGTGAGAAAATAATTCTTGAAATTACCATAGGCTCTTATGGGACTAAAACTTCAAAAAAATCATAATTTAATATCTAGCATGATGACCCCCCAAATTTTTTATATTTTTGAAGATACCATACTCTAATGTATTATTGTGCAAAATTTCAGATTTTTATTTCTTTACAATTTTTTAGTCAAATCCCGCAATACCTGATTTCCCACCTTAAACAAATTGTGTTGCATGTACCATAATTAAATTCTTAATTCATATTTATTTTAATCCGCACGTATAAGTAAAATAGCTGTATTGTGTAGTATATAATATTTCATGTAACTACTGCTCTATATAGATACGAAATAAGATATTTTGGTAACATAACTCTATACACACAATATGTATGTTGTCGCTTTACTAGGGTAAAGCAATGTGTAACTAATGAACCGTGAAATAGCACTAGCTGCAAAGATTATAAACCAGAGAAGAAGAAAAAAAAATAGCAAGAAGATGAGGGTTATATGTATTATATCTTCATAAAGTATACTATATACAGAGTATTCACAGAGTAGTATGTTACTTCAATATTTTGTGAACCACATTATAGTTTATATTACGTAATTTATACTGTATTTATAGTATATATTATTGTTATTTAGATTGCATATATGATTAAGTAGGTATAAGTCTTGGCTGGATATTTATGTATTTAAGATTTTTTTTTTCTGATTAAAAAATAATATTACGATGCTGTCGCGGCAAAAGCACACTTCTACTTTTAGCAGGTTTGCTTACTTTTACGCATCTCCATTTGTTGGGATAGCAATAGAAAAAGGCATCTACATGTATTACTATCAGGTAAAAACACTTCTACACCTGTTTTCGTAGACCTACATTTATTTATTTATTTTTTATTTTTTTACCTGTTGTCGCGATTAGTATAAATCCATGTTTTGGTGAATAAAATGTCTATCTCGTATTTTGTCACGGTAAGCAAAAGGTCTTACTCGTTTTTTATCATGTGAAGTAAAATGTTTATCTCGTTTTTTGTCACGCGTAGCAAGATATTTCAGTTGACTTGTATCTTAAAATTTAAAAAGAAAACTTGCAAACTTTATGATTCCATTTGAAAGTTAACAGTAACAGCTACCTACTATAAAATTTTCAGAACCTGTATGACCATCAGATAAGAGAGAAAATAATTCTTGAAATTTTTTTTATTTTACAGTTTTGAAAATACCATATCCTTATGTACAGTATTACTGTGCAAAATTTCAGATTTTTCTTTCTTTTTCTTTTTTTTTTTTTTTTTTACAAATTTTTAGTCAAATCCCGCACCTGCTGATTTCTCGCTTTAACAAGTGTAATAAAAATACTAGCCAAGGAAAAAAAAAAAAAAAAAAAAAAAAAAAACTTGAACCTAATACTTTATCTGTATAAAATTGTAAATCAACATTGATACGAAAGGAGTGATAAAATAATTCATGGCATAGACATTAGTAGGTTATGATTTTTTTTTTTTTATGTTTATATGTATTTATTAAAATCCCAACAAGTTTAAAAACAATGAAAACCCCCCACCAAAGTACATTTAAATAACCTGCAATATATCGTAGTTCTAAAAGTGTAGCTTAGCATAATATATCATTTATATTTGAACTCAATAGTTGCCATAGTTTTTAATTAAAATTCAATCAATCTATTTAGAAATAATAATAATATCGCCGGGAAATGTAATTAATTTTTTATACTTCTTATGAAACTTAAACGTTAAATATATCATTTAATTTCAAATCTATATCTTAAAAATATGTTCAAAGTTTTTCAAATAAACTGTATCCTCTGAAAATACTATGGACTGAAAGCAATATTGATTTATATGTCGTTTATTTCCGAGCCAAGATAACCATACTGAGTTATGGCTTATTAATGTGTGGATTAAAATGTTTACTCATATTTCACAGCTTTTATTATTTATGACACTTTCTCTCTCTCTCTCTCTTTCTCCCTCTACCTTTGATTGCGACGAGCTTTATATCATTTTTATACATTGCTAAACATCAAATTTTTTGTATAAAAGCTATCTATAATATTGATGAGTATCATTAAATTTTTTTTTCGATTTCATTGTTCGTGATTTTTTTTCTCTATTTTTATAAACTACAGGTATACTTATTGTTATAGAAAGCAAATAATATTGCCGTACACAATAAAAAATAAAAACTAGTATTTTAATATCTTTTTTTTTTTATAAAAGAAATTATCACTTTTTTATTTTTTATTATTATTTTTTTTTTTTGGCTTTATTGCCTGTTTGCATGGAGTAATATTTGTATCGCGAACTAAATTTATATGGATGTTATCGGTTATCGGTGGGGTGCGCGGAAAGAAGAATCTCTTAATTTCACAGCCTATAAATTTCTATAAATTTCACGGCCAAGCTGGTATAGCCGAGTGGTAAAGGCAGCTGGCTCGTAACTCTGCACTCCTCACCGAATATAGGTTCGAGCCACTGCTGGGTGCGTACGTGAAGTGTGAGAGCACAACACGTTGCACGATGCATGTTTACATGCATTCCGTGACGACGCACAGTATTCGGGAGGTGTATGATCAATGTGATTGCACCGACCAGCCTGTCTAGACGTTTCCACGGTTTCTCTAGGCTGTCATGGCGAATGCCGGGCTGTGTACTTAGGCCGTGGCCGGCCCGTGTGTGCTTTTCAAATAATTCGAAAGTCTTGACCTGTTGATAAGACAATGTCTTGACTGGGACTGGGAGAGGTTTAGCAAATTAACATAATATGGCAAGCAAAAAAATAAATAAAGAACATTAGCATTACAAGACATTTTTTTCTTCTTCTTCTTCAGAAAACTAATGCGTTGTAGTCAGATTTATTTACATGATGAATACACTTTTAAGTGTCTTAATAAAGAAAGTGTTTAAGAACTCATTATCATCATCATTCATCAATGCCTCCGTTCATGAATTGTAGTTTTTACACACGTAAAAAAAAAAAAAAAAAATTAATAATAATAATTCTGCATTGAATAATTCTTATATTGTAGAGCACAAATATTGTTTCTATTGTTTCTATGTATTAAGATAAGTAATTTTGCTAAATATCTGAACATTATTGAACATTATTATGGTGTGAGATCACGTCTAGTGTATAGGCATTTTGCATTTTTCTCATCTCCTGTTGGGTAATTTACATGTTTTTTTTTTATGTATAATATCTAAACCCAGTAGAGAACTATTATTATTATTATTATTAAAGTACAATACAACACTATTCAATTTAGCATACGATATGATATTATCCATAACTATTACTGCATTGAGCTATAGCATAATTATTACGTGTTTATTTTTGTCGGTACGGAAGTTAATTTATTTCTTATTAAAAATAAATATATAACTCTGTGTATAAACATAGAGAAGTATGCCTATACTGCACGTTATAGTTACATTTCATCACTCATCACTAAAGTAATCTCCTGAAAAGTCATCTGGCAGACTTTCTCACGTGGATAAAAATAAATATACGTAATAATTATTTTATTGCTCATTTTAGTAACAATTTAGGGTGTATCCGCATGACGTCATACTGAATGCGCTTTGACGCCATACTAGATCAATGAATAACATTGCTCAGCATAGGACAAACTTCGTTTTTGGCTATTTTCTTTGGGAAATTAGTCAATTTTGTGTTATTATTATTATTCTTACATACTAGAGATAATAATTTAATCAATAGCATCAATGCTCTCAAAAATATTGCTTAGTATTTTTAAACTGACAAAATAAGTCATTTTCCTATACCAGCCCCATGTTATTGAACATGAATGCATACATCCCTATATATCATAATATTACATAATTACTATGTTACAAAAAATAGATATTACAATTGGAAAAGCATATTTATTTATGTTAATTGTTCTAACTTAGCATCATTTAAATGTTAAAATAACATACATGCAATATAAATTACGAAATATATTCAAACCAAAGATCCGGGGTCGAGTCCCGGTCGAGCCGAATTCCTTTTTAATGTCAGTTTACTGCTTATATAACAAGGTGTAACACGAAAGTCAAACCCTTTTATAGTCATATAATTTATTTTTATTTAGTTTATTTGCACATGCAAAAAAAAAAATAATAATAATAATAATAATAATAATAAAAAATTAATCAAAAGTTTAAATAAAAATAAAAACTTACAATGCTGAAAGACAGAAAATTGCGGTTCTTCAACCTTTCATTTTATTGATCATAACATGACAATGTGATACTGATGAGTAACCAATGTCTAATGTTAAAGTTTGTAATTGATAAAAAATACTTCTTTTTTTTTCATTATAAATATTATATTTATAAAAATGCCAAATACAGATTTTGACATTTTATACGTATGAAATTTTACTTATTCATATTGCACTTACCGTTAAAAACAAAATATAAAAAAAATATATATAACACTTTTACAATAGTTTGAAACTGTGACATTATTTGTATCAACGCTAAATGAGTGTATAGAAAAAAAAGTGTTTTTTTCTCTGTATATTTTCAAACGTCAATCTGTTACTTTTATAAAAGAGAATGGAAAGAGAGAGAGAGAGAGAGAGAACCATCTTCACACCTATTGATCACATATCAAAAAAATACATTTTATATCTCCTCTCATTGATCGTTATTCCATAACATATTGACAAGTCTTGTATATTTTTATAAAAACTTTTTTCAAACCACAATATATATATTTTTTTTCTATCTTATTTATTTTTTAACTTGAGTGAGTATGAGAACTAGAGGGCGGGCAAGAGAAAGAAAGAGAGTGAGAGAGAATAAAAAGGAAAGTTTGATTCATTTTTGATAGATAAAAATTTTTCGTATAGAAGGATAAAAAGGTACTTTTTTTTTATCAAAACAAACAAACAAGGAAATGGAAGAATAATATTGTTTGAAAAAGATTGACATTTCTGTACTCTTATAGATCACATCTATAATGTTGAAAAATTAATGAGGATATCGTTATAAAGCAACAAAATATCATTCTTTATACGTCAATTTATTTTGTCAATATTTTTGTATTGTTTTTATTTAGATTTATAATCAAAATAAATTTTTTTATTATAATAATAATTTTTTTTTTTGTAATATTTTGTGTAATATAATAATTTTTTATTTAAAATTGTAAAATATGTATTTAAAAATAAATAATTTAAGTTATATTATTTATATTAGTTTAATTTTTTATTTAAATTTTGAAGTCTTGATGTATGTTATCTATTGTAGAATTAATTGAAACAACATGATTTTGGAGTTCATGGGTATCTTTAAAACAATGGGGATAAATTTGGTTGCCTTGAAATGATAATTATAGTAGATTAACGAAATATGATGCATTACAAGATATAGATTAATTGGCTTAGAAAGATTGCAAAACAATGTTATATATTATGAAATCGACGATTAATTAAGTAATTTAAAATTATTACATAATTTTAATGGAGATTAGTGAAATACATAAATTTGGACAGTTATACTGCATAGAAAAATAAAATCATATTATGATATAGCAATTTACTTATTTCATTATTTATAATATTAATTTTGAAATATTTTTAAGAAGAATTATTTATATTTAATATAATTATTTAATTCAGGATAAACTGCAAAGTATGGCAAACAAACAAATAGGTAATAATTATGTTATCTTAATGGAGGTTATTGTATTAAAAAAATCTTAAAATTTTTCAATTGCTTAAAAAACGTAAAAGTATGTCTAGTATTTCTCATGTAAATTTTTCCGAAATCAGTGGATTAGTTTTCTCAAAAATCTCAAAAAAAAAAAAAAAAAAAAAAAAAAAAAATCCTATAAGCGTAATATTAATATAGGGGACCCTTAGCTTTCACCGCGTCACTCCGCGCGCTAGACCAATAAGCTCCACTAAAAAAAATAAAAAAAAAGTACTGAAATCAGCACAAATTATAGTGTACTGTATATTTACTGTTCTTTTCAAAAGATTATATCAACATTATTTTATCATAACAGAAAAGCCGAGGAAGCCTGTATTAAAGTAAATAATTATTTTTATTCTGAAACAGGGGGGGGGGGGGGGGGTAAAAAGTTCGGTTAAGTTAAGAAAAATGCACACACCCCGATTTTTGTTCTAATAATAATAATAATAAAATACTTCTTGTGTAATTTGGAAAATGGATATTCAGCACAATTAAATCCCATAAATTGATCTGGGATGTAAATTCAAATGTTTTCTTCTGTTATATTCAATATAAATAAAAACTGACATCTATTATTATGATATTTTATTAAAGAACTATATACTCAAAACAAAGCAATAATTTGTTTCATATAGAACTACTCGTTATGTGGACTTATATATCTCTTAACACGTCTCACAAACTGAGGTTTAAGAAGAAAAGAAAATTGTAAAGTACGCATTTTTTGCGGTGTACGTGACATCACGTTTACAAGAATAAAATAGAAATTGTAAAGTGGGTTGCTTATATTTAACAATTTTTTTCTCACGTACAGTACATGTGTGTGGGTTAAGAAAACTAACATGTGTATGGTTATGATGGTTGCAACTCAGGATTTATATAATAGAAACAAGAACTTGAGTACATACACGGAAAAAAATTAGTACTAATGGCAGGTATTTTCCAATAGGTACACTTGAATTTGGAACAGGTAGTTATAAAACTACAATACTATACTTAATCTAAGTGAGTCACACTTTTATTGTTGCACAGTGCACCTGCATTAAGTATTATTGTAGTATAATAATACCTGTGTTCTAGGTTATATGTCTACCTATTACATTGTTAGTATTATTTTTTTTGCGTGTATGTAATTTGAAGTCTATTTTTAAACGATAAGTTTTTTGAGAGGATTTAGTTTACATGTTATAACCGGGTGATATAACAGTGAATTGACGTTGCAAAAGAATTCAGCCCAACCAGGACTCGAACCCGGATGTTTTGTTTCCAAAATCACTGCGTTAACCATTGCGCTACCGAGACTTCTTCTTCAAGTCGTATTCCCTTTCAACATCAATTTACTGCTTATATTACCTTTTCCCGTGCGCAATACCGATAAAGGTTCATTGAAATCCAAAAATTAAAAGTAACAAATTTAAAAATATTTTTTAAGTTTTCTTCATTTATTTCTTTTTGTAGTAATAGTGTATGAACTCTTTTCAAAATAGTATAAGCTTGTATTTTTTTACTTGATCAGTGATCAGGTTACAAGGTTATTAGGTGTTTGAGCATGACCTAATTCTGAATGCGCTTCGATGCCATACTGGAACAATGAATTAGCTCAGCTTAGAACAAACGTCGTTTTTGGCTATTTTCATTTTCTTTCTTTCTTTTTTTTTTCTTTCTTTTTTTTTTTTTGTCATTATTATTTTTCTCAAATAATTGTGAACTAATTCAACCTGTTAAAAACATCCATACTCTCAAAAATATTGCTAAGTATTTTGAAACTGGCAAAATGTGTAATTTTCTAATACTGACCCATGGTATTTAGTACTCACATATGGCGTTTACTTTCATTTGAATGCTAATACCCTGTAAATCACTAATCAGTGACGAGAAATTGTATCAAAATTATAACAGTAAGCCTTTAATCATATAATATCTTAAAAATCATGTTTCAATAAAATATTACATATCATAACTCATGACTCCAACTTGTAAGAAAACAATAATAATAATTTACAAAAAAAAAAAAGAAGAAGAAGAAGGAGAAAAAAAAAAAAAAAAAAAAAAAGGAGAAAAAAAACTTACAGTAAAAGAAAAAGTCAACATTTTTTAACTTGACTTTTGTTTTTATGACATAATACTGTATATAAATATATAAAAAAGCTTCCTTCAAAATGATTTTTCTTGTCAAATTAAAAGGATGTTGACAGACGTCATATAAAAGACTAAAAATCTTTTATAAAGTAACTTTTTACCTTACATATTTTATATGAATTTTTCAATACTTGTTACTGGTAGGTGGTGACATTGATATAACCTTTCTCATGCGCATGGAACAAATTTAGTATAGGACGTGGTTAGGAATAAGCTACTTTTTTTTTTAAATTCTGTACTTTCAAAAGTGTACTATAAAAGTATACTAAAAGTATACTAAAGGTAACTAAAAGTTGGCAATATATTTAGCGGACAGGTATTTTCAGTTCTGAAGTAAAAGTTGAGATTTTTATTAGTTTAACAGTTTATTATAATAATAACACTAATATTTAGGCAATAATTAATTAAATAAATTTATAACATAAAAATATGTTACTACATAATTTGATATCAACAAGTAAAAATTTATAAATGTTTAACGATTATTTTAATGTAAAATTAGTTTGCAAAAATATATTAAAAAAAAATTTATTAATTTATTTAGAATTTTTTAATAAATAATAAACGTAATTTTTATATAAATAACTATATTTTGTAGTATAATAATGAAAAATATAAAACTTAATTTAAACCTGAAGTAATGGAATGAATGGCAGGATGGTCTCTTGAGGTATATTGTTTTTTAAATTCAATATTAAAATTTGTAAAGAGTAGTGAAAGAGTTGAATTACGTATGGAAATTATGAATTTAATGTAACATAATTAATTAAAGGCGTAGAACACGTAGAACAAAAAACATGACTAACATCCTAATATAGCTAAATATCAACGTTAATTTAGCCTCAGCCATTGATTTCTAATTTATTTTCAATGCAAAAAATATCAGTGGTGGTTTTATAACGTCATAGCTCACTTGATCCATGCGTACGTAAAACAAGCGATCTGTGACGTCATTGTCCGCATATACCATTTTGTGAATGGAAAATAAATAAGAAATCAATTACTCCGGCCAAATCAACGTTGATATTTAGGTATGTTAGTATATTAGACGATGTTTTTGTTCAAGGTGTTCTACGCCTTTAATATAAAATGTACTTTAAGCAGGCATGAAATAAAATCAATAATAATAATAATAAGTAAGATATTATAAGACCGCAGCAGCGAATGTTATTATTATAAGTTATTGAGTGCAAAAATGTTGCTAATACCAGCATGTCGATATTTTACTCTTGTGTAATGGAACGTGTTGTAGTGGTGTGGTAGAAAAAATATATTATATATTTTGTCGGCAAGACATAATATATAATGTAGGTAATATAATATATAAGAACATATTTGCTAGGTATAATAGATTAGGTCATTCATTGGCGTTAATTAGAAAATTAATTTAGTTTTTTTTTTTTTTAAATACATTGTAGAATATTACCTTTTTTATTGATAAAAATAAGTGCATATATATAAGTCCCAACAAGACAACGAAGTCTTATCAGTGAGTACTTATATAATCAACATAATATAAAAGTTTGTAAGCATAAAAATTAAAAAAAATATATATTAAATACAAAATCAGCACATAATAATAATGATAGTAAGTTTATTTACAGTACAAACTATGTTAAATTTAGGTAAGCCATATTAGATACGAGTATGTTCTTGGCCAGAATATTACAACATTAGTTTACATAAGTTTACATATTATGAAGCAATAATCAGTAATCACAAATAAATAAGACGAAAGATATATAGTATGTATGTAGGGGGCATGACGTCATATTTAATGCGTTTGGACGCTATACTGGAGTAATAAATAACATTGCTCCGTCTAGGACAAACATTTTTTTTTTATTTATTTTTTATTTTTTTTGCTATTTTACTCTTGGAAATTAGTTAAATTTGTGTTATTATTATATTTCTCACATATTCATATACTAAATTCAACCTATTAACAACATCAATGCTCTTAATAACATTACTTTGTTAGTATTTTAAAACTGGCAAAAAGAGTCATTTTCCTATGCGACTCATGTTATTGAGTGATCCAATATGGCGTCGATTTTAAATGCATAGACCCTTATTCTATAGGGTGGTTTCATTCATGTTAAAGTCGACGCCATGAGTGAGTACTAAATAACTTTGGCCAGTATAGGAAAATGGCACATTTTGCCAGTTTAAAAATACCTTGTAATTTTTTTGAGAGCATTGATGCTGTTAACAGGCTGAATTAGTACCTCAAGTATGCAAGAAAAATAATAATGACCTAAAAATAGCTAATTTAACAAAGAAAATAGCCAAAAACTACATTTGTCCCTATGCTGAGCAATGTTATTCATTGCTCACGAAGAGCATCGAAAAGCACTCAGAATGACGTCATGCGTACACACCCTATATTAATAATAATTGGAGTTTTGATAAAAAAAAATTTATCAATTAAATATTTTGGGCATGTAGAAGAAATAAAAAATTAAAATTTTATAATAGAAATTTTTATAGGCATATATGAATTTTAAATTAATATAAATATATAACCTAACATTAACTCTCTGTCTCTCTCTCTCTCTCTCTCTCACACACACACACACACACACACACACACACACACACACACACACACACACACACACACACACACACACACACACACACACACACACACACACACACACACACACACACACACACACACACACACACACACACACACACACACACACACACACACACACACACACACACACACACACACACACACACACACACACACACACACACACACAGAAACATACAAAAGAGTTAAGAACATTTCAAACAAATCTAACATTTTTATCAACAAAAAAAGATAGGAAAAAATAAATAAAAAAAACTTTCCTTATTTCAAATTCTTTTACCTGCTTGCAGAAAAAGAAGTGTTGAGAGAGAGAAAAAAAAAGTTGTGAAAAGTCGTTAGTTTGATTGTCTTTGCCGTGTTTGATTGCTTGGATACAGTTTTGTGCGTGTGTGTGAGAGAGAGAGAGAGTGAGTGAGAAATACGTGAAGAGAATCATTAAGTATAATTTTATTGAGCTATACCCATTTTGTTGTTGAACAAGCAATTAATATCGTTCTTCGATAGCTTATATAAACTAAATTTGATTTATTATATACATTGTATAGACATTAATAATGATTCTGCATAGTTTTGAAAATTTATATTTATTACACTGTACTGTGTGTATAAATATAGACTATTATTTGTGCTTGTTATTTTAATACAATTTTTGAATAAGACTTTTTTAAAAGCTAAAGTATAATCTGTTTTTGAAATTATATTTTCAAGAAGTAACCTTGTGGGGAAAAAAAGGAGATTTTTTTGTAATTAAGGTTGTAAAAAATAAAAAAATAAAGAAATAACTATTTTATTTTAATAAATGTGCTTACACATTTTTTGCAAAACCCAGTCTTAGAGTTTGCAAGGTTCATCATATTTTTATATTTTTATATTATTCTAGTAGATTATATAAATTAGAGAATTTTAAGTAGAAAAGCTTATGGCCACAAATTTATCCTTCCTATGAAATCAAGGGTCTAAAATAGTAGCCTACACGTTGGCAGGTGGCTTAACGACCAATTTAAAGCGTGTAAATTAAGAGCAACTAATCAGATTCCATTACAATACGCGCAAAACAATTTTTCTTATTTAGGGGCTAGGTATACTAGCCCGCAATACATATATGCTCAAAAAGTTGCCTATCATGCAAGGCGTTTAAATATTGACGGTATTATTAATATTGCGATGTTATCATTTTTCAGGTGACGCTGGGACAACAAGGTGCCCCCACTGCAGAGCTGGCAACACTGGAATGGGTCCTTAGTGGTAGTTGTTACGATACAGGAGGTTTAGCAAGTATAGGTGAGTAACATAATTATAATTGATAAAGAATTTTCATATGGTGTCTACTTTTATATAAATGCAAACACTTATATATAATGTCAGTTATTTGGGAGGCACTCGAGAAAAATTTAAGGGGTTTCTAATTTCCTATTCTTAACCAATGCGGAACTTTTTTTTTTTTTTTTGTGTAGTAATGCACTGTAAGGGTGGAAATTAAATTTACTTCATTAAATGAGAGATACTAGACACACAATTGTGTTTAATAAGCTATTAGCAAAATTTGTGAGTTATTTTTTCTATGATAATTTCCAATGTATATCATAATTAACTTATCACATAACAATACCATTTCAATGACTTACAGTGTAATATAGATTTATTAAGTACACCCATATGAAAAACCAAAAATTTTAATTTCACACAGAACTATTTCTATTAGTCCAATTATTATTTTTATAAAAAAAATATAATAATAATATCAATAATATAAAATTTTAGTATCATTTTGAATAAAATTAGGAATTTCAAATTTATTTACTAAAAATATTTTATAAAATAAAAACCATAATAATAATATTGTATTAAATAAACAAATAGAGCAAATACTTGTAAAAAGGTTAGCAAGACGGTTTTCTTTTATTCTAATAAGTAATTTAATTAAAATAATAGCAGTAACTTAAGTTAATAATTAATAAATAATTGAATAACAATATACACGAAACGAATCAATTACTTAATTCATGATTTATTCACGGCATACTAAATTAGAACGACAAATATTTTTTCTGTGCAACTTTATATTTATGCCATGTAATTGTTATTTATTTAGAAAAGTATTAATTATGTTATATTGAACAAACTGTGCTAAAAATGAGCTAGCATAAAAATTACATAATTTACTATTAATCGTGTCAAAAATTGTAATGTGTATATTAAATGCGATAATTAATAACCATTAAAACAACAGTATTTATTTTATTTTTTTTGTTACTAATATAACTTTTTGATTTAATTATTGAAAAAAAAAAAAAAAAAAGAAAAGAAAAAGTAACTGGCTAATAGAAGACTTGCAAAAGTAGGTTTAGTGAGAAAGTAAACAAACTCACAGCCCAACAATACTAACAAAGTGCTAGCAGACGATTTGGTGTTCCTGTCTCAATTTAACATGCTTTCTTATGGTGGAATGCAGCAGCTATAACTTGAGTTAAAATTATTTTTCAGAGCTGAAATTTTTACTGTAGTTTACTCAGCCTCAAAGCTTTTGTTTTCCTGGATTTAAAGTCAATTGAAAGAAAAAATAATTTTTAACCAAATCTCTTGAAATCCACGAAAAAAAAATTGTAGGCTCAGTAAGCTACAGTAAAAATTTTAGCTCTGAAAAATAATTCTAACTTGAGTTATAGCTGCTTCATTGCCTCATAAGAAAGCATGTTAAATGTAGACAGGAACACAAAGTCGTCTGCTAGCACTTTGTTAGTATTGTTGAGCTGTCAGTTTGTTTATTTTCTCACTAAACTAACTTTTGCAACGTCTTCTAATGTAAAAGAGCTGTGTTATTTTGAGAGGTTTGATTTCTCTTAATAAAACCTAACCTAACTTAATTAATTGTTTATTTCCAGGTAAACTACAACCACGTGGCCGAGTATCAGATCCATGTAGTACAGATTTCGTCCAGACATTTCTCTCCTGTTTTCCTTGCGTACTAAGTCCACTAGTCTTAGTTCGAATGTTACTACATCGCTTACTTACAACGGCTACACACCTACAACGATGGAAATCATGTGCGTCAAGATCAAGTTTTGCTTCTGCACATGAGGCACCTAAAAGTCCAAGATCGAGAGCATCATCGACTGATACTGAACCTAGTTCACTTAGGAAGAGAAGAAAGGTAAGTTCATCACATGATATAAACTGCAATATATATTATAAACTGATTTCTGTATATACATATAATTTTATTTATAATTTGATCGTAAGAGAAAAAAATGTAATGTGCATATTCTAACACAGCTATATTTTTAGTGATTTTTTTTCCTAGAATATAATAATACTATTTTTAGGGTAATTTTTAATTGAACCTTTTGCATATTCTATGTTTATGATAAAGCTACTATGCAAATTAGTTCGCAAAATGGTCATTACGTAAACTAATATATAAGTAAACTGCATGAAAGAAAAAGAAGAAAAAAATTTGAAATAAAAAATAAAAAAATAATATGGTTCATTTTTGTAATGCGTATTACAATCCTATGGGGCTATGCAAAATAATTAACGGCTTTTCCTATACAAGCAAGATTAATGAATGTTTTTATTAATGAAGAAATCCTTAACTTTGACATGTTTTGTTATGGAAGAAATTTTATCTTAGTTTCCTTGTTTCTGGATCGATCTTGCTTGTATAGTGAACGCCTCTAATATAATTTGCTGATCTGATACGAAACTAACTTCCTTAAGGAAAGAAAAAGATAAAGAAAAAAAAAAAAAAAAAAAAAAAAACTTGAACTAAAATCTTTGTTATTATTTCGCAGGTAAACTTGACAGTTGACTGCAGCGTGGCAGGTGAAGACGGACAAGAAAGTGCTGCTGCAGCAGTGCCACGTGCTAGATCATTGCATAGACAAGAAAGAGCTTTTGCACCGAGGGACAGTTTCGGTAGCACCACGGCATTAGAACCTGCCATAGCAAGCACTACTCTCTTTGCATTCTCACATGTGTTACATTCAGGAACATCAAGGGAGAGTTTAGCTGAGTTAGCGGGAGGTAAGACTATTTATTTATTTCCATCATTATATTATGTACTGTACAACTCTGGCCAAAAGTTCCCGAACGGGGCAGTGGAGGCCGCTGCGTTTTCTCATAAAGTTAACATTATTGAGTGCTTGCGGGTTGCCTGTGCAAATCGTTCGGGAACGTTCAACCAGAGCTGTACATTGTGACATAAGGAATTACAACAAAATAAAATATAATTTAAATTATGGAGGTCGCATACAAGTATAGCACGATAACACAATATGGCAAGCAAAAAGCAAAAAAAAAAAATAATAATAAAAAATACAAGAACAGCGCAACACGTAGTAAGTGTTATATGCAAGTATTCAACCCTAAAATCAAATTTGAGCTATATAATAGCCATGGTAACATTAAATATAGGTAGTTTATCAATAAAATTATTACTATCTATTGATATTTAGGAAATTTGATTGACTTTTTTTTTTTTTTTTTTTTTTTTTTTTTTTTGCAAATAAAATTATGTGAGAATATTACCATATGGCGAAAGCTGGCGTGGTCTATTAAATTAAAGCTCATAATATATTATTTTATTTATTTTGTCAAATTTTTCATCATATTGTGAGTATATCGATTATTTTGTGTAATATCAAAATACAGTACAGTCTAAAAAGTGTAATAAGATTTCTAATATATCAAAAGACCATGGCAATGTTATACTATGTGAAACGTAAAACAATAATTCGACATAAATTTTATAATTAAAATTTAATATACAAAAATTGTATTGAATGTACACATGATAAAAGTATAACCAATAAAATTAGTTGAAGCAGAAATTAAGAAATCATAATTTTGAATTCGTAATTGATGTTTGTGTTCTAGTGAAAGCAATGCAGATTTTTCAAATTTGTTATGTAATTCTAACCATGATTCATTCTTTTATTACTTCTTTTATCTTTGGGTAAGCAGAGAGAAGCTAGATATTGATACTTAATGTTCTTTTTAATTGCATGTTGAAATATTATTTAAATTAATGTTAAGTTAATTTAATATAATATAATTTATAAATTTTTCTTTCATAAATTTGTAAATAATTTTTAAAAAATGTAAAATTGAACATATAAAATGTAAAATCAGTTCTTGTGTTTTTACTTTAAAAAGCTAAAATTTGTTTGTTATTCTCTAATATCTAATAAAATTTAGTTTTTGTTTTAAAGTTAGTTATATAATAAAGAAGGGGCTTTAACACTTAAAAGCCACGAAAAAGAAATTTTTAAAAACTAAATAGTTTTTGAGAAAAAGCATTCAATAGGATATATTAAAAATCATAGTTTTGATTATCACTCTCTAAGTTGTATGAAAACAATAAAGTTGTTAATTATATGGGTATGGCTGGCAATCAAAACTGGCATATATTTCAAATCTTTGGAGGGTAATATCATCCAAAAAAATACCTGAAAAAATTCACAGAAATATTCAATTTTATTTAATTCCACTAGTTAGTAAATACCCTGTATATAATTATTAATTTGTTTAATTCTTTAAGGTGCTGTTGCAGCTGCTGCTGCCGCTACAGCTGCTGCAGTTGCAGCTACGAGTCAATCAAGCAGTAAATCGAATACACCAAATGGTTCACCAACTATCGTCATGGCTAAGAAATCATTTCGATTTTCATCTCTGAAGAAACGACGTTCAAAAAGTCACGCTAATATTGCTCCACCTCCCGCCAAGTTATTGTTACAACAACAGAGAGAAAGAGAAAATAAAGAAAATAAACAAAGATACGAGAATCCTGAACAGGAAATATTGGCATTTCAAAGACAACTGCAGAATTTACCTGATTTTGATTCACCTGAACATCCTGGTCCTGAGCATTTAGCTGATATTTTAGCTACAGGTAAGATTTCTCCTTGTATTATTATTTATATTAAATTTAATTACACACGGGAAAAATTACTATACACCTAAATCTTGCAAAATGAGGAAGCTTTCTTCTTCTTTTTTTCTAGGGGTAATAATAATATTTTTATTTTATATTCTAAAAGAGGACATAGCTCTAAATCGATAGATACACGAATTTCAAAATTTTGGGTGGTTTAAGTATTTTTAATTAAAGTAAAAGTAAGTATCATGACGTCATAATCCCTTTCGGGGTAGGCCAGGACAAATCCTTTCCAGTAAGATCTGATCTGCAGTTTACCAAACACCAGGCTCTACCCTTTAACACCACAATTAATTATTATTAAATTAATTTTTGAAAATCAATAAATGACGTCACAGGCTGCAACTTATGTATGTGGGCTTAGAAAAATGTTGCCTCCCGTGACGAGGTTGACATTTCAAATCGGCAAGCTCACAAGTACTACATTTTTTTTTTTTTTTTTTTTTTTTTTTGTGATATAAATCATAATTTATTATAATATTGACGATTTTTTTTAATGTAAGTAATTTATTTAAAATTATTATCAAATGTGTTTTAAATAAATTTTGATAAAATGAAAATATTTAAATAAAGAGTACACACTAATAATAATAATAATAATGATTTTATTGAGCAAATAAATACAATACAATATTGCACATAGTCAAAAGAGAATGCTCAACAGGAGATCATATATATACAGGAGATCATAATATTTTGTTACAAGTAGTAGTACCCATTCATCATACATCAACATTAGTCTGTTATTACCAGTTTGAATATTTGGTAAAAATTAACACGGGCTTAGATGTATAATCAATGCAAATCATAGGTAATCTCTAAAATAAACATTTATATATATGTTTTCTGTGTGTACTTCAAAAAATCTTTGTAACAGCTTTAATGATTGAGTTATAAAAGTAACAACTTTTCTATAATATGTGTAAATTTATATTTGAATGTTAATGGAAGTTATTGGTTTAAAAAATTCCTTTAAAAAGTACATGTCTACTATTTCTCATTTAATTTTTTCGGGAATTAATAAAATATAATTTTCTCAACAAAAAAAAAAAAAAAAAAAAAAAAAAAAAAAAAAAAAAAAAAAAAAAATCCCAATAAGCGCAATGTTAAAATACTGTAGGAAACACTTTAGCTATCCCCGCGCGCTAAATCGATATGCTGCATTTAAAACAACGGTTGACATTTAACTATATAATAATTACGATTTGAAATGATCGATAAAGCTGTGACTTGCTTTATATTAATAATTAGATATAGTATAATAATGTTCGTAAACCCTGTTTTTCGTGCTCCAAACCACAAAAAAAAAATAACGATCACCCAATGCTTTTTAAATGGAAGTACGCATTTCTTGGAGCAAGGGAACAGGGTTTACGAACAGCATTACTGTATAAAAATATAATCACATCTTAATTTTTAACTGTAAACGTAGTCTAATCTTAGAAATGTTACTCACTTGTCAGCATTTAACACTCTCATAATAATAAACAATTTATCCAACAATATTACTAGGTAAAGTCGATCATTTCAGTTAGTAAGATATACGAGTTTTACTTAAGGAAGTAGGGGACTGACGTTGGCCTTTAGACTCAAACTTTCCTCGTCAAAAAATTCGAAAATTTTGCACAATGATACTTTAGCTTGAGACAATTTCAAATGTATAAAAATTATGGGGGGTCACCGTGTAAATTAATTTTTTACGAACTTTTAAGCCCATAATTCACAATGTTAATTTCAATAATATTTTACTCTTTTTCGTGACGGTCAATTATTATGACATTTTCATCACGGCTAGGTGTTACCCTTAACTACACAATAACATCAAATTTAGACCCTAAAAAATGTTTAGGCCCTAAACATTTCTAGTTTATGAGGTCGGAACCCTACTCCTGTCGGTGCAGTTCATATTTGAATTACATTCAATGGATGAACAAATTACAACTTCTTGTTGATAATTATTAAAGATTTCATTTTATATATAACAATTTTATTTAATATATTATAAAATAATATATAATAATACATTACAAAACATAATTAAATTATTAATAAGTAAAAAGAACAGAACAATATAAATAACAAAAAAATGTTTTCAATATTAAATAAAATAAAATATTTTAATTTAAATAATTTAAAAGGTAAATTATTAGATATTTTTACAATGAATGTATTATACATACATATTTAAAAAATAACTAGACCTACAAAAACAGGACCATACAATGTTTTTGTTATTATTATTATTTACTATAACTGGGTGATACTGGTGAAAGAATTTTGCATTTTGCCAAGATAAATTTCGTTCTTGGGTTCGAATATCGTATTTATGCTAACGATACTACAACGATAACGAAATTTGGTTATCGATAAGTTATTATATATTAACAGTTTTATAAAAGTTATCGTTATAGATAAAAATTGACGATATTATCGTCGCATCTATAACGATACTTCTTGCTCAAAAAATAAGAAAAAACACAAACAAAAAAGTAAGAAAATTGTAGAAAAGTAGAAAAATACAAAGAAATACAAAAAATTAGAAGAACAAAAATACTCTAAATGATTATAATCATTGTAGGTGTAGTATTCGTTACAAAATATTTGAAATATATTATAGTAATAAAAAATTTAAACTTTTAATTTATAGTTATCAAAAAAGTATAGTTATTGATATAGTATTATTATCGTGTGTAATGTTTTTAAAAATAACGATATTGTTATCGTTATAGTGTTGTGAGGCTGTAGAATATATAATATCGTTATAGATATTTAGGGTATCGAACCCAAGACTGATAAATTTCTTTGATCTTAAACGCGTAAAAATGTACCCTTCTTTAAACAAAAACAGGAAATATTTTTGTATGCTTCCGGAATGCTACAAAATTGACTAATAAAGGAAGAACGGTTTTGAGGCTGACTTCCCGGTGGTTTTGAGGTGATCTCGCTCACATCCGCTTCCGTTTCGACTTACTACGCATGCGCAGAACATTGAAACGGAAGCGGATTAAAGCAGACTATATTTACGACTTCTCCTACAAGCAAAATCGACGAATTTTTTTCCATTGTTATAAAAAATCCGTTAAAAACCTCAAAATTACATGTGTTGTTATGGATAAAGGTTCCTAAAAACCTTTTCGTTGTTGATACGTTGCTAAGATTTTTGCTTATGGGTCGATCTTGCTTGTAGTAGAAACGACCGTTAATATAGTTGGCTTTAAAGCGGATGTGAGCGAAATCGCTTTGAGTTAGCTTCAAAAAATGTATTCCTTTATTAGTCAATTAGATTACGAATGACCTTTTCTTTTCCACCTGCAAGTGACATAATAACATTTTACCTAATTTAACGTTTAACGTTTCTGTACTATATGAATTATTTTATACTAATGTGTGTTATTTAAATTTCAGGTTCCAACAGTTGGACTGCACGACCTTTCTTACGTCCAAGATCAAGATCAGTACCACGAGTCACACCTGAAGGTGCAAGATTTCTTACTTTACCTGAGATGCCCTGGGGAGGAGGTGGTGGTGGCGGTATTTGTCATACTGGAGGTAGCCTAAGACTGCCCAGGGGCAGGTAGGTTGGCAAAACCCTGTTTGTTGGTTCTTTTTTCACCATTTCATTTTTCTATTAAACTGGGAATACATAACAAAACTTAAAATAATTAATAGTATGCTAGCTCAATGCAGCAATGCCAGCAGTATTAATGCTATAAAGACATAAGTTCTAAATATACATTAAACCTCATAATAGATTTTTTTTCTTTTTTTTTTTGTGATGCGATCTTCAATCTTGCCTGTTCTTTTCATAGAGCTCATAGTCGCATGGCAAAAAAAAAAAAAAAAAAAAAAACTCTATTACGAGGTCTCTATTTGAAAGAACTGTAATACAGTATCAATTACATACTTTCTCCTATCTATTAATATAGCACTACCTAAACATTATAATTAACTTAATATTAACACAGCTCAAACAAATTACTGAATTTATGAAATTCATATTAGCATTAAATTACATATTTTGTAGCATAATAAATCATTATGCGTGGCAAATACAACTTTATTGTTATGATTGTTAAATATAGCGTACATTGTGTTGCTACGAATAAACCTTACATAAATTGGGCTAATTCATTTCTATTACGTTCTTATTTTTTCTCATGAAAATGTTCACTTTTTCTATTTTTTATTTTCTTTTTCATAAAATTAAAAACAGTTGCAAAAACGAATTTTTATTTAAATATACACCATGTTTAGATGTTATTACTTCTAAACAGCAAAAAAGTTTGGTTAAATTTTTTTATTAGTTTAAAACATGATGTACCTAGTATGTATCTAACTTTACTCTAACAAAAAAAAAAAAAAAAAAAAAAAATGGAACATTATATTAATGAAATAGTTCCGATGTAACTGAGCTGTGTTGTATTGGATAATAAACAAAGATGACTTTATAAATCTATATTTAAATATATCGGTTATAGCTACATTGGTTGTATCACAAAATGTTGAAATGGTCTAGAAATGCTAAATAATTAGAAATTGAGACCCCTCGCACTTTTACATTGCTCTCTTGATTGACTATCAATAACAAGTGCATTGATTTTTTATTGTTTTCCTCTAGGTCTGCTGGTGCTCTAGGGTTGGACCGTACCCCTAGTCCAGCCACGACCCCTGTAGAAGAGAGAGCAGGTTCACAACCTCCCATGGGAACACAGGGGTCAAACAGTCGACGTAGCAGTTTATCACCATCAGACAGACAGAGAAGGAGAGACAGTCCAGCATGTATATTGATAGAAGTACCCCCTTGGCATAGAGCTATACTTAACTTTATCGAGGTAAATAAGTATCAAGAAAATAACAAAACTTAAGATTGTAAAGCGTACATTATATTGATATTTTATGTCTATGAAAAATGAATAATATATTAATGTGATTTAATTCAATGGTTTTTTTCTAATTCTTTTAATGGATTTAAGTTTTGAGCTGTAAAGAACATGGGATTTTGTTTTCTTAATTATATAATACATTTGAATTAATAATTTGCACTGTAAGATTCGAAGTTTGATTGGTTGAAAGCTAGAAAGACAACCTCAGTCTTATCTTATAATGTTTATTTTTATTATTATTATTATTTTTTAACTTAGTTTTTTTTTTTTTTTTTTTTTTTTTTTTTTTTTTTTTTTTTAGAATTTCATATCTAATTTCTTCGTACTATACCTATACAGATCTACTGTATGTAGATTTCACAAAATAATTTTTTTAGCTTTTTATATTTTGCTATTGACAAAAAAAAATTGGAATTGGAATGGGAAAAAAGTGGTAATAATATTCTAAAATGATCAGTTTTTAAAATACACAACAAAAAGCGATATGTTAACATAAAATATCTAAAATCTATAAGTATCAGAAGAAAGTTTAAACACACTTTCTCAAACGAATTATTTATACATATAAACAATAAAACAATGTTAATTAATCAAATGCAAATTTCAAACTTAATTTAACTATGATGATTACGATTACAATGGAAACTTGAATATCATGCTTACAGTAGATCGTAGATCATACTCTTGTTTTTCTGTATATAAAAAAAAAAAAACTTAAAAAGGTTTTCATTTTTTTTGTTTAATTAATTCGATTTTTCTAATACTTAGGATTAAATATCTGATTGTTTGTTACAGGAATGGTTACGAGTATCAAGAGTTGACCTAACATGTCACGGACCTCTTTGTAAAGAATTACGAGATTTTCTTGTCAAAGTCTCAGCTTGTGGAGTGCCTTATCAACAATGGAGTTCAGAATTACGTCTAGAATTTCCAGCCCTTGTAAGTTGGTTTAATATATGAAATATAAATACAACAATAAACTTTATTGACCCAGGTAGTTCATAGAAATAAGTAACGTTTGAACAAGCGTTTGTCTAGACTTTGTTTACAAAAATATTAGTAAATGACAATAGTTTTCAATAATTTTTTTAATGACAAATTAAAAAGATTCATCACTCACATAATGTTAGCATTGTGTTCTTACTTTATGAATATGAAGAAATGCAAATAAAATGATACATTTTTAAATTTGCTTAAAGGCATAGACAACATGAAAACATAAACATTTAAATCACAAAACACTTGATGGGACTTACATAAATAACGTTGATTTGTCTCAAAACCAAACTGTAGCGCCGTAGCAGTGATCAGATAATTTTGATTTATGCAGCCCGCACAAAATTTTCATATAAATTTTTGCATGTTTCTGACGTCATAAACAGAAATATTCACGCAAATTACCTGCTTTACATTTTTTTTTCACGCTCTCTTGTGGGGCCACATTTACATTCTGGTAAAAATTATCATAAGTTATGTAGATCCCATTTTGTGTTTAATGATTAAAATAGAACATTGTTTCATGTTTTCTATGCCATTAAAAAAAATCAAAAAGTGTGTTACAATATTGGATTCTATTTTTATAATCATATTAGATTATGTTTTAATAAACGTATACAGTCTACCTGCCACTCTAATTCTGCTTATTTTAATACTAGTAATATTTAATTGAATTTCGATTAAACTGGTCATTAAAACATATACTTTTGTTTCCTCCTCCTCCTCTTTTTTATTATTATTTTTTATAAGATTTATGTATTGTTTGATTAAATGTAATTTTATTTTTGTTCGTTTGAATTCAAATGTTATTAGAGTATTATGGTATTATATTTAAAAATTTAATAAAAATTTGACAAGACCAATGCTTATTGCAACACAAATAATATTGCTATATATATATGATCTGCCTGGATGAGTAAATGTATTTGTATTTTCTACTTCTAATAATAATTAATTTAATCTAATTAACACAGGCAGTTTATAATTATAATAATATGTTATACTTTAATATAATAAATAACAATAATTGTTAGTCTAGTCATTATTATAAAATAAAAAATGTTGCAAATATATTTAATTGAAAATACTTCTCAATAATATATACTCATTTAACAAAAGTAAGGATTTAATCAGTATAATGTTTCAAATTTAAGTATATGGTAGTATACATACATAAGCACATGGATTAAAGAATTGGGATCCTATACTGTTATAGTATAGAGTAATCTTTATTTATTAATTTTATTTAAAAGGTTACTAAATAGAGTATTAATATTTAGATTTCTAAGCACTGATGTTTTGTAGTGGTAAAAATATCAAAATCTTATAAATTTTATTTATTTATAAAACAAACATTGAAATTTAATTATACTTTTTATTATTTTATGTGTAATCATGAAATTGATTTAAATAACTAATTTTACAAATACATAATAAGTATACGTACTATTAATTAGCAAAAACAATGAAAAATATTAAAAATAATAATAATAAAATAAAATAAAAAAGTACATTTAAGCTCGTTTTGTAAACTACACACAAATATTGAGCCAGCTTCGAAAATTTTCCTTTGTTAAAAACATCTGATCATGATGTCATTACCTGTTTACTACGTTTATATGTATGCTGGATCATTGTTATTTCTTCGTTTAGAACTTTAGACCTGATAAAAATGAACAAAACTTTACGAAAAAAAAAAGTTCCATGCTCAACATGCGACTCAACTATATCGGATCAAAAAAGAAGTCCAACCAATGAATGTGTCTTATTTTGTTGGTCAGCTAATCACTGAAAATGAGATTCACTATACTTTACATTCGTACAACATTATTTGTGCACTAACATGACAATTTGTTTTCAGTCCCGTGATCCAGATCAAGAGGGCAAAGATGATCTTGAAGAGACAGATACAGAATACATAGCGGTGAGTACACACATTTTAAATATCATTATTAATATGTAAACATCCGTACAGTCATGCTATAGGTACTTATTGCAAACAATATTAATAAGTAATTTAATTGAGACGTTGTGAGAGTTTTACGGCCTAACCTTAACCTCAACATTTCATGAGAATATTACATACGCAAAAAAAAAAAAATAATAATAATACAACAATTGCACTTTTTTTTTTTTTTTTTTTTTTTTTTTTTTTTTGACATAATGTAATTTGCTAGTTCAATGCAAAAATTTGTTCATAGAATATTATAGACCAGAAAATAAACTTCATTCATTTTACTTATTTCTATCTTATGCATATTATTTTTTTATGCATAAATGGGCCAGTATGGGAAAATGGCTCATTTTTCCAGTTGAAAAATACTTCGAATATTTTTGAGAGCATTGATGCTGTTAAAAGGTTGAATTAGTTTTTTAAGTATCCAAGAAATATAATAATAACCAAAAAGTAGTAAATTTTTTAAAGAAAACAGCTAAAAAAAACCTGTTTGTCCTATGCTGAGCAATATCATGATACAATAAAGATCAATGTTATTCATTGCTCATCAAGAAGAGCATCTAAAAACATTCAGAATGACGTACTGCATACACACCTTATACTCATAAGAGCCCAAGCTAATTTTAATAGTTATTTTCTCTCTTATCTGATGGTCACAGGTTCTGAAAATTTTTTCAATAGGTAGATTTTACTATTAACTTTCTAATGGCATCATAAAATATACAAGTTTGCTTTGTAGATTTAGATATGCAAGGCATCTAAATAAAACCTTCATCAATATATTAACAATTCTTAAAAAAAAATAAAGAATTTTACCTGCAAAAGATACTTATAGTAACGTTATAGTTTTTTTTAATATTTTTTTTTAAATATTTTTTAATATAAAATAATTTTTTTTATTGTAAATATTTAAATATATTTTTATTAAAATATTAAAATTTAAATTAATTTAAACAAAAATAAAAAAGTTATAAATTTAATTATAATAAGGAATAGTTGTTGTCAGGTTTAAATTAATCATTAGAATTAACGTTTTAAGTCTTTCCTAATGTTTAAGTTGTATAGTGAAGCTATAATGGATGTGGAAATGGACAAATTTTAGAAAAAATAATGCAATTAAGTGGAACAGTATGAATTGGCGATCAATTAACTAGCAAGGAGAATGTAATATTAAGATGATCACTGATCATATCGTCAGGCTTAAACCTCGCCCTTTCAAAAATTTGTATTTTATTTTTCTATGCATTTTTATTTTGAATAAAGACGATTATTTACTTATTTATCTATAAATCAAGCGAAATGATGATCTTTTTCATATACCAAGCCACCTGCAAAGTAGGCAACTCATTCAGACCCTATACGGGGGAAAAAAATACTACCAATGGCAGGTACATAAATCCTGTAATTTGCAATAGGTATACACTTTAATTAGGAACAGGTAGTTATAAACTACAATATCACTTAATCTAAGTGAGTTACACCTTTATTGTAGCATATTGCACCTGCATTAGGTATTATTGTAGTATAATAATACCTGTGATGTAATTTATATTTCTACCCATTTACAGGATTTAAATACTTGCCTAAAGTACTAATTTTTTCCCGCGTGTATGATACAGCAAAATAATAATAAAGTAAATTTGTGGTCACTTGCCTCTCTCATTAAAATTCTCTCTACTCTATATTTGCTATAAGACAAAAAAAAAAAAAAAAAAAAAAAATAGACTCTAAAAAAATTGATTATATTACTTCACTTACGAATCCTAACTTATTTAAGATCATCATTTTTGAGTTATTATGAGTAGCTAAAATAATGCATTTTAGTAAATTATTAATGCAATCTAATGGACCACTTGCAATGAACGAACTTTTTAAAATAATTTGAAAAATTCTCAATGCATGTCTTATGGAAAAATTGTTTTCACTTACACGTTGCAACAATTAAAAACATTTCATTGCAAGTGGTCCAATAAAGATAAAATAGCTCAAAACACCTTAAGGGTTGTATATAGATGGCTTGTATCGCAAAATTTAAAAGAAACCTTCAAAACTTACTGATGCTATTTGAAAGATAATTGTAACAGCTATTTGATAAAATTTTGAGAACCCATGACCATCAGATAAGAGAGAAAATAATTATTGAAATTAACATGGGCTCTTATGCGACTTTACCATTTTTTTAGGCAAATCCCGTAATACCTGATTTCCTGCCTTAAATTAGCTATTATTGTTATTAATTTGCTAAAATTCATTATTTTATCTGCTCATAATAACTGAAAATTGTTTATCTCGAATAAGTTAGGATTCTTAACTAAAGTATTGCACCCTTACATACATATGCACATGTACTGAACAGTATGTCATCATATATAATGCATTTCTAAATACATTAACAACTGAAATGCAGTTATGTTAAATAATTGTACGTACGCCAAATTATAAAATTACTTTTCAACATCAGTACAGTTGTTGACTGATTTATTCATAAGTATAGTTATATACTTAAGACCTCTAAATGTAAAATTAGATTTTAATTATGATACTCGTACAAAGTAAGGTTAACTTAATTATTATAAATAAATATATTTTTATCTTTTGATGATAGAAATGTAATAGTCGATTCCAAAAAAAAATTTAAGCTGAAAATAAGTGTTTTGCGTTAATAAATAATAATAATAAAAATATGACTGCGCGGCATTTAGAATTGAAAGAAACTTAAACGGGTGGGGGGGGGGGGGGGTGAGGAATAATAATAATAAAAAACTGCATAGTATAAAAGTAACTAATAAGTAATAACCCAGTTTTTATTAGGCGAAATCATACAGCATACCTCTCAATTTAACCCATCTGTCTTATCCAGTTAAGTTTTGAAATAAATTATAAATAATATACTATTATTCTTTCTCTTTATTATTTCTTACATAGTTTCTTCTTTTTATCTATACTGTGAACGAGATTGCGTAAATTTCAAAAAATATAAAAGGCTTAATATTTATTTTTTTCATCTTTTTTTTTTTTTTTTTTTTTTTTAACAATTTATATAAGTATTCATAATTTTGCAAAATGCTATTGAAACAGCTTTTCTTGAAACAAATTATGTCTAAAATAGTTAATTAATATACACAGTACTGTTGTAAATACTAAAATAATATTTATTAACATTTATTTAAACGTATAAATATACAATTTTTTATTTACTATTTTGTTATTATTTTATTTATATTATTTATAATTATAACAATTAAACTAATATTTTGTATTATTATTTACTAAACGTATTGTTAATTATTTTATTATTATTATTATTATTAATTTTTTTTTTAATGTTATGTATATTTTATATTTTAATTTATTTAAATAATAATACTACCATGTTATTGTTACAATACGTACCAAGTTGCGCATCATTTATTCTGTCACTTACGAATCCAAAGTGGAATATAAGAATTTCAGCAAAACGAATATAATTTAAATATCGTAATTATAGGGTGTATGCATTCATGTTAAAGTCGATGGGTGGCATAAGAAAATAAATCATTTTGCCAGTTTAAAACCACTATGCAATATTTTTGAGAGCATTGGTGTTGTAAATATGTTGAATTAGTATCTCAATCTCAAGTATGTGAGAAAAATAACAATAACAAAAAATTAACCGATTTCCCAAAGAAAATTGCCTTAAATGAACTTTTGCTATGCTGAGCAATGTTATTCACTACTCCAGTATGGCCTACAAGCGCAATAAATATGACGTCATCCGCATACACCCTATAAGGTCATATCAAATCCACAAAGTAATAAAATTTAATTTAAATAAAATAAAATGACAATTTTTTTTCGTATATCTCTAAAATACGGGATATAAGCACTTGTAAAATAATTACCAATAAAAGCGAAACATCGTCACGTAAAACTTACTAATATTAAAAATATAAATTAACTTAATAAGAAAAAAACTTTAATAAAATATTATCACCTTATCTATTTTAAAGCTAGGAAGCTAAAATTTTCATATCCAGAATACAAAATTGAACTTGATTGAAGAATAAAACACGCAAAAGTCAATATTCCTCATACTGAAATTGGTAATACTAAATAAAAATAATAATAAAAAAAAATTAGGTGGTATAATTGAATATTATAAAAGAGAACATTGTCTTGAATCGATATTGACTAATAAAGGAACAACTGATTTGAGGCCGACTATAAGCGATTTTGCTAACATCCGCTTTCGTTATGACGTTCTGCGCATGCGTAGTAAGTAGAAACGGAAGCGGATGTGACCGGAATCACTTAAAGTCAGTCTCAAAACAGTTGTTCCTTTATTAGTCATATGCGAATTTCTATTTTTTAAGTTCATTAAGTATTTTTAGTTAATTTTTTAAAGTAAAAAAATGACGTCACGGTCGTTAACTGCTGCCTATGCCCATATGCATAAGTTCTCGCTAGTGACGTCATTTTTCAAATTTAAAAAAAAATGAAGAATTAGAAATTCTTCACATTTAAATCGCATGACTATGTCCTCTTCAAAATAAATATGAAACATATTAACCGTTATTGTTATTATTATTTTTTTCCTTATTGGGAATAGACTTTTTCTGTTTGATTAACCTGATAAAAGTAAATTGCATTCTACGATTGAGGAATTCATTTACTGCATAGTTATTTATGTATATACTTTTTTTCTACAAACATAAATAAAATTATTTTCGTCTTACGTAACAAAATTGAAAATTATAACAAATGATTTCATACATTTAATTATATTTTTGGCAGTGTCCCAACTCTCTCTGTCTCTGTCTCTCTCTCTCTCTCTCTCTCTCTCTCTCTCTCTCTCTCTTGGTGATGCCTCATCTTTATATAACAACTTATTTGCCAAATTTATGTTTAATTTTATTTATTTTATGATTCAGTGTTCATAATTTTTAAAGTTCATAAAGTTATAATATAAAAATACAAATAACTCAAGTTTATGTTAAATTGTTAAATATGATATATGTTTTTCAAGTTTTTTTTTATATAAAAAGAAGTAAAAACTAACAAGA
Organism: Ecdyonurus torrentis; assembly: GCA_949318235.1. Lineage (NCBI taxonomy): Eukaryota > Metazoa > Arthropoda > Insecta > Ephemeroptera > Heptageniidae > Ecdyonurus > Ecdyonurus torrentis. The sequence goes on along the minus strand of OX439133.1, from coordinate 24,000,038 downwards.
ATAAATTGTAAAGTAAATTATTTTTTCAATAATTTATAGACTCTGACGAAATGAGTTTTTTTACAATAATAGTGCATTTCTGCATAAGTTACAGCATACAATACAAAAAATATTTTATACACAATTAGGATAGCAGCATAATATAATATGCAATAATGTATTTAATGTTCTTTAAATTAATTATTTTCATCCTGTAGTACTGTACATACATTATTTCAATGTTGCTTATTCTTTAACGTATCAAAGCTATTATACTTCAGAAAATAATTTTTACTATACTGAGTAAAAGAAATAAGTATATATTGTGTATTACATGAAAATAAGTCGAATTAAATCTTATCTCAAAAATTGCCAATAGATAAGTCATTTTTATACTTAACTGAATAAAGTAAATTTAATATTAAATGAAAAAAAAAAATTGAAATTTTAAAAACACGTAGTAAATTTTAAAAGGCAATTTTTCACCTTTTTTCGTAAAAAAAAAAAAAAAAAAGCAATAATAAAAAAGCAATGTTTTTAACAATTCTTTTTCATCTTTAAATTCTAATTAAAAACATTTCAAAGCCACTGTTTTAAAGCTTTTTTTTTTTTTTTTTTTTTTTTAATAAAATCACTATATAATTATTTCCTTACTTCAACACTGATTGTGTAATAAAATATACTGCACAGTGATACAGATAATATTTTATGATTATAGATAATAGTTAATAAGATTTCTATATACTATTTTATTACTTCTTATAGCTTTCTATCACTTAGTTAAGGTAAAATTTAATCATGCAATATTAAGTTTGTTATTATCTAATTGGAAGGATATTTTAATGAAGTTAAAGGAATCAAAGTGTAAAATGAGGTGGGGAATGCGATGGAGAAGAATGGTAAATACAACATTTAATTTACTTTTAATAATTTTATTTATTATTAATTATTATAGTCTATAGCTAACCAGCTTCAGAATTGTGGAAGCTTTATAAGTTTCAATTCTTGTTACTGCGTGGCTTATAATTTGGCCTTTATTTTTATTATTATTTTTTATTAAACAATGTATGCGCATGACGTCATACTGAATGCGCTAAGACGCCATACTGGAGGAATAAAAGCATCAGAATATATATATTTTTTTACAATTATTATTATTATGATTTCTTTTCTTTCTTCACCTGTAACACATCTTACTTGATTCAAGGTGAAGGAAAGAATAATCAAGTACTAATTATGTCAGAAACTGCAGGTGGTAAATAATAGAAATTTTTAAAATATATAAATGTGTATCTAATATAATATACCTCATTACTCATTAAATTTCCTCCATTCTAGAGAATAAGTGAATCAAATGTTATACAATAATAGGTAAAAATATGGTTCCACAATATTAAATGATAGGAAATAAGCTTTTCCTACGTGTCTGACCGATAAATACCATTGATTTACAGTATATTTAAGTAAACATGCATCTTTAACCATAGTGACACGCAATAGCAATGCTGACAACGTCCTGGTTTTAGCATTAATATATAAATAATAACTCTTCAAATTATGGGGAAAAAAGTAATAAATAATTGTAAAATTAATTTATATGAATATCTTTATATAAATTTAAGTTTCTTTAATATAATTATACTACAATATGCAAAACTAATGATAGCTGCATTCATGTACCTCTTCTCTAGCTATGTTAGATACATTTTAACAACGACATTCAGCAATATTACTTACTTTGTATTATCGATTATAACTTACGATTCATAATAATGATTTATTCAAATTTTATTTATAAACGAAAATATAAAAATAATACTAATAATTGTTATTTATTAATAAAACTACAAAAAATATTTTATTAAAATTATTTTTTCAGTTCAACTAATTTAAAAAATTTATAAAAAAATTAAAAAAAAAAAAAAAAAAAACGTAACAATCACGCGAAATAATAAAAAACGTCATTCTTATATAAATGCGGTCAGTAATAAAACGTTTTATTGTGCATATAGACGCCTACAGCTCTAACCTTCTATTTAATAAAGACTAAATACTTATATTTATTAATAAAATTATGAACCTTATTTACATTAAATAGCTTCAAGATATATTAGCAAAAAATTAAATTCTTAAAGTTTAATTTAATATATTTTTATATTTAATTCTAGACTTTAATAACATTGCTACTGATATTCCAAGGTAGGGTATTCAAAACTTTAAATATTTTATGTGAAAAATTGTTAATATTAGCAAATATTATAGAAAATCCTTTTTAAAGATTACATAATATCTTGCAATGACAATTTTCTTAGAAATTTTGGTAAATCTTATTTTCTTATTTTTAAGAATTCGATTTTTTAAATCTATGGTTTGAAAAATTCTTCATTTAAAGAATAAAAAATAAACTCTGCTATGGTCTCATGGTTAGAAGTTACATTATTATTTTCAAAACAATATATAGCTTGATATGTAGGTTTTCACGGTTCGATAAATGGTGTGAGACATTGCTAGTGTCGTAGGCTCTAACGGGATAACCGTGGCGGGTGTTGTTTTTCTTCTGTTCACGACGTTTCGCGTCCGACGTTGGGCGCATCTTCATGTGAGTATGGTCCGAGTGATGTAGTTCTCTTCATTTTATACCTGAGAAATATATATATTTTTATATCTCAGGTATAAAATGAAGAGAACTACATCACTCGGACCATACTCACCTGAAAATGCGCCCAACGTCGGACGTAAAATGTCGTGAACAGAAGAAGAACAACAACCGCCACGGTTATCCCGTTAGAGCCTACGACACTAGCTATGTCTCACCACACTATAGGTTTATAGGTTTTTATTGACAAATATTTTATTAAGTTTTGCTATTAGCTTAAAATTACTTAAAAGTAATCTAGTAATCCTTAGTTTAATATTTCCTGCCTAGGTGTTCTCTCTCTCTCTCTCTCTCTCTCTCTCTCTCTCTCTCTCTCTCTCTCTCTCTCTCTCTCTCTCTCTCTCTCTCTCTCTCTCTCTCTCTCTCTCTCTCTCTCTTAAATAACGCTAAAAATATATTCTCGCAATATGAAAGGATAGGAAATTCGAAGACTCTAATGTTTCCCGAGGATAATTCTCAACATTTAATGTTATTTAATAATATTTGCTGCAGAAATTTGCAGTTTTTAGCAATTAAACGAATAGGTGAATGCAATTTTTATAATTCTGAATTTATGTACATTGGGATTTTAACCTATTTTAACATTTTCGTTTGTCAGATGATACTTTTAAAAATCAGATATTTAAGTTTCCTTTTATATTATGTAAATATTGCTTTAAAAATTACAACAAGAATAACGTCCCGTTCATGCATTATAATGATTATATTTTTGTACACAGAAGTGCTTTTACTATGACCACATTTTTATTAAGTTCCATAAAATTAAATTATGCATTAAGTTTTATATAAGATGGAAGAAATGAATAAAGAATTTTGAATTCATCATCAGATCCTAGATAATTTTTTATAAAATATAGAAAAATAAGATTAGAAAAAAAAACGAAAAAAAAAAAAAAAAACGAAAAAGATACAATAACAATCTATAATTACTAAAGAGTTGTACTTACATGGTTTGTATTATCTCAAAATCTAAAACAAAAACTTCCAAAATTTATGATGCCATTTGAAGATTAATAGTAACAAGTAACAACTAAACATGAAGAAAAAAAAAAAAAAAGCGAGAAGAGAATAATTTTATATTAACATGCGTTCTTTTGGGACTAAAACTTCATAATTATAAATCTAACAAGATGACCCCCATTATTTCGTACACATTTTTAAAACTTTTTATTTAAATCCCGAAGTAGCTAATTTTCCATTTTAAACAACTATATTTCTTGTAAAGTAGTGAGCTTGACTGGTACCTTTTGTAAATATTATGTTTGTAAGATGAAAGAATTGAGTGATTTTTATTTAACAAAAACATATTGTATAATATTAACTAAACTGCAAATCTGATTATAAAACTACTTCATAAAACTTTTCATGTTTCAAAAAAAAAAAAAAAAAAAAAAAAAAATTAGCGGCTAATGTTTCAATGACTATGAATAGAATACAACGTATGAATGAAAGAGAGTATTTTAGATTGTAAAGATAAGGTAAACTTTTTTGTTCTTTTTTTAAACTACAAGACTGAAATAACCAAGGCACGTGATGTAGTGCCAACGTAATTTGTAATTAAAATAACATGGGAAATCAAGAAAGATAAATTTTAGCGGTAGCTTAATTCTTTATGAATGCAGGTTATCAATGTTGAAATTTTCTTAACATAAAAATGTGTCTTTTATTGAAAATATTTCTAGCCTCTGTGCTGTACTGAAAATAAAAAATTGTAAAATTATGTTTTCGCATATTGCTCATGTTTGAGAAGTTAAAGGACTTTACTAAACTTTTTCACAATACCTCATATTTTTAACTTTTTATTTTTTGAATTTTTTTACATTAAATTTGTAAATCAAATATTTTATTTATATAATAAAATACTTATTTTATAAATTAATATATTTTTATTTTTTATTTAAATTATGTAGTAAATAATAATTTTAAAGCAAGTAAATAAATATTACTATTTAATTTTTAAATTAATTTTTATTAATTTAGAATATAATTTATGATTTTATAAATAAATTATGTATCTGAATTTGTTGTTATTTCAATGCATTACGATGTAGTATTTTTTTGTGGAATGTATGAACAGTGATATGACTAGTAAAGGAACAACGGTTTTGAGGCCGACTATAAGCGATTTTGATCACATCCGCGTCCGTTTCTTCTACTACGCATGCGCAGTAAGACGAAACGGAAGCGGATATGAGCGAAATTGCTTATAGTCGGCTTCAAAACAGTTGTTCCTTTATCAGTCAATAGCCAACTAGTTGTAAAGTAGAATATTTTGTTACAATTAAAGAAATGTTATTATACACAAACAAACACGCATTATACAAATCATTCATGTCAGAAAAATGAGTATTGAAAATTACGTTTAGATAATTAAATTTATTTAAAAATAATGTCACAAATAACTATAGAATGAAAGATAATAACTTAACTAATAAAATTGTTAAATTAATAAAAATAATTATAAATATAGCTCGTCATTATTATGCTTCAATCGCTTTAGTAGCCATCGTCCTGTAATTACTATCAAAGTTGCTACATCTTTTTAATCACAACAAAAACTAAAAATACAACATTTTAAATTTCAGAGATATACAAAATACTTCTAAATACAATTTCCTGAAGAAAAATAAATATTTAATTATTTAATTAAGACATATAAATCAAATAAAACAAACAGTAAAATGATTAACAAATTTCTTTAGAAATTCTATTAATTTCATAGGAAGTCACTAAAAAAAAAAGGCAGCTTATTTCCCTTGGCTTTGTACCAAATAATATCAAGTAGCAAGTGTATAGTGTAAGAGTAAGAGAGAGAGAGGTGACAAAAAAACATGAGAAGATGCGTAGTAAAATGTCAACGTCAAAGTTAGTTTGTAGTGATGATGTTTTATCATATTTGTCACCAGGTCGCTTCTGTGTCATATATATGTCAACCTAGATTATAGCTCTATAAAATTACATTAAAAAAAAAAAAAAAAAAAAAAAAGCTTATAATATGAAGAATTTTGTAATGCGATTTATTGGTTTGGCTGATTTATCACAGATAGTTTGGGAAATGACAAAGAAACGCTTATTTTCTTATTGCATTGAACGATTTTTTTTCTCTCACTCTCACTTTTTCTTGCCACTTTTTCTTCTGGATATTGCCAGAAGATTTTAATTTATGTATATTGTGTTAATTTATTCTTACTACAATTATTATACACTATTTATTTAATTATTTGTTATCAAATAATTTATAGTAAATTATATAGTTAAAAAAATAATTTAAAATTAGTTTTCAAAAAAACAAATGATATTATTTAATAAAATATAAAAATAATAATTTAAAAAATGAAACTAGTATTATTTAATAATTTTTAATTTATATAAAAATATTATTTATATAAACAAATATGCCTACGTAAATAAAGAAATTGATTTACAGTTATTTCCATCAAGGTGATACAAAATTGTTTTGGGAGATGTGTCAAAGTATTTTACAATACTTCATACCGATTACAAAAGTGAAAAAAAGAAAAATTAAAACAATATTAAAGTTAGTTGAGTTCAGAAACTAAATTTTTTTCATAATTGGTGCAGTGGTTCTCTAAGATACTCTAAGATACTTCTCATGAGCGTAATGTTAAATTATAGGAATACCTGGCCTCTGATTGGTGCTACGTCACCATCGATGACAAGCATTAAATATTTCCAACTATGTTGCAGTGCTTTCATAGAAATAAATAAATAAGTGAATGAATGAATGAATGAATGAATGAATGAATGAATGAATGAATGAATGAATGAATGAATGAATGAATGAATGAATGAATGAATGAATGAATGAATGAATGAATGAATGAATGAATGAATGAATGAATGAATGAATGAATGAATGAATGAATGAATGAATGAATGAATGAATGAATGAATGAATGAGTGAATGAGTGAGTGAGTGAGTGAATGAATGAATGAATGAATGAATGAATGAATGAATGAATGAATGAATGAATGAATGAATGAATGAATGAATGAATGAATGAATGAATGAATGAATGAATGAATGAATGAATGAATGAATGAATGAATGAATGAATGAATGAATGAATTAATGAATTAATGAATGAATTAATGAATGAAATAATGAATGAATGAATGAAATAATATAAATAAGAAAAAGGAGAAGAAATAATGTTTCCGCAGTTTTGAGGAATATCATCCTTGACCCTTAACTTTTCAAGTGCACTTCACGACTACTAACCTATAATAAAGGTTGTTTCAAAAATTAATTAATTAGTTACTATATAAACACCTTTCTCAATAGCCAATACAATGTGTGTAATGTTATATAAAATAACCGAGTGAGAATGAATTAGAATCTATTTATATAACTTGACCTATAAGAAGGAAATATGCCAAAAAAAAAAAAAAAAAAAAAATCTAAAAGTAAATAAACATTTGAATGAGTCAATTTCAAAATAATATACTGTAGTATACTTAAAAGTTTTTCCTGTTGCAAAAATTTTTGTCACAACTATTTTCTAAGTAAAAATTCTTACTGATAAATTCATTAAGAATTTTTATTTTCTTCCCCTACAATTTGACCTATTAGTATTCAAATTAGTGTTTAATTCTGTTTAACATAGTGTATAACATTTTAAACTTGGCTTATTATATCTAGTTAACCAGTATTTTAATCAGATTACGAATAAATTTTAAATTATCACTTTTTTAATTAAAAATTCTATAATGAGGAAGACCAAGATTTTTTTCTTTTATATATATATATATATATATATATTTATATATATTTTGAAAGTTACAAACATTCTTAATTCGTTGGTGTGCGATTTTTAATTTTAAGAGTTTATTACATATTTTTAATTCATTTTTTCCTCCTTCTGAATGTGCAATATATGTTTCTTCTTTCATGCAATTTGTTAGACGAATGTCCTATTATGCATTGCGGAACATATTAAAAATCTTCTTTTTTTTATTGAAACTACTAGAAATATATATAGGGATTTTTTTTAACACACTTTACGTGTTTTTTTAACGTTATAGAAAAATTTAAGAATTTTTTCATACTAGATACGGATAGCCTCCATTATCACAGAACACAGACTAACACATTAATTATATTAGCCCGCATGATTTGAGCAACGTATATTTTAAAACATTATTATTTTGGCAATATTACAATTTAATTATTATTCTAGTATAGCAAAATATATTTTAGTGATCCCAGTGATCAGTATAATTATTTACGCACTTCCATATTAGGCTCTACGATATAACTAAGAATAAATTGTTTATATTTTTATTTATCAGTGCATAATATAATATGCTATATTGATTACTGATTACTATACAATACTATTACTGTGCAATGTATAAAAGATCTAATCCTGCATCCTATAAGACAAATAACAATATACATAATTATAAAACTCGTAATAATTCTAAAGTGGCTGTTCCAAAACATTCATCTAAATTATTCGAAAGAAGTCCATATTTTGTAACAGCTAAAATTTATGACAATTTGCCATCTATTTTAAGAAATGTAAATAATGATAATTTTTTTAAAAATTTGCTTAAAAAAACTTTGCTTTATAAAGAATATTATACTTTAGGATCCTTTTTTGATAAAAACTCAAAGGTAGATAACATCGATGTTTTAATGTTCACCACCCATACAACATTGGAATATTATACTGATGATACAGTTTCACAAACTTCATTATAATTTTATTATAAATTAATAATTTAGTAATAGTTGTGTAATTCATTGTATTGTTTGTATTCTTGTTGTTATTTGTATAATTTATTATGTTATATTTGACAAGACCAATGCTTGTTGTAACTTTGATTGTTACTATGAACTGCCTGGGTCAATAAATATTCTTATTCTTATACAACCATTCCAACATGGACCAATTATAAACCAAAGATATTATTCAATTAGATATTATTTTAATTAATTTCTGTTACATGCCAGAAAAAGATATTAATGTGTATGTACTCTATTTACAGTACTGTAGAATAGAGACGTTATTAGGTTATAACGTTATAACCTCTTCAGTTTCCAACTTTAAAAAAAAAAAAAAAATTCAATGTCGTATATTTTAACCATGTTTTTGTGCGTCTCTCAAATGAAAAAAATATGTCTCTTTTGTCAAAAAGGTTTTCTTACTTAAAAAAAAAAACAAAAAAAAAAAACAAAAAAAAAACTCAAGTAGCTCAAAATAGCTTAAAAAATCGTGTAAATTCAAGGACATTTTTCTGGTTCAATTTTTGTATTTCTATTTTATTCTTCTTCAAATTTTTTGTACTGTATTTATTTGTTATTAAATTATCTGATGTCCACTGTATTGTTTACTGGGAGTAAAGAGGGTAATGGTGATTTCGATAAAATTGATAACTTAGTAATTGTAGTACAGTATTATAAATAATATAACTCGCTTTCAAAAATTCACAATTAAAACATCTAAAATATTAAAATATTAATCTAGTGTTTTCATATATAAATTTTTTCACGTAATAAAAAGATTGAGAACATAATTTTAAACAAAACTGTTACAAAAAATAAAACAGATTGCGCTGCTAAATCTACAGAAGTTTCAAAAAATTATGTTAGAAAAGAAAAGAAAAAAAAAACGGAATTTTTTAAAGAACGATAATTACATTTTTTTCAGATTTCTACACAATACATACATTATGTATGTAACAGTCTACTAAAAAATTGATTTTTATTTGCTTATCTTATAGTCATACAATGCAACCAGATGGAGATTTCAGTTGACGCAAAAGTCCTTTTATAATATACATTATGTTATTTCCATACACCAATAAAAATATATCTTTTTTTTTTTAGCAAAAGAATGTACAGTTGTACAGTTCAAGATACGTAATAATACAACTAAAAATTTCAACCCTCATAATAACATATTTTTTAGTCGTTTTAAGTAAAAAAGAAAAAAAACACACAAACATATCAGAGAATTAAATTAAATCAATGCTATTTTTTACTATTTATTTTTTTCAACAAATCCTTCTTAATATAATCTTGATGCAACTGTAATAAATAATATTTCCCAAACTACGTGGTAAATTGATGTATGAATTGATAAGTATAGTATCATAATTTTCTTTTTTTATGAACATAAAAGTACTTTAAATTTATTTTCATTAAAATTATTTCTCCGCGTTTAAAAGATTCAATACTTGATTTATGATAAAACTGATAGAAAATAAAATAAATTTCTCTCTCTCTCTCTCTCTCTCTTTTTTTTTTTTTTTTTTTTTTTTTTTACAAATACAATACAAATACAGCACCAAGTAACGATAAAGAATACTTGGAAATTAAAGAAGCCTTGGAAATTTTCTTCAAATAAATCGAAAAAAAAAGAAGCAATTATAATAATCAAATCACCAGTTATTTTCAAAATATTTAACATTTAAAAAAAAGGTTTAAAAATACATATTTTTTTGTGTGGCAATAATGAAAAGATAAAAACCACTATTTATAACTAAACTGATACACCTGTACATAAAATATAACCACAGTGTAATAATATTATCTTTTATTATTATTAATTCCATTTAAAACAAGAAGAAGAAAAAAAAGCATGGTGTAGATAAACAGGCTTGGCAAGTTAAAATAAAAGAAAGAAGAAGAAAAAAATTATATATATGTATAGTAGCATAAGTTGTAGTAGTAGGGGTAAGTAGGTTTTTAGAAAACGAGAGTAGGGGAAATGTGAAAGAGAGGTTTAGCGAGCCAAAAACAAGAAAACTACAGTAGCGTTTTAATACGAGTCAGTGAAACAGCTTAAAACAGTATAATTTACAAACGTAGAAAATATTACGTGATATTTATTATAATTTATAAAATATTTTTATGTAATTTTTAAAGTGTACAAATATTATGAAGATATAAATGAAAAGAAGTCAAAAGTGTGTTTAATTTTCGTTAAAATGATTTTTCTACGATTGTTTTATTGAAGAAATTTGAGATAAACAATGGTGTTCTGTGTTTTGTCTTATTTTAAATAAATTGAACACTTTAATCATCATACTACATTCAATTTCATTGCATTCATGAATACGGCATTATCATTTTTTGTTCTGAGAAATCAAATTGCAATAAAGCAATAAATAGCGTTAAAGAGAAGTATTTATTTGTATAAAAAAAATTGTTAACAATAAATTATAATTATTATTAAATAAAAATAAAATATAAATCAATTTTAAAATATAAAATAAAATAAAAACAACATATTTTAAATAAAACTAATGCAAAATATTAACTTGAAGTAAAATTTTTTAAAAATAATTTAAAAACAAAGTAATGTATCAACAATGCTTATTATGGATAAATCATGGCCTAGGGATAAATATGCAACATTAGGATCTTTGTATGAACTGAAATCAAAACGTAAAAAACGTGCCAATAGTGCAACAGTAGGTACAAATAAATTACTAAAAAATGCAATAACATTTTGGTCTTATGAAAGTTTATTTCCACCAACATTTGAAGAAAAAAAATCAATAAAAACCTGTGTAAGCGAAGTAACTAAATGTGCATTACAAATATTATATAAAAATACAAATATAATTGAACATAAAATTATAAATAATAATGGTGCAAAAAATTCATGTAGTAGTACGACTACTGGTGTATTACAAAAAAGAATAATTAAAAAACCAATAATTAGTAAAATTATTCCATTAAATTTTATACAAGAAGAAGAAAATGAAGAAATAATATTAAGAAAAAATAGTAGTGATAAAAAATATGAATCTCGACTTAGTTGGAATATTTCTTTTAATGAAAATACTATAAACAAAGTGGAGAAAAGGTTTTCTGTACCTATACCAAAAGTGTTATATTGTACACCTGTAAAATTAAAATCTTTTAATCATTTTGTGGAAAAATTACCACCTGAAAATGAAAGAGAAAAAAGGGTAAGTTGATTTTTTTTAATTGCTATAATTTATGTACACTTTTTTTTATATTATTGCTACATAAATTGTGATTTTATTCAGCTAAATAAAATTCATTATTGTACACTAAAATAATATATATCTAGTGACTTTATATACTTGTTGATCATTACAAATATAGACCAACTTCCGGTGAGAAAATGTTACATTACCTGAATAGGATGTATGCACATGATGTCATACTGAATGCGCTTCGAAGCCATATTGAAGCAATGAATAACATTGCTGAGCATAGTATAAAGTATTTTTAAACTATTTTCTTTGGAAAATCATTTATTTTATTATTATTTTATTTTTAAAATAAAATACTTAGAAATGTAATTTAACCTGTTAACAGTATCAAAATGCTTTCCAAAAGTTTGGCAAGTATTTTTAAAATAGCTAAAGTTGTATTTTTTTCCCAAACTGGCCCATGTTATTGAGGGCTCACAAATGCCATTGACTTTAATATAGATGGAACCACCCTATAAGATTTACCTGTAATACTCAGAAATTGTTGATTCATTATTTCACGTAAACATTGCATTGTTATTACTTAACAGTTTTCTCACTGTCAGTGTAATACACTTAAAAAAAAAACTATTTTTTCAAGCAGCAATAACAACTTTTTCGTTAGTTACTATACGATTATTTATAAAATAGATGTAGAAAACTCAGAAAAATATAAACTTTTACACAAAGATATTCTGTAAACAAATAAAAATTCATACAGAAAAAATAACTAAATAAAAGTTTGCCTTATAAAAGTAAATAACAACAATAATAATTTTTTTTATTTGAAGTTTTAAGGTAAGATTTCATGTTAAATAAAAGCTCTCATACCTGAGTTTTTTTTTTTATGAGTTTTGAAATCATAGACATAATATGTCTATGTTTGAAATTGTTATTGTAAGTAGATTCTAGTTGGCAAAAAAGGATATTATTTTATAAATTTTTAACTTTTGAAGGTATTTAATATTTCTAAATACAATCGTGATATATCCAATATACATACAATACGCTCTTTTATACGTAAAGTTTAGCATTAACCCTAAAACAGCTGACTATATACCAGCTGAGTTGAAGTGACGAAAGAGTTTTGCATTAAAATCGATATCACTAGCCAAGAAATGAAACGTAACCTTCGCAATTGAAGATATATTTATAGAGGTTCAGAATCCATTCTGAGAAACTCGCGGCTAATGCTTATTATATTATCTGTACTATTTTCGTAAAAGAAAAAGAAAAAAATATGTCGATAATGATTTTTAACACAAATCCATATTTTTGTACCATTTTGTGAGAACTTGTAATGGCTTATTCAACGATATTTGTGTCACTTTTTACTAAAAACAGAGAGTTTGTGTCTGTGTGTATAATTATGATATATTATACTCATACAAAAATAGCTAGAGCTCGTTCTGCAAAGTCAGACTTCCGGCGCAACTTTTGTGTCGATATGTTCCTTTGTTGTAACAGCTGATCATGACTTCGTTACCTGTTTACTACGTTTATACATATGGTCGATCATTGTTATTTCTTCGTTTAGAACTTTGAACTTGATAAGAATGAAAGAAACTCCACACAAAAAAGTTCCATGCTCTTCATGTGACTCAATTTTTGTCAATTTTGTTAGCTCAAAAAACAAGATCAACCAATGAATGTGTCGTATTTTGTTGGTCAGCCAATCACTGTTGTTGAGATTCACTTTACTTTACAGAACAAGCTTAGGTAACACGGAAAAAAGTAACTAAAAAGTTGTTTCTTAGACTATTGTTGTTTTTGTTAGTTGCATAGCATTATTATTTGTGTATATAGTAGTTCTAATTGAACATCGTTTATGCTATATAATGATATAAATACAACATAAATTACGTAATTTATTCTTTCCGTGCGGAAAGAATATGATTTTATTATTATTTGTTGTTGTTATTAAATATTTCACATAAAACCACTATGGCACATAATAACATTGCAAGTTATACAAATTATGAATCACAATTCTTGTAACTATGTACATTTAAACGGTAAATCAATTTATCATACGACGACAGAATATTTTAATATTATATAGGGGTTTCACAAATGCCCTATTTATATAATTGATTTTCCAAGAACATTTACGTGTTAAAAATGAAATTTTAATGCAGATTTCATAATACCATGCATGTTACCGCTTCTTTTTTTTCATTTTAACATTTATATTTATACAATTTTATTTTTTAAGGCGGAAAATCAGGTACTGTAGTATTTCACTAAAAAGTTGTTAAGAAAGAAAAATCTGAAATTTTACATGTAGTGGTACATTTAGATAAGATATATTCAAAAATATAAGAAAGAAAGAAAAAAATAATAATAATGACGGATAACCATGCTAGATTTAAATTACAATTTTTTAAAGTTTTTGCCCATAATAGACCAAATAAATTTCAATAATTATTTTCTCTCTTATATCTAATGGTAATGGATATATTTTATCATAGGTAGCTGTTACTATTCACTTTGAAATAGCACCATAAAGTTTGGGCTTTTATTATTACATATTATTTATTTTGAGATCCAAGTCGTGTAAATATACAACCCTAAACTTTATTATTATAATTTAAAATATAACTAAACGAAGCACACAAAATAAATTGTTTTATTTAAAAGCATAACTACCACATTAAATACCGAGAAATTCAGATGACACAATGTAGATAGTAATACATTTTTACATGAAAAAAAAAGTAAGAAACGTTAGATTTGCTAAAACCGCAGTTTTTTATGTCTTTTACTATACATAAGTAATGATATCACTTTTAAAAAACCACAAAATTAAATAAACCATAAAAAGAGCAATTATTTTATCAATAAACATTTTGCTTCTATACTCGTGTCAATTACAAACTGAAAGTGAAATTGAGATGTTTATAAAATATATATATATATAAAAAACAGCTTTCATATTAAATTTTAATTGACCATTTCTTTAGCCGTAGTCTATATAACTAATATGTTTTAAATATAAATTATTTTACTGTCTATAAAATTTATATAATATTATTTATATTTTGTGTAATTTTAATTTTTTTTATTTATATAATTTATATTTTTAATTTTATAAATAATATACTGTTTCACATATTAAAAATAACTCTCATCAGACTTTCATATATAAATATTTGGGTTATAAAAATATATATTGCATTTAATCTATTAGAAGGCATTGATCAATATGTTATTGAAGTGAGAAAAATCAAAGAAAATGAATTAAAAGTTAGTACAGGACAAAAAAAAAAAAAAAAGGGGAGAGATAGTCTGCAAGGAAATATTGTAAAAAAGAATCCAGTCAGTTTCAAAATTAGTTAATTCTTGTGGTTTGTATTCATCCACATTTAAAAATTTCCAGCTTAGTACAGTAATTTTTTCTCTCAAAAATAATAATAAATAAAGGCTGCAATGTTATTTACAATATAGGAAATTATGATATTTTAAGCTTATTCCGCTCTTCTTGCCGGAAGCGTCCATTCAAATTTGTTTTAAGCCACAGAAATTGAGAGTGATTTTTAACTCCTTAATCGTTAACGTATAAAGGGGTGACTTTGGGGTAGCAAAACCTCCCTACAAGATCCCTGCAAGCGCTAAAAAAAAAAAAAAAAAAAATATGAAATTTATTTTCTTCTTGAATAGGTTGTATTTATTCACATGACGTCATACTGAATGCGCTTCAACGCCATACTGGAGGAATAAATAACATTGCTCTGCACAGGAAAAACGTTAGTTTTAAGCTATTTTCTTAGGAAAATAAGTCAATTCTTTTGATATTATTTATTTTCACTTTTCAGGCATAATTGAAAACATAATTTAATCTCCACTAATTCAATAAAAAATATTTGCCAAGTCTTTTTAAGCTTGCTAAACTAAATATACCACTTTCCCATACCAGCCCATGTTATTTAGTGCTCACAAATGGCATTGACTTTTATATGTATGCAGCTACCCTTTAGGGTCTATGCATTCATGTTAGAGTCAACGCCATTTTGGATAACTCAATAACATGGGTGGTATAGGAAAATAACTTTTTGCCAGTTTAAAAACACTATGCAATATTTTTTGAGAGCATTGATGTTGTTAATATGTTGAATTGGTATCTCAAGTATGTGAGAAAAATAACAATAACAAAAAATTAACAGATTTACCAAAGAAAATTGCCTTTAAATGAAGTTTATCCTATGCTGAGCAACGTTATTCACTACTCCAGTATGGCCTCCCAGCGCATTAAATATGACGTCATGTGCATAAACCCTTATATGTAGGAAGCAAAAAAGCATTTCAATTTAGAAGAATACAAATAATTTGAATAATAACTTTAAAAACCTAACTCCAGAGCAAGTAATTTTGTAACATCTTATAATATTTGTTGTATCATAGTTTTAAATGTGATAGAGTAAGTAAGTTTTAAAGTTAATTATTATTATATATTTCACAAGGATATGTTGATTATTGTAACTTTGATGCTTTAACAATCAAATATTCAAATAAATAATTTAAAGACGTAAAACACCTTGAACAAAAAACTTGCCTAATATCCTAAAATACCCAAATATCAACAATATTTTGGCTGGAGTCATTGATTTCTAATTTATTTTCCATTTACAAAATATTAGTTGCGGGTTTACTACGTCACAGCTCACCTGTTTCCGCGCGCGTGGACCAGGCGAGCTGTGACGTAGTAAACCCGCAACTGACATTTTGTAAATGGAAAATAAATTAGTAATCAATGACTCCGGCCAAAATAATGTTGATATTTGGGTATGTTAGGACATAAGGCAAGTTTTTTGTTCAAGGTGTTTTACGCCTTTAATTTTACGATACATTTTGTATTTTATGAATGGTCACTATGTTATACACTCATAAAAATATTATGAATGAACATAAAAGTATAATAAAAGTGTCAACAAGTAGGATTATGAATAATAAATTATGTAAAATATGACCATACCACACAGTACGTACTGTATATAAAGTGAGAGAACACTATGCACTTGTTGCAGTTGAAACTTTATTAAACATCAAACTGTCACCTGTCATATTTTTAATTACTATAACATTTTTCTTTTGATACATGCCGCACATGCGTCTACATATAGATAATTATTATTAGCATACACATGGAAAAAATATAAAGAAAAGAAAAAAAATTAAAGTTGTAGAACACGTTGAACAAAAAAAAAAAAAAAGGTCATTGATTAATTCTAATTTATTTTCCATTCAAAATATGGCAGATGCAGGTTTATGATGTTACAGCTTACTTGCGTCCACTCGCATGGAAACAGGTGAGCTGTGACGTCATAAACCCGCATCTGAATGAAAAATAAATTAGTAATCAATGATTCCGGCTAAATCAACGCTGATACGAGTATTTAGGTATCAAGGTTTTTTGTTTAACCTGTTCTATTCCTTTAACATACATGCACTTTAAATAAAAAATATCACGATTTTTTTACGCATTTCTTCCATCCTATTTATAACACAATGAAAATGCATTAACTTAATTTATTGTTTATTGCCTCAAAATAAGACAAATGACTGTTAATAAAAGTATTTAAAAGCACATATACATATACTCGCCTCAAAAAGCCTGAGTTACCTGCCGTTCGACCTTTTACAGTATCGCCCCGCCGCCCCCCTTTGAAATGCGTGCGAGAAATGGGCGATACATTAGTGGTAAAACTATAAATCGACTGAGGTTTTTTGAGTCTAGTATATATAAAACAACAGTTAGTATAATTCATGCAGCATGTATATTTATATAAAGTTAAAATGAGTCATCATTCACCAATTTATCAACTGCGATTATATTGCTTATTTAATAGTACAAATTTTAGTTTTCATTTAAATGCAATTAAATATTAAGTATATTCTCCTATTTCCAAAGGCAAATTATTATAAATATTTAGACAGTTACAAAAGGAACCCACTATTACATTTCATTTATGGGCATTATTATTATTATTATTTTTAACTATAAGTTTCTTAAGCTTTAGCGTTAGTTTCTGTACGCTTATCGGGTTTAATATTATAACTTATAACGTGCTTTTTATTAGACTATTTATAATTATTTAAAAGTATTCTATTACGCGTCATTTAAATTTCTTACAGGCCCTAAATGTAGTTGCTTTCTCAAACTTTGCTTGAGAGATAGTGCAATGCTAAAGTATAGAAATTTGGGGTCCTCGGCCGTTTTCCAGAATGACGTTGGGTAAACGTTACCACTTGTGTATTCAAGGTAAAAATGTAAAACAGTGGGACAGTCTTTATTGTTTAAACGTTTTTTTTTATACACAAAATTAAATTAATTAAATCGTAAAGTGTTTTATTTTTGTATAGAATTAATTTAAAATGACATAAATTCTAGAAAAAAAAATTAATTTTAACTTTTTTTTTTAATTATATCATAATAATTTTATAGTAAATTTTTAACTTAAAAAGTTTTTAATAATTATATATATAAAAAAAAAAAATTTAAGTGAACAGATCATACAATGTGATATATAAATCGATCACTTTCATTTAAGAATTACATTTTTTTAAATGGTAGAACCCAATTATATTTAAGTGACATTAACATTGAAAAATTGAAATTCACGATAAAAGTGATTTAAAAAAAAAAAAAAAAATACCTAAAATAGCTATACAATATTCTATATGGATTAGTTGACTTATCCTGTTTGACTTACAATTGATTTATTACAGATATGCTTAAATATATTTAACTATAAATATAATTATATAAGACAGTAGTAATATCTATAGATCTAAAACTTAACATTTGTTTTTACTCAATCTTTGTAAACCTTTCAATCTTCAAACACTCAAATTAATCAAGGATGCTTCAACTTCAATATAAATATTATTTTACTTCGTGCAAGTTTTTTTTTTTTTTTTTTTTTTTTTTTTTTTTTTTTTTTTTTTTTTTTTTTTTTTTTTAAGATTTAATTTAATAAGAAGTTAAGATTTTTTTAAAAAAATATATCCAAATACGATGAACATAAAATTACTTTCATCATTTTAATTACAAGGATGGGGAATACCTCTATAACATATTATAAATATTATTATAGAAGTGTTATTTTCTGTGTGTCAAATAAGTTATGTCCAGGAAGCAATATGTGATGCGCTGATTTTGAGCTACCCCCAATGATTTAATTTTGTTGCATATTGTAATGTTTTGTCTTTTTATTGTACTATTATTGGCTCAATTTATGGCCAAGGTTCATGTAATATGGCTGAAATAGCCCTGTATGCGCCTTAATAAAATATTATTATTATTATTAAATTTCATTTGTTGGAGTGGAAACTACCCATGATAAAAATTTCATGTATCGTGATCATCAGATGCAAGTAGGAAAAAAACAATTATATTTATCGAAGGAACAGTTAAAAAAAAAAAATCTAAATAGTACAATATTTAGAGTTTATTCTCTTATCCGCAAGAATATACTGTACAAAAAAATTCAATTCAATTCAGAATTCAATTTTAGCAGACTTCAATATTTCCATATAATATACAACTGCAATTCCTATAAATTTTAATATATTTTGACTATGACTTTGGCTAATAATTTGCTCAATAAAATCTTTATTATTATTATTATTAAATGATTCCAGACAAAGTCATCAAATTAGTACACATGTTTTAAATACTGTAACGTATATAAAAATTTATGAAATGAGAAAGAAAATATTTTTCAAGTAGAAACAATAATATTTAAAAAGATCAAAAAGCTTCTTTGTGTTAAGTCAAAGAGATTTAAATTTACTCATATGTAATTCTAATATTAGATTTTTAGCTTTGAGTCAATACTATAAATTAACTAGTAAATTTAGCAGAGAGAGAGAGAGAGCGCGCAAAGAAGAAGTAAACAAATGGAAATATTATTACCATGTAGTATACTGCAGTACACTGTTCTACTTAAATATATTTAGATTTCAAATTATTTCTTATTATTTCAATGAGATTTATTCATTGAATCTATTATTACCGATTATTGATTGAACTATTATTGCATCCCGCTAAAAAAAAATTCGTAAAATAGTTTGACAATTTGATTTTTAATTTTTTTTTTCTTTCAAAATAAGAAATGAAATTCAATTTCTTCTTATTTATTTGTATTTACTATATTTTTCTCACAATTAATTATTAAATATTTTAGCTATATTGGCACGAGGCTTAAAAGTAATAATAATAATAATAATAATATTTTTTCTTTTTAATTGGTAAAATAACCCGTAATTTTCTCGAAACAAATTAATAATATTATACCCTCAGGGAAAGAAAAAAAAAAAAAAAAAAAAAGATTTCACAACGGAGATATTTGTTGTTACAACTAAAAGTCATTGATTTACATAGAATCCATTGTGAAATCACCTATAGGGTCTATGCATTCATGTTAAAGTCGACGCCATGTTGGATAACTCAATAACATGGGTGACATAGGGAAAAAAATCATTTTGCCAGTTTAAAAACACTATGCAATATTTTTGAGAGCATTGATGTTGTAAATATGTTGAATTAGTATCTCAAGTATGTGAGAAAAATAGCGATAACAAAAAATTAAACGATTTCCCAAAGAAAATTGGCTTAAATGAAGTTTGTCCTATGCTGAGCAATGTTATGCACTACTCCAGTATGGCCTCAAAGCGCAATAAATATGACGTCATCCGCATACACCCTATATCATTGTCATTTTAAAGAATTCTGATGATTTCTTTTTCCCCCTGAAACTCGACATTAAAAATTTGTGCATACTGAACTCCTAAATAAAACTTCAACATATTAAATTGTATTTTAATAGTTGAATTGTTCTTCTAAAGATTGTATAGTAGATAGAAGACTGTTCTGAAATATACTTTAAAAAAATAATACTTATATTTTAATGTCATTGTCAGAAATCAGACATTTCAAGGAAAAAAAAAAAAAAAAAAAAAGGAAAATTACCTCAATAATTAATTTTTAGTCTTAAAATTATACCAGAAAATCACTTTGACTAAAAATTCATTGAACTGTACTGTAGGTACTATATTGCACAAAATAATAATTATTATTATTTTTTTTTTTTTACTTTATATAATATATGATATGCATAAAATCATAAAAAATTTGTATAAGATTAATGAAAGTTTGAACTTATTCTTGAAGTCAATGTTTATACATAATATAAAAAAATATTTATACTATCACTCTTACACTTATCTTATATTATATTATAAAACTATGTGGTGGGTGGATATTTATAAGTTGAACGTGCTCGTATATATAAATATATTTATGATGTTGGTTCTTAGAAAGATAATTTCTTTTTTAACTTTTGAAATATAACTTAGCTAAAAATAATTATATTTTAATTTTCAGTTTTATTTAGAACTAATATTTTTAGCAAATAATTTGCTTTATTTTAATATAATTTCAATGTAGGGTATTCAATTTGAAATTAATATTATTTTACTTTTTTTTTTATTAATTATTTTTATTTATATTATAACTTTTTGTGTTTTATAATTAAAATATTAGCCTATTCATAAGTTTCATTTTATTAAATATTGAAGGAGCAGGAGAAAGTGCGAATACATAAGATTATAGATTGTTTAATGCCAAAATATGCATAAGTAATAAAAATGGGTATAGAAAAAAAAAAAAGTGTAATCAAATTTGGAATGTATAAATAATATCATTGAAAAAAAAAAAAAAAAAAAAATAAGCAACAGTTGCACGCGGCAAAATACTCAAGCTGTGAACCCTTTAGAGTGTATCCACACGACGTCATACTGAATGCGCTTCAACGCCATACTGAACCAATAAATAACATTACTCAGCATGGGACAAACGTGATTTTTGGCTATATTCTTTGGAAATTTATTATTTTTTAATTTCTAGCATACTTGAAAACCTTATTAAAACTGTTAACAGCATCAATGCTCTCAAAAACATTACAAAATATTTTTAAACTAGAAAATTGTATCATTTCCCCATACCGGACCATGTTATTTTGTGCTCACTTATGGTGTCAACTTTAATATACACAAATGCAACCACACCATATTAATGAATAAAATTTATGTTGCATAACATACTTACTTATGCAATTAAGTAATAGAAATGACGATTATGTAGCATAAATTACGTCATTTCTTCTTTTTATTCGTGCAGCTTAAAAAAGAAGAAATTATGAATGAATACGTTATTTTTTATAGTTTTAAAAATGTTAAGTAAAACTCAATTTGCTTGTAGAAAATGAATTAAATAAGACATAAATTTCCCTAAACTCTTACTATATTAAAGACAAGTAACGCTGAACGATGCTAACTTGTTTTTATAAACTTTAAGCTTGACTATACAGTACAGTATTATATATAGTAAACAGAGTTGTCCTATATTAATATGTATGTACTGTATGTATGTATACTTGCAGTTTTTGTTACGTCATGTCTTTTAGCCTTCTCTCTCTCTCTCTCTCTCTCTCTCTCTCTCTCTCTCTCTCTCTCTCTCTCTTCCATTCATGTGACGTACAAGATTTACCTTTTCAGGAAGTGGCGATGTTTTTTTATTTTTTTTTTTTAAGACCAGGTCAACATTACAAGTATAAGACCTTAACACCAAAAATAATTTGTATGTAAAGGAATGAAATTAGTAAAAAAAAAAAAAAAAAAAAAAAAAAAATGGTTCTCTAGCATAAACTTAACTTAACTACTATACCACAAAGCTTTTTTTTTTTTTTTTTTTTTTTTTTTTAGGAGTAGTAAATAAATAATATATTTTAAAAGTTGTCATTCATAGGCTCATGTCTTTTATAATCGTATGATAAAGTTTAAGGACTCGTGCCGTGGCTATCAATATTTGGTCTTAAGGGCTTGAATTTTTGATAATGCTTCAATAGTTTTACAAATTTGAAGTTGTCTTGTAATTTAAGGGGGGAAACTGAATTTTAAAACTCTTCATCAAATTACCGTCAAATTTAACTGATTTTTATTTTTTATTTTAATGCACTTTTTTTTTATTATTATTGTAATTATAGTAACCTAGAACTGAATATCTAACATTGAATTGGGAATTAATTTAGACTGAAATTACAAAGGGGCAAGTATTTTAAAACTGATATACTGTCTCTACACATTCAAGTTTATTCGTCAAACTATATTGAGAGTAACTAATTATCCAAAATTAGATAGGTATACTAGTGAATAAAAATTCGTGCTTTGACACACAATCAGTTTTATTATTATTATTATTATATTTTGTTCCATTCCGTATTTTCCTCATATGCCATAAAGATATATTTTTTTATATGATATAAATGTTATGTATATTTTTTTCTTCCGATCAAAAATTAAAATTTCTTTATTCCTCTCTGGTTTTATTAATATAATTTTGCATATTATATTCAAAAGTATTATATTCATGTTTTCTGTTGGGGGTTAGGTGTAAGAGTGTGCCAGACATATTGTCAAGCTTAAACGCGCCCTTTAAAAAGATGTATTTTTTTTTTAAATATATATATATATATATATATTTATAAAGACGATTATTTATTTTAATTTAATCAAAGCATTTCGTATATGTACTCAGGTAATCTCTAAACATTAATGCATTGTGGGTAAACATTTGTTTTTTGAGTGTAGAAAACAAAACTTATTCTTTTCATTCATTTCAAATCCTGATTTATACGCATTACAAAATCATTGTATATATAAATGCATTAAAACTCTTACTCATCGTATGTATATAAAACACTACCTATTTGCAATAAATATGACTCTTTACATTATTAAGTTGTATATTATTTATATATAGAAATGATAAAAGGTTCTATATCAATCTCATTAGTTTTTAAGTGTATTGATAATATCGGCAAATTTATTTATATAGTTTATTTTTTTTCTCGCTTATCTTACTGTAACATCCATTAAGCCGTCAATACTGATTTATCAATAATAATTGATCAGTTAATATATTGTGATATTATACTATAGATATTATTATTATATTTATATATAGTATGTGGTTGCTTTTTGAATTATAGCACATTGTTTATGTATGAAATTTTGCTTCGTTAAAAGTTTTAAATTATGGAGTGAAATTTTTTTTACTAATTTTGAAGTTTTTTTATTTTTTCAATATTCGAAGTTTATTTTATTTAAGGATAATGTGTTAAGAAAGACGTCTCGCTTTTTATTTTCTGTGTGTCATTTTTTTTTTAAATAAAGTTAGTATTTTTGCATATTTTGTAAAGAGTGTACATATTTACTGTTGTATATTTTTATTTTTAAACTATTTAAAAAAAATTGTATTTTGATTTTAAAAATATTAAATTTAATTGCTAACAATTTTATTTTAATAAATAATTTATTTGTTTTAATAAAAAATTTCTTATTTTAAATTTAAATTAATTTTTATAAATACAAGCATAAACTACAATGTTAAAGTTCATCAAAATTAATTGATTTGTGTCATTTTTAACTCGAGGTAATTTCAATAAACAATCGATGTTAACGGTTATGAAATAAAAAGAAATTACGACATTGAATAACATTGCTCAGCTTAGGACAATTTTTTTCTTTTTGAACTATTTTCTTCGGAAAATATTATATATTTGGTTATTATTTTTTCGGATATACTTAAAAACTATCCAACCTGTTAACAGCATCAATGCTCTCAAAAATATTACGAAGTATTTTTAAACTGGCAAAATATGTAATTTTTCCATATCATGATACATATCCAAAAATAATAATAATATTTATTCTGCTCATGGATATGCTCCAAATAAAAACAGTAAAAATAAATAAATAATCGGTATTTTATCAAAAATATTTAAAAATATACAATTGAAAGAGCGAGGTTAAATATATCATGACTCATTTCAAAAATATAACCGGAATAACCTACAGAGAATACAAAGTAGTTTAGTGACTATAGTATTTTAAAACTGGTACTAACTAAGTCTTTCATGCATTGTCTCGCTAAACATTCATATTTATATACATCAAACTCTAATGAATAAAAAGTATCTAAAATTAGCCAAAATTCAATTTTAATGGAGAATTTTAAATAAAGTTTACTTTCTATCAATGAATATATCAGTCTTGGGTTCGACACCCAAAATTTCTATTTTTTTATAAATTTTCACACTATATAACTTTATTGGTATCGTTATTTATAAAATATCACCAACGATACATATAATCGATAGTATTTCGATAGCGATAACTATAAATCAAATTGAAATGTTTTTATTGAAATAAAATATTTCAAATCTCCATGATTGTGTCTTATTTATACCTACAATTATTCGGATTTTTGTTTTATCGTTTTTGTATTTTTTCGTTTTTTTTTTTTTTTTTTTTTTTTTTTTTTTAATGCATTTGTCGTACTTATTGTTTTTTTAGTTTTTGGAGCAAAAAGTATCGTTATCGATGCGACGATAGTATCGTCATTTTTTGTTAATCTATAACGTTAATTTTTATAAGGCTGTTAATCTATTATACATCGATAACTAAATATGATATATCTCTTTCGTTATATTATCGTTATTGTAAAGACGATAATCAAACCCAAGTGATATTTCAATGCATGGGTACTGCGTCTACTTCTGAAATGGTTGTAAGGTGTATGCATTCATGTTAAAGTCGATGCTATGTTGCATAACTCAATATATGAGCCGGTATAGGAAAATAATGCATTTTGCAAGTTTAAAAATACTTAGTTAACAATATTGTTGAGTACATTGATGCTGTTGATAGGTTGAATTAGTATCTCAAGTATGTGAGAAAAATGACAGTATCAAAAAATTTAACTATCCCCCAAAGAAATAAAGCCAAAAGCAAAGCTTGTCCTATGCTCAGCAATGTTATTCATTATTCCGAAGCACAATAAATATGATATAATACGAATACATGACGCTAAAGAGTACGCTCTACTCTTTACGAAGATCCAGAGAATCTTATGTAATCATCATACATACTTCTCTTTATAAATTCGAAAATACACTCGCACTTTGACGTACAGTCATTTTACTAAAAACTGAATTTCTATTGGCATATAGCAATAACATGTATTTAGATAGAGTTTTGTGTCAACTGAAATCTCCATTTAATTGCATTGAATGGCCATAAGCCAATAGAAATTAATTTTTAAGTAAAATGACTGTACATTTCTTAGGTGCTATAAACTTTATGTGATTTGAAAGTAAACATTTGTTTTCGTAGTGTATATTTATAAACAATTGAAATTCTGAATCGCAGACGAACCATATTTAAAAACTTTGAAGAACTATTGTATGTATGTATACAGTATGAACATGTAGTTAACTTAATGTCAAATGACAAATCATACAAGTTGTAAAAATAATAATAAAATGGATCACTTGTTACATTTTATTTCAAAGTGATATGCTTGCTTATGTTATATAGCAATGTAAAAAGACAACCATTTAAGGCACACCAGTTCTCAACTTTTTTTTTTTTATCAACATTGCAGACGAGTATAATGCAAGGTTGATATAAATAAGTAGGTAATATAGTTATTAATTGCAAGATAATTGGTAAAAATAGGTAGAAAGTTATACATATTGGGATAGAAAGAAAAAAGAGGGACATAAATCCTGTTTATTGCAATTAGGTAAAATATGGAACGTTGTTTCTTGCAGAATAAGAAATGTTTATTT
This sequence comes from Ecdyonurus torrentis, assembly GCA_949318235.1. Taxonomy (NCBI): domain Eukaryota; kingdom Metazoa; phylum Arthropoda; class Insecta; order Ephemeroptera; family Heptageniidae; genus Ecdyonurus; species Ecdyonurus torrentis. Next base: position 23,973,731 of record OX439133.1, on the reverse strand, counting down.
CATTTTAAATTCTAATAATGATTATAATCTAATGTATATGTATAAAAAATAAGATAGTATTCCTTAAAATATATTTTTTCTTCTCATACTTCTTCCTTTCTTCTACTTCTTCCTAATTCTTCCATTCCTAATATCGCTTCGTATCAATATTTTTCTTTTAATATTATATAGATAGCTATTTCGATTCCTTTTTCTTCCTGTATTTATTTTCCTTATTATTATCATTTTTCTTAACTGCATTAATTGTTTTGAATGTTAGGTAAAAAATTGTGGTAAATAACAACCAAATGGAGCTTATCGGGTTAGCGCGAGTGGGTAGCTAAGGGTACCCTATATTAACCAATATACGCTTATGAGGAAAAACACCTCTTTTTAGCGATTTTTGAGAAAACTATTCCATTGAGTATTCAAGATATATACATAAGAAATTATAGACATATTTTTACGAGTTTAATGCTATAGAAGTGTGTTAAGGCGGGAAATTAGGTACTGCGGGATTTGACTAAAAAAAAAATGTAAAGAAAGAAAAATCTAAAATTTGGCACAGTGATACATTAGGTTATATACTCGACTCAAAAATCCTGAGTTACCTGCCGTTCGACCTTTTACGGTATCGCCCAGCCTCCCTCCTTCTCCTCAAATGTGACAATGGGCGATACTTTAGGCATGCCCGATTTAAATCGACTGAGATTTTTTGAGTCGAGTATAGTATCGTCAAAAATGCATAAAAATTGACGGGTTACCATGCTAGATTTTAAATTATGATTTTTTTAAAGTGTTAGTCTCATAAAAACACATGTTTATTTCAATAATTATTTTCTCTCTTATCTGATGGTCACAGGTTCTACAACTTTATCATGAGTAGCTGTTGTAATTAATTTTGAAATAGCATCATAAAGTTTTTGGATTTTTTTTTTTTTTTTAATTTTGCGATACAAGCCATTTATTTACAACACTTAAGAAAATTTTAAGACATTGTACTGTATTACGTAGAGAACGTTTAATTAATTCACATCATGATTTCTTCCGATTTTAATCCTTTCATCTAGCTCTAAATATTAGTCTCATTGTGCGACATACCCTATACCTGGTTGCACGAAATATTTATTTACAATAATATTTGAGTTACGATACGTAAATATAATTAATAAATTATAAAATTATTAATTGTTTAAACATAATTTATTTGTAGAAAAAATAAAACCATTTAAAAAATTAATATATATTTTTTTGACATTTATATTGTAAAATATTTTTTATTAAATTATTATATATTTTTTAAATCTGAAAATAGCATATTTATTTCATATTAAGTATTATTAGGGCTACTTATTTTTTTAAAATATTTATTCATTTTTCCTCATATACAATATTCAACTTACCTTATTTTTATTTATTTTTTTTTGAAACACAATATTACAATAATCCAACCAAGGCAAAGCCTTATCGGTCGGTTCAACATATATAATAGGTATTAAAATGTCTTATTTTTTGATATTATTTATTTTACATAATGAATTAAGAAATAAAGAGAGAAAAAAAAAATAAAAATAATACACAAAAAAAGCAACTATTATTTTTCCTGCTAATAGAAACAACAAAACAAAACAAAACAAACAAGACTAAATTTAAGAAAGAATATTTATAAATTTTCCAAAATTTTTTTTTTTTTTTTTTTTTTTTTTTTTTTTCATATTATTTTTATTACTGAAATTCTTTAAATTAGATGGAATTTCATTCCATAATTTTGGCAACAAGTATTTTTTGGATCTTTCAGTGAATCTATTTATAATTTTAGGTACAAACAAGGGATTTGTTCCTGCAATTCTTGTATTATATATACGGGTTATATATATGTTGGCATCAAAACCCGAAATTGACCCAAACTAGGTATTTTTGCTCATTTCGGCTTTTGGTTCGCCGCTTTTTGCCAAAACCCGAAATGCAAGTTTATTTCGGCTTTTGGTCACGAAATTTTGATCCATACTAGTTTTGAGCATTTCGCAAAAAGCAAAACCCGGTGTAAACATTTATATCTAGTTTTGGTCTTTGAATTTTGACCAGAAATAGTTGTGGTCAAAATAGAAAAATCGAAACCCGAAAAATGAACATTTCTTAACTCAGAATTTTATGCAATGATAAAAGACTATAATTATATTATAAATGCATGATGTTTTGGTATTATAATTTAGGCGTTTAAACAATATATTATTTTATTATTTTACTTGAAATGCGAAATATATGGTCTGAAAGATTAATTTGATTAAAATGCGCTGATCAAAATATCTAAATCTTATGGCTATAGATACGGAATATAAATTGAGACAAATACGAAAAATAAACTTACTGTTTGACCTAGCAATGGACCACTTGCAATGAGCGAACTTTTTAAAATAATTTGAAATTTTCTTATTACATATTATTTCTTACAAAAAATAAAAAATAATTTTCCCTTGTTGCAACAATTACAAACATTTTATTGCAAGTGGTCCATTCAGTAATAGTAGTAATAGAGTATATTATTATTATTTTAAGGGGCTACTTACGATTAAATGTAAATTAAGAGCTATATATAAAACCACTAACCATGATCACTTATAATTTGCGCACCAATAATATACTTGTGTTATGAACTTTTTAAATTCTAACACTTTCTTATCCTGTTTCTAACAAATATTATGAAACTATAAACCATGTTTTCAGCACAGAGACAAACAGTCAACTAAATATACGCACAAGAAATATTTTAAAATAAATTGTTATCACTGGATAAAGTACGGTGGAAGGTGGACTTGAACTTTGAACCAATATAAGGGAAATTAGTCATAAGTCATATCATAATACCTCTCTCTCTCACACACACTTATTCTTATATAAAATAATTGAGTTGAGAAATGTTCATTTTTCGGGTTTTGATTTTTCTATTTTGACCAAAACTAGTTCTGGTCAAAATTCAAAGACCAAAACTAGATATAAATGTTTACACCGGGTTTTGCTTTTTGCGAAATGTTCAAAACTAGTATGGATCAAAATTTCGTGACCAAAAGCCGAAATAAACTTGCATTTCGGGTTTTGGCAAAAAGCGACGAACCAAAAGCCGAAATGAGCAAAAATACCTAGTTTGGGTCAATTTCGGGTTTTGATGCTAACATATATATAATGTGTTATCGTGCTACACCAATCCCAATCCCAGTCAAAACATTGTCTTGTCGTCAGGTAAGGACTTTCCAATCAATGGAATAGCACGCACGTGTAAACTCTGTTGTAAAAATCTGTACACACGTGGTTTTAAATAAACATCTTACTGTTTAGTAAATATTGCAATGTCTATTTTAGTACTTATGCAAATATTTGTAAATATTAAAAACTCGTTAGGGAAATTCCAGGAAAGTGAATAGCGCAAGGAAGATTATTTTTATTTTTTAGACATTTTTATCTTCTTTAAAGTATAAAAGCAAATGAAGAAGACTATACACAGATATTATGAAGCAATACTATTATTTATATTTAAAAAAAAGAACATTATTGTGAATCGATTAAAATATGTGAGTTTTTAATTTTTTAGTCATTATTATTATTTTAATGTATGAAAATTGAAAAATCACTTCTTGGGCAGTAACTTATGCACGTGGACATAGGAAAGAAGTTGTGTGATGAAATTTTACGAATTAAAAAAAATTAATAAACTCATAAGTTAGAAACTTGCAATTGGAGGTTATCGGTTTAAAAAAATGCTTAAAAATGGCTATGGCTTAAAACACGTAAAAGTATATCTAGTATTTCTCATTTAAATTTCTCCGAAATCGATGGGGTAGTTTTCTCAAAAATTGCAAAAAAACGTGTGTGTTTTTCCCTTAAGCGTAATGTTAAATTAGGGGATCCTTAGCTTTCCCCGCGTCTCCCCGCGCTCTAAACCGATAACCTCCATTCCTAGGACAATGTCTTCTTTTTGAATATGAAATAAAATTACTCCTTCAAATTTTTTAGTCTTCTTCATTGCTTGGAAATCTGGAGATTTTTTTTAGCAACAATTCTAAATGCAATGAATACTTTGCAAAAATATCAGATTATTCCGTCAATACAGATCAACTCAAGCAGGATATTTAATTATACGGTAGTAAGTTCTACATTACTGTTTGCAAATATTTTAAATCAAAATCATTACTTTCTTAATTCATATTATTATTGTATTAACTTCTTCGTATTTATTTATAAATATATTAAACAATGAAAACAAAAGCGTTTTGTCAACGTTTAAAATGACAGTCTAATTGGACACAGAATTTTTTAGTGTCCTTATGAAATTTATTTGAATTTTTATGTCTCGTTATGAAATTTTGTAAACAATTATTGTTTAAATATAAATAATAATGTACACATTATACCTAAATTACTAAAAGACTTATTTTATCAAAATATGTACCCTTTTAAAAAGTTACTTATACTGTAGTTTGTTTTTTCCACAAATCCTGTGAATATAGATAAATCTAAACATAACATTAAGTTATTCTGGAAAGAGGGGAGGTGATAAAGAAGAAATTAAAAATAAATCATAAAAAAAAATGCATAATAATATTACATAATTTCAAATTACAATGAATACTAAAATGAAATGAAGGGAAACAATTTATATTGATGCACATAAAAAAAACTGCTTTTCAATATAGATCTATTATTATAATGCCGTATATTATGTTATATACGAACAGCATAATTGTATTATTATATACGCCCTCTTTCACTATATTGTTCTATAATATTGATATATAATATAATAATGAAGCTGCATGGAGATCACATGATTAGAAAATAACATTGAAAATAATAATAATAATATAAAGTGATGATGATAATGATAAAATCCATTAATTAAATTAAAATTTTCATCACGAACAAAAACAATGAAATCAAAATGAATGAGTGACCTATTTTACTTTTAATATACTCGAGTGAATATTATATACACGTAAAAAATATAAATAAATTTTAAAAAATGCAATTTATAATATAATACGTTAATGATAGATCGCTTAACTATAAAATAGTGGTAAATTGGTCATTTTGCATTGGACATTTATTTCTGTAAAGTTGAGAAGTTACTTTGTTGTAGAGAATAGTTAACATTTCAGCCTTCTTCCTGCTTCTTCTTCTGTTTTTTTTTTTCTTTTTCTTTTCTTTTTCTTTTGTGTAGCTTATCTTTTAAACACTTTTTTATCTTCGTTATTTTTTTATTATTATTATTTTATTTAATGTGAAATACTGTATTATATTTAACATGAAGCATAGTATATTATAGATAAATAAAATACAAAAATACATATTGGTACCTACAGGTTTAGTGATTGAGTGCTTATGTTTACTAAAAATGCTGAAAAGGAAGTGCCAAAAGAAGCAACCACGTGATGATAAAAGTGGGAGGTAGCTCAGACCTAGCTTGCTGCTGGCATTAACTTTTCTCACACCTTTACCGTCACGTGGTTTCCTCTTCCAGCACTTCCCTTTTCGCATTTTGAGTAAACAGAAGCGGTTAATGGTGCTTATTGGAAGTGCTAGTCAATTACGAGGCAGCGCGGAAAAAAGCAAAAAAACTCGTAATGTTGTTGATATTAGATCATACGTACATACAGTATCAAAGAGTAAGCATTGAAAATATACTGTACGAATGATTTAGATAATATTTTACTATTTTTAAAACTTGCACCATATTTGCAATGTTATACTTATCAGGAAAAACCGCGCTGAATTTGAATACTAAAACATATTATGACAGTCGTGTGTACAGCTCTGGCCAGAAGTTCCCGAAAGATTTGCATAGGCAACCCGTAACCACACTATATGTTATTTTTATGAGAAAACGCAGTGGCCGCCGCTGCCCCGTTCAGAAACTTCTGACCAGAGCTATACGCTATACATACTCTTGTCATATATTTACTAATAAACGAACAACTGTTTAGAGGCCGACTATAAGCGATTTCGGTCATTTCCGCTTCTGATTCGACGTACTGCGCATGCGCTATAAGCAGAAACGGAAGCGGATGTTAGCGAAATCGCTTTTAGTCAGCCTCAAAATAGTTGTTCCTTTATTATTCATGCTTTTTATAATAAGAACATTGCATTACCATTAATATGTAATGGTTATACACCTTTTAATAATTGAAATGTAATTTCAATATTTTTTTTTATGATAATTATTTGGTGATAGCAATATTATGTATATGTGCATGTGCAGTGCAGTATTGAGTCGCTATAGTCGTTTTATTTATTTATTTTTTATTATTATTATTATTTTTTTCAGTTATAATAGTACAGTAGAGTACTAATTAATGTATTATTATTCATAGATACATTTTTCTCTCTAACTTTTTTTTAACAATAACTGGAGTTTTATTTAAATCTTTAATTAAGTTTTTTTTTTTTTTTTTTAAATACATAGACATAATCAATTCTATTATTGCTATGCCCTATTAGATCTAAATCCACCAGATTGCGAAATAGCGACTCTACTGAGTTTATTGTACCTAGAATCAACGTCAACTATTACAAATGATTCGTTTTTTGAAAGGGTTTGGCGATTCGTTTTTTCTTAGAAGCGTTGGTTTATATAATAAATTAAATTGTAACATTAAAGATATGTCAGCAGCTTTGTTTCAAAAACATGTATAATGTCTAATTTGTTGTATTTTTACCTTTTTTTTATTTTACTTTCATGGATAACTAACTTGATGGGCTTTGCCTTTTTAGTTATCCTTTTGAGCAATTTCAATGTTTTGTGACAAATTTTCTTTCTCAATAAATCAATATTATTATTATTAATTCTAATTATTTACTGTGAAAAATTAATTTGCCATGTAAAAATTATTGAAGGAGGAAAAAGTATGTAAAATATTTGAAAATTAAGTTACACCAAAAAAAAAAAAGTATTTTTCCAATAAGAGACTGATTTTCTTCTTCAATTCTTCCTTGTATAGGGGAGAATTCGTTTATTTTCGACAATAGGGTGTGCAGATTGCCTGTATATATACTATTTAGTTTTGAAAATTGTATTGAATTCAATAAATTAAATTGAAAATACGAGCAAAAGATTGAAATTGTATAGTAGAAAGTTGAAGTCGAAATTATAATTGTGAAATAACAATTCTATACCAATGTTTATATAAAGATTTTTATAAAAACAATGTTTCTATTTTTGTTATATAGTTTATTTATAATATATATTTATTTTATTACTAATTCTTAAATATTTACTTTATTTTTTTAAAAATATAAACATAAACATTAAATTTAGTAAACAACATTTAAAAAAAAATTACGAAACTGTTTTCTAAAACTATTTTAAATTTTGCAGTAAGTGTCTTATTATTTTTATTTTAATTAAAATATTTAAATTTTTTATCTTCACGCAGGTACGTTTATAGCCTACACGGAAAAAAAAGATGTGCTAAATTTAAGTAGATTAGTATACTAACGCAAATAAGCCCGCGCCCTAGTACATGCGTGCAAGATCTGAGTAGCCTGCATCTCTAGCATAAGTGACGCTAAAACCCTAGCGCTAGATTTTATACCACCTGCGATCTAGGGGGAGCGGTACCTAGCGTCAGTTATAGTCAGTATAGTTTTTATGTCACCTGAGATCCAGGAGGAGGGGCACCTGACTGCCAGCGCTGGTGTGCTTAACTCGCCTGAGCCGATCTAGTATTCCCGCGAACTAGGAGCTAGCATTGCTAAATTCAGCCGATCTCCGTTTAAATGGCCACGTTTCTCTATTTTTCAGGAGACCATGAAGAAGGTAATTAATTCTAAACTATCAGATTTATAAAAATACTTTAACTGTCTTAATTACCGCGTATTTCATGCAAATAGAATTATAAGTGACGATTTTACATAAAAAATAAAAATGAAGTAATCGCACAGTCAAATAAGGTGCAAAATGAGTCGTGCATGTAGTAACACAATGGTATATTATATTTGATATTCATCGATATGGCCTATGGTAGCCAAACCCGATCGACGCATTGAAAAAAAAATGGTCCTCTGTCCCCCGCTACTAACAAATTATGATATGATTTATAATTATGTAATTTATATGAAAGTATATTTGCATACAATTATAATAAACTAAGAACATCCACCGCGGGAATTATTCATTTCATTGAATATTTCAATTATTACCAACGTTTATTTTTTATAATAATTAAATTATTACACAGAATTATTTTAAAAAATCTCATGTACGCCATTTTGCGGTCCAATTCTAAAATTTAGTATATTAGTGCTAACTCAAATATACTAGGGGTGAGTTTGCAAGCCCACCTCACCTGAGTCTATTTCTCCTGGCCGAAAGGTATGCCATGCTGCGCGCAGGTAGGAGCGGGTCTAGCATACCGCCCTACTAATTCTCAGTTAGGACTGTCTCTATTGCAAAACACAGCATTTTAATGCTAGCTTTTTGCTTAATTTAAGTAGATTTTATTTTCCGTGTAAAAATCGAATCTTTATATTGCCGTATTTCGTAAGATTGTAGTTGGAATTGGCATTTAACTGACGTTGTATGATGGTAAAAATTATGATAAATATTATAATCAGATATAAAGGAGAAAAACGCTTGCAAGTAACGTACTTACCTTAAAGAGAAAGTTCAGGGCTTACAACATGGTTAGATAATGAGAAGGACTGTTCATTGGTTCACATAACTGTATGATAACTCAAAGCCCTTTCGTTAGCCCATGGTGCCCATGGTAGTTCCGTAAACTAGTGCACATCCTGCGAGATATGCAACCTGCTACAACATTTTTTAGAGTAAAGCCGTAACTATGACTCAAAAGATACGGGATAAGTTGCATTATCTCGCAGGATGATCACGAGTTAGCGGCGCTGCAGAAGGGTTTTGGATCGTTATACTATACATGAGTTTATGAACAGTTGTTCTCATTATCTAACATTGAAGAAGCCAAAGTTATAACCCCTGAACTTCCTCTTTAAGTTGTTAAATCTCATATTCCTTAATATCATTATCTGAAAGAGAGAACAAAATTTAAGTGCATTGAGATTTCAAAGCTTTAAAAACTAAAAAAAAAAAAAAAAAAAAAAAAAAAACGTTGATATTTTCTAACAGTAAAAGATAAAATCTAATTTAACACTAATATGAATTAATATTCATTTTTAAATATTATCGATATAAATAAAAATATCGCCCAAAACATCTACCCAGGTGTAAGCATGACGTCATGAGGTTTAAAAATATTGTTCACTTCTCAAGTTGGCGGCATGCCTAAACATTACACAATAATACATTGTGAGCATCACCAATATCAATGAACTTTACGTATGTATGTATGGTCACGTCAAATATACTCGTGAGCAGGAAAATAATACAAAACTTTACTTTTCAATGGAAATTATCGGGTGATGAACAAATTCTTAAAAATTTTCCAAATTGGTAGAAGTATCTCTTGTCCCTTATTTAACTGTTTCCCGTCTTATTGCAGTGGTTTTCTCATAGAAACGTGAAAAGCATAAGATATAATATTTTATTACGTTCCATGTCGTTACAGATTAGAACAAGTCAAGTCAAAACACATCATACATACAAAATACAATTAAATTTATAGCAAGTTATGTCCTATTTAAGATTATTTATATTTAACATTATTAACTGCTAAATAATCAAATACACTGTAAAACATATTTTCAAGTAGGTATTTCTGTACTGATTTCTTACATGATTTTGCATTGCTAAAGAATAGTATTTATGAGGAGAACCTTTTTTTTTTCACCGTGCGCCTCACTGATAGCATACAGAACACTGATAGGCGTACGTATAGTAAGGTAATTAAACTGAAACTTGTAAAACAATATATTGTAAACAATAAACTTTTTCTAATTGGAATTGTTAAGGGAGTTTCATAAAAATGCATGTTTATTGATCAAATAATTAACAATTCCAATCAATAAAAGCTTATTACATTTTTTTTTGTGCAGTGATCGTTTTTTTTTTTTTTTTTTTTTTTTTGTAACTGGTTGTATTGTATAAATTTAATATTTTACAGGCGAAATAAAAACTTTTTTAAAGCGATTTAATATTATTTTTATAATGAAATTAAATGTAATACATTTTCTGTTATGCTTATACTTACAAAAGTTATCGGTCGTAAAGTTTAACCAATCAAAAGAGCTCTAAACAATATAAGGAGAACCTTCCTTTCATATACTTAAGTTTTTAATAGAGGTTATCGGTTTAAAATTTTCTCCAAAAATTTCTATGGTTTAAAACATGTAAAAGAATGCTTAGTATTGCTCATTTAAATGTCTCCGGAATCGGTGGAGTAGTTTTCTCAAAAATCGCAAAAAATGTGTTTTTCTCCATAAGCGTAATGTTAAATTAGAGGACCCGTAGCTTTCCCCGCATCTCCCCGCGCGCTAAACCAATAACCTCCATTGCATCATTACCTCTTTTTTTTTTTCCTAAAAAAAGAGGAAATAATGAAGAACAAAATCATACTAGAAAAGCATTGAATGTGTTTATTTTGATAAAAAAACAAAACAAACTAATTAAAGTCTTGAGTTAGAAGCGAGAAATTTAAATGAAACACACTCATACATGTTACTTGTTAGACACACTTGTACCGCATGTATTTGGCAAATATGTACAAAAAAAAAAAAAAAAAAAAATCCTAGTTAAGAAGCATTGCTAAATAATTATGTAACGTTACCGTCGTTACTACGTTACGAAACAGTCATTTAAGTTATTTTGACTAGATCAATGCGTGTTGTAACTATAATAATTGTTTTTGTGAACTGCCTAAGCAAGTTTCCTACGATTCTTACTGAAGAAAAGATAAAAAAGAAAAAAAAATAGAAAATGAAAAATTTAAATGGTGCCTTCAATACGTAGTAGTGTATCAACCATTCATTTAATTTTTTTAGTTTTAGTGCAGTATTTAAAAAAAAAAAATCGCAGAAATTGCTATAAATGTAAAAACTTCCAGTATTAGTTTTCATTGTACAGTATAATACACTGAAGTATATTAAAAATGTATAACAAAAGATATTTATAAACTATTTCGGCACTTCCAAACAGTGTTAGTGTAAAACATGCGTCAACGCTACTTCTAATGAGTAACATGTATTCCTGTCACCTGTCATTATACAAACCAACTCAAAGCACAAGATATTTTCTTACTCAAATAATATACGTAGTTCATAATTATTATATAATACGTACATAATTCAAAACTTGCATTACATTAAATTTGTTTTAATTGTGGGTGATCAAATTCGTTTTACAATGAAAAAATCTTCCAGTAATTAATTTTATAACTGATTTTGTAAACAATTCAATAAATAATAAAAATATATAATGCTAAATAATAGAAAGAAAAAACAACATTATGATAATGTATTTTTTAATTGTCATTATTTTTTTTTTCAAACATATGATATATTTTTTTAATATTTTCAATATAGTTTTTAAGAGTGATATTTACTTCATACAATAAAAGTTTTTTTTTTTTTTTTTTGCTTCTCATGGCAAAATTAAAAAAAAAAAAAAAAACTTATTTGAGCTTTTACTAACATGTAAAACACAATAAAAATTGTTGGGCCAAATTGCAATTAACATAATGTTTGCTGTGTACTAATTTTTATATTATCGTATATTTATTTTTATATATCATATTTTATCATTAATTTTGAAAACAATTTAATCTCTTTTTTAATTTATTTAAATATTATTTAAAACGTATACAGATTTATTTTTTATTAATATTATTTCAGTATATATTATTATTATGTATAAATAAAGTATATGAATTAGAGATATAAAAATAAATAATATATTAAATAAATATTTTTTATTTAATTTTGTTTTTTATAATTATTCTAAATATGTTTAAATACAATATTTGCTTCTGTAAAATGCTTATAATTTTTTAACACAAATAATAATTAGTTATTTTTAAAACAAAGATATATTTATTACATTAGAATTTCTTTGTTATTATACGTCAAACGATTAGTTATTAATATTAAATGTGTTTTGTGTTATTAATCGAGTATTTCCATCAGTCTATTGCAGCTTGAAGCTAGACAGATTGTTATCTGAGGGATAAAAATGATTCAATGCATAAGGTGTTGATAAACCGTTGAAAAGATTATAGTTATAAATAATTTAATAATATATTTACTGTGGCACACAAATTTCGTCATGAAAGAGTAATTATTAACAACTAAAAATATGAATCTAAAATATCTACTGCTAATTACAGGTACTGAAAAAAAAAGGAGAAGTAGAAGATATAAATTGTAATAATACTAAATGATTGGGATAACTAATAATAAATAGGAGTCCACCTCTAATCGTGACACAAAGTTGATATTATTCATTAAAAAGTTATTTTGTTATGTTATTAATATTAGTGATAGGTGCTAAAATGAAAAAAAAAATATATATATATAATAATTCTTTTAGTTCATCCTTCATAATTAAAAAGTAATAATATTTTTAAAGGAAAAGAAGAACATTTTTCAGATCTCCGGATTTTTTTTTATATTTTTTTGAGTTGCAAGCAGAGATACTGTAAATGACAATACTTATAAAATCTTAGGTCTATCATAATTCAATATAATATATATATTATAAATTTAAAAAATTACATTGCAATAGGCTGTATTCATGTTAGAGTCAACGCTATTATAATAAATCACTCAATAACATGGGCCGCATTCGAAAATGACTCATTTTGAGAGTTTAAAAATACTGAGCAATATTTTGAGAGCATTGTTGCTGTTAATAGGTTGAATTAATATCTCAAGTTTGAAGTATGTAACAAAAAAAAAATTGTACCAAAATATTAACCGATTTCCCAATGAAAATAGCTAAAAACTATATCCTATGATGAGCAATGCTATTCATTAATTTTATGGCATCCAAGTGCATTTAATTTGACGTCATGCGCATAAACCCTCTAGTTAAATTGTTTACCTAAAATAATAATAAAAAAATAAGGCTAAATAAAAATATATATGTTAGCATCAAAACCCGAAATTGACCCAAACTAGGTATTTTTGCTCATTCCGGCTTTTGGTTCGTCGCTTTTTGCCAAAACCCGGAATGCCAGTTTATTTCGGCTTTTGGTCACGAAATTTTGACCCATACTAGTTTTGAGCATTTCGCAAAAAGCAAAACCCGGTGTAAACATTTATATCTAGTTTTGGTCTTTGAATTTTGACCAGAACTAGTTGTGGTCAAAATAGAAAAATCAAAAGCCGAAAAATGAACATTCCTCAACTCAATTATCTGATAAGAATAAGAGAGAGAGAGAGAGAGAGAGAGAGAGAGAGAGAGAGATAACACGACACATTAAATAAAAAAAAGTAAAAACATTTATTTTAATTTACAATAAGAGTGATATATTATGAGTTATGACTAATTTCCCTTATATTGGTTCAAAGTTCAAGTCCACCTTACTTTATCCAGTGATAACGATTTATTTTAAAATATTTCTTGTTCGTATATTTAGTTGACTGTTTGTCTCTGTGCTGAAAACATGGTTTATAATTTCATAATATTCGTTAGAAACAGGATAAAAAAGTGTTTGAATTTAAAAAGTTCACAACACACGTATATTGTTGGTGCGCAAATTATAAGTGAACATGGTTAGTGGTTTTATACACAGCTCTTAATTTACATTTAATCGTAAGTAGCCAATTAAAATAATCATAATATACTCTATTACTACTATTACTGAATGGACCACTTGCAATAAAATGTTTGCAACAAGTTTTTTTTTTTTTTTTTTTTTTTTTTTTTTTTTTTTTTTAAGAAATGCATTAAGAAAATTTCAAATTATTTTAAAAAGTTCGCTCATTGCAAGTGGTCCATTAATAGGTCAAACATATATTTTACATTTCAAGTAAAATGATAAAATATATTGTTTTAACGCCTCAATTATAATACCAAAAAATTATGCATTTATGATATAATTATAGTCTTTTATCATTGCATAAAATTCTGAGTTGAGAAATGTTCATTTTTCGGCTTTTGATTTTTCTATTTTGACCACAACTAGTTCTGGTCAAAATTCAAAGACCAAAACTAGATATAAATGTTTACACCGGGTTTTGCTTTTTGCGAAATGCTCAAAACTAGTATGGATCAAAATTTCGTGACCAAAAGCCGAAATAAACTGGCATTCCGGGTTTTGGCAAAAAGCGACGAACCAAAAGCCGAAATGAGCAAAAATACCTAGTTTGGGTCAATTTCGGGTTTTGATGCTAACATATACATAAAAATTATCTAAGGAACTATAATTTCAGGAGATAAAAATATTCACTTTTCCCACCATAAATTATATTATTAAAGCACAGACGCATAATATTTTCAAACAGTGACAAACTTAATATTAAAAACTGTATAATCTCCATATAGGTCATCGGTTTAAAAAATTCTAAAAAAAAAATTCTGTCTTAAAACACGTAAAAATATCTTTAGTATTTCTTATTTAAATTTCTCAAAAATCGATGGATTATTTTTCTCAAAAATTGTATTTTTCGTTTTCCCCATCAGTGTAATGTTAAATTGGGGGACACTTAGCTTACCCCGTGCGCTAATCTAATAATCTCAATTATAAAGAATTACATTTGTGATATATATTTTACTTATTATTCAAACGTTGCGATAAGTAAAAGATTTGACTATTCACATTTTCAGCTTTAAATTTTCTTATGATTAAGAAAAATGTAGTACTAAAGTTAATGTTTTAAATGAAATTATTGCTGTCGTTTGTGCATTATGCATTACTTTATGATAAATTCATATTTAATAAATAAATAATTATAATAAAATTAATACTATATGAACACAAAATTTTAGATCTAACAACCCTTGACACCCTTTTAAAAAATATTAATCAGTATATAAAAAAAAAAACAACAACAATTTTTAAATAAACTACAACTACAAAAAAAAATCCCCTTTGTTGATCTTAATTAAGTAGAAAATAATGTTACGCATATTAAACAAATAACTTCGTCATGTCTAAATGATAAAAATAACATTTTGCATGCCCCTAATGTGCTTTTATCTCTCTCCTCTTTCTCTCTCCCTCCCTCTCTCTATATCTCTCTCTTTCTCTCTCTCTCTCTCTCTTAGAAACAAAGCCAAAAACTTCAAAGTAGCGACTAATTTTATTCAATGGTGCGAGACAATAACCACGTGGTCACTTCTCTTTTTTTTTTTTTTTTTGTTCTTTTTTCACACGTGGTTAATTCACACGTGATTAGTAAGGTGTGAATTTCTTTGCATTTATTTTTACTTTGATTATTGTTTTATGTATAATTTAGTATGTAAATTTTTAGTAAACAAAATATTACTAAAGAAGTTTTATTCAAAAAAAATAGTATAAAATAAGATTAGTTATTATAAATAATAATATTATTTTGTATTATTTATTTAATTATAAAATTTATTATTATATATTTATTAAATTGAATAAGAAACTATGGTTAAATAAATAAATCTTTACCATGTATAGAGAAATGTGGGAAATAGATAATTAGAAAGATCGTATGAGTTAGTGAAACTGATATTACTAAATAATAGGAAGCAGTTAAAGATCATGAAATTTTACTGCTTATTACATTACAACATAAGTTGCTCACTTTTTTATGAAAAGCGGGAAATCAGCTACAACTACGGGATTTGACTAAAATGTTGTAAAGAAAGAAAAATCTGAAATTTAGTTCAGTGAATTTTGTACAGTGATACATTAGGATAAGGTATCTTCAAAAATGTAAAAATCTTGGAAAGGTCACCATGTTATATTTTAAATTATTATTTTTTGAAATTTTAGTCCCATAAGAGTCCATGTTAATTTCTTTAATTACTTTCTCTCTTATCTGATGGTCATGAGTTCTAAAATTTTAATCATAGGTAGCTGTTACTGTTAACTTTCAAATGGCATCATAAAGTTTACAAGTTTTCTTTTTTTATTCTGAGATACAAGCAATCTGTGTACAACCCTTAAAGAGAATAAATTTAATTTTAAATTTTTTGTGTTATACGATAGGTTATTACAGGCGGCTCGAGAAAATGCAAAGTAATCTGTAAATTTATATTCTTTAGTATTGCAGCGTTTTTAGAAGATGAAAAGCACCGAGTATACAGAAAACTTTGATATAATATGGATTTTAGTTACGATTTTACGTGATGAAGCTTATAAAAAATATATCATCGTCTATAACATCCATTTAAAAAAATAATAAAGTATAAAAAAACTTAAATAAATAGAAAAAAAAGCGAACAATTAAGTATAATATTCACGGAGACAGCCTTATACTTAATACTAATTATTTTTACGTATAATTTCAAGGTATTCATAATCTCGTCAAGTGGCTTTAATTGTAAATACACAACATTATAAGTTAAATGTAGGTCAAGTGCGAGTCACACGCGCCTAAGTATATAGTAGTATAGTCGCCGACATAATATAATATACGTATGTACACAGCTTCGTGGAAATATCAAACATTTTGTCATAAACATCGTGTATTACATGATTTATCTTTTACCAGAAATATTATGTATTATAATATCTTTCTGATCTATTTCACTTGTTTATTATGAGATTTTTGTAAAAATGTCATAAGTGTGTTTATTGATTGATTGATTCATTGATTCATTCATTGATTCATTCATTGATTCATTGATTCATTCATTGATTCATTCATTCATTCATTCATTCATTCATTCATTCATTCATTCATTCATTCATTCATTCATTCATTCATTCATTCATTCATTCATTCATTCATTCATTCATTCATTCATTCATTCATTCATTCATTCATTCATTCATTCATTCATTCATTCATTCATTCATTCATTCATTCATTCATTCATTCATTCATTCATTCATTCATTTTCTTAAATACTTAAAAAAAAAGTTAAAATACGCCCATTCTGGTAGAATTGTTTTTCTTCCTTTTTTCAAGAAAAACAATTCTTCTAATTTAAAAAAGTTTTTTCATAAAAAATAGTTACTAAAATAGCTAAAACAATTAAAATTAAAACATTATTATATGGTACTTACTAAAATAAATAATATTTTACGTAACGTATTTACTAATAATTTATGACTTCCGTTGTAAAAAATAAGTAAAAAAATAAAAAAAACTTTTGAACATTGAAAAGAAATTTTTAATGTAATTCATCAAGAAAGAAAAAAAAAAATCCTTTATAAGCCACTGATTTTCCACCCCTGTTATTTTTATGTGGGAACAATGCACTCTAAGTAAACCTAAATATTGTTATATGTACATTATAAGTTAATTAGCGAGATACATTACATCATAGTATATTGAACATTATTTTCTTTGATGTCTAGAGAAATATGATCAGGAAGCGCAGCCAATATTGTTAAAAGTAACCTTCTTTACGTTAAAATTTAATTATAATATCATACTATAGTATATTGTGACAGTGAGTGTTTTTAAGTATTTTCAAATATGCATTTCATGTTTTGTTTCACGTTTTATAGAGGTAAAATAAGTGTCATCGATTTAAAAATCAACAATTGCCACAGTCAGTATATTGGTTTTAAATATCACATTATACAGAATTAGATATAATATACTTAAAATTATTTGTATTAAAATAATAATAATAAAATAAAAGTTAATAGATATTAAATTAAATGTTTGATTTTATACATATATTATCATTTAAATAAATAAAACAAAATTTGAAATTTATAAATCAAGCTGTTTCCTAAAATGTTTGTAATTATCGTCCAGTTATGATTTAAGATTATGTAATTTGCTCTAATTATGTAAAATTCATGTAAGTGACTAAACGTAAGTTAGTATAGCTTTTACTTTTTATTCTTAATGAATTATAATAATATTGCAATGTCCTAGCATATTCATAGTACATATTGTTGTTTCCGGCATAATACACTATAGAGTATATAGACAATCATAGGTATCAAAGACGATTGACTATATAATAAAGGAACAACTGTTTTGAAGCCAACTGAAAGCGATTTCGGTCACAATTGCTTCCGTTTCTACTTACTACGCATGCGCAGAACATCGAAACTGAAGCGGATGTGAACAAAATCGCCTTAAAACAGTTGTTTCTTTTATTAGTTAATCAGAATTGCAACTCAGCCATTCTCTTAAAAATGCTTTAAAAAAATCTTAGATACATTAACAAATTACTATAGATTTATATATTAATAAATTTATTTATTTATTATTATTTATTTTTTGGCCTGCTTTGAGAACTTTTTTTTTCTCATCATTAACATCTATTGGTAAAAAACATGTGTTTTCCTATGCTGCTACACCAGTAACAACTATTTTTTTTCTTTACCTTCTATCTTTTCTAAATTAGCAATTAATTGTATCTGAGTCTTTCATTAGTCAGTATCGATATTTAATACAATTAAAATCATACAACACAAAATAAGGATATTGAATTATTATGTAAAAAATAACAGGATATTGTTTGCTTCCTCATTAATTTGAATATCATATACATAAGAGAATAGCATTTTCAATATTCAAACAGTTTCATGTTGTATTGAGATTGTTGAAGAACTGAATGTTACTTGTCAAATATGTTCACATTATAAATACAAAAAATAAATATTGAAAATTTTGTTAGAGATTAACATGTAACAAATTTTCAGTATTGCAATTTTTTCTTCTTTTTGCTTTAGTCTTTTTATCAAATAAAAATACTAGAAAAAAATAGAGGTTATTATATTTATTTAGTTATTTTCTTATAAATCAGGGAAATTGTTGGAAATTTTATTACTTCCCATAGAATTAATAATTCACTTTGCTTCAAATTCTTGCTGACAAAGTTATTAACAAATCAATCAATCAATCAATCAATCAATCAATCAATCAATCAATCAATCAATCAATCAATCAATCAATCAATCAATCAATCAATCAATCAATCAATCAATCAACCAACCAACCAATCAATCAATCAATCAATCAATCAATCAATCAATCAATCAATCAATCAATCAATCAATCAATCAATCAATCAATCAATTAAGTAGTAAATATATAAAAAAAAAAAATGGCAAAACGTGTAATAATATTAAACAGAACTTAAAAAATGTCCTTAAAAATGAAATAGTTATGGTAGTGAAATTATGATTGTATTTTTAAAATTTACATTCTTGAAATGTAAATAACAGAAATAGATTGGCATGTCTAACAATATCTTATTAAATTCATTTAATAATTATGAATATACATGTAAATCGATGCTTCCGCGTCAAAAGAGAGTATCTGCACTTTCCACCAGCGCGGTGAGTGGAGTATCTGCACTTCCCACGCAGCACGTTGCGTGGACTAAAGCATACTATATTTACGGCTTCTCCTACAAGCAAGATCGATGAATTGTTTTCCATTGTTATAAAAAATCCATTAAAAACCTCAAAATTACATGTGTTGTTATGGATAAAGGTTCCTAAAAAACTTTTCGTTGTTGATCCGTTGCTTGTAGTAGAAATGACCGTTAATATAGTTTGCTTTAGCGTGGACTAGAGATCATTTAATTAAAATTACAGATGCTCCACGGTGGAAAATGCAGATACTCCACTCACCGCGCTGGTGGAAAGTGCAGATTCTCTCTTTTGACGTGGAAGCATCGAAATTAAATTTTTGTGCCATCTTTAAATATTTTAAAAGTTTAGAGATTAAGCTTTATCTGTGAAATAGCACTTAAAGTAAAACTTGTATTACTTACTGTATTATTTATCAAGTAGTACGTGTTATTAAAATGAAGAAAAAAAATGTAAATAGTACACTAAAAAAAATCACACACAAAATTTTCACGCCACTTAAACTGTTATGGAAAAATGAAATTACATGCATTATTAACCTTCAAAAAAAATATATATATGGAGTCGCAAAATAAATATATATTTTGGGTGCAAAAAATTAAAAAATATATAGGACAAAAAAATATTTTAGTTTTTTAAGTGAAAATAAAGTTTTATTGCTACCTCGTAGTAATATTCAAGGTTTACTGTGTATTATAAACCCTGAGAGTTATATTAAAATTTACATAATAATCATAATATTTGATATTATATACTCACATTAACATAACTTGAATTTTATTATTTTTTATACACATACTCGTATTACAAGTAAATTAATACTGAGTAGATAAACAACTTCTCTGCTCAAATTAATTGAAATTTGTAATAGTTAATTGCTAATAGCATACAGAATTATAATTTATTAACTTCTATTTTTTTTTTCTAACTTTTACCATTACAATATTTTTTAGCGATTTTTGAGAAAAGTACTTCACAAAGACCGTATTTTAAGAAAAGATAGTCACAGTTTTCCTTTTCCTTTTTTATTTAAACTGCAATAGAAAATTTTAAGGAATCCCAGCTTCAAAACATAAAATAAAAAGCGTAATAGTATGGGATAGTATCATAAGTCAACCTTACCCTCAACCCTTCTGTACCTTCACAAACTGGAGTTGGAAAAAAACTTTAACTTACAGTTAGGAAACTTTTGGAATTCATGATGTTATGAAATCCAAGCCTACAATAGGAATTAGTACACTGGGTGCCTAATTTAAAAGCTTTCTCAACAGTTTGTTAGGAGACAGGAGAATTTAGGGACATTATAATGTACAGATGTATAAAAATCCTATTTAGTGGTTGTCATAAGTTTTTTTTTTTTTTTCTTAAGGCTAAGATGCCTTAAGAATTTTCTTCACTAATTGCCTTCATAGTTATTGTACTTTATAATATTTTAAGGCTTATTGTATTTTGCTATCATCTACCTGTTATAAAAAAAAACTCTCGAGTGGAGGTTTGAAAAAATTTGTGATATATTATGGGCATTGAGACTATCAAACGGCACTGTGGTTAGTAAATAATAAAAAATAATTAAAAATAATAAAAATTATCACATTGATGTTACTCTAATTTTGAATTATTTGGGTTCCGCTTGGTTCTAAATATCAGTTCAAAAATTAATTTTCAGATTGCAATAGCTTTTCATAGCCAGTACTGATTTTTGTCCCTGCCTTCTGCTAAAAATAATAATCATAAAATCATTTAGTCAATTTTAATTGTTAACGTGATTCAATTACTACTACACAACATTATGAGTTTCATAATAACTGACTCGGAAAAGAAATAGAGAAAATAAAACAAAAGCAGCTCAAAATAATTAAACTTACCATTGTAATTTTAGTTAAAAGGTTCATATTTTCAAAATTTAACCCCCTTATTAATTTTTTTAATGTAATGTGATATGAAATTCAATTAAAACTATTTCTATGAAAAATTTCAGGATCGTTAAATACCACATAAAAATAATTTTATTTAATCTAATACATTTAAAATTTAAGAAAATGTGTAAATCTTTTAATTTTATAATGCAAGCTTTCATATAATATTTAGTTTTTTACTAATCGTCGTTTTAAATTTTTTTTTAATAATTTTAAACTATACTACTCAATCTTCTCTGCAAAACCTCAATTTCATCCAGTAAAAAGTCTTATTTATTATTATATTATATATCATCAAAGTTAGATCAATCTATCAATCAATCAATAGTCGCAAATTGTTATTCTTACTATACGTATTATTAACAAGCGATTAAAAAACCACCATTTTAGTATCATATAACTGATTATCTAATATACGGATTTTATTATTTTAATAAATTTAAAATTATTTTTTTATAAATAATTAAAACTATACTTTCTTTTTTAATTTTATTACAAAATTAAGTTTTCAGTATGTGTGTTTAAAAAATAAATTAATAAGAAATTATTTTTTATAAAAGCGTTTTTATAATATTTTACATTATACATTTTTAAATTAAGTACTTCTTAAATTTTGGAATTTATTGAGTACTTTATTATTATTAATGTATTCTATTAAGTAGTAATTGCAATAATATTAATAATAATATAAAAATAACAGTATATCTTTAAAACATATTATCTAACATTACTAAACAGTTACTGGCCTCAAAATTTAAAACAATAATAATAGCTAAATATTACCTCAATGATAAATCAAGAGATGCCCCCCCCCCTTTTTTTTAACTCAATATATTACAATAATCCAACCGAAGTCAAGCATTATTATAGCTCGTTCTTTAAAGTAAAGTGAATCTCAATAACAGTGATTGGCTGACCAACAAAATAAGACACGTTCATTGGTTGATCTTTTTTTTTTTTTTTTTTTTTGAGCCGATAAAAGTGAGTTGCTTATTGAGACTGAAACTTTTTTTGGGAAGTTTCTTTCATTCTTATCAAGTTCAAAGTAACTAAAAGAAGAAATAACAATGATTGACCATATGTATAAACGTAGTACACAGGTACATACGTCATAAGCAGCTGTTTATAACAAAGGAACATATTCGAAACTGGCTCAATATTTGTGTGTAGTTTATAGAACGAGCATATATCGGTCAGTACAATTTTTTATTATTTATATCTTACACTATCTATCATGTTATACATAAATGAAATAAAAAGAAATAAAAAAGTTAAACAAGTATTATTATATAACATTAACAAAATAAACAAAAGAAAGTATATATTTATAAATTTCCGTTTTTTTTTATTTTTTTTTATTCCTTTTTATTGTTATTATTACTAAAATTCTTTAAATTAAATGGAATTTGATTCTATAATTTAGGCAATAAGAATATTTTTGATCTTTCAATGAATCTATTTACAATTTTAGGTACACAAACAAAGGATTGGTTATTGTGATTCCTGTATTATAAATATGAACTCTAGGTGTACCCTGGAATGTTTCAAAATAATTCTTACATATTACACATAACTACATATTATATATTTATGTCTCTCAACGCTTCTGTAGCCTCATGAAATAGGGTCTATGCATTCATGTTAAAGTCGACGCCATGTTGGATAACTCAATAACATGGGTGACATAGGAAAAAAAATCATTTTGCCAGTTTAAAACCACTATGCAATATTTTTGAGAGCTTGGATGTTGTAAATATGTTGAATTAGTATCTCAAGTATGTGAAAAAAATAACACGAACAAAAAATTTAACGATTTCCCAAAGAAAATTGGCTTAAACGAAGTTTGTCCTATGCTGAGCAATGTTATGCACTACTCCAGTATGGCCTCAAAGCGCAATAAATATGACGTCATCCGCATACACCCTATAGGAAAAAAAATGTTGTAAAGTAGGAAACCTGCTACAGAATTGTAGACCTGGGATTTCATGTCATATCATGAATTAAAAAAGTCGCGTACTTTACAGTTTTTTTTTTTAAACCATAGTTTTTGAGGGTAAAAAAAATGCTTAAGAAACATAATATGTGTATGTGTGATGGTCCCATCTCAGGAATTTTATGCTTTTAAATGAATATTTTAAGGAGACGGATTGAATGATGCGGACGGCACATAATGAGAACTTTTAACTTAGTGTGGGACAAAATCAAAACACACATTTTTTTCCTTCAATTTACACAGGAAAAATAAATAACTTTTTATTTTTTTTTGCTGCATTGAACAATTTTGAAATATTGTAGAGCACAAATAAGGCTATTTTGTAATAATTATGCTGACTATCTTAACTATTATTTTATAGTATAATCACTATACATAACTATATACAAACTATACTATGTATACTATACGTATATTCAAAAATATATCACTATAGCATAAATTATGTTGTTATGCATGAATGATGCTACATTCAGCTATCATAAATCATAATTATTACGTATATTTATTTTTGTCAGTGTCTGAGTAATCTTTGATCAAATATATTAAAAAAATATCAGATGCATTGAATTATGTTTGTTGGGACCAAATTGTAATTTTTCCAGTTTTATTTATTTATTGAATATATATATTTTTTTACAAATTCTAAGGCGAATCATTATTTTCTTTATCGAATTCTATCAAAATTCTCTCTCTCTCTCTCTCTCTCTCTCTCTCTCTCTCTCTCTCTCTCTCTCTCTCTCTCTCTCTCTCTCTCTCTCTCTCTCTCTCCCTCTCTCTCTCTCTCTCTTGAAAAACTAAAAAATGCATTAACAAATAAGAATTTATCGTCCATTAAATATAAATATAATATAACACCATCATAATAAATTTTCCATTTTGTTATTCTTTAACTAAAAAAATTTGCAATACATAATAATTCAATGACATCTTGCGAAAAATGATTTTTTAACTCTATTATATGTATAGAATTATAAATAAATATATTATATATAATATTATTATATAGAAAGTTTTATGACACCTATCAAGAACTGCCTAAGGAATTAGGTTAAATAAATTTACCTTTGGGGTTTATTTTACTTTTAACAACCCTATACTCGGATTACAGTAGCTATGTATACATAAACACAATATTTTATTATTCTCAATATATTATGAACTTCATAAATACAAAACTAAATGCATTGTTATGGTATTAATCGATTATGTTTGATTATAATGCGAGATTAAATGGAAATTGTTGATCTAATTTTTTATTAATTTATTATTGACTTAAAACATGCTAAAGTGCATCTACTATCGCATCATTTAAAAAAACATTTATCTGGTTGCATAATTTTATATAAAAATTATTAAAAAGTTAATAATAATTCTTTAGTTGTTACCTTGCCACCTATGTTTGATTAGCATTTCTTCACCAGTTTATGTATTTAAAAATATTAAACCTTTTCATATCTTCATAAAAAAGTCATTATCATAAAATTATAAAATGTTTTGTAAATAAGAATAACAAAAATTATAATATTGTTATTGTTTTTTATTTTTAATAATTATTAAAAATTATAATAAACATTTTTTTTTGGATATATATATATTTTTTTTTAAAGTTTATTGAAAGATATAAAAAAATAAATTATATTTTAATTGAATTAAAATTGAACTTTAGATGAAGTTAATTCAACTAAAGCTGCGATGTATGGAGAAAGTAGAAAAGTGCAAGGTACAAGAATTGTAAGACAAATGCAAATCATTATACTTCTTAAATTAAACAAAACAACTTATTTTACGGAAATTTTTACAGTCAAGTCAAAACAAGATCAGGGATTTTTACAACCAAATGTACTCCTTTTTCTCAGATATGAATTTTCTCCAGATACTCCCCAAAATTGCCAAGCTGGAGCAATATAACAATGCTCAGCATAAGACAACCGTGGATTTTTCGATATTGCCTTTTCTTTACTTTTCGTTTTCGTTTTTTTTTCGTTTTTATTTATTTTTTTTTTTTTATTTTTTTTTTCCAGCATTGTTTTTGCATACTTGCTTGTATACTTTCAACCTGCTAACAATATCAATGTTTATTAAACTATAGCTTACTTGTTAGTATTTTTAAAAGTGGCAAAATATGTCATTTTCTCATACCGACCCATGTTATTTAGTGCTCACATATTGCTTTGACTATTATGTGAATAAAAACCACCCTATAGGGTGTATCCGCCTGACATCATATTTAATGCACTTTGACTCCATATTGGTACGATGTCCAACATTGCACAGCATAGGACAAATTTTTTTTTTTTTTTTTGCTATTTTTTGGGAGAATTCGGTCAATTTTTTGTTATTATTATTTTCTCACATACTTGAGATACTAATTGAACCTATTAACAGCATCAGTGCTCTCAAATATATTGCATAGTATTTTTAAACTGTCATCAAAATGAGTCATTTTCTTATGTGGCCTATGTTATTGAGTGATCTAACATAGCGTTGACTTTAACATGAATGCATAGACCATAATATATAATGGAGGTTATTGGTTTATCGCACGGGAGATTGTCTTTTATTTCTACACTCTAAGACATAGAAGTTTTTCTAAACCAATAACTTCCAATCTCTTTAATAAACAATGCCTTCTCTCGATGTTATTTTGAATCTACTTTACTTATGTGTCAATGTTGATTCTGTTTCCATAGTTACGACGGCTGGTGGTTGGTGGTGATCTACCTTGTAGTAAAGAGGAGGCAGCTGCCTTGGCGGGGATACAACTGCGACTTGAAGAGTCTTGGGGTCGACCCTTTGAGGTACATAACACACCAGCATCACCTCAAGATCTGGCACCTACCCTTAGACCAATCTCAGAGGATAAGGTGAGTCTCTTTGGATCTAATACGTACGAATTTATTTTACAGGCATAGAACACTTTGAACAAAGAACACGTCTAGTATCCTAACATACCTATCAACGTTGATTTGGCTGGAGTCATTGATTTCTAATTTATTTTACATTCACAAAATGTCAGCTGCATGTTTTATGACGTCACAGCTTGCCTGTTTCCGCGCGCGTGGACTAGTGAGCTGTGACGTCAAAAACAAGCATCTGACATTTTGTAAATGGAAAATAAATTAGAAATCAATGACTCCGGTCAAATTAACGTTGATAGGTATGTTAAGATACTGGGCATGTTTTTTGTTCAATGTGTTCTATGCCTTTAGTATTATTTAACAAATTAATGTTCTATCTCATTTTTCATTATTATTATTACTATATATAACGTATCATTTGTATACATTATCGGTTGGTTCAATTGAATTTTACAATTTTAATTTTACGCCAGAAATAAAACTAACAAATCAAATGAATCAATCAAATCTATGTAGTCTTTTCACTCTTTTCATTGCAAAATTAATGCAGTTAAAATAATATTTACTATAATATACTATACCCTATATACGTAACAGTGATATACTACTTTTACTACTTATCTAGATTAAATTTCATTGCTTAGTATATTAATAGCTGTTTCATGTTTATATTTATTAATTGCAATTTTTTTTTTAATACCAATCATTTACTGGAAAAAAAAAAAAAGCTTGAATAATTGATTGCTGTATCTACTGTATATAGAACACAAATTTTGCTACTTGATCAGAAGAACATAGATAATTATATAATGAAGTAGGATCACTATACAATATTAGCATGATAGTTATTCTACTTCATAGCACGTAGCAATCATTCATTCAAGCAAAAATTGCATTTTTTTAAGACAGTAAAACATCAATACCAATATTGAAATTATTAATTTTTTTTTTTTTTTTTTTTTTGTATGAGGCATTTTTTAAGAGACCCTTTAAGAAACAGATAAATTCAGACAAGTTAAAGTAATAAAATATTCTAATAAAATCACTATTGAGTAATAATGAGCTATATAAATTTCAATGATGATTTTAACATTTTTGGAGACAATTTTTAAATTTTGGAGACTATTTGGATGAAAAAATATTATATTTTTCTGCTCTCTACACAGAAATTATGATATCATGCATTTATTATATTGTGTTGCATACAACTATAGTACAAAATAGTTATAAAAACGCGTTTTTTTTTGTCCGTTTTTAATATTTTTCTTTTGTCCGTTCAGTATTTTATAGTTGTACTAGTTAGTTGTGTTGCATGTAATAGTTTAAAATACAAATTTAACTTTGCTATGTTTTTTTCTTATTACTTCAGGAGAGCTTGTTACTTCACGTTCCTAGCTTCAGTCCCGCCACCGCTCGCTGTGTTAGTCCACTTACTGAAGAGACAGAGGGTAGTGATGGGGATGATGGGGTCGAGTCAAGTGGAGGTAGTAACCAGGGTAAGTAACTTCAATATTTTATATAACAAGAAAAAAAAAAAAAAAAGGTAAATTAAAGATGCTGCCCACGTTAAAAATAATTATATTTATACGTTAATATAATTACATTACATAACTATAGTGGATATTTTACGATTACTAAAATGTTATAAATATATGCACATTTTGCAGCAATTCAGTTTAATAATACACTATACTCGACTCAAAAAACCTTAGTCGATTTATCGTTTTACCACTAATGTATCGCCCATTTTCTCGCGCGTATTTCACAGGGGCGTGGCTGGGCGAAATCTTAAAAGGTCGAAAAAGGCATAACTTGGGCTTTTTGAGACAAGTAAATGTTGAAACGGAATTAACTTTTATTACGTTAAACAATATTATACATTTTATTAATTGAATATTCATGTTTCTCTCCATCTACTAACCAGCTATTAACTTGTATCCTCAATGATGATGATATTTTCTTTCCTTGTAACTTCAAATTCAATCCTATGTACAAATACTATTTAGAGTTAAGTAGGCATAAAACTTGACTAGCTATTAAGTTGTGAAAATTAATATTTAGTTAAATTTTAAAAATAATAAAATATGATGTAAATTTATTAATAAATTAAAAATAAAATACGTTAAAAATTATAAATATTATATTTTTTTTAGTATATTATATAAATATAATATACAGTTTTATGACAAAAAATAAAAAAATACCAATTATATTTTGTTTTAACTATAGCATTGAATGGCAGTCAATATAGTATTTTTATTTTTTGAAGTTCTTTTAAGAACTAACCTGTCATGAAAAAAAAAAAAAAAAAAAAAAAAAAATCGAAATATCAACAATTTTTTTTTTATTTTGAACATTTTTAAAATAACAAACAAAACAAATAGAGAACAATGACGAACGAACAACTATAGTTAGCACGATATTAAAGTTTTTAACGTATTCACAGATAATTAGGGTAAATATTTGCATAATATCATTATTACTTTTTTTTTTTTTTTTTTTTTTTTAAGTTCCATTTGAGTTAGTAAAAACGTAAAAAAAAGTTCATCACATCACCTATAGATCCCTTGCACATCCTTGCGCTTTGTCGCTATGTTTGTGGTTCCTAATGCATTGTCCAGCATAGGGGAAACATCATTTATCCTAATTTTTCACATAAAAAGAGTTTATTTCAACTGAATGATATTTTCTTCTATTCTTCCTAGCTTATTAGGTGCTAGAAATAAGTATTTGATTTTGGTTTGAAGCTTCTTTTGCTATTAAAAAAATAACAATGATGATTTTCCTATGCTGGTCTATGTATTACTGACCAACAAAATGGCGGTTCTTAAATATGAGTGCAACCGGTCTATTAGATACATTGCGTCAGGCTGTCATCTTCTTTCAGTGCGAAGCAATATATTAGTGCTGTCAAAAATTTTCCGTTATCAGAATTTGTATCCAGATTATAATCCGGATAATTAGATCCGCATCATTTTTATAAGCTTTCAGATACGGATCACAGAAATCCGAATAAATGAGTAAATAAATAAATACCTTGATCTAAGCTTATTTTAGTATCCGCTTACCCAGAAAGTGTCTATTCATTACTTTTATGATCCAAATTTGAAAATTATCTATGTTGTGAAAGCAATAATATATATCTATGTATATGTGGTCCAGACCCAATTATTGGTCAAAGAAAACTTAAAACTATTATTATTTATAATCAACCGATAAAGGTACAAACTTCAAAAATTGAATGACCAGTGTATAGGATTAGACTCAATAGTCTCATAAAAAATTGCTATCACCTTAATATTTCTCGAAGAGCTAACAACTGGGACTCAACCTTTTCCATTTAAATTACGTGTAAAATATGTTTGTGTAAGCTATTTCCTGTATCTCTTATTTTATGCTTGCACTGTGCACTGTATGTACAGTCCGTGCCACCTAAGGATGTTTGCGATTAATCGAAATCGAGCCACGAGCCAATATAGGTTCAAGCGCTCAAGGTCACTAGGAGGTGGGGTACGGTTAACTATATGGAGAGTTTGTAGGCGCTCTCTCATTGGTCGCATCCTTAGGTGGCGCGAACTGTACGTACCTCCATTGTATTGGACATAATGTTGATGTTTCCGCGTAAAAATAGAGTAGCTGCATTTTCCACCAGCGCGGCAAAAAGAGCATCTGCACTTTCCACGCAGGACGGTTCGTGAACTAGCGACCATTTACTTAACATTGCAGATGCTCCACGGTAGAAAGTGCAGATGCTCCACTCGCCGCGCTGGTGGAAAGTGCAGATGCTCTATTTTGTCTCGAAAGCATTGATTGTCTGTATTTGGAAACTACAATAAATCAAATCAAATCAAAAAGTCTTTATAGGGTGTATCCGCATGACATCATATTTAATGCGCTTGGAGGCCATACTGGAGTAATGAATAACATTGCTCAGCATAGGACAAACTTCGTTTAAGGCAATTTTCTTTGGGAAATCGGTTAATTTCTTGTTATTGTTATTTTTCTCACATACTTGAGATATTAATGCAGCATAATTACAGCATCAATGCTCTAAAAAAAATATTACATAGTGTTTTTAAACTTGCAAAATGAATTATGCAAAATGAATTACGCCAGCCATGTTATTGAGTGATCCAACATGGCGTCGACTTTAACATGAATGCATACACCCTATAGCATGCCATCAACTGCGTCTAAATATATGTAGTAAAATTGTAAAAAATGTTTAAGTACTGTATACTTGTGATTACAGGTAGTTGGAGACGAGGAGCAGGTGCTGCTGGTCTCAGATTACAAGGACAGATGAAGACTGCTAGTTTACTGCGCAGATGTTACCCTTCAAGTTCTGCGCAGGCACCATTCTTACCTGCTGGTAGATTAGAAGACTGTTTACCACCTTGTTACCATGGAGCTAAAACAATGCCTAAATTGATTAAGGTAAGAATAAATTTATTTATTATTTAAAAGGTATTTTGTTGAGATAATAATTTAGCAGTATAGCGTAATTTTTTTTATCTAGATATCTTTTAGAAAACATTAAATTTATACATCAAAATAAAAAATTAACGAAAAAAAAATTGAATTGGGATTTAACTTTTTTTTAATTTTTTTTTTTAGATAGTGTAGTAGTTTTACACGTAAGTTCTAAGATTACTATTATTTTTATAAAAATATTTTTTCCTTCAAAAAATGCTAAATACTTTATCACAGCTAAAAGAAAAAAAAAGTATTTAAAGCCACAGCTACGAGTAAAAATAAATTATCCATCAGTCACTCTAAAAAAAATGCTTCTTTTATCTTCAAAAACATACAAAAATGTGAAGTATATTTAGTTAGCTACTGAAGAGTAAAAAAAAAAAAAAAAAAAAAAAACTCTTTGTGTGTGTTAATTGAAAAATAAAATCACTGGATTTTCACTAAAGCAAAGAGTTGGCTTTGACAAAGATTCACTGAATAAAGCCCAAAGTAAAAAAAAAAAAAAAAAAAGTGGGGTGTCCGAGGTCTTTTCATGTAATAATATATAATATTGACCAATGAAAGAGGATATGTATTTTAAAACCCTCTTTTCCTCATGTTTATTTTTATAAAATATATTCAAAATTAATATTTTTCTATTGTATTAAATAGATTTTTCGGTTTTTAATTTTCCTAGTAAATTTCTAAAAAAAAAAAAAAAAAAAAACATACTGATTTTAATTCCGTGTTTTCAAACTAAAAAGATGTCTTTTTTCTATATCTATCTCACTCTAGTATAATAATACTACTTTCATAAACAGTAATTAATATATATATATATATATATATATATATATATATTTGTTGTTTTCTAAAATAAAGCTAACAATATTTGACAATATTAATCATAAATAAAATAAATGCTTTAATGTACTAAAAGAGCAAATGCTGCACCTATTAATTACGCATATTATTATGTAAAAACGTTTACATATATACATTTCTAATAATTTGAATGTTTATAAAGGATTCCTATCACTGAAATTAAAAAATTCTTCCTATTCTATTTTTGGCGTCATTTGAAAGTCAATAATACTACATTGTAAGTAGAATTTCAGAAAACCGAACCATCAGATAGGAAAATTAGTTAAAATTAATATAATATAGGCTGTAAGTTGCAACCTCAAGTTAAATTAAAAAAAAAAAAATAAAAAATAAAATAATAATAATAAAAAAATAATAAAACTAAAAAAAATTAAAATTAAAAAAAAATTAAATTAAAAAAAAAATGTCATGTTTTTTTAAATCACAAATCAACAAAAATCAACAATAGACAACTTGCATGCCATTTTTTTATGGTCTTAAAACATGCTACTTCATATTTAAAATAATATTAAAAAATTCAAATTTTATTTCAAGTGAGACGGTATTACGCCAAAAAATGGTTCGATTTTTTTTTTTTTTTTTTTTTTTTTTTTTTTTTTTTTTTGTTAGAGATAATACTGCTTTAAAAAAAAAAAAAAAAAATCAGACGCTTAAAAAAGATGTCCAGTGAGTGCGAACTCTTCCAGTACGTTTTCAACAATTAAAAAAACAAAAGAAACGCGAACCGTTTCGGCGTAAATGGTCACCGTCTTACTTGAAATAAAATTCGTATTTAAAATATGAAAGAGCATATTTTAAGCAGTTTTAAATAACACCAATATATTAGTTAATTTTCGTAAAAAAATTTTAAAGCCGATGTAAAATTTAACGGAATGCAAGTTGACAACTTGTCGATTAAGCAACATAATTAGTTAGCTGTCATGAATTCGGAATCATTAATTACACATTACACTATTTATGCTTACAACATTATTATCTTTACACTGAATTTGAAGACGTTATTTATTATTTATGCCAACGCAAAGAACATAATAAATTAGTTACTTAATTATGTTTATAAAATAATACTTATTAATAAATAAAATGACTAAAAATTATATATTTATTAATTAAAAAAAATTAATAATTAATATTATTAAATATTTTGACACTTGATAATACAATTAAAATTTTAAATTTTATTTATAAATTAAGTTTTAAAAAATAAGGTACGTAAACGTTTACTCATAACGGCGTTCAAACATAAAATTAAATTATTTACAGTATTTAAACATTATAACATGAAACAAATTTTTTTTTTGTTCAAAAGATACTTTGACTAAAAAACTTTTTGACCATACTTTATTCACTGGTCAATAAAAAAAAAAAAATTGTGTTTGATGATATAAGAAGATTTTACGGTAAATTAAATTCACCTCTTAACACATCGTCAAGCAAATATAAAAGCTCAATTTGGTGTAAAATAAACATACTTTTATATAAATATATTATGTATACTATGTGTTTCTTATATATGTATGACGTTACAAAAATAAATTACATATTTTTTCATATATATGATTTCTATGTGTACATTTTACCACATATATAATGATTAAATTTGTTATCTTTTAAATTACGCGCGTAATTCTCTCATAAGTGTAACATAAAAATTTAGTGTAGATAATAATAATAATAATAAATATTTTATTGAGTAAATTATTACAATACAAACATTGCACATAATCAAAGGAGGTTGCTCAACAGGAGATCAAAAAAAGGCAAAGCCCATACAAAATTTGATATCCAAATACGAGTAATAATTTTTTTTTAAATCTAAAATGAGTGTATACTTTAGATTGATTGATTGATTTTTTTTTCCGTTTACATATTTTTATTATTTTTGTTCGTTTTATATATACCTTGCATAGAAAAAATGTGCAATCTCTTTTAATACAGTATTATATATAATTACTTGATAACCCCCCTTTTTTTTCAAATATGGTTCGAATATTTGAATTTGAATTTTATCAGTTTCAAGCTTAAAGAAGTGTACATTTCTGAAGTTTTTAAAATTATTGGTATTATCCTTCATTATTATACTTTATTTCCTAATTATTTGCGATATTATTTTGCAATTTGGCAAAATACCAGAGAGAGAGAGAGAGAGAGTGCGAGAGAGAGAGAGAGAGAGAGAGAGAGAGAGAGAGAGAGAGAGAGAGAGAGAGAGAGAGAGAGAGAGAGAGAGAGAGAGAGAGAGAGAGAGAGAGAGAGACTTCTATTACTTCTGCTCATAGAGAACACTTGAATAAATATTTAAATTAATTTATACAGCATTTAATCATAGAATTTATTGAAGACATTTTTCTGAAAAAAAGAATAATAATAATAAAAAATAAAATAAAATCAGATCCACAATGTAAAAAGTGTTGGAAAAAAATACTATAAAAATGATTGTGAAGCGTTTTAAATAATAATCAAGATTTGATAGGAAAACGACAAAAGGCAATTTATTATTTATAAGAATTCCATACGACCATACTTTAAACAATTTTTGAGAAAACTACTGAACTTAATACCGAAAATTTCAGAAAAAAAAAATTAGCCTTTGTAATATAAATATACTAGTTGCAATTTTATGTTTTAAAATATAACATTAATAAAATTGAACCAAAATTCTTAAACTAAAAAGAAAAAACTTAAACCAAAAACTAAAAAGAAAAATGACATAAATACATGTATCTGTAATATAAACATCAAAACTATCTATCACTGTATCTATCTACATGCAACCACCAATAACAATAAATTTTGGATTAAAAAAAAAAAAAAAAAAAAAAGAGAGAGACAAAAAAAGACGAAGACCAAATTTTTACGTAATATATTCCTCATTTACTTTGAACCCCCCGGACCCCATCCTCTTCCCCTCACTGACATGCCAAGTAAATATTTCGCGCATGCTCTCATGTTGTACCGAGGTGTAAATAAAGCGAGAGTGCACAGCATCTCTCAGTCAACCAGTGAATCCTCCTTTGTCAACAACTCCGCAACTATACTACCATGTGATGTGAGTATAATATAACTACACTTTTCTATAAATTTATACATCATATCATAATATATTACATCATAATATACATAAGCAACAGTATAATCTATATTCATACACAAAAATAACAACGTAATAATTATGCTAGCTCATTTTCAGCACAATTTGTTCAATATAGCTTAATATACTTATTTACACGGAAAACATAAAACTTAAGAAATTATTCAGTTACATAGATGAAACTCTTCAGTACAAACCAATAACTTGGTTAAAAAAAAGTTTTAACAGTAACGTATATTATTAAAAACTTTATTTCTTCAGCGTTCTTTTTAATTTTAAAAAACTTTGTATATATCTAACAAATTTATTTAAAAAAAGTAGTTGAAATAGTAACTCTTTATATAGTTACTTTTTTCCGTGTATGCAATACTTCATAATAACAAATTTTACACAGCATAATTTTATATTATACAGCATTTTAAATTATATTGTTCTAATTTAGCATTATTTATGCGATAATGACATAAATACAGCATAAATTAAGTAATTTATCCTTTCAGTGTTTAATAAATTTTTGCTAAAATAAAATACGTAACTAATGCAGTATTTATGTTTAAATTTCTAAGTATTCACGACTATAACATTAGAATTCTTTTCACAGTTGTAAACTTGCATGGTTAAGATGTTTATTCAATATTCTCTTATGAAAAAACGAATTTCGTTACTATGTTTGAAATAATGATAAAAACTTTAATTAAAGTCATAAATTTGTGACCACTGGCAATGAACGTTTTTAAATTGATTGTAGTGTTTTTATCGTAACGATTTTTTCCATAAGAAATGCATTAGGAATGTTAAATTTTATTTTAAAATAATTTGTTCCAGTTACAAAATTATAATGCATAATTTATATTTACTTAGAGGATCGCGTTAATGTAATATTATTGTGTATTAATTATTTACATTTGAACATGTAGATTGCTTCATTATTTAGATTTTAATATGGTATGAAATTAGAATTATACTGTAAATTATAAAGAATGATTTTTAGTTTAATTTCAAACAAAGCTAATACAGGAATTTGTTAATTACAAAAATAATTCTAAAAAAAAAAAAAAAAAAAAAAAAATATTGCTTTTTTAAAACTAATTTAGTTCTGTGCGAAGTAAATCTTATTGTGCTATATAATATAAAATAAACACTATTTTATTACGTTTCAAAATTATACGCACAGTCTATATAACGTATCTACTAATAATTCATATAATTTAGTAGATATTGTAGTTTGATAAAAGCAATCAAAAGAAATCGCAATTTTATTAACTATCATGAATACTAGAAATAATATGATATATAAATGAAATGCAAAATTAAAGGTTGTATAATGAAAGTTGTAAATGAACTTATCATTGAAGAGCGTGAGAAAAAAGCTTAGAAGTACACTTAATTCCTATTCTATAGGAATACTCTATTTTAATTTCCTAGGACTTCGTTTTTTTTTTTTTTTTTTTTTTTTTTTCTTTTCTTTTTCTTCTTTGTATGAATTGTATGATAAAAACTACTGCACCGAAGGCATAAATATTTAAATGAGTGAAACTTTAGAAACACGTTTGCATATTTTAAAATAATAGATATTTTTAAAATAAACTCCATCGATTAAAATGTAATATTATTAAAGTCACATTATAAAAATTATAAAATGAAATTTAACAATCACTTAAGTTCTTAAAAAAATATATATTTAAAAAAAAAAGGAGCATATCTTGTATAAATATAATAAGGCGTATCTGTTGGTCGGTCAGGCAAGTGACATTTGAAATACAGTAGTTGCATTCACAGAGATGGTAGCAGGAAAAAAAATACTTGAGTGTTAGTCTTGAGGTCATTATCATATAAACATTGCTTCATAGAGAGAGAGAGAGAGAGAGAGAGAGAGAGGTATGAGGAAAATAAATAAAATTATACTTGTTTCGTATCATAGGTTAGAATTTATATTTTGTAATAGTGTAACATACAAAAGAAAAATGCATTAAAACCATAGACCACATAAAACAACATGCTCTTTTTAATGAAGAAACACGAAATGGGATCTTCAAAACTGATGACAATTTTTACCAGAATGTTAATGTAGCCCCACGAAAGTGCGCGCGTGAAAATACTGTAAAGTATGCAATTTCCGTAAAAATTCATGTTTATGGCATCAGAAACATGCAAAAATTAGATTGAAAATGTTGTGCGGGTTACATAAATCGAATTTTCTGATCACTGCTATGGGGCTACTTTTGGGTTTCGTGAAAAACTAAAGTTATTTATGTAAATCCCATCAAGTATTTTGTGATATAAAATGCGTATATTTTTCTCTGGTCTATTCCTTTAAAATATAACATTTTTATATTGAAAGCTACGAAATATTATATAGACTAAAATTTGATATATATATATATATATATATATATATATATATATATATATATATATATATATATATATATATATATATATATATATATATATATATATATATATATATATATATATATATATATATATATATATATATAAGTAAATAAAAAAAGTAAGAATTAAGGATGTGATAACATTAAGTAGTATACAGTACTGTAGTAACAAAAAAAAAAAAAAAAGTTGACCGTGACAAAAAAAAAATAATAATAATAAAATTTCCCTCCTAACAGCCATTTTTTTCTCCCTTTTCAAATGGTTACAAATTAAATTGATCAATTATCATAAAAAGTAGACGTACATTAACTTTTATATTGTAACTCTGAAGCGTTTAGTACCTTCAAACTAAAATTTTTAAAATCATATTATGTTTAATTATTTAGAAGTTTTGAATAATTGAAATTACAAATACCCCTCGCTCCCTCCATACGTTTTACCATACATTTTACATTATATTTTACAGGTATTAAGTGATTTTAATTTTCCAAACAAAATTATTCGTTCAAATACTTTGAAATTCTAAAAAGAAACATTTTTTTCTATCAAATATAAATATTACAAAAAATTCTACTAAAACAGTAATTTTTTTAAACAATTATTATTGTTATTATTTTTTTTAATAAAAAACAAAAATATATTTAGTTAAAAATATATTAAATATAATAACACCTAATATTTTAATGAAATATTATTGTTTTAAACTTTTAATAATAATTTTTTATTTTATTTTTTAAATTTAATATATTAAAAAGCAAACCAACTCAAGTCAATGAGAAAATTAGTAATGTAACTTTCGTGTAAATTGTCGGTGAAAATGCCCTATGTAATAATGTGTTAAAGGCGAGAAATTAGTTGGTGCAAGATTTATTAGCTTAAAAAGTTTTAAAGAAAGAAATAACGAAAAATCTGAAATTTTGTAGTGTTACATTAGGATATTATTATTAAAAATGTCATAAATTTGGGGTATCATCATGCTATATTTTAAATTATTATTTTTAGAAGTTTTAGTTCAATAAGAGCCTAGATGTTAAATTCAATAAAATTTATTTTAAATTTAATATCTTTTCAGAGGTTCTAAAATTTTTATCATAGATAGCTGTTACTATTAATTTTTAGGTGGCATGCTATAGTTTCGAAGCTCTCTTTTTAGATTTTGAGATACAAGCCATCTAAATAATAAAAAAGTAATAATAATTTAAAAATACAACCCGTAATGCTATTAACTCTTATGGGTAAAGGAATAAGATCATTAAGTTTCTAAATTTGCAATAATGAAAAAAATAATCATAGAAATCGTAAATTATTAAAAAAAAAAAATAAAAAAAAAAAAATAAAAAACAGAAAAAATTCTTATTAGGTATAAGTTGTTTTTTAAATTAAATTGTTATTTTCATTGTTTTTAAAAAACAACAAATTTATATTACAAATTTAAATGTATTTTGTCTCAATTGTGTATACACGTGTCATTCTAATCAGTGAACAAATTTGATATTAGGTATTGTAACAAAACAACAAGTTATATTTTTCATATCAAAGTTTGACTTATGATAGAACTAACATTATAAAGTATTAGCGGGGGATTAATATTGAAGTTCTGCTTTTTATAATTTCAAAAATTATACTTTCAATGCTCCAACAACTGTAAAACTCATTAAAAAACAAACAAACTAAGAAATTGCATCAATATATATTTTTTTTGTCCTAGCATCTCATTTCTTCTGTAAATAAAATAAAAATTAGAATAGGAAAAAAAAAATATTATAAAATTATAATGAGATTTTTAAATTGACATTCATAAATCTATATCGATATATTTTTTCTTATTTTATACTGAACTTTGATCTTCTGCATGAAGCAAAATAAGACTCGTTTTTATTTCTTGCAATTGCATTCTCACCTCTCTCTCTCTCTCTCTCTCTCTCTCTCTCTCTCTCTCTCTCTCTCTCTCTCTCTCTCTCTCTCTCTCTCTCTCTCTCTCTCTCTCTCTCTCTCTTCTTGCCTCTTTTCTCTGCCTCTCGATCTTTCTCTCTCGCTCTCTGAATTTTTCTGTTCTTGCTAATACATATTCTCTCTCTCTCTCTCCCTCTCTCTCTCTGTTCTATCTCTTTGCTTTGTTGCTATTTTCTCTGCCTCTTAATCTTTCTCTCGTTCTCAATCTCTCTGTCTCTCAAATATTCTCTTCTTGCTAATATAATCTTCTCTCTCTCTCTCTCTCTCTCTCTCTCTCTCTCTCTCGCCCTCACTATCTCTCTATCTATTTTCTATGCACTAGAGATTTGATTAACTTAAGTTTTCAATACATACATGAAGTAGGATTACAGATTATTATAATACTCAATACCTAGAAAATTAATTCAACTATATAACTTCTTCTTTTTTTTTTTTTTTTTCCTCC
This sequence comes from Ecdyonurus torrentis, assembly GCA_949318235.1. Classification (NCBI taxonomy): domain Eukaryota; kingdom Metazoa; phylum Arthropoda; class Insecta; order Ephemeroptera; family Heptageniidae; genus Ecdyonurus; species Ecdyonurus torrentis. The sequence continues at coordinate 23,934,374 of OX439133.1, read as the reverse complement.
AAGCTTATACATATTGTAACTTGTAACCTTTACAGTTCAACGTATTGAGATCATCATTATATTGATGCTTTTATAAAAGTGATATCTATATTTATGATATTATTTTATTACATAATGTTAATTGGTTTCCTTATGTAACGTTTCGTTTTAAAAGAGGTAACCTAAAATAAAAAATAAAAAAGTATTATTCTGATTAGGCATAAGTTGTTTTTTAAATACACTGATATTTTCATTGTTTTTGCACATCCTTGCACTTTGTCGCCATTTTTGTGGTGCCTAATGCATTGTCCAGCATAGGAGAAACCTTTTTACTAATTTTTCACATAAAAAGAGTTTATTTCAACTGAACGAATTTTTATCATATTCTTCGAGCTTATTAGGAGCTAGAAATAAGGCTTTGATTGAGGTTTGAAGCTTTTTTTGCCATAAAAAAAAAGTGAAGTTTTTCTTATGCTGGCCTATGTATTCCTGACCAACATAAATGGTTCTTAAATATGAGTGTAACCAATCTATAGAACAGGAACAAAAAATTATACATCTTATTATTATTTTAGAAAACTACTATGGTGATAGAACCTTTAAAGGCAAAGGGAAATCAGCTTCTGCGGGAATTGACAAAAAGTTGAAAAAAAAAAAAAAAAAAAAAAAAAAAACTGACATTTTGCATACAGTGATACATGAGGATAAAGTATCTTTAAAAATGTAACAAAATTTATGCGGTCACCATGCTAGATTTTGAATTATGATTTTTTTTTTAAGTTTTAGTCCCGTAAGACTATGTTAATTTTAATAATTATTTTCTCTCTTATCTGATGGTCATTGATTCTGAAATTTTTATCATACGTAGCTGTTAATAATAATTTTCAAATAGCATCATAAAATATAAAAGTTTCCTGTTTTTAGATTTTGAAATACAAGCCATCTAAATACAACCCTAAATGCATACTTGTATTATAATCGTATTGATAAATTGTGTTTTAATTTTTTCACCAGCATTGACTTAAAATTAAAAATTATTTTCAATTAAATTATTATTAATTATTTTTTCAATTATAATTATCTGCTTCTAACTTCAAGCGCTGTTCACATAGTAGAATATGTGGGGGAAAAAAGAAAAAAAATGATAATAAAATAAAATAAAAAAATCGTGAACATGTTTTTGGGTCATAATTCACTTAAAAATGACCATACATTTGACAAATATTGTATGAAGTTTTTCTTGAAATGTCTTATACTTTTTAGCTATTCATATTAAAATGTAAATAAAGTAAATCAAACATTTACTAAATTTATTGTAACAAGAGAATATTATTTATACACAATTAATATATATTTTAAGCCTTATTGAATGACAAAATTAGAAAATTTATGAATTGTTATGTAATGTTAATAATAAAAAATTAAAATAAATTAAATTAAATTTTGTGTATTTCACAAAATAAAATTAAAATAATTTTTAAATTTATTTAATTTTTTTGTATATTATATTTAATTTGTTTAATTTATTTTAAATATGCCACAAACAAGTGATGCTTAATAACAATCAAAATTTAAATCTGGCTTGCCTTCCTCTCTAGAGTATTATTGATCGCAAGATTATTATCAGTGAAGTTGTTACTATAAAATTATAACCGTTCTTATTAGTTTTTTAGAATGGTAAAAAAAGGACTTAGATTAAGAGAGACGCTTTAAATGTTTTTAAAATCCCATAATAAATGCTGAAATTTATTAACTTTAAACAATTAAAAAATATATTTTGAAACGGAACAACTGTCGATCAGAGAAACAAAAATAATAAGAAATATATTTTTTCTTTTGCCATGCAGTTATAACCTTTGCCAGAGATTTACAGACGTTACTAAAGTAATAAGATGATAATTATATCAATTAGTTTATAACATGTCTTTTATCTTAGGTGTACTGTACTATTGTATAGTATATAAATTTTTTAAATACATAACCATTAAATGAAAAAAAGTACGTGAAATTTGAAAGTAAACGGAACGATTTAATTATTATAGTTTGTTTTGCAAAAAAGTAAGAAAAATCGAACCCAACAGTATTTTTTTTTAAAATTTTTATTGTTATTTCTAATTAGTAATGACCTTCATCAATATAAATGTTAATTTATAAAATAAATCAAATTTTTGCATTTTTAATAATGTTACTTGTTATTTTATGTCGCTGTTTAATTGAAGTTATGAAGCATCAAAGTATTTTTACCAACTTCCTTTTTTTTTTATTATTATTATTATTATTTTTTTACAAGTTTAATCTATTATATTGCATAAATTTTGTTGTGCAAAATTAATAATAAACAAAATCAGAATATGTGAAAATACTTTTAATTTTTATTTACATCAAAGAATTATTTATACAACAGGATTTGAATTCCAAAACAGAATTATAGGATTTAAAATTGATGCACTTATATTTATTCAACCATTAAAAAAAAGATAAATACAAAAAAAAAAAAAAAAAAAATGTAAATATTTTTTATATATGAAAATACTTAAATAAAATATCCATATTTGAAAATTTAAAAAAAAAACAAAAAAAACAAGGAAAAAAAAAAACTTTTGTTATACTTTTTCACAATAATAAATATATTTTTTCAATGGAGAGTAAATGAGGTTAGAGTAAAGAATTCCCAGTAGAGAGAGAGAGAAAAAAATGACAGTAAACAATTGAAGAGTGGTTAGAACTTAATGCTCCATCGCTTACGAGTTTTATTATTGAAAAAAAAATAATTAAACTTCATTTCTTTTTACGAAATCAAACATTTATTAACAATTACAACAATACTAATACTCATCCAATTGTTGGGTGTAATTAATTTTTATGACGTCAGAACTCATATATAGAGAAATAGAAGGAGAGAGAGAGAGAGAGAGAGAGAGAGAGAGAGAGAAATATATAAAAGAGAAAAGTACAATTGATTCTTAATTAAAGCTTTTTTATCAATATAAAAAAAATCTACCATATTTTCTCTCTCTCTCTCTCTCTCTCTCTCTCTCTCTCTCTCTCTCTCTCTCTCTCTCTCTCTCTCTCTCTCTCTCTCTCTCTCTCTCTCACTCTCTATTTATTATATGAATTATGTTGAAATATTTTTTCTATCTTTGATATACCAGTTGTATATTTAGTGTATTAAATTTTTATTTTGTTATTTTAGATTTATGAATACATAATTAAAATATTCTTTTACTTATTTTCATTCAATACATATCCATTGCACAATTAAAAAATGATTTTTTTTTTACCTCTGATATTATATTTTAATAATTGACTTTTTTTTAAAAAAAAACAAACAAATAACTCAAGTTGTTTATAATTATTTCTACTTTTCCCTGTTATACATATTTGAAATGTGATATTATACAATTAAAAAAATAATTAAAAATTTTAGACTTTAATATTACATTAATGAAGAAAATAAAGTGGGATGGAGAGAGAGAGAGAGAGAGAGAGAGAGAGAGAGAGAGAGAGAGAGAGAGAGAGAGGGAGAGACAGAAGAACAAAATCAATTTAAGGTCTCCAATAACGCTAAAAAAAAGTTGAACTTTATATGTTTTTGCACACTTAAAGGTACTTGCAATTTAATGCTTGCTTAGAATTTTAATAAAAACATTGTTTAATATATAATAATAAAAGTAAGAAAAATATAGACATTCAAATTTAATTAAATGCTTCTTATCGTGAAGAAAAATGTTGGCCCAATTATTATTATTTTCAACTTCAAACATGTAAAATTGTGAAAAGTATAGTACACGTTACTGAAAATTTGCCATTCTAACTACAATAATTGCAAATATTGCTGCAGGGATACTCTCATAATGCTAAATGCAATTAAATTAAAGGTTTCCAGCCAATTTCTCACTTATTGGCTCACATCATCACCTAAAATCATCTAATAATCATCACATAAATCATTAACATAGAATATTTACAACTTAAAGTTAAAGATTTATTAAAAACAATCAAATCTGCAGAGATCAGAATATGTTAAATAAGGGCTACTAGACACATTTTTATGTGTTTTAGAAGAAAATAAAAATATTTATTTTACCTTCAAAAATAAGCATTGAATAGCAGCTTTTACAAAGTTTTGCAATATGTTAAGTATTGTAATATTAAAGGCGCAAAACAACTTGAATTCAAAAAAAATTGTCTTATATCCTAACATACCTAAATATTAACGTAGATTTGGTCGGTGTCATTGATTTCTAATTTATTTTCCATTCATGCAATATCAGATGCGGGTTTATGACGTCACATCTCACTAGTCCAAGCGCGTGGAAACAGGCAAGCTGAGACGTCATAAACCTGCCTGCAATTTTGTGAATGAAAAATAAATTAGAAATCAATGACTCTGGCGAAATCAACTTTGATATTTAGGTATGTTAGGATATTACACAAGGTTTTTGTTCAAAGTATTCTGCGCCTTTAACAGTTATGACGTCTCTATGCGTTGAAATTCTAGCAATAGAAACGTGAGTTACGTCGCAAGCGTTAGGGCTGAATGGATAAGATAGGGTTCCAACTTTTAACTTTGCCGTTTATTTTATTATGATTATTGTTGTTATCTTTAGAAATTCAGTGCTTTAATAAACGTTAAAGAGAACGTTCAGGGTTTGCAATATTGCTTCTTCAATGTAAGATAATGAGAAGAACTGTTCATAAACTCACATATGATGATCCAAAGTCCTTCTGTAGCCCCACAAACTCATGTTCATCCTGTGAGTTATGCAACATGTCACGTATTTTTTTACAGGTTCAGATTCAGAAAGGGATTTATTTCAAAAAACACAATACAAACACAATACATAGTTATAGAAAATGTTGTGGTGGGTTGCATATCTCGCAGGATGAGCGCAAGTTTGTGGGGCTACCATGGGGCAACGGAAGGCCTTTGGGGCATCATATATGAGTCAATGAACAGTTTATCTTATTATCTAACATTGAAGAAGCCATTTTTTAAACCACGAACTTCCTTTTTAATATTACAATACTTAAAACACTATACGATAACTATTTTCAATACAATTAACGTATTTTATAGATAGTATTTTTTTTTTTTTTTTTTTTTTTTTTTTTTTTTTTTTTTTTGTGTTTAGACAATTTCAATTCCTGGTAAGAAGTATTAGAAAAAGCATCTTGCAATAAATATCAAGTTGTCAAAATGTTATTATTCATTATTTATTTATTTATTTATTTATTTATTTATTTATTTATTTATTTATTTATTTATTTATTTATTTATTTATTTATTTATTTGTTTGTTTGTTTGTTTGTTTGTTTATTTATTTATTTATTTATTTATTTATTTATTTATTTATTTATTTATTTATTTATTTATTTATTTATTTATTTATTTATTTATTTATTTATTTATTTATTTATTTATTTATTTATTTATTTATTTATTTATTTATTTATTATTCTTTATTTTTATTTTTATTTTTTTGAGTTAAATCTTAAAAGTGTGTAATTCCAAATTCAGGAAGATGACAAAAATTTGACATATTTGGAGTAGCCTTATTCTAAAGGGAAACAGTACTTGATTCGAAACGGAATTGATTCGACATGGAATTGATTCGACAAAATAAAGGTGGTGGGGATGGTGTAGTAGAGATGACGACAGTGGTGGGGGGTATCTATTTTTTAGTATTATTTGGCAACCCTGCTAACTAAATGTACAATTAAAAGTACTCACCTTTGAATTGAAAGGTGGAAATGATTCGACAGGGATTTGATTCGAAAAGGAACTGAATCGACAAAAAATTAAACAACATATTTAAAGTGGAATTGATTCGACAGGGATTTGATTCGAAAAGGAACTGAATCGACAAAAAATTAAACAACATATTTAAAGTGGAATTGATTCGACAGGGATTTGATTCGAAAAGGAATTGAATCGACAAAAAATTAAACAACATATTTAAAGTGGAATTGATTCGACATGGATTTGATTCGAAAAGGAACTGAATCGACAATATTTTTTAAGTGGAATTGATTCGACATGGATTTGATTCGAAAAGGAACTGAATCGACAATATTTTATAAATATTTTTTGAGTGGAATTGATTCGACATGGATTTGATTCGAAAAGGAATTGAATCGACAAAAAATTAAACAACATATTTTAAGTGGAATTGGTTCGAAAGAGATTTGATTCGAAAAGGAACTGAATCGACAATATTTTATAAATATTTTGAACTAAGGAATTGATTCGACATGGATTTGATTCGAAAAGGAATTGAATAGACCAAATTTTATAAATATTGTCAAAGTGGAAATGATTAGAAATAAAGAATATATAAAAGCGCCAACTATTTAAATGATGAATTATTGGATTTTTTTTTTTTTACATCATTGTGCTTTGAATATTGCACGCGAACTGTAAATCATTATTTCTTTAGAGTCAACCTGTAGTTGACGATAAGCGATAAGCTGATGTTGTTCCTAATACGTCTACAAGGGATGTAAATTAATTATAATCATTGCATTCTTATATCCTTTTTACTCATAACTTAACAAAGTTGCAGGTGCCAACTGACCAAATACCCAGCTCATTTCCCGATTATTGGCTTATTAAATAAGTCACACATTAAAATATAAGTCATATAACCACACACTAAATTATCAGTATAACTTATGCAATTGTATTGATTTTCATTTTCAATTATTACTTATTACTAATGAAAAATTCCATACATATAGAATGCCAATATGCCATAATATGGCCATAAAAAGGCCATACGCACCATTAGATACAACTAAAAAAAAATCCGGGGTTTCATTTTATATTCTAAACGAGCATATTGTCCTGAAACCTATGCATGTCGGCAGTCGGCATAAGAAAAAGTTACCTACCATGACGTCATTCCAAGACTTTCAGAATTTAATTATAAATATTCAATGAACTCAAAAATTTGATATTTACATATCTATCGACTTAATACATTGTCCTCTTTTAGAATATGCAATAAAGTTCCACCTAGAAATTTTGTTCAGTCTTCTTCGTTATAATTCTAGTTATAGTAAGTAAAGTACTTTTTTTTTTTTTTTAATCAGAGCCCTTATTAATAAGTAATACAAATTAACACTGATTAAGCTTTTTTAATTATTGCTAGTTAATTAAGGATTTACCTTAGAAATTTTGTTTTAGTTCGATATATTATATTTTTTTATTATTATTTTCGGGATATTTTTGTATTTCAATATTATGTGTACCAAATTTCAAATCGGTTTTTCCATCGGTTATGTGTAAAAAAAATAGCATGGGAAATATATGATATCCTAGATATGCTAATTTTTTTATTATTTTTTTTTTTGGCCCACATAACCGATGGACAAATTGGTTTGAAAATTAGTACACTTGCACATGCTATTGAATAATATTGAATAAAGGTAATACAAAATTATTTTGAGGGTTTTAAAAAAAGTAATCGAGTCAAACAAATTATAATAATAAATAAAGAAACTCCTACGCGTCTGAGGTTAGTTGTTAAGGGAAATTCTATTTTATCTTTAGATTTACATGCTTCATTTATTATTATTATTTTTTTTAATTTTTATTATTTTTTTAAACATTAAATTTTTGTGTAACTAAAAGTTAGGGTTAAATTTATAAATGAAAATCATCAAATTGTTTCTAGACAACTCTAATTGTTTCATATAAATTTTGCCCGTTCTCTCGTTTTCCCCTCGCGGACCTTTTTTTTTCCCCCATAATGAATCATAGTGCAATGTTTTCATTAAATTAAAAAAATAGATCAAATCTGTCTTTATGAACTACACTGATTGCTCTCTTCACTCAGATTAATTTAAAGAAATGATTGTATTTGTTTTGTATTTGTTTTGCATTTTTTCTTACTTTTGTTTGTATTTTTTATAAGTCTTTGGGTTTTAAAGAGAAAGATTAGGGGTTACACCATGGCTTATTCAATGTTAGATAATGAGACGAGCTGTTCATAAACTCACATATGATGACCCAAAACCCTTCCGTAGCCCCATGGTAGCCCCTTAAACTTGCACCCAACCTGCGAGATATGCAACCTGCTACAACATTTTCTATATTAAAGTCGTAACTATGACGTAAAAGATACGGGACAGGTTGCATATCTCGCAGGATGATCACGAGCTTGCGGGGCTACGGAAGGGCTTTGGGTCATCATATGTGAGTTTATGAACAGTTCTTCTTATTATCTATCATTTAAGAAGGCATGCTGTAACCCCTGAAATTTCTATTTAAGTATCGTTATAGATGCGACGATAATATCGTCAGCACTTTTTAATCTATAACGATAAATTTTATAAAACTGTTAGTCTATAACGTATCGATAACGTAATATCGTTATATCCTTATATCGAACATACGCTAATCGAGCCCATGACTACAAGTTGCGCAATGAGCTGCGTGTATTTTTATATTCTCTTTATTTTATTATATATTTCTGTAGTCAGGAGTAACACGTAAATGAGTTATACTATTCTACATTCATCTCGTCAATTTTTAAACTATATAGGGTGTAAGCGCATGACGTCAAATTTAATACGCTTGGAGACCATACTGGAGTAATGAATAACAATGCTTAGCATGGGGCAAACTTTATTTATTTATTTATTTTTTTTTTTGAGGGAGTAAAACGGTTAATTTGTGATATTGCTATTTTTCTCACATATTTGAGATACTAATTCAACTTGTTAACCACATCAATGCTCTCAAAAATATGGTTTAATATTTTGAAACTAGCAAATTGATCAATTTTTCAATGCGGTCCATGTTATAACGTCAACTTTAACATGAAGACATAAATGCATAGATCCTTATGTTACATAAAATTATTTCATATATTTACAACTCAATAACCACTATATCTAATTTTCGGATCTTTATATATTATATAATTCTTAAACCTTTTTATACGGCCACCTTATAAAGTGACATTACCTGCTACTTTGTTAAGTTATGAGTATAAAGTATAATATAAAGCCATAGACCACATAAAACAACATGTGCTTTTTAATGAATAAACACGAAATGGGATCTTCAAAATTGACAACAATTTTTACCAGAATGTTAATGTAGCCCCACGAGAGAGCGTATAAAAAAAATCTAAAGTATGCAATTTGCGTGAAATTTCATGTTTATGACGTCAGAAACATGCAAAAAATAGTATGAAAATGTTGTGCAGGTTGCATAAATCAAAATTTCTGACCACTGCTACGGAGTTACTGTTGGTTTTTGAGACAAACTAATGTTATTTATGTAAATCCCATCAAGTGTTTTGTGATTTAAATGCTTATGTTTTTCTCTGGTCTATTCCTATAAGAATGCAATGATTATAATTAATTTACATCCCTTGTAGACGTATTAGGAACAACATCAGCTTATCGCTTATCGTCAACTACAGGTTGACTCTAAAGTAATAATGATTTACAGTTCGCGTGCAATATTCAAAGCACAATGATGTAAAAAAAAAAAAAAAAATCCAATAATTCATCATTTAAATAGTTGGCGCTTTTATATATTCTTTATTTCTAATCATTTCCACTTTGACAATATTTATAAAATTTGGTCTATTCAATTCCTTTTCGAATCAAATCCATGTCGAATCAATTCCTTAGTTCAAAATATTTATAAAATATTGTCGATTCAGTTCCTTTTCGAATCAAATCTCTTTCGAACCAATTCCACTTAAAATATGTTGTTTAATTTTTTGTCGATTCAATTCCTTTTCGAATCAAATCCATGTCGAATCAATTCCACTCAAAAAATATTTATAAAATATTGTCGATTCAGTTCCTTTTCGAATCAAATCCATGTCGAATCAATTCCACTTAAAAAATATTGTCGATTCAGTTCCTTTTCGAATCAAATCCATGTCGAATCAATTCCACTTTAAATATGTTGTTTAATTTTTTGTCGATTCAATTCCTTTTCGAATCAAATCCCTGTCGAATCAATTCCACTTTAAATATGTTGTTTAATTTTTTGTCGATTCAGTTCCTTTTCGAATCAAATCCCTGTCGAATCAATTCCACTTTAAATATGTTGTTTAATTTTTTGTCGATTCAATTCCTTTTCGAATCAAATCCATGTCGAATCAATTCCACTTAAAAAATATTTATAAAATATTGTCGATTCAGTTCCTTTTCGAATCAAATCCCTGTCGAATCATTTCCACCTTTCAATTCAAAGGTGAGTACTTTTAATTGTACATTTAGTTAGCAGGGTTGCCAAATAATACTAAAAAATAGATACCCCCCACCACTGTCGTCATCTCTACTACACCATCCCCACCACCTTTATTTTGTCGAATCAATTCCATGTCGAATCAATTCCGTTTCGAATCAATTCCGTGGTCCCATTCTAAATCATTATTAAAACAAAAATCTGATCAAAAACAAAGCACTTTATTATTTCCCGTTTTTGATAAACATGTTTTTACACCTATTAATAAAAAGAAAAAATTTAATGCTTTGATGCTCTTTTTTTCCTTTCCTTTCCTTTCCTTTCCTTTTTTTTTTTTTTTTTTTTTTTTTTTTTGTTCCACTCGATAACATTGATTGTGTTGTCATTTTAAAAACAAAACACTGAAAGGTTGTCACATAATCAAAATGCAAATTTTTCGTACATGATATCATACTTTAATCTAAGCATCATGAAACTCCCTTTTGTTACTTTATAACTAGTATATTTAATACGTATTTTAAACTACTGGGGTTGATTGTAAATGATGATGCAGTACAAAAGGTTGTTGTTTATTGAAATTTTACTACTTTGAAGTGTGTACAATATGATGTGAACACTTTTGTTTGTATGTTTGGTTTTTGTACAAAAGAGTAATGAGAAAAATTGGAAAGGTCAAACTTTCAATAACATAAAATAAAAGCGATAGTGATTAAGAGTTTGAGTATCACAATTTTTAATTATTATATTTATATTTTGATAGGGCCTTTGTTTTGCCCTAACTGCACCATTTGCCTATCTTCCAATAAAGATTATTTATTTACTTATATTTTGTATATTTTTTTCTATATTCATATTATTTACAATGTTTATGAGAGCAAATAAATAAATATTTAAAATAAAAGTAAATAAAGAAACAAACAAACAAATAAATAAACAAATAAACAAAGAAATAAACAAATAAACAAATAAATAAATAAACAAACAAACAATCAAACAAACAAATAAATAAATAAATAAATAAATAAATAAATAAATAAATAAATAAATAAATAAATAAATAAATAAATAAATAAATAAATAAATAAATAAATAAATAAATAAATAAATAAATAAATAAATAAATAAATAAATAAATAAATAAATAAATAAATAAATAAATAAATAAATAAACAAACAAATAAATAAATTTTATATTTTGGTGGAGGGGTAAACTCTAAAGTATTTTATTATATAAAAATAAAAATAAGATATGAAAAGTTATACAAAAAATTGTCTTTACGTTTTAATAAGTTTATAATAAGTGGTTAATTTTTAATTATTTACTTTGAAAAAAATTTTAAGAGTGATGAACTGATGACAATCTATTAATATTATTATGCCTCACGACACGACACCAAATTTCAATTAAAAAAAAAATCAAGGGCTACCTAGACATTCATTTTTGTTGTAACTTTAAAAATAATTTTAAATACTTCCAGTGCCGTTTGAAAAAAGCTCTTATGAAAACTTTAAAAAAGAACTTACAAAAAAAACTTTGAAAAAAATGCACATTTTTTTAATGAAAAAATGAATTTAGTTCTTGTAGTTAAAACAACAACAACAACAACAACAACAACAACAACAAACACAATAACAACAAGAACTTGTAATAAATATCTGAGAAACTAATTATGAATTTTAATTAAATGCAACAATATAAAAAAAAGTTGCATTTTTCCCCCTTTATATATAAAACACAAATATTACCCATATTATTTGATTTTAATAGCAATTTAAAATACTCATTAAAAAAGTAAATATATAAAAGAGTTATCTAAGTAAAATTGCTTCATTAAAAGTTAATAGAGATCATGTAACCAAGAAAATAAAAATCAATATGCGGAGGAGGGATGAAAAGAAATGAAAAAGCATTCTATTCTAAGCATTCATCATATAAAACTACGTTAGGAAAAATATAAAAATAGATTGAATCTTTATATATGTGGAGACACCAGGAAAAATAAAATGCGTTTTCTTTTTCTTTTTTTCTGACAAAAGATTTTTTTTAAAGGATTTTTTTTTTCTTCTCAGATAAATCCTTCAAAATAGTTTAGGTCAGTTTGAATAGATGAAAAATAGTTAGAGATATATAGTAAGAATAAGGGTGTGTGTGTGGAGAGAGAGAGAGAGAGAGAGAGAGAGAGAGAGAGAGAGAGAGAGAGAGAGAGAGAGAGAAAGAGAGAGAGAGAGAGAGAGAGAGAGAGAGAGAGAGAGAGAGAGAGAGAGAGAGAGAGAGAGAGAGAGAGAGAGAAAGAGAGACTTTGATGTAAGATTGACTCCAGATCTGATTTAAAGCGGTATAGGTGATAATACAAGAATTTTAGAAAAGAAAAATGATAATAATAAATAGATTTTTTTTCTTATTCTTCTTCTTTTTAGAGAAAAATATAACGATAAAAAAAGTATAGTAAAACCATTAGAGAAAAGTCTAGTTTTGTCAGAACTATTGAGTTATACAAATAGTTTCCAATTTTTTTTTTTCTAAAACTAAAAGAGTAACAAAGAAAAAGGTTTAAGTAAATATTTATTCTATGCATGTAAAGTTGTTAAAACAATTTACAAAGCGTTTGTACTGTATGTTTATAGAGTACAGCAATTATTTTTTACATATTACTCACTGTTAAAAACAAGGTATTTCTTCGTAAAGGAAACTATACGTACCTATTATTTTATTATGGTTACTGTTGATTGATTGTATAGTTTTTTAGAAGTTAGAAGGAAAAATACTCAGAATTATACTTAAATTAAAACTTTATTGAAAATTTGTTACAAAATTTAATATGTACATTTTCCCCCCGTTTTTAGTTCCTTCTTCTTCTTCTTTCTTTTTTTTTTTTTTTTTTTATTGCAAAAGAAATAAAATATAAATATTGTGCACTTCATCATTACACCTTAAGGAATTACCAATTCTTCCTTCAGAAAAGAAAAATGAAATAGAAAGATAGTGAAAGTGCAATAAACCTGTCAATTTATATATGACTTATCAGAAAAAACATCATATTTAAAGAAATAGACCAGAAAAAAAACATTTATATCACAAAACACTTGATGGGACTTACATAAATAACTTTAGCTTGTCTCAAAACCCAACTGAAGCTCCGTAGCAGTGATCAGAAAATTTAGATTTATGCAACCCGCACAACATTTTTTTAATAGTTTTTGCATGTTTCTGCAGTCATAAGAGTACTGAAAATGCACATTTTCAAAACTGAAAATCCGGTCCCTAGTCATAAGTCATAATCATAAATTGACTGATAAAGGAACAACTGTTTTGAAGCCAACTATAAGCAATTTCGCTCACATCCGCTTCCGTTTCGACTTACTGCGCATGCGTAGTAAGGAGAAACGGAAGCGGATGTTGCCGAAATCACTTATACACTGTAGTCAGCCTCAAAACTGTTTTTCCTTTACTAGTCAATAGTCACGCAAATTTTATACTGTACAGTATTTTCACATTCTCTCGAGGGACTACATTAACATTCTGGTAAAAATTGGCATCAGTTTTGAGGATCTCATTTCTTGTTTATTCATTAAAACGCACATGTTATTTTATGTGGTCTGTGGCTTTAATATGTTTTAAAAAATAATTTCATTTATTAAGAAAATATTTGAAGTAAACACTGTAAAATAACGCTAAAATTAACTTAACTACTTTATTTAAGAGTACTGAGTAACGTAGTGTCAATACTTTAAAAAAAAAAAACTGTAACGGGTAACGTAACGTCATTACTTTTTTGTGAAGTAGTGAGTAATGTACGAAGTTATTGATTAATAAAAGAACAATGTTTTGAGGCCGACTTAAAGCGATTTCAGTCACATCCGCTTCCGTTTTGACTTACTACGCATGCGCAGTACGTCGAAACGGAAGCGGATGTCAGCGCGAAATGGCTTATATAGTCTGCCTCAAAACCATATAATATTCTGTTTATATTCTTAGGTTGAAAAATCAGTTACGTAACCAAGTTCCAGTTTTTCAGATAATGCAGAGGGATAAATATTTATCTTAGGTGCTAATTATCGTGTATTTTTGTATAATTTCAGGAACAAAAACGCAAGTTATTCCACACGTCAGTGTACGAGAGCGAGGTACAGTTGAAGAAGCTATACATTCAAACTTGCAAACGACTGCCATGTTACGGGTGTAAGGTATATCAAGTTAAAGAACTGCTTAGGGGAAAGACAAAGAAAAAGGTAAGAGTAATATTATAACTACATATTATAATATAATATGTAGTTAATAATTAATAAGTAGTTATAATATAATTACATATTTATTATAACTACATACAAGATATCGACGCCAAGTGGTTCCATGTTAATTTTAGCGCAGTTGTGATTGGTATATTTTGATCACGTGACCTTCAACTCGAGCGCTGATTGGCTTAGATGCTCATTTTGAATTTCGCGGTGGCCCAAATTGGCCGAGCGTGTCCTTATCTTGTATGTAGTATCTTGATTATATATAAAATGTTACAAAAATCTAGAATGTGGAAAATAAGAAGGTTGTGATTTAATTACTATAATACTTTAAAAACTACAATAAGTTAAAATTAAACCCTGTATATAATATAAAATAATAATAAAATTTACTATTATAAACCTTAGAACAATTTTTCTACGTGAAAAGGAATAAAAATGAAAAGAAAAGCAAAGTTATTGACTAATAAAAGAATTAATGTTTTGAGGACAACTTTAAATTTTTGCAATTTCGATCACTTCGATCGCAACCGTGTCAACGTACTACGCTTGTGCTGCATGAGTTGTCCACTGCTGCATTTCTCTTTCTTTGACTTCACTTGTACCAATTTATATCAAAATGTTCTCACCCATCCGACCACCACCTAATCCTCCCTTCTCTCTCTCTCTCTCTCTCTCTCTCTCTCTCTCTCTCTCTCTCTCTCTCTCTCTCTCTCTCTCTCTCTCTCTCTCTCTCTCTCTCTCTCTCTCTCTCTCTCTCTCTCTCTCTCTCTCTCTCTCTGTCTCTCATCCTGTTTTGTCCAATTTGACCATCACAACATTATATAAGATTTAAGGGGTGTAAAAGAATGAGAAATTTAACAATGGCTGCGTAGATATGCGTATAGCTCTCTTATTATTTTGCATCAACTTGCATTGCGGGGCCGGTAATGAATATTTGACTTTCTATACAACCCAACCCATAGTACAATGCAGACACACCGCACACATACCGCATACATGCAGTGATTTTTTTTTTTTTTTTTTTTTTTTTTTTGCTCTCTTGCCTAATGCTTATTGAAATACTTGAATTATAACGTATTGTACCACATTATAATAGTAATTAGTTACATAAAAGAAAATGAGCCAAATTTTTATCTATTATTGTTTCTATATGTTAAAGAGAGGGGAACAGGAATTGCGATAGTCAATTAAGCCCTATTGATTGATTTTTTTTTTCCAGACTGCACGACTCTTGGGACTTGGACCAGAGAAAATCGTACTTTTGGATAACAAGACTAAAATCTTAGCAAAAACACAAAATACAGCAGATCTTCTACAGTGGAGAACAGGTATATAAACGTATAATATAATAATAGTATCTTCTTAAAGTTTTATTAGTTTTTATTCTTCATGATTTATAATAATCAGAATGCTTCAGATTTCTAGAAAACTACCGCAAATGAAAACCACGTGATTAAAAAAAAAGTGGGAGTAAACTCACGTCATCTGCCAAGATATTTTGAATTTACGTGTAAAATTAAGGTATAAATTTGTCAGACAATGTCAAATGCAGTGCGTTAACTCCTACTTTTTGTTAATATCGCGTTATTTCCACTGGTTTTCAGTTCCGGCAGTTGTGTAGAAAACAGAAGAGATAAAATGATAAATAAAAATAAATAATAAGTAAATAAATGATACATAAAAATAGAGGGGATTTAGATTTTTCTTCTTCAAGTCTTGATGTTTACATAAGCACTTAAAACATTGTAAATTGCAATAAAAAAAATAATACTTTTTATTATTATTTTATTTTTTGTTTGTGTCAGGTGGAGGCCGCTCTCATGACAGATTACAGCTCGAGTTCCGAGGATCAAGGTGGCAGTTGGCTGTGCCCACTGCTTCCACGATGCGTGAGGTCGGCCTGGCACTTTGGGAGATCTTGCAGGAACTCGATGGTTGCTCGTCTTTCTTGGACGAACACTCAATGTTATTACCAACCTCCACACCAAGAAAACTCAACGGTAAGTACTATTGAAAAATATACTTCAATTAAATACATGCACTGGCTGTACTAATTTTGGTGAGATTTGAAAAATGTCTCATTCATGTGTATATAGGGTGTATCCACATGACGTCATTCTGAATGCACTTCGATGCCATACTGGAGCAATAAATAACATTGCTCAGCATAGGACAAACTCCCCCACCCCCACCCCCCTATTTTCTTAAAAAAAATTAGCTGATTTTTTGGTTGTTATTATTTTTCTTGCATACTTGAAAGACTAATTGAACCTTTAAAAATCATCAATGCTCTCAAAAATATATTGCTAATTATTTTTTAATTTTAGCAAAATGTGACATTTTTCCATACCGGTTCATGTTATATAGTGCTCACATATTATATGGCGTTGACTTTTATATGAATTTAACCACCCTATACGGTTAGCTTTCTTAAAAAAAAAAATAATAAATAAATAAATTATTGAAAATAAACAAACAAGAGTAATATTGACGTATAATTTTTTTAGCAGAGCATTGGTTTAATATATTTTGTTACATATTGCAAGTCAAAAATATTAAAATCATCTTTTTAAATAAACGTTTCACCCAAAAATGTGACACTTCTTACACTTCACCAAAATTCGTACAATCCTTGTTTATTAAATAATTTTATTTGAACATTAAATTTTTTTGCAAAAAAAAAAAAATATATATATTTAACTTTAAACAAATTATTATAGTGTACGTTTTGAATGGAAAGAATGAATGAATGCTGTTTGTAAAAACATAATTCTGCTTTTTTTAGATTTAGAAAATTAATTCTAAACATTGTCCTTAATTTTTCCATCCTTAAATTTATATTATTACCAACATTTTTATTAAGGGTTGTCTTTAGTTGGCTTGTATCTCAAAATCTAAAAAGAAATCCACCTAATTTTTTCTTGTCACCTCAAACTTAATGATAACAGCTGATAAAATTTTCAATACCCGTGACCATCAGATAAGAGAGAAAATAATTTCTGAAATTTACTCAAATTAACATGGCCTCGTATAGGACGAAAACTTCAAAATATCATAATTCAAAATCTAGCATGGTGACCCCCCAAAATTTTTACATTTTTGAAGTTACCTTAACTTAATGTATCACCATGCAAATTTTCAGATTTTTTCTTCTTTGTGACTTTTTAGTCAAATCCCGTAGTAGCTGATTTCCCGCCTTAAGCTATGTAAATTCTTATGTAGTTTGAAAATCATTTAGATATTATCCTATTGCCCATACATATTTTTTTAATTATTATTATTTTTTTTACTACCATTTTCTTTTTAGGAAATATATACGTATGTACAATCCCGTGTAATAAAAAGTTTAGGTACGTTTTGAAAATAAATATTTTTTTTTCTGTTTTTTTTCTACATTTATATAATTACACTACTATGTACATATTTTAACATATATTACTTTAATTTAAGCAAATTTATAATGTTATAGTTAAAAAAAAATATTTGTGATAATTATTAAAAAACAAATTTATTAAATTACAAAATTTTTAATAATAAATTTTAAAAAAAACATTATTTAATATACTATTCCGCAAATTATGACTAATTATTAATACACTTTAAATTTTTAACAGTTCCTCATCTATAAAGGGGAATTAGGGAAAATTGTTGGCAGATTTGAATCAATGTGAGCTAGGATTTGAAATATTACATATACAATTAATTGCAGGTTAAAAGTTTAAGCTTAAAGATATTGAAATGTGTATGATAAACAGTTAAGAATAAAAAATAAATTAAAATATAATCAGTAATTAAGGGGGTTAATAAAATATATTAAGATTAAAAAACTTACTACAGAATTGAAAGTACAAAGCAGAAAATTTCAGTCATTTTTTTCCCTGCTCTCCCGTACAGTATATAGATGTGTAGTTTTATTTATTGTTTTATTACGCTTTAACGCCATGTTTGAATAGTAAATACATATAACATTACCAAAACAAGTAGAGAGGTTATTACAACCGGAAGTACCCCCCTTTTCTCGGATTCTAATCAAGTTATAAAAATAAAATTTAATACGTATTAACTTCATCGATCACCTGTAATTTTTTGGTGTTTATCTCGTGGGAAAATTGTTTCAGAAAAGGGGTTTAAAAATCTCTAATCTTATTTCGGCCAGGGTGACGCGCATAAATATATAAATAAATAACTGTCTTTATTGTTCAAACAACAAATTAGTAGCAGATGAAATATACATAATAAATTATTGAACAAAAGGCGCAGTCAGGACAATGAGTCCTATCAACTGAACCGGAGATAAAAGACGACACTTTATGAAATAATAAAAACAAACATTTATAATCAACATTATTTTGTGTGTACTTATAACATTATGTTTACATAAGAAAAGATTAATACAATTATGTGCTACTTACTAGCATAGTATTTAAGAAATAGATTTTTTAAACATTAAGATACTTTTTGTTAAGCGTGTGATCTTGTTCATAGCATAAATTTGACTAAATTATTATTTTTTCCAAGTTTAGGGTATTCAATAACGATATAAACAAGAAAATAAAACATTTAAAAATTATTATTTTTATTTTAAATATCAAAATTAATATCGCACAAATATAATAATAAAAACAGGGTTCAAATATTTAATTGTTTTTGGTAAACAAAAAATAGTTGTTCTATATTATACTTTCTTCACATACGAATATTAATTAATTTTTGTTGTATTGATCTTATAATATTAAATAAATAATATTAAAAATTAGAATAACTTTAGTAATTATGCTATACAACATACTATTTATGCTATTGTTACATAGTAACTATGTAGTGTATAGCATAAATTATGCTGAACTGTATAAATTGTGCTAAAAATAGGCTAACATAACTATTACGCATTTATTTTGCTCCGAGCTAATATATATTTATCGGCACGGACAAAAATAAATAAGTAAAAATTTAACTACATTATTTTCAGCAAAATTTGTTCAATACAGCATAATTATTGCTATACTTTATAATTATATACTACACAACATATAAATTTTATGTTATACAGCTTAATTATTTATGTTGTTCTAATTTATCACCATTTATGATTTAATAGAAAGAATGCATCATAAATGGAGATTATCGGTTTAAAAAATCCTCAAAAATTTTTCTATGTCTTGAATAAAATTATGTCTAGTATTTCTCATATAAATATCTCCGAAATCGGTGGAGTAGTTTTCACAAAAAAATTGCAAAAAAGGTATTTTTTCTCATAAGCGTAATATTAAATTAGGGGACCCTTAGCTTCCCCCGCGCGCCAAACAAGTAAGCTCCATTACGTAATTTATACTTTCCGTGTACTTATATAATCATGGCGTTAGGACGTATTTATTTGCACCTATCCCCTCCCCTCTCCCCCCCTAAAAAAGCATGATTTTTCACTTTTTTTTATGTCAATGTATTATAAAATCCCTGCAAAAAAAAAAAAAAAAAAAAAAAGTATAAATGTTATCAAAAAACAAAAAAACGTCCCCGTAAAATATTACAGAAGATACGAGGATGAAGCGGTCACTTCACATACTTCAGGTTCCCGTTGTTTACGCTGCTGAGTTAGAGAGTCTACATAAATTACTACATTTTCCCGAGGAAGTGGCATTAAGATTAACTGCAACAGAACATCATCTATTCTACCAAGTACCACCTATAGACTACTTACGACAAGTTACATTAGACTTGGCTACTTCCGGTACGGCTACACAAGATTCGTCTGGTGTTACGGCAGCTGCTGCAGCGTGTGCTGCTAATACGGCTGCGGCTACTGCAGCTGCTGCTAGTTCTGCAAGACCATGTGTTAGAGATTTGATTAAGAGATTTAATGAGGTATGTAATATTTGATGTTGAAGTGAACGAACTACATTTTACAATTTTAACTCAAAATGACCAATCTACGTTAGGCGCTTCTACGCATTTTAATAGAACTATGTAAATGGGTGTGTTTGGAATTTGTTAACTGAAGATCGGTTATTTTTAACAAATTTTGTAAAATTTAGTAAGTTCATTTCGACAGGTAAGCATAGATATATGTGTTTTCTATTTTATAATCATTTTTGTTTTTTTACCAAAAATGAAATGTAAATCACAAATTAAAATTAATTTTAAATTAAAATCTTTTGAAGTAATTATCTTTCATTATAATGGAAACTTAAATATCGTGCAGACTTTTTTCTATATATTTATATGTATACTATAAATTTATCCTTAACAGAGTTGATAAGAAATATCCAACCATTTTTAAGTTCGATATACCTATACAAATATAAATAAAAATAAATAGATTTTTTCTAAATAGGTTGTATTAAAATAAACTTTACTGAAGCATTTCGTAATAGCATCTTGAAAAAGCTAAGGATTCATTTATTTCGTTATACAAAAACAGAGAAAGTCCATAAATCACTGAATATGAAGTAACAATAAAAAATATTTGAATATAAAAATAAATACTTTGTTGTATAGAAAAGTAACCAGTTCAAATATTAATAAGAAAAAAAGAAAATAATGTAATTTTATTATTAAATTAAATTTCGTAGTTAAGGTATTAATTTTACAAATTTTACAAAATAGAAACATTTTAACTATTATTTTAGTATAAAAAATATTAAATAATAACTGTTAACTATATATTAAAAAAAATTATAAATACTCTAAAGTTATTATTTAAGTATCATTCTTTCCAAGAAATGTATGCATAAATATAACAGGACTGTGCGAAGTTAATTCTATCATTCAATAAGAAATTGTAATTATCCTAAAATGTTGCTACATTAATTTGAAATGTTAGTAAAATATATTAGACAAAAAAAATAATAATAATACAAAAAAACTTAAATAAACGCTACCCACTGTAGGACGCTACCTAATCACAGGAAGAGTGCATAAATGCTCCCAAATAATATTCTTTCGTTTTTTAATATTGCAGTCAGTAAAGATCATTTTCTTTTCTTTTTTTTTTTTTTTTCTTTTTTTACTCCTTAATACTTAATGAAACTCAAATAGTGTACAGTTTCAGACAAATGAAAGGTAGCTATTTAATTTTTTTTTTTTTTTTTTTTTTTTTTTGCACGCCTCAAACTATATTTGGAAATTGTTTTATTACGTTATATTCACAAGACATCACGAGGCGTGTTTGGCTTGCTGGCTAAAGCAGCGCACCTGATAGATAACGCTACACCTGAGCGCGCATGAAAACACGTTGAAAACAATATCGTTTTCACATAAAATTATAGGCTCGCAAAATAGCAACATGTTTATATAGTTAACTTCAATTTGTCTGAAACTGTACATAAAAGGGATACACTTCTATTCTTCACTATTGGGTTCGATACCTAAAGATTTCTATGACGATACTAAATTCTAGCCTTACACTATCACAATGTAACGATGCTCTTTTAAAAGTACATAATTTATATTAATAAAGACATGACTATTCAATTGATTTAATACTGAAGGTACTTCTTCGCGCAAAAAAAAACTAATACTAAAAACGTAATAGGTAGACATATAACCTAGAACACAGGTATTATTATACTACAATAATACCTAATGCAGGTGAACTGTGCGACAATAAAGGTGTGACTCACTTAGATTAAGTAGTATTGTAGTTTTATAACTACATGTTCCAAATTCAAGTGTACCAATTGCAAAATACAGGATTCATGTACCTGCCATAAGTAGTAATTATCCCCGTGTTATCGGTAACTTAAATTCCTTCTTAATCATTGATATTTTAATCAACAGGTGAGCTCATGGGTTACACATCTAATCATCACACAACCGACCCACGAGGACCGGAAAGCTGTGTTATCATGCATCTTACGAGTAGCTCTATCTTGTTGGAATATGGCCAACTTCAACGGTGCCATGGAGATTGTAGCCGGACTCAAGTAAGTTAATTATAATTTGTTTTGGGAGGTTTGTACATGCACCGGATCAACCTAGTGGCCAAGCTTAGAGAACCTTTACACAGAAGTGACATCCTCGTGTTTTAGGCAAACCAGCATACTCAAAACGGTATGCCTATACATCACTTTACTTCGAGAGCGTAAGCATTCTTTTAGCGCTTTCTTTCTGTCGTGCGTTCTGATTGGTGCCTCAGAATGGCCTGTTTTGGGCTGCTATTGGTGCCTCAAAATTATGTGATGTAGGCTTACTGTTTTGCATATTATGCTAGTCTGGGTAAATCTTTGGGATGACACTTCTCTGTTAAAGTTCTCTAGCCATGATGAATGCACCCGGTCATCTTGTGGTTATTTATCTAGAGGTTTATTTTGAGGCAAAATAAAAGTCCTCTTGCCCTCTCTGTAATGACGTCCTATCCTGGACGCGTGTGATACTTATCCGCGAGCTCTATAGAGCTGGATGCACACAAAAACTAAGGCACATAAAGGTGTGTTAGCTCTTGGTCCTCCCACACCAATGCCTCGGCCGCATTGCGTCTGTTAACGTGAGTTAGGCTACGGGGCTTACTGGACTAAAACCTATTCCTACACCTAAGTTTTCTCCTGGGCTAAAAAAAAAAAAAAAAAAAAAAAAAAAGCAATATCGGGCTCTAGAACATAGCGCTACCGTTTGACTCGAATCTGGATGCCCATTTATTACTACTAAAAACATGCATTGCAATGGAATATAACTTGATGTATAAATGTGAATGATTAATGATTAGCAACTGTGCATGGAATATTTAATATAACACACTAGTTTTAAACTACTAGTCTCTACTTCTTTGTATTCTCACAGTATAAAAAAAAGCAAAATATATAAACACGTGTGTTTCAAGAAAAGAAGAAAAATAATTGTATTTCTGAGTGAGGGGTTTCTTTCGGCCTCCAGCCGCGTAGTAAGTTGTAGGCCGGCGGAAACTACTTGCCCCAGAAATATATAATCAACGTGTGAAGAACTGCACTGGGATTAGGGGAAGAACACGAGAAGAAATTACTGACGTAATTATACGTAAAGTGATCATTTTTGTCTTTCCTTTTAAGCAATGAGATATAAAGTATACAAGGAAAAAGGAAGAAATTACGTAATTTATGATGCAGTTGTCATTGTAGTATAAATGTTGATAAATTAGAGCAATATAAGTTGTCAGTTGTGAGTTGCAGTGAATTAAAAAAATATATAATAAAATAAATAAATAATTAATAAATAAATTAATAAATTAAAAAATTAAAAAATTAAAAAATTAATAAATTAACAAATAAATAAATAAATAAATAAATAAATAAATAAATAAATAAATAAATAAATAAATAAATAAATAAATAAATAAATAAATAAATAAATAAATAAATAAATAAAAATAATAAATAAATAAATAAATAAATAAATAAATAAATAAATAAATAAATAAATAAATAAATAAATAAATAAATAAATAAATAAATAAATAAATAAATAAATAAATAAATAAATAAATAAATAAATAAATAAATAAATAAATAAATAAATAAAAATAATAAATAAATAAATAAATAAATTTATAAATAAAATGTATTTTTACATAAAGCTGAGAAACGCGTCACAAAAAAAAAAGACATTTAAACTGTAAGCCGACGAAACCATTATGCTGTAACATAATCTTTAAATTATAACATTTATTCAAGCTTTTGAATTGTTCATTATGGCATACATTATGTTATAATAAATAACTTATTTCTTCAATTAATTTCAGAAAATTTTATGTTCTTGCAAGAACAAGTGCCATTTTCTTTTAAAAACAAGGTCTTTGAATATAGAATAGAATTAATTGAATTTTGTATAAGTGTATATTATGTATACAATTTTATATTACAAATAAAGCCAGTTAAAAATTTGAAATATATCCTGATGGCTATGCAACTTTTTAAGCAGTACTGTTGTGCAGGTTGCAGTATTGTAGAAATTAAGGGGTTAAAATAATTTTATTTGTCTTTTTGATACTGTTCATGTTGTCTATCTAATTTTTATTCTTTTTCCTTTGTATTACTAATGATCAATAATTACTTTCAACTTTATGATTACGTTTTGAAGAAATTACAAAACAAATGCATTTTTATAGCTATTTCGAAAGTAATGTTATTGATACTAGTATCTCGAATTTCTTACATTGTATTCATTATTTTAATAACTTTCAAAACAAATTCAAAATTCAACTCAACTATAATTGAGATAAATTTTTTATATAATAAAAGCTGAAATTGTTATTTTTTCTATTGAAGTTACAATTTTTATTAATATAAAAATTATTATAATTGGTAAAATTGATTAATATTATTGTTGGATTAATTTTTTTCTTTTGGATCTTTTATATAGCTACTGAAATAAACATTTCTATTGTCAATAAAAATGTAACGTTTTTTTTTTTAACTTGGTTGTTTTTGTTATTAAAATGAGATGAGAAAAGAAAGTGTATTATTTCAATTAGTGATTTCATTAAAATTGAATTAATTAAAAAATAAATAATGGTAGTAATAATTTTTTTTTTACGTATAAACAATAACCAATACTTTGATATTCTATGATTTCAGATCAAGCAAGTTAAAACCATTCTGGTTATCAATAACAGAGAAAGAGTCAGTACCAATCTTAGACTTTCTCTCTGCAGCCTTGATGAGTGCAGAATATGAACGTGCTCTAGCTCGAGCTTTGTCTATGCCTGAATGTCGAGTGGTTCCGTTCTTTGGTGCATTTCTACGTGAACTACGAGATATCGTCTCCAATACTCCGAGTCTGGTAGTCCTGGCACCTCCAGGTGCTGGAGAAGCTGCTAGATTAGAGGTAAGGTTAATCACTACATCTTTAGTCTGCTATAAGCTATAAGCAATACCCCACATGAAAGCTTTTTAACAAAGAGGGGGACCAACTTGAACGGGAAATCGTTAAAAGAGGAACTATATTTTCACGATAATTCTTTGTACATTCTTTATTTCCAGGAAAACAAGCACTATAAATTTCAAATAAAATCGAGTAACTTTAAATTTTTTTTTTATTTATTTAATTTTTTTTTTTTGTACCGAAAAAAGTTTTAATAATATTTTTAATTTAAAAAGAGTTTCTTATTTGACTAAAATTTGAATTTTCACATTTGCATGTAATCTTTAAAGTGAAATAACTAAAATATTTGATCGTGTTTTCACATATTTGACGTAGCTAAAATTTTAAGTACCATTTCTACTATACTTTGTTTTAATATTATAATGCGCAACCGTCTATTTTGCAAGATGTCACCTACCCCCTTAAAGCAGTGGGTGCATGTGTTTGACATAACTAAACTTTTAATTAACATTTTATCTTTACTTAATATTAATTTTATATCTCACGATCGTTCAGTTTGTGAGCTATCAGCTGGTCTTAAATACTGATCATCTTCCAGTTACCTGAATGCTAGGTATGGTTAAACGAGCGAGAGATCACGAGTTCGAGTCTTACTTGTTAGTAAAAACATGCATTTTTTTTTTACGCTTTCTTGTTTTCCGTACGTTAATGCCTGGACGTATGTCAGTGGGCCACAGCAAAACTTTTAGCAGAGATTTTTAAGCTTCACAGGTGTATTTTTAAATCTCCTGCTTATGCAGTCCTGGCAGTGCAATATGGTAGTGGTCCACGTCGTCAGAGGTTTTTCTCGACTCATTCATTGCTATTATATCACAGTTATCACACGCTGTTAATTTTTTGCTTGTTTTTTTCCCCAAAAACAATGAAATCACAGAGAATAAAAGCGAAAGCATGATGATGTTTATAAATAATATGATTTAGGCTGGTCGAGGCAGACAAAGACGTGCCAGTTCTAGACGTCAAAGTTCTGGTAGCTACAGTGGCGCTACTACATCAAGAGCGGGAGTGGCGGGAACTAGACAGATGGTATGTGGTGTCAATATCAGGGAGTTACAGTTTTAGCACAGAAAGTAATTGATTTTTCATAAAATTACATTAGTACTCAGTTTTGGATCTGTCTGGGTATATAAAAAACATTTATATTGTATTTTGATTTTCCTAATCGGGCAGTCTATTTCATAAGAAAATGAATTTTCTAGTGGCATATGGAAATAACATGTATTTAAATGGAGTTTTAGTCAACTAAAATCTCCATCTGATCGCATTGTATGGCCATAAGCCAATATAATTCGATTTTTTATTTAAAGGACTGTACGTACTATATACTTACTCCCTTGATTATGTAGTTCAAATTTTTGCCACAGCAATAAAAATATAAACAGCTGTATTATTTTGGCACCACCGTCGCAGTCAACCTTAAATGTTGCCACGTTACAGTGTGTGTTTCTGTTTACTTAAAATGCGGAAAAAGGAAGTGTCGGTAGAGGAAACCACGTGATGGTAAAAGTGGGAGAAAACTTTGTGCCAGCAGCAAGCTATAACCTTGAGCTGCCTCCCACTTTTACCATCACGTGGTTTCCTCTTCCGGCCACTTTGTTTTCCGCATTTTGAGTAAACAGAAGCACACAGTATTTATTTCCTTTGCTGCAGCAAACATTTTGAACTACATTAAAAAAAAAAAAACTTTCCAAAAAATCGTATTTTATTTTGTATTGTTATCCGTAATGTAATGAGTATTTTTAAATTATCTATAAGAGTTTCATATTTAAATAATTAAAATTGTTATTTCTTTCATTTTTGTTAAGTCATAAATTTAACGTAAATAAGGAATATTAATTAAGATGTCCTTTTTTTTTTTTTTTTTTAATCTGTGCTAAAACTGTTATACTCAGGGAAGCCATTATTTAATATTATGAATGTTTTAGATTGTCTGAGTAAATGCATTTCATTTCTTCATTATATATTAATAAATTATTAAGCACTCTTATTCTTCAATCTATCAAGTCTTCAGTGGCAACCACGACGTTCAGAGTAGGATGTTGATTTTGATCATACTTCATTATATTCAGCAGTAATTATTAAAATTTATTAAAAATATATTTAAAAATAAATTAACATTTTATATTTAAAAAATAAAAGTTTTACTAAAATTGCAGAAATAAATATATTTTTATTATTGTACTATATATGTAATATATTAAAAATATATTTAAAAGGTAATAATATTAATGAAAATATATATTTTAAAGTATAATGTGTTATCATTTTTTGTAACGTTATACATGTTAAGATTAATTTGGATTATTTTACAGTAAAAATAGCCAACTTAAGGGCCACCAACTGTATGTATGTTTTTGACAATGTCCGCTCTGTTTATTACGTTAAATCGGAAGTGTATATTAGTTGAAATATATAGTCAGCGGTTTGTAAGTTGGCTTTTTTCACTCGTAAAATAATTCCTTATCATTTATTTTAGACATTTAAAATATGCAATATCTAAATAATTATAATAAAAAAATGAATAAGCATTGGTTAGTAATAATAAATTACTACAAAAAGAAATAATAATAATGTAAAATTTCAGAGAAATAAAAGGTAACCATTTAAACATGATGCTATATTGCGCGCCTTAAATTTTATTTGGCAACGATATTAATGCTGTTCGTAAACCCTGTTCTCTGGTCCTAAAATGACGATCAACTTTGGTTATTCAAATGAAATACGCATTTTTTGGTGCAAGAAAACAGGGTTTACGAACAACACTAGAATGTTACGTCATATATTCACGTATTTTCATTCGCGCTAGAGTCACTTATTCAACTGGATAAATTAATACAAGTATCTGGTTTCGAACATCTAAAAACACCTGAATATAACAATGGAAAATATCAGCTGAAAGTAAATTGTATAAGTGACTTTGGTGTAGCGTTATCTATCAGGTGAGCTGCTTTATCAAGGAAGCTAAACACGCCTCGTGATGCACGTAAATAATATTAACTTATAAAGGAACAACTGTTTTGAGGCCGACTATATCGGATTTCGGTCACATCCGCGTCCATTTCTCCATACTGCGCATGCGTAGTAAGTAAAAACGGAAGCGGATGTGATTGAACTCGCTTATAGTCGGTCTCAAAGCAGTTACTCCTTTATTAGTCAACAAGGTCCATATATAAGTGGTTAGATGCTCCGAGGAAAAGTTTTGGCCAATGTCTTGCAGCTTAAAGGAATTCACCAAAGACGTCATTTCACCAGGTGTATTTTTATTCACCTTATCAGTGACGTAACTGGTGAACGCTGGTGAACGGCATCGTATTGGGTTAGAATCAAGTACATCCATCACAAAATAAAATCAAATGCGCGAGTTTTGTGCTGCGCTCAACCTCTCAATAGTTCTACATAAGTTTTACGCGCGCGCAAAAAAAAAAAAAAAAAAAAAAAAAAAAAAAAAAAAAAGCAACTTTAAATGGTTATCTTCATTTGTCTGAAACTGTACAACTTTTTTTTTATTTCTCTACCAGATTAATGAAATGCATTTGCTCAAATATGACATGAATGTATCCCTAATCGTAGTTTATGCACACCTTTGTTTTTTTTTTATTATCTCTCTATATTATATATATATCTCTATGTCCCCCTATGTAGTATCGCACTTTGGTTGTTTCTTTATATCTATATCTCTTATATTTGTATATCCCTATTGCAATTGAATGGCTCCCTGAAACCTTCATTTTTTTTATTGTTATATATATCTAAACCCTGACATTGACAGCACGTTCCGCATGCCCCATACTGTTTTGAATTTACAAGGAAAGATCTCAATATGTAACCTTGCAAATTTGACTTTTTATAAAGATATTTTTTTTCATCAATGCCATAGAAAATTATGAAATATTGAGTAATATATAAATGAATGAATAAAAAAAATCTTTCCTTTTGTAAGTTCAATTTATCTATTCTCTACGTGTCGTATATTCTTGAAAAAAGTATAAATCATGTTTACTTCTTAAAAAAATATGAAAATAATAATTTCTTATTAAAAAATATTCATAAAAAAAAAACTATAGGGTGTATGCAATAATGTTTACGTCAACGCCATGTTGGATCACTCAATAACATAGTTCGCATAGGAAAATTACCCATTTTACAAGTTTAAAAATACTAAGCCACAGTTTTGTTAAGATATTGTTAATATTGTTCATATATTGTATCAAGTATGTGAGAAAAATAATAATAAAAAAATTAACTGATTTTCCAAAGAAAATATCTAAAAATGAAGTTTGTCCTATATGCAGTGAGCGATGTTATCCATTACTCCAATATGGCGTCGAAGCGCATTAAATGTAACATCAAGAGCATACACCCTTAATATTTATTAAATGCTGTTACTAAATCACTGTTATTTTATTTAAAATAATAAAATAAAAATAAATAAATAAATAAAAAACGAACTGCTAAACATATAAAAAGATTTTTTTAAATTTTTTCTTCATCGTACAACTTCATTTAAATATTCTATTGACTAATAAAGGAACAACTGTTTTGAGGCTGACTTTTAAGCAGCCACATCCGCTTCCGTTACTACTTACTACGCATGCGCTGTATTTCGAAACGGAAGCGGATGTGATCGAAATTGCTTATAGTCGGCCTCAAAACAGTTGTTCCTTTATTAGCCAACTATTCGCCTTATTTGTATGTTCTGAATATATTTTGTTATTGATATGTATTATGTTTTATATACAATAATGTATATTTTCTATATTAAAGCACTGAATTTTTTGATGGTTTTTATTTTACTTTTAACGTGGTGATTATGTTATAAGAGATTTTTAAATAGTGGGTTTTGTGATAAAATATATAGAGCTCAACAATACTAGCAAAGTGTTAGCAGACGACTTTGTGTTCCTGTTTCGATTCAACATGCTTTCTTATGGGGCAATGAAGCAGCTATAACTCAAGCTAGAAAATTTTCTTTTAATTGTAAATTTTTTTTACCGAACTTCAAGCTTTTGTTTTCCTGAATTTAAACTAATGTTGTTATTATAAATTATTTTGTCATTTAATTGTCTTAAAATTCAGGGAAAAAAAAGCTTGAAAGCTCAATAACATAAAAAAAATAAAAAAAAAATCCGATACCGTGATAAAAATTATAACTTAATGCATAACTGTTTCATTCCCCCATAAAAAAGCATGTATAATAATCACGAAATGAACATAAAGTCGACTGCTAGCTCTTTGCTAGTATTGTTGAGCTTTGAGTTTGTTTATTTTCTCACTAAAACTGCTTTTTGCAAGTTTTTGATTTGATGGATATTAAAAAATTCCTATTGAATGAAAATAAATTGTAAAAAAAAAAAAAAATAATAATTATAATAATTATAAGGTACCTTTACTAAGTGATGCAAATTATATTATGTAAAAAAAAAAAAAAAAATGATATTTATTTCACAAGTATAAAAGTCAATCCATAATAACTCTGTAGTATACTGTACAAATAAATAATAATAATAAAACTAAAAACATTATTATATGCTAGATTGATTTTAGCAACACTAATGCATAATAATGGTATGATTTATGCTATATGTATAATTTTATATTGTAAAATAATAATAATGGTTCATATAATACCAAATACGTTGTGTAGCAGTTATTTATGCTATTCTATAAAATAGCAATTTTATTATGTTGTGTGTATTATAAATATAGCATAAATTACGTAACTTAAATATGTTTTATTTAAATTGAGTTAAATAAGAGAATACTTAATTTATGCTACAGTTATGTTAATACATATAGCATAAATATTGCAAAAATGGAAAACAGAATAAATAATTATGTTGTACACGATACTGTTTATTCTATGAAACATGTTAGTATGCAGAATAGCATAAATTATAATTTAGGCAGAAGTTGCTGGAAAAAGTCTAGCATAAATAACACTTATTTTGTTTTCTTGTTGTTTTATTCTTTTTTTTTTTTTTTTTTTTTTTTTTTTTTTTTTTTTTTTTATGATTAATGATATAGCAAAAATTCCGTGGAATATATCCAATGCAACTTAAAATAAACTTCTACATGTAATAAATCGCGTCACCATGTAAATGTACCTTTACATATTATGCTACTTGATTGTAAATGTAAAATTGATTGCATTTAAAAAGCCTAAAAAGAAAAATTCGATTATATTTTTTTTTACAATTTCAGTTTATTTCCGACTACAATGGTGAGGATCATTTCTTTACAAGAATCGGTCCCGGAGGCCTAATTAACTTGGACAAGATCTATAGAACTCAGGCTGTTATGGACAGAGTTGCTTCATTTCATCAACACTATCACGCGAGAACGAGATCGGAATTAGCGAGAGAACCACTCAGGTAAGAAAGTTAAATATTACAGCAATTTCATTATTTATTTTTTTATTTTTTTTTTTTGTATGCGCGTAATTGACGACTAGTATTTGAATTTGTATTCATGGTTGCAAAGTTCATTATCAAATTTATTCCTCCATAAAAAAGACATTGCGATATTATGATTATTTCTCTTGCAAACAATTTTTTTTAACAACTTGCTGCGCAAAATCAAAACTTATCAATGACGTGCTTGCACTATGTAAAATATGATATAGCTGAAATAGGACTGATTTATATTAACACCCATGCGTTTCAGTATGATTTTAATTAATTAAAAAAAAAAATCAAATGTTAGCATCATATATAAGCCAGTTACATATTTTTTAATTAATATTTTTTTAACACATTGAAGTACAAGACATTAACATCGTGTATGTTTTGTTGTGTGATATTACAGCAGTATACATACATCCAGCATAGAGCGATCTTACTTACTGACTGAAAGTGAAGAGCTGGATTACAGACTTGACCTTGACACCTACAAACCTGTACAACCTCTTGGTCACGACCACGGGGTCAGCTTCTTTCCAATCTCAGCATCTCATTCAGGACTGGACCATCATGTCCTGCAGGTGTGTACTATGTAACACATTTTAATACCATAATAATAATATTATTGGAATAGGAAAAATGAATGAATGAATGAATGAATGAATGAATGAATGAATGAATGAATGAATGAATGAATGAATGAATGAATGAATGAATGAATGAATGAATGAATGAATGAATGAATGAATGAATGAATGAATGAATGAATGAATGAATGAATGAATGAATGAATGAATGAATGAATGAATGAATGAATGAATGAATGAATGAATGAATGAATGAATGAATGAATGAATGAATGAATGAATGAATGAATGAATGAATGAATGAATGAATGAATGAATGAATGAATGAATGAATGAATGAATGAATGAATGAATAAGGTTTCTGAAATCTGAACTGTAAGAATAAATTACCTAATTAATGCTACATTCATGTCATTTTATCATAAATGTTACTAAAATAGAACAATATAAATTATGATGCAGCTTACCCATAATATGTATGCTAAGCTTATATAGGGTGTATGCGGATGACGTCATATTTATTGCGCTTGGAGGCCATACTGGAGTAGTGCATAACATTGCTCAGCATAGGACAAACTTTGTTTAAGCCAATTTTCTTTGGGAAATCGGTTCATTTTTTGTTATTGTTATTTTTCTCACATATTTGAGATACTAATTCAACACATTTACAGCATCAATGCTCTCAAAAATATTGCATAGTGTTTTTAAACTGGCAAAATGATTTTTTT
Organism: Ecdyonurus torrentis; assembly: GCA_949318235.1. Lineage (NCBI taxonomy): Eukaryota > Metazoa > Arthropoda > Insecta > Ephemeroptera > Heptageniidae > Ecdyonurus > Ecdyonurus torrentis. The sequence goes on along the minus strand of OX439133.1, from coordinate 23,901,373 downwards.
CCTATGCCATCCATGTTATTGAGTTATCCAACATGGCGTCGACTTTAACATGAATGAATAGACCCTATAGGTACCACAGAAATTGTGCAATATAGCATAACATTATGCTATATTGAAGAAATAGTTCTGAAAATGAGCTAGCATTATTATTATTTTACGTAATAATTTTTGTTCGTGTGTTTAAAATTCAGTTTATTTCACCGACTCACTGTGTATTTCCTCTCAGGTGATGCACCACGGCAGTACTGCAGTCCACTATGACGCAGACGGCTCTCGCGCTACTCTAGTCTACATGAAGTTAGAGCGAAGTTGTGCCACAATAACGTGGAGCAGACCTAGCTGGAGTGGTCTACGTGGAGCTGGTGCCGGCGCTACACCTGATTACTGTCTCTCTGCCAACCCTGAAGAGACTATCTCACCTGGGCTTAATCTCAAGTTTGCCGCTAGTGCGAGTGGTGCGGGTAGCAGTGCGGCGGGGGGAGGTGGTGCAGGCGGTGGGACTGCTACTGGTAAGTAAACATGGACCAAGTATACATATTGACTAATATATATATTGACTAATAAATAAACAACTGTTTTGAAGCTGACTTTAAGCTATTTCACTCTTATCTGCTTCCGTTTTAACGTACTGCTCATGCGTAGTAAGTAAAGATGGAAACGGATGTGAGCGAAATTGCTTGAAGTCAGCCTCAAAGAGTTGTTTCTTCATTACTTGTTACCTATTGTAAAATTTTCAGAGCCTGTGACCATTAGATAGGAGAGAAAATAACTATTGATATTATCATGGGCTCTTGTGGGACTTAAACTTCAAAAAAATCATAATAAATGTAAAATTTAGCACGGTGACCCCCTCATTTTTTTTATTATTTTTATTATTATTATTATTATTTTAAAGATATCTTAATATCCTAATGTATCACTGTGCCAAATTTCAGATTTTCCTTTCTTTAAAACTTTTTAGCTGAATCCCAGAATAGTTGATTTCCAACAATAACAAAAAAGCAAGTAGTAAACAACATTTGGTTGTGCTATGGTTACAGGTCACGGTGAGGTTGCCATGTCAGGACTAGAAGAAGGATACTTAGAACTGACCGCAGTGAAGGAGATCGTGCTTGGCGGAGGTGGTAAAGATAAAGACCCAGATATCGCATCAAGTGCAAGGAGATTTGGACTTGACAAATATCACGGAACTGAGAACTGCTTAGCACTTGTGTACGGAGCTAACTTGAGTGACAACAGAGTGCTTGTCTTTCTTTGTCCGCCTCTCATGTGCAAGTAAGTACAGGTCTTATAAACATGGCCACATTTATAAAGGTCTGTTCACTAGGTGACATTTTTAGAGGTCTGTTCACATGAAGCAATAAATAATACTTTTTACGCACACATATTATTGTATTAAGGAGGTAGGGGGAGCGTAGATGGTAGCACGGTATTTTTAAATAGGAAAACATCAGCTGTTATCTAATATGGTTGACTTTTTATTATGTGAATTTCCCAGTGCTGCCATCCACGGTTCCCTAACTCCTTATATTATTATATTATATTATTTACCGTTAAAATTCAATGCGTAGATTTTTCATATACAGCTCCTCTCACTAAAACAGCTTCGTTCATCTATGCTATAGTATATGCACATACGTATCACTTTTTTGTGAAAAGAGGTGTATAAGGATTACATTACATATTTAGTGTGATTTTTTTTTTTAAATGGAAAAATATATTTTCATAATTTTGAGTACATTTATTTTTTTTTTTTTTTTACGTGACGTATCTACATGACGTCATATTTAATACGCTTCTATGCCATGCTGTAATCAATGAACAACATTACTCAGCATCGGACAAAACTCGTTTTTGGCTATTTTCTTTGGTAAATCGTTCTATTTTTTTTTTAATATAGTTATTATTATTCTCAGATACTTGTGATATTAATTCAGCATGTTAACAGCATCAATGCTCTCAAAAATATTGCTAAGAATTTTTAAAGTGGCAAAATAGGTAACTTTTCTATACGGGTCCCTTTATTGAGTGATCCAACATGACGTTGACTTTACCATTAATGCCTACACTCTATTATTATTAACTAATGTAAATCAATGCAAATTGCATAGTTACCACCCCCAAAAAAACAGTAAAATAAATTTAAAATTTTAATATTTTATAATTAACATAAATATTTGCTACTTAATAATATTAAATAAAATTTATAAATTATATTTAATATTATTAATTTATAAATTATCTATTTATTATTTATATAATAAACTATTCACTTTCAAAGTATATCAATAATTTTTAAATTTACTTCGTGAACTGACGTTTTCAAAATGATGATACTACATACCTGTACCGTGATCAGATTATGTTATCAATTATCATGGTCTCCCTCTAAATCAATTATTTAACATAAATTTTCAACTAAGTAAGCAAATATTTGTAGCTTATCGCTAAAGCGCGCGGGAAAAGCTAAAGTAGCCTTAATTAAATATTATGCTTATGGGGAGCAACACTATATTATTATAATTTTATTTTTTTTTCCAATTTATGAGAAAAGTACTGTACGGAGATATTTAAATGAAAATACTAGACGTACTTTTAAGTATTTTAGGACAAAGAAAATATTTAAGAATTATTAAAGCGATAAGATGTGAACTATAATTACACTAAATGTTTACTTTCATAGATTATGGTACCAAGGCCTATGCTGGGTTGTTCGAGGACTCAAACGTCAGTTACAGTTGACAGACAGACGTATGCTGTGGCTTAAAGAACAATATCTACAATTATATTTTGATGAACTATGTGGAGGTCCTATGACAGCTGATGCTATTAGGGTAAGATGTCCATGGTTTTATATTTATCGCTATAAAATTATATTTCTATATAATAAATGATGTTTAATTTTTTTTTTTTTTTTTTTTTTTTTTGAAAATTGGACATTTGAAAAAAAGTTGCCAGCCATGTGCTATGTCGTAATCTTGCGGCGTTCAAAAATTATTTAAATATACTTCATAAACTCAAACATTTAAAATTTGCATACTTATTGATACAGATCGATGAGATCGATGCTCTCTTTTAAATTTTGCAATTAAATTTCCCTCTAATATTTATAAGTTTTCCCCATTCTCATATAGCAGTAGTAAGTAATTAAATTACGATTCCATTACATATTATAACATATATTTGTTATTTGTTGTAGGTGTTTGGGGGTCGTGACTGGACTTTGACAGGAAATGTGGGAGGAATGTCACCCCCTGATAGCGGTACTTTGAGGCGAGGGCAATCTACCAAATTTAGGAAGAAGAAGTCTATTGGAAATATACAAACTATTAAGGTAAGAATATTCTCTCTCTCTCTCTCTCTCTCTCTCTCTCTCTCTCTCTCTCTCTCTCTCTCTCTCTCTCTCTCTCTCTCTCTCTCTCTCTCACACACACACACACACACACACACACACACACACACACACACACACACACACACACACACACACACACACACAGGCCTTCTTTTCTCTCTGTTTCTCTGCACTCTCGAACGCAAAAAAATCAATTTTTTAAGATAGTTTATAATTATTATATTTTAAAGAAGAATCGCTACATTACTTGCTTCTTTTCCTTTTTAATTTAATATTATGTAAAGCGTGTGCATGAAAAAGTGCAGAAATGCGCTTCGACGCCATACTGGAGCAATGAGTAATTTTGCTCAGCATCTGATAAACGTCATTTTTGTCTATTTTCTTTGAAAAATTGAGTAATTTTGTATGATGATTGTTTTTAGTTTTTTTTCACATACATACTTGAAAAAACAATTTAACCTATTAACAACATTAAAGCTCTGAAATATATTGTAAAGTATTGTACTTGTAAACTGGCAAAAGGAGCTATTTTCCCATAGCAGCTTATGTTATTTAGTACTCCAATATGGCGTTGACTTTTACATGAATGCAACCACCCTACAAACAATGTGATAATTAAATTGTTAATTTCAGGAGCTAAATCTAAAACCCCACGAGATGGTTGGCAGCACTGTACAGTTACGTCGAGGTGTAAGTACCACCGCCAACCCCCCGAGATCTCGCTCGATCTCCAGTGAGATGGAAACTACCCGAGCAGCAATCAGTAGCAGTCCTCAGAGCTCGTCAGATCAAATTGACCGTTCTGCATTGCCACCTCAGCCTAGTCCCAGTTATCATCCTACACTTAACAGGTAAATGGCATTGATAAATCTCTAGTTAAACCTAGTTAAACCAAGTTAATACCTATTTCAATCTAGTTAAACGAAGTTAATACCTATTTCAATCTAGTTGAACTTAGTTAAACCAAGTTAATACCTATTTCAATCTAGTTAAACCAAGTTAATATATATTTCAATCTAGTTAAACCTAGTTAAACCAAGTTAATACCTATTTCAATCTAGTTAAACCAAGTTAATACCTATTTCAATCTAGTTAAACCAAGTTAATACCTATTTAAATGTAGTTAATCCAAGTTAATACCTATTTCAATCTAGTTAAACCAAGTTAATACCTATTTCAATCTAGTTAAACCAAATGATTACCTATTTCAACCTAAACTAAGTTAATACCTATTTCAATCTAGTTGAACTTAATGTTAGTTAAAACAAGTTAATACATATTTCAACCTAGTTACACCAAGTTAATACCTATTTCAACCTAGTTACACCAAGTTAATACCTATTTCAACCTAGTTAAACTAAGTTAATACATGTTTCAGTCTAGTTAAACCAAGTTAACACCTATTTCAATCTAGTTAAACCCTGTTAAATCAAGTTAATATCTATTTCAATCTAGTTAAACCCAGTTAAATCAAGTTAATACTTATTTCAACCTAGTTGAATCTAGTTAAAACTAGTTTTATGTCTAATTCAATTCAATTCAAAACAGGCTTTATTATATAAAAATAACATATTACATCAATTACAAATTTTGGTTTAAGTCATACGACTATAACCAAATTGCACGGCGCCTGCAAATGTACAAGCTATGCAATTTGTCATATATAGATATAATAATAATTGCATAACTCGCAGGTGTTTTACAATTTTTAATTATTTTGCTATAAATTCAATTATTATTCGTTAAAAAAGTCGAGATAATTTTTTCATTGTTTTATAACTCATAAAAATGTACCTCGCATCACTTTTATCTGACCTTGTTGTAGAATTAATAAAAAAATATACATATATATACGACGTCGATTCCGCAATGCTAAGGGATAGGTAATTAGCTTAAGCGCTCCTGATTGATTGTGTGATTGTCCAGTATCAGTTACCTCCATCATAAAACTTGGCTTAGTCAGACAATCCAATCAACAATTCCTAATTATTATTTACAGGGAGAAGAGAGCGGGCGCAGGATGTGATTTGTGGCAAATGCGACATTTTAGAGCTGGATCCATCACTCATGAAACTCAGCTGGATTTTGTTGACTTTGTTACTCTCTTCAGATCATTCAGGTAAGTTATTGCAGCAGTATTAAATACTTTTTTATTTAAACACCAAAATGACTACTTCTTGGAATAACAAATGTATTATTGCCATAAACTCAAAGCTATCTTTTGTCCTCTTTTCATCTTGTTCAATAGGGGGAAAAAACAACAACAACTTAAAATAAGAAATTCGATTAAAATGTTTATAACAGTGAGAAATTTTCTTATAAACTCAACAACCTATTTTGAGATAAAAAATTTAATTTTTATAGAATGCGACATTTTGAAACTTATACAGCTTAAGCTATAAATTTTCAATAATAATAATAATAATAATAATAATAATAGTTCTTTATTGGGCTTAAGATTGTGAATAGTACATACAAAAAAAAAATACAAAAAACAACGAGTAACCCAACGGGTGATGAGAAAAAGGCAAAATGCCTATACACTATACTATAGTGATCTCACACCTATATCAGAAAAACTGCTTCGTCAATAAATAACATATATATAAAAACAAACATATTAACAATTAGACAAGAGGTTATAGATTACAATGGAAGAGGGGCTCTAGCCATAACTGGCAATGCGTTATACAAAGAAACAACTCTGGGAAAAAATGAACTTGTATAAGCAGAGTCGCCCCTTGGACAGTCCAAAGTAATAGAGCTACCGCGTAAGCCAGAGCGCCTCTCTTTAATAAATAATTTATTTACATCGAAGACATTAAGGTCATACTTATTGGAAAAACACGATGATAAGAATTTGATATCAATGCTTTTCCAAAGATCAGTGATACTTTGCAATTTACATTTTGATAGTCTAATAATACTGTTATCACACTTAGAAAACTTTGAATAACCTAGAATAAAACGAGTAGCACGACCTTGTATGCGCTCAAGATTTACAGTGTTCGTGAGAGTACCAGGATGCCAGGCGGGAGCACCATAGCACAAGATAGACCGAACAAGTGCCATGTACATCATACGCTTAGCATGAAACGTACATTTTGAGAAGCACCTGCCTAGCATACCAAGCACCCTAGAACACTTTTTACGGACATTTTCAGTATGCAAATTCCATTTAAGATTATTCATTATATATAAACCTAGCAATTTCAAATTGGAATTTTCAGGAATAGACACATCATTAATAAAGTAATTAGATAGAATCGGATTATGAGAGCGAGATAGTCTGATGTGACAGCTTTTACTTGCATTTAAATACATAAAATTATTTTTACACCAAATAGACAAGGAATTCAAAAAATTGTACTCCTTTCAAACTAAATTAATTTCAAGTCAAGTACTTAATTCAATCATTTTAAATTTATTCATAAATACTATACTTTTAGTTACAATGTCTTTATGTTTTGATTATCACATTTTAAAATAAATTATAATAATATAGTTTTTAACGTACATAAAATTTATTTAACGAAAAAAAAAAAACTATTTGAAATTTAATTTCATCCATAATGAAGTAGATATTTTCATTTTAGCAACTTGATCTATATTTCTTGTTACAGTTTGCGACTACGTAAAGACCTACGTGAGCTGTTCGAACAGCTTGCGACCACCTGCAGAACAACTTCTGATGGATCTCTAAGTGATACAAGTCCTAAGAATTCTCCTGAACATGTTAGTGGACAACATGCCAAGCAGAGGATAGGTCAGTTACAACATCTCGTGCAACTTTCTTTTTACTGCTGAATATTTCGAGACGTAGGAATAAATTTATAAAAATAACTTATCTACTTTCAATAATTGAGTCTGTTTTTTTTTTTTTTTTTTTTTTTTTTACATTTAATTTTTGCACATTTTTAAGTTTTTTTTTTTTTTACAACATTAATTTAAGGTCTTATCCTACATGTAAAGTACAGCCAAAAGTGTCCGTGGAAAATCATTCAAACTTTCAGGGTTTATTTATAAAGGTAAAAGACCCTTGTATACCAATTTTTGAAAAGATATATGAATTAGGAGAAAATTAAAAAAAAATTAATTTAACATTAGTTTAAATGGAGTTTCAGTTTTTTTGAAATAACTCAAAAAGTGTCCGTAAGACAATAATGGTAAAACAGCTGCCTTTTTTTATTTCTGTTTTTTTTTTTTTTTTTTTTTTTTTTTTTTTATATATATTTCTCCCTAAACACCAGAATGAAGACTAAGGCACGTAAAAAGAACTAAATGTTAAATATTTCTCTCTCCTTCTTAGGTTTACTAACTCGCAACAGCTCTCACGACCTACTAGACAAAGGTTCCAGTCACAAGAAGAAGATATTCGATGCGATAGCCGCGGCCAGTATTGTGAGCAACTGTGCGGGGGTGGATACCAGTAAATCTCAGGTCATCACTCTGGCGACTTTTGTCAAGTTTTTAGAAACACGGCAGATGGAGAGCCATACTGAGGAAGAAGTCAAAGCCCTAGTGCAGGTCAGTAACCGTTTTGTTATTAATCAATTATTGTTAACGGCAATAAGAAATTGTTTCACTAAAAAAATATAAATAAATAAAGCCAAGTACGCACAATTTTAATACTAAAATTTATAATTTAAAAAGATGACACCATATTCGTATCATTAATATGAAAATAACGCACTGCAAACATTTATTTTATATAAGTATAATAATTGAGATTTGAGTGTTGATAGTAGATTTTTAAATAAGTATTTTTCGGGTTAAATTACAAGTTTTTGCTATTTATTTTTTATAAAATATAATTGTTTTTTTTTTTTAGTGTACGTCGTTGCCCACGTCACCTATGATTGGCTAGCCCGCTACACTGGTAACACCTATTAAATAGATTTTCTAATATATTTCAGCGTCACGAGCCAGATCCAATGTTACGAAGCCAGTATAACTTATCATTCGAAGGTTTCGCTCGGTACCTCATGGACAAGGAGAACTACGCCTTTGTGAGTGAACGTATGGCACCAGATGAGAATGAAATGGACCAACCTCTAAGTCAGTACTACATCGCGTCGTCACATAATACGTATCTCACTGGACATCAACTGAAGGGAGAGTCGTCGGTGGAACTGTATAGTCAGGTAATTAAAAGGAGTATGAATTAACAATTAAACTCAGACGTGGAGGGACTTTTTTTCTTTTTTTTTTAAGCATAATTTTGCATTACCTTTAATTGCTTGTGCACTAAATTTTTAAAATCAATTTGCATATTGCTTATATATAGAAAAAAATAGCATAGTGAGCGTAGGATACCGATTTTCAAATCGATTTTTCCATTTGTTATCATTTTTTCCAACATAACCGATGGACAAATCGATTTGAAATTTGGTACACATGCTATCAAAGGCAATACAAACTAATGCTGAAATTAAAAATGTATTGAATACATACTTTATGTAACACATACATTTTTACTGCGTTAAACTATCTGAAATTAGTAGAGAAAATATGTATTGATGGCTCTGCGGAAAACCGAACTTTATTATATATGCATTTTTTTTTATAAAATATGGATTTATGTGTGCATTTTTTTATTATTTTTTTTTTTTTTTACAATGTATTGAATATTGCTTTCCAATAAGAAAATTAGTTTTGATAACTAAAATTGCAAAAATCAAATAAATAATAATGCAAGTCGTAAGTAGCAACTAGTGTTTTCATTTTCCAATACAGTTTTAAAAAGGTAATTATTTTAAAAAAAATACATAATGACAATGACTATAATCTATATAAAAAAAAAATGAAATACATTTTTTATTTATCAGAGTATCACTTTTTTTTTTTTTTTTTTTTTTTTTGTTACGTAGACTCAATGTAATACACATATTTAGCATAATTATACGTGATACATAAAAAATTTATTCAAAACATGTTTTTATTGAAACTATATTGTGCAACAACAAAAATTATTATTATGAAAGACATCTATTAATGAAATATTTTTCCTCCCAGGTACTCCTGACAGGTTGTCGTTGTGTTGAACTTGATTGCTGGGACGGAGACGATGGTTCACCCTTGATATACCATGGTCATACATTCACAACAAAAATACCATTTAGATCTGTGGTAGAGGCTATTAACCGGTCTGCATTTGTGACGTCACCATACCCGGTTATCTTGAGTATAGAGAACCACTGCTCAGTGCAACAACAAGCAAGAATGGCGCAGATTTTCCAGGTACTTATATTTTGTATTAAATAATTTATACTATATTATTGCAACTTGTTTAATTTTTCATTTGCACAGAGATATATAAAAATAATAATAATAAAAAAAAAAAACTCATTGGATAGCTTTTGGCACTAGATTCCAAGAGAAAACAGTGTATTTTGCTATCGTCAATTTGTAGAGGGTGTATGCGCATGACGTCATATTTAATGCGTTTGAACGCCATACTTGAGTATATAGTGAATAACATTGCTGAACATAGAAGAATTTTTCTTTTTGGCTATTTTCCTTATGAAATTAGTTAGTTTTTTATTACTATTATTATTCTCAAATACTTGATATACTTTTTCAAACTATTAGCAACCTCAATCTTCTAAAAAATATTGCTTAATATTTCGTAACAGCCAAAATGAGTTATTTTCCTTGCGGCTCATATTATTAGGTGATCCAACACTCCATAGACTCGGAAAGAAGTCATTCACATATTATTTTATTCCTAAGTCTGTAAGGACTGATGAAGGCATAAGAAACTTCATTTTCTCCTGCAGTTTAGTGCTGATAGCTATCCAACATGAGTTAGCTATTTAACTAATTATTAAATTATTTTGTATGTCTATTTTGTGATAGTGTAGAGTTATCAAATTATATTTTTAGGTCATTTATATATTTTTTACTTAGAAGCCAAACATCACAATACAACCATTTAAATATAGTTTTTTTAAATGCTTTACCCCTCAACAAGTGCGCAATCTCATATTATGTAAATTAAAGAAAAAATAATAATTATAAGAAATGGAAAATAAAAAAATAAAAAGGAAATGGTAATTTTCGGTGTTCCAGAGCACAATAGAAAAATTACAATAATTAAAAACCTACGAACAAGCTTAAAGCACACTAAAATTAGTTTCCAATCTATGGTAGAATGCATTTTTTTTTATTATTATTATTTTTTTATAACTTTATTCTTTTATTAGATTTTTAATAAATTTAGGCTTTGAAAATTATTAGAATAAAATAAAACTTCAAATACTTGTTTTGCTGGAATAATATTTTCTTTTAAATATATTATCAGTATTACATTTTAAAATAGACAATAAAAGCAGTAAAAATATAATGTTATGTTTGGAAATATAAATTTCGAAGCTAAACAACTATATTTTTATCATCATGGATTTGTATAGATACATTGACATTGATATCTAAAAATTTGTCTAAAACTGATTTACGGTGATACATTTATTGCATTGATATGTGAGACTATACATTTAAGTACATACCTAGTATTTTAAAACCAACACAGTAAACATGTTTTTTAAAAGCAAAAGTTAAAGAGAATGATTTCTATTTTAACTTTAAGATAGTAGGTAACCAGCTGTTATCTGACAAACTAAACAGTCGCGAATTATAAAATTAACATGAAATAAAGATGAAGTATGATTTAAAAGTTTAGTTGTGTCAAACACGATCAAATATTGCAGTTATTACACTTCAAAATAAAAAAAAAAAAAAAAAAAATGAAATTTCAATCTTTAGATCCAAATTTTTAAGTTAAATTCGAAACTTCTTTTAAAACATTAAAAAAAAATTATCCTATATTTATTCAATTTTATTGAAAATTATAACTCTCTTGTTTCGATCAATATAAAGTTAATACGTATACAAAATTAAGTTCCGCTTATGAGAGTAGGATACCAATTCTTTAACGGTCAACTATTACGTGATATAGATATTTGCAACATCGAAATACAGAAATGCAAATCATTAAACTTAACTTCTTTAACAACATATTCAATTTCTAAATTATATTATCAAATTGCTGCTAAACAGACAATAGTTTCTAGTAACTGTGTTCTGTACAAATGAATCACATGATTTCTTAAATTATTAAATACAGTAATAAAATAAATAAAATTGTTTTTAAAATATAATACTATTAAAATTATAATATAAAAATAGCAATAATATTTTAATATAAATAAGCACAACAATATTTAATGTTATTATTAAAAATACAATAGTTTGTTTTTAAAAAATATATATATATTAAATTTACAGCTTTTTTTTTTTGGGAAATATAACACAAAATAATTGTTTAATTTTGTGTTTTAAAATTCTTATAATATACAATATTCCACCACTTATTAAAATTTTTTTTCTTACGTATTAAAATGAGAAATTATGATGTTATAAAATATTTTTGTTTATTTTCAGTCGGTGTTTGGTGACAAGCTGATAGCGAAGTTCTTATTTGAGGTAGATTTCAGCGATGAACCTTGCTTACCATCACCAGCGCAACTCAAACATAAGATACTGATTAAGAACAAGAAATTAACTGCAGAATTACCTGCAGCGCCTAGGGGGTCTGCTTCAGGTATTTACTTAAAATTTTTTTTATTTATTTAGTAACTTTTCTTGACATTCATTCATTCATTCATTCATTCATTCATTCATTCATTCATTCATTCATTCATTCATTCATTCATTCATTCATTCATTCATTCATTCATTCATTCATTCATTCATTCATTCATTCATTCATTCATTCATTCATTCATTCATTCATTCATTCATTCATTCATTCATTCATTCATTCATTCATTCATTCATTTATTTTCTTAAATACTCAAAAGAAAAGTTAAAATACGCCCATAATCCCATAAAAGTGCTTAGATGAATTGTTTTTCTTCCTTTTTTCATAAAATATAGGTACCAAAGAATATAAAACAATTAAAATTAAAAAATTATTCTATGGTGCTTTCTAAAATAAATAATATTTTATTCCTGTTTCTTACACATTTAAACATTTATCTCTTATAAGTTTACTTATTAAATTTGAACTTTCCAGGTCGTGGTGGTGCTGGAGCTATGAAGCCAGCTTCAGGACGTGCTTCAAGTATCGTCAGCAATACAAGTGGCGGGTCAGTCAACGATGACTTCAGTGATGACGACGACGAGGATGATGAAGAGGACGATGAAAATATGGAGGGTAACTAGATTAAAAAAAGAGTTGTAATTAATATAGCGTATTTAAATTGTACAGTATACATAAAAAGTGACCTCGTACTTAAAGTGAACTGCTAGTAAATGTAATATCTCTCTTGATTAGCCAACTTAAATAAGACAGCTGATCAAAAGAGATGTTTTTTTAATGGTTCACTATACAGAAGTAAGACTATGTACTTGCCAATGCTGGCGAGATTAAGGAGGCCACCAACAGTCACTTTTCAATTTTATCCGGTGATTAGCTCCGTAGGTAAAAAAAAAAAAAAAAAAAAACATAGCGGCGAAAACTGGCGTCACTCATTTTGAACAAATTTTTTTAGTGAACTTAGGTGGCCAACTCAATCTAATCAATGCTAAGCAAAATTGTTATTAAAATAAAAGTTAACATAATATATTAATGAAATAATCAAATTAAAAACTTCATCCTCTTATAATAAAACCTTTTTAAAATGTAGTAAACATGTTGTTACAGAGGATAAAAGCTCCGCATTAGCAAAATCATCGTCAATGGGACAACGTGCTGATTCAGTATCAAGTCATGAAGGAGGACTTCGTGATCCACGTCCATCACAACCAACACTTCCACATGCAACACTAAGGAGTCAAGACTGGCTATTTGATGAAGATTTTGCACATAAACCTAAAAAGCAAAGTAGTCAAATTGCAAAAGAATTATCTGATATGGTAGTATATGTTCAGGCTATAAAATTTCGTGGTCTAAATACAATAAGTCCTAACAGTTCTGTTAGAAGTCGTAGACCTGCACCATCAAGTTCAACTTCTTCTGTTTTAAAGAAAGGTGGTGTTACACCAACAGGATTAACACAAAATCAAGGTGCTAGTGTTCCAGGAACCCCAACTGCAACTGCTGGTGGTGCAATGTCATCAATTGGTAGTTCAAGTGCTTCTTCATCTCTAATCTTTGCTGCCTCAACATCAATACCAATTGAATCACAACTTACACATACAACATTTGCTAAAAGACCAAATATACATCATCCTTGTTATCAGTGTTCATCATTAAATGAGAATTCAGCTAAAAAATTATGTAGAAAACAACCTCATGCATTAGTTGCACATACAGAAACACAATTAATGAGAACTTATCCAGCAGGTATGAGAATAGATTCATCAAATTTTAATCCTGTTATATTTTGGGCATTTGGTATTCAAATGGTAGCTCTAAATTATCAGACTGAAGATGCAGCTTTACATTTGAATACTGCAATGTTTGAACAAAATGGTAGAAGTGGATTTGTAAGAAAACCTGCAGTAATGTGGGATAGAGGTCATATGATGTATAGAAGATTCAATCCATGGGATAAAGAATTTGATGGATTACATTCTGTACATTTAGTACTTACCGTTGTGTCAGGTCAATACGTAAGCCAAAGTAACTTAGGTGCAAGTGTATATGTTGAAGTTGAAGTGGTTGGTATTCCTGTAGATTGTGCAAAACAAAAAACAAAAACAATTCAACGTAATGCAATAAATCCTATGTGGAATGATGCTTTTTTCTTTCAAATTATGTTTCGTGATTTAGCATTCGTTAGATTTTCAGTATTAGATGCAAACACAAATCATTTATTAGCCCAAAGAGTATTACCATTAACAAGACTTAGACCTGGTTATAGACATATAAGACTTAGATCACCACAAAATCAACCATTACAACTATCTACCTTATTCGTATACTCTAGAACTGAAGAAGAAAGTCTTGATACAGTTGAAAATGGTGAAGCTCCAAATACTCCTGGAGCTATGATGGTACCTGGTACAGAAAAAGTAGTTGGAAGACTTGGAAAAGAAAAGATAAATGAACAAGAGGTAACAATGCCTGAAAGTGTAACTGTACCACTTAAAAGACGTATGTTCTTCTTAATGGTATATGGAGTTGTTCCTGATGAACCTTATACTATATTAAAAATAACTCAAGAAAGTTCTACACAAGAAGTTATCGTACAAGCATTACAAAAAGCAGGATTAGGAGCTGATCGTGCACAAGATTATATTCTTGTTGAAGAAGTTGCTAGAAGTTGGGAAAAGAAAGATAGAGATATGCCTGCAACACAAAGAGTACTTGATTTACATGAAAGACCATTACAAGCACAAGCACAATGGCAAGGTGAAGGTAGATTTATATTAAAAAGAATGGGAGATGATCCAAGTAGTAGAGCATGGTTATCATCAATAAGAAGTACATCAAGTATATCAACTGGACGATCATCAGGTGATTTATCACCACAAGCAATGCAACAAGGTGGAAGAAGTTGGGATGATCATGATAACTTCCTTGTATGTGTTTATAATGTCTCACCAGAAATACCATATGCAATACTTAAAGTTCCATTAGGAAGTTCAGCACAAGATGTTCTTGCACAAGCTTTAGTTAAAGCAAGACGTTTAGAAGATCCAGCTAGATTTGTATTAGTTGAAGAACTTGAATGGGGTGGTTCATCACAACAATCACAAGCACCACAAAGAAGAAGACAGCAAAGAGTTGTTGCTGATGATGAAAATGTTTATACAACACAAGCACATTGGCAAACATTAGGAAGATTTGTATTAAGAGAAAGAGGAGAAGCAACACCACCAACTGGTCGTAGAAGAACTGCATTAAATCTTAGAGCTGCAACATTAGAAAAATTAAGTAAAGGTTTAAAAAGAGCTGATAAACAAACAGTACATGAAGTATTAAGTGATCCTTCATCAACAGGTAAACCACCAAGATCTAGACAAGTAAGTGCAGGAGAAACTAAATCAGTTAGTAGTACTGAAGGATCATCTTCAAGAACATTTAAAGCTAAACAAAGAGAAGTACATTCAGAAGGTGAAACTTTAAGTGATGATGAAAGAGATAGAAATGCAGTTTCAAGATTAAAGAAAGTTTCATTAAAAAAGTTTAAAGTTTGGAAATGAAATTTGCATATTTAAATTTTATGATATTTTTGCATTTTTTTAAAAACAACATCTTCTAGTATTTTCCCATTAAAAATAATTTTACATTGTTAAAAAAAAAACTTTTTTTTAATTAGAAAAAAATGCTAAAAATATCATTGATTTAAATATGAAAACGTATTATTAGAAAAAAAAAATGCCAAATTCTAGTCACCAAAACTATACTGTGATAAAACATTAAAAATATATAAACATAAAATAAATAAATGACATTAATATATGAAATAAAATGACGATTGAATAAGAAATAAAAAAAATCATTAAAATGTTTAAGTTTATAATAAATATTTATCTTAACAAAAAAATATATAAAAAAATATTACGCACATAATTGTAAAAAAAATACTGTTAATTGATTTTTAAAAAAAAATATTATAATTTATTTCTATGTGCATTGTACAAAAAAATGAAAACTCTTATCGGTGGTGTCTCTAATTACGATAAAAAAATGTATTTTCATCTTTATATTTTCTATAATATTATCTTTCATATCATACCCAACTTAAAAATAAAAAAGTTATCTCTTCTAAGAATGTGAAAAATAATATACATACCTTCCAAACTTTCGCACACAATTTTGTTACTAAAATTAATATTGTACAAAAAAGATATAAATAATTAAAAAGAAAAATATATTGTTAACTTTTAGTATAGTATATGTGTGTGTTTTTGCTAGTAATAATTAAAATATGAAATTTGTTACGAGTAATAAATAATTAAAAATAATATATTTAAAATAAAAAGAATGTAGATAAATAAATATAAACATTTCTAAAGTGTAAAAAAATCATTATTATTATAATTTATACTGAAAATTACTTTATTTCGACAGAATTTGTTTTATAAAAGGGGGTAGCATTCATATAACAGTCCACGCCATATGTAAGCATTTAATAAGATGGACTCCGGTAAGGAAAAAAAGCACCCAAATTGCCAGATTAAAAATTAGTTGGCAATATTTTTGAGAGAATTGATGATGATAGATTTTCAATTATCTGAGAAAATAACAAAGTTTTAAAGAAAGCAGCAAAAAAAAAAAAAAAAAAAAAAAAAAAAAAGTACGTTTACCTTAAGCTGAACAATGTTATTTATTGATCCAGTATGGCTTCGAAGCACATTCAGTATGACATCATGCGAATACATCCTTTTAAGGTAGTTAAATGGCATAACAAAGTGTCGGATATTTCAGATATTAACTCTGTTAAATATTCATCACCTACCATATATTTACCTGAAGATTAAAATCCTACTTAATATTTCTGAAAAATTAAAGTAATTTTCAAATAAATTATAAATATTCATCTTATTTCTATAGTGAAAAGAAAAAAATCTAATCACCAGGTACTTTTTTAAATACCAATATTAAAAAATGCTTAAAAATCATTATAAAAAAAATTTAAATAATATATAATATGAAGAGCCTATCTACTTGTTCTTAAAAATATTTAAAATAAAGGAATAATAATAATAAAATATATTATAATAAAAAAAAAAAAAAAAAATACAATAAGAATATATATGAGAATTTTTAAAACAGAAAAAAAAATTGTAAAATACTTAATAATACTGTGAAGTTTTTTAAGAGTTCCCCAAAAGTTTCCTATATAATATATTAAAAATAAATACTTCTACAAGTAAAATAGAATATATTACGGCCTTTGTACATTAGTTAAAATAATAAAAATAAAATTATATTGAAAATACTATTATATAAAATCCTGTTAAATTTGTTAAATTAATTTATTTCATTGTTTATTGTAAATTTAATTATGATAATAAAAAGTATCACTGTTTTCTATAAAAAGACCTTATGAAATTTTTAACTTTTTTTTATTATTGTTAAACAAATAGCTGGAATGAAATTTACAATTTTATAACTGCATAATACTAGAAAGAAGATACTCCTAATCAGATGTATTTCAAAAATATTAATTTATTTATTCTGTTTATTTTGACAAATAAATAAATTGATCCATTGTGTACTCTAAAAAAAAAAAAAAAGTTCAATACTTCAGTTACGAATCCTAACTTATTTGAGATAAACACTTTTGAGTTATTATTAGCAGCCAAAATAATTTAATTAAGCAAATTATTAACAATAGCTATTTTAAGTTTGTTTTAAGTTATATCAAGCTATTTGACGTTAAAATAGCTATGTTAGTAATTTGCTAAAATGAATTAATTAAGCTGCTCGTAATAACTTACAAGTATAAGTGTATAACTCAATTAAGTTGAAATTTGTAACTAAAATAATGCACTTTTTTTAGAGTGATAAAATCTAAGAAAACGGGATACATCAGATTAATATCTTCTTTCCTGCAGTTTTAGCAATCTATTCATCATTATGGATATTAAAATGGTAATATTAAAATTTAATGTATATATAAACAAAATCATTCTTTATTTGATTCTAAAGCTATTCATTTTATTAAGGAATCCAAAATAATATATTCATTTTTTTGTGTGCATTCAAAAAGTTAAAAAATAAAATGTTATTTAATCATTTAAATTTACACAAAAAATGGGCTATAATATAAATATATGTATTCTCTTCCTTGTTTTTATTTATTTTAAGCATCCTTTTTAAAAGAAATTGTTCAATAACCTTTTATAAATGTTACCAACAACTTAAAATTTAAGCTATTATTTATTGATATTTAAATTACATATTTATAAGTAAAATCGATAATTTAGCATTAATATTTTGTTTTGTTGTAAAATTAGAGTAAAATTTATTTAAGTTGTCTTTACAATAGATTTTAATTTTTTACGTAAAGAAAAGAATTTTGATTTTTATGAAAATACTTTAATTTATATGAAAAAATTTACATCTATTGTTAAAACTGCTTAAAGATAGAAGCCTTGTTAACAATATTGGTTTTTATAATTAAAAATACGAAGGAAAAACTTTGATTGTTACGTAAACAAATTTACGTGAAGAAGAGTCCATGGTTTATTGTTAAGTGGAATTCTCTTGTGTAAAAAATTAGTATAGTTGTAAACAATAATTTTTATTAAAAGCATAGAAAACCTTGAACAAAAAAAAAAAAAAAAAAAAAAAAGTCTAATATCCTAACAAAATTTAATATCAACTCTGATTTGGACGGAGTCATTGATTTCTAATTTATTTTCCATTCAACAAATGACATGCGGGTTTATGACGTTACAGCTCACCTATTTCCACGCGCGTGGATCAGTCAGCTGCGACGTAGTAATCCACATCTGCCGTTTTGTAAATGGAAAATATATTACAAATCAATTACTCCATCCAAATTAACATTGATATTTAGGTATGTTAGAATATTAGATAAGTTTTTTGTTCAATGTGTTCTACACTTTTAAGTGGAATTAATTAGCTTTTTCACTAATTTTTAGCTAATTGTTAAAAGGGCTTAAATCTAAATTTACAACTTTGACAAAAATAAATTAATGCAACTTCATCAGTTCAACTTAAATGAGAAGAATCGACCAAAAATATAGCGTTCATAAGAAATTGCAGGTCATTTCTTACAATAAAAAAAGATTTTCGTGTGTTTTAAATAATTTTTGTTTTTTATTACCCTGTAATAATCTATGTATTTTTATATTTATTTTTTAGTTTATTTATTTTTACTCTTCTTACCAAAAATATATAAAAAAAAAATGTAAAATGTAAAATAAAAGAAAAAAATAAATTCCAATTTTTCCATATCAAGTTAATAAAATCTGTAAATAATTTTCCACTTTTATATAATATTATGTATATTATATCTATATATATAAATATATAATACTTCTCTAATTATTTATAAATATAATAATAATAAAATATATTATTATATAATTAAAAAAATAATATTATATGTTGATTCTCTGAATAAAGAAAAAAAAATGAAAAAAATCTTTAAAATAAATTTTTGATGTTTTTATTTTATTCCTCTTTCAATCAATGTTAATAAATATAGTTTAAAAAAACGTTATTTCGACTATCAAAACACAAAATTTGAGGGTTGGGGAGGGGGAAGTAATAATAATGAAATGCCATCCTTTTCAACATTGAACTAAAATGAAAAAAAAAAAATAATAACAAAAATACTATAAATCTTATAGGCGTATAGAGTATATCAAGAAGAATTGATTTATAAACTTTATAATAATTCTATTAAAATATTTTTAGTATATTATACATAAATAGGGTTTATGCATTCATGTTCAAGTCGATACCATATTAGATCACTCAATAACAGGGGCAGCTAAGAAAAGACCTTATTTTGCAGATTACAAATACTATAAGCAATATTTTTAAGAGTATTATTTCATATTTTTGATAGGTTGAATTAGTTTGTCCAGTTGAGATGCTAATTCAATCTCAAGTATGTGAGAAAAATAGTAAGGACAAAATATTAGCAGATTTTCGAAAGAAAATAGTCATAAACAAAGTTTGTCCTATGCTGAGCAATGTTATTCATTACTTCAGTATGGCATTCAAGCGCATTAAATATGACGTCATGTGCACACAACCTATACAAAAGAAACATATTATTATGTATTAAAAATAATAATTAAATTTTAGTACATAATAATTTCAATATTATAGAGATGACATGTCAGATAACATGTTAGATCCTGCGAAAAAGACATATGTCCAGTGGAAATTACCCTTCTTCTATTTCTTCTATGATTTCAATATGTAAAACTTCGATTTCATTAATATATGCGTTTTAAATATATATTTGTATGTTTTATTACGATTTTTTGGTATTATATTATAGAATCAATTTTTTTAAGCCCCTGCAAGTTAGGCACCTTGTTATACAGAAGTGTATAAAAAGTTGCATAACTTACAGGATACTTAAAAATTCAAGAATTACAAAGTACAAACCACGCTGACTTCTAAAATAAAAGTTGAAATTCAAAATGAACACCAGATTCATGTTTTACGGATCTAAATTGACAAGAAAATATGTTTATCACAATTTTTTTAAATTTTTACTAAAATTGTTTTTTACCGATATCTTGTTAATTTAGGAATATTTTGAAAAATTGTGCCCAGATATGTAATCAGCAGATCAAGAGCTTTCTACCAATGTGCATAATGTTGGGTTTCTTGGCAAAAAATATTTTAGCTTATAAAAGAAAGAAGGTTAGACACTTGCTTGTTTTTGTGACCTTGAAATTTTGGGATGCGAAATTTAACAATGTGCGTATCGTTAGATAGATCTTGATATGCTGATTACAGATCTATGGTTAAAAATACTCTTCACCCCAAAATAAGGGCGAAAATTAAGTTTAAACTCAATTAAAAAAACACTTTATTTTTTATTACTTTTAAGCAAAAGAAAAGTTCCATGGAGGTCCAAGATTTAATGTTTCGAAATAAAATTGAAAAAATATAAAAATCTACCCTTAAATTAGATAAAAAGACAACAAGAACTACACTTAAATTTCATGTATTCAAATCTCTTGATTTATATTACTTGAGAGATTTCAACGATGGTTTTTATCAGTGTTGGAGTCTAATACTATTTTACTCGAACCGACCAGGAACAGTTAAAAATTTTTCGAACACGCTTTGTACATGAACAATTCAAACTTTTTGCAAGTTGGAAACACATCACGAACTGCAGTTCGTGTTCGATCGAACAGTTCGTGAGAGTTTGAATATATCATTAAAATAATATTAGACAAATAAACAACCTTTTTTTGTCACTAATTTTTATTTACTTGTATATTTTTTATGTATATTATATAAGTAATGAAAATGGTTGAAACTCCTATAATGTTACATAAATATATAAACCAATTTTTAATAGTTATTATTTAATTAAATTTTTAACAACTAAAATTTAATTGCAATAGTGTTCAATTTAGTGTTTGGAATTTCGAATTAAACTTAGCAGTTAAAAGAATGTTCATTGAGCACGCACTCAAATACCTCAAAAAATCTAAATAAATACGCACATATGCAAATGAACTGTTTGAGTGCGTGTACTGTTCAAAAACTGTACAAAATAGCAATCGAAAACCCCCAAGACTGTTTTTTACTAAAATATTTTTTCTTATTTTAAAAAAACTCTTCGTTGCTTAATTTTCTATTAATCAGACTGAAATTTTCAAACTACCCTAAGATTTAGAAGAATTTTTATTTATTTATTCTTGAATTATTCTTGAATAACAGATGATAGAAAGAGTCTTTCAATACTTTTTGTAGAAACTTTGATAATTATGCTAGTAAAATGCAAGGGTCTATTCATTCACGTTAAAGTCGACGCCATGTTGGATAACTCAATAACATGGGTGGCATAGGAAAAAAAATCATTTTGCCAGTTTTAAAACACTATGCAATATTTTTGAGAGCATTGATGTTGTTAATAGACCCCTTGCACATCCTTGCGCTTTGTCGCCATGTTTGTGGTGCCTAATGCATAGTCCAGCATAGGGGAAACTTCGTTTTTCCTCATTTTTCACATAAAAAATAGTTTAATTTAACTCAACAAATTTTTCTCATGTCCTTCGAGCTTATTAGGAGCTAGGAATAAGGTTTTGATTGAGGTTTGAAGCTTCTTTTGCTATTAAAAAAAATAAAAATGATGTTTTTCCTATGCTGGCCTATGTATTCCTGACCAACAAAATGGCGGCTCTTAAATATGAGTGCAAGCGGTCTATAGGTTGAATTAGTATCTCAAGTATGTGAGAAAAATAACAAATAACAAAAAATTAACCGATTTCCCGAAGAAAATGGGCTTAAATGAAGTTTGTCCTATGCTGAGCAATGTAATGCACTACTCCAGTATGGCCTCCAAGCGCAATAAATATGACGTCATCCGCATACACCCTATACATAACAACATAATTTATAATTATTATACTACAGCATAAGTTAATATGTTCAGCATAATAATTTATTAATAATTACAAAATAACAATATTTGTGCTCTACAATATATAAGAATTATTGAATATAGCATAATTTACAGTATTCAACACTGGTATAATTTTTATTAATAATAATAAAAAATAACAATTAAAAATATTTTCAAGACACCTTAATATTACCTATAATTTCAGGTATACAAAAATCTCTCATTAATAAACGAAAACAAAGGTTACAAAATTTAAAAAAGAAAGATAAAAATAATTAAATAAAATAATAGTGATGGATAAAGCATATCTATCAATATTCAATTTAATATTCAATTCTATTAGACAAATATTTAATTTCCCTTCATTCGTAACCTTGACATTTAACCAAAGTGAAGGTCGTTCTTGACTCGACCATATAAATAGATATGTTACCTCGATTAAATACAAGTTGTATGAAATTAGGGTGCAGTTTGTTATACCTAAAAAATTTATAGAACGCAATAAAATCTTTTATCCTTAATGTGATTAAAGATCATTTAGATATCATATTTCTCGGTCCTCATTTTCTTTCTTTTTTTTTTTTTTAATTTTATATTATTATTATAAAAATTAAACATGTGAAAAGAAAATTCTGGAAGTTAAACCTAATTTTTTGGCTTGTTAGGTAAATGCATCGACTATTACGCTAGATACTAAAAACCTATAATGTTTATTATTTATTATTCATTGTCTTTCAATATTCTGATAAGATTATTTTTCTTTTCCTTTTCCTTTTTTTTTTTTTCCTTTTTTTTTTTTTTTTTTTTTTTTTTTGCAAATTATTAAATTATTATTATTTTATTTGGTTGCAACCTTGTTGATACAAACCATTTTTCCAAAACAAAAGCATGGAGCATAAGTTTGCTTTGCTATGTACTTTCTGCTTCAAAACAAGGAAAAAAATTGAAGATCACAGATAACTTAATACTTTTTTAATGTTATTGCAAATTGGAGGGGATGAAAAGGTAACACACTTACGAAAACTTCTCACTTTAAATATTTTTAGTGTGAATTAGTAATTGTAAAAATGTATTCACTTATTCACAGTTTATTAAAAATGATTACCAGCTTTCATTGGGCAAAATGAACTAAACCCTCAAATTAACCCAAATGTATTACAATACAGTAATAGATAAAATACATTCACGTATTTATTGTATTTGTTTTAACGTTGTGCAGCAAAATTTTACATGTTATTGTTTTAAAAGTTAATAATTGTTTTGCTGTGCAAAGTTACAAAAAATATGTAAATGCATCTTAACTATAACCAAAACTATTGCCCAATAAAAGCCGTTATTCATTGTTATAAAAATTATCAATTAAATTTATGACTAAGTTTGCAAGAATGAAAAAAATAAAAAAATAAATAATAATAATTTTAACACTTTATACGTTATTATAATTTTGATTTAAAATATGTTAAGATTAAGTTTCAGATTATTTCATTAGCGATAAAGATCAATGATAATAAAAAAATTCCTTGTTTTTAAAACTAACAATCATTTACTGTATTTTCACGCTTTAGCTTTCCCACGCAAAAGTATTGTTTTTATTTGATAACGTTTATTGCTTAACCAAATGATCGACCAGATTAATTTAGAATAATAACAGCTAAAAAATTGTAAAAAATTTATTACTTGTATATTATATAAAACTATGAATGAATGAATGAATGAATGAATGAATGAATGAATGAATGAATGAATGAATGAATGAATGAATGAATGAATGAATGAATGAATGAATGAATGAATGAATGAATGAATGAATGAATGAATGAATGAATGAATGAATGAATGAATGAATGAATGAATGAATGAATGAATGAATGAATGAATGAATGAATGAATGAATGAATGAATGGATGGATAAGTAAAAATAAATTTTAAAAAAAGACACAAAATATCTATTTAAAATTTACATTTCTCGTAAATTAAATTTTCCTTCTAATTTTCGTTCTAATTTAGCATTATTTATGTTATCATAAATGCAGCATAATAAATTATTTTTTCCGTGAAATACAAAATTTAAAACGAATTTAATTCCTTTTTAAAGAAAAGAAAACAATAACAACTAATTTATTAGAAAATTATTAGAAACTTAAATTAAAACATTATTATCTTGTATAGATATTTAAGTAAAATTCCATTGATAGATAAATATACTGTATAATATTATTAGTAATCTGTGTTTAATATAACAAGAAGAAGAAGACGCTCAGCGAAAGTTTCATCGTACGGTGTCCCCAATTTAGAAGCCAAGTTTTAATTGTTTGACCTTTCAACCAATACACGGTGAAAAAATAGTTTTAAATAGCGTTAAAAATAATTTAAGTACATGGAAAGAATAAATTACGTAATTTATGCTCCAAGTATGTCATATGTAATGCTAAATCATAGTAATAGAATTTAGTTTGCTGTGCAATTAAATATTTATGCTATATAACATAGTTATATTATGAAGTGCGGCATAAATTATACTGTATTAAACAAATTATGTTGAAAATAGGGTGCATCCACATGACGTCATATTTGATGCGTTTCGACGTCATACTGGAGCCATGAACAACATTGCTCAGCATAGGACAAACTTCGTTTTTGGTTATTTTCTAAGCAAAATCCGTCAATTTTTGTTATTATTAATTTGTTACCGGAAATAGATCTCGGCAATCGGGCAAATTTGGAAAAGAAGACGTACGAAATCGCACTTGCTACCTTACATTACCTATACAATTTCATTGATACAAAAAAAAAAAAAAAAAAAAAAAAAAAAAAAAAAAAAAAGATGCAAAACATAATTATTTAAAAATATCAATTATTTTCAGGAGGTGGAGGGGCTGACGTCAAGTTTGCCTCCCCTAATTAATTGCTAATTATCTCAGGAACGAAACTAGCACAAATGTCAAACTCTTCGGCACAAACCAGCAAAAATGATTGCCGAAAAAAAATTTCAAAATTCATTGGGGGGGGGGGGGGGGTCTCGACTAGTTAGCCACCCTTCATTAAATTTTAATTATTAATGTAATTAGAGTAGCACAAACAAAAAGATTTGCAGCACAAACCAGCACAAACGATTGAATAGGATTTTGTTTTACAATATTAATGGAGGGGGGGGGGGGTGCGTCAAGTTCGACCACCTAATTAAGATTCTAATTAACTGGTTTGTGACATGTGTTCTTCTGCTTTGTACCGCTAATGTGTGAAAGACAGAAAAATAAGTAAATTACAACATTATTGATAACATTAAAGTTATCAATGGCAAAAACTTGGAAAAAATCATTTTTTTATTATTATTTTTTTGAAACATATCACATCACTTTAATATCCTCATTTAAGTTTAAAAAAACAATATTTACATAAAAAATATATATAATATAATATTCATAAATAAAAAAATGACTAAGATTTTGATTAATTGATAATTTTGATAATTAATTTTGATTTTGATAATTGTTATGTTAACCTAATTGTTGAATTGTTGTTAAAAGAAATATTACGCAATTAAAATTTAATTAAATACGGAACTGTACCGTATATATACATATATATATATACATATATATATATATATATATATATATATATATATATATATATATATATATATATATATATATATATATATATATATATATATATATATATATATATATATATATATATATATATATATATATATATATATATATATATATATATATATATGCATCCTACTATAAACAAAGAATTAAGTAGATATGTAAACACTTATATATAGATGCATAGATAAGGTGTCATTAATTAAATAAGGTGAATTAATTCACCAGAGCGCATCTCCCACGCAGCCTACACGAGCGTGTGCGAGAGAAAGTACTTTCTTGACTAAAATCTGTGACTATCGCTTAGCTATAGTAAATAATGTAAGTTTTTAAAGCTACACATACATGGTGATGCATTTTATTAAATCGTAAATCGTGAAATTAGCACCACTTGCAATAAACGTGTTTTTGTTATATTTTTTTAAAGTCTTTATGTTAGTAATTTTTAATAATAAATGCATTAGGAATATTTAAAATTATTTGATATTATATCTGTTTACTGCAAGTGGTCAATTATGGTATTTTGCTTGAAAGAGCTCATTTTTTTTAAAGCTTACTTGAAGTATTATTATTATCATTTTTTAAGATGCATTGTAAAAAAAAAAAAAAAAAAAAAAAAAAAAAACAAAAAAAAAACAAACATCCACTTATACTTACTATAAAACGTAGTATATCTATTATGTAATATTATATTAATTTACTTATATAAGTAAATAAGACATGAAAATTATCACTCCCAAAATTTACATTAAAGGCGTAGGACACCTTGAACAAAAACCTTGTCTAATATCCTAACATACCTGAAAATCAACGTTAATTTGGCCGGAGTCATTGATTTCTAATTTATTTTCCATTCATAAAATGGTGCGTTCGAACAATATGACAATATGCGCTTAAAATAAGTGATCTGTGAAGTCATAGTCCGGACGCATCATTTTGCGAGTGCAAAATACTCGTATATTAGAAATCAATTACTTCGGCCAAATCAACGTTTATATTCAGATTATGTTAGGATATTAGACAAATAAAATTTTCGTTCAAGGTGTTTTGCACCTTTATTTTTTTTTTCTGTTGTCCTTTATCTTCCCCCTTTATCTTCTTCTTCTTTTTCTTTTTTTTTTTTTCATATATAACTATTGAAAGGTTGTCTCTTCCTCGTCGTTTCGAGAGAAATTAGTGCACCATGTAAATACCATCTAAAGTGTAAGTTACACATTATTTACAATGCGTCTATAATTTTATTTTTAATTTTTTTTTAAGGGACTCTTTCTTTGAAAAAAAAAATATATATATTTACTAAATTTTTTTCTATCAGTTTTATTTAAAATTATAAATACATTAATTTAATATATTTAAAATTACAAAATTACCCTAATAAACTCATTTTTTTTCTGCCTTAATCTTTTTAAATATAAATTATTATACATATTCCTAGCTGCTATTTTATTTATATTTTATTTATGCAGTACACAATGAGTACTACAGTATTATGGCAATGGCAGCATGGTTAGGGAAAATCATGGTAATATTCTAAAAGTGAGATTGTGTGTATGAAAAGTGGATTACATATTATTGATTTTTTATGTTTATGGAAGTGTCACAAGTTATTTAACTATTTAAAGCTAATTAATTATATATTTATGTTAAGTTTTGTAGTTCAAGAAACTTGTGATTCAATAATTATAAAAAAAAAATAATAATAATAAATAAACAGAATAATCAAAATACATAATGTCATTTGAAAGGCAATTGTATATTTTTACATAATATGCATTCTAGAATAAAGATCATTCTTCATTCGTATATTATACTGTATAACTAAAAAAAAAAAAAAAAAAAAAAAAAAAACTGAAAAGGAATAACTATTGATTTGAAAATGAAGTTTAGTTGGAATGAAAAAGTTTAAGAAATGATAAATTATTATTGTATATATATATAATTAAAATTGTTGTTTACTTTTTAGTTTTTCTTATATTAATGCTTATAATGGACCCTGCGTGTTCTGCTACTAAAGTAATGACTAGACGATATTACAATCAGATTGCAAAGATGACATTTATAAAACATGTCTTCAATATTATAAATAAATATTGTAAATAAAAATATGAGACTTGCATGGCAGTTTATAAATAAAAAATTAGGTAAAAAGGTCTCAAATATCGATGAACAAATAATTAAATATTTTGACAATAATTCACTTTTTGAAGTTGCTAATAACTTTGCTACTGAGTTTATTAGTGGAGTACAAAATATTATTCATAAATGTGACATAAAATTTCAAATTATGCCTAATAGTGAAACAAATGTGTCGTTCAACATTCCAATATTAACTATTGAAAAAGCAAAAAAAATTATAAATAGTTTTGATATTAAAAAAGCTCCCGGGGAGGATAAAATAACTGTGCAGGATATTAGATTAGGAGGGGAAAATATGATTGAAGTTTTAACAAAATTTGTAAATTTATCTTTAAAAAAGTGTGTTTATCCTGAAAAATTGAAAATGGCAGTAGTAAGACCAATATATAAATCTGGTAAACACAATGATTATAGTAATTATAGGCCAATTGCATTATCTGATATAGTTGATAAAGTGTTGCAAAAACATATTACATTAAACTTAATTGATTATTTAAGAAATAATAATATCATTCATGAAAATCAATTTGCCTTTCAAAAGGGAAAATCTTGTGTAAAATTAATTATTGAATTTTCTGAATATATAAATACTGAGTTGGAAAAAAATAATCACATTCTTGTATTGTTTGTTGACCTATCAAAAGCATTTGATACTTTATTGCATGAAATTGTTATACAAGAGCTGGAAAGGATAGGAGTTGTTGGTCCAGCTCTTGAGTTAATTAAATCATACTTAAAAGATAGAAAAATTGTGGTGGAAATTAATAAAATTAGGGGCAATGTTTTTGAAGTAAATGTTGGAGTAGGTCAGGGTACAAATATTTCCCCGATTTTATTTTTAATTTACGTTAATACATTGTTTTCTATACTAAAAAATTGTAAGGTACTAATGTTTGCAGACGACCTTGCAATAATAGTGTCACATAAAAATTTTAAGGAAGCAGAAAATATATTACAAATAAATATTAATCATTTAGCTCACTGGGCACATGATTATGGTCTAATAATAAATATTAAAAAAACTAAAGTCATTCATATTTATAATAGTTATTTAAGAAAAGATGAGGTAGTAAATGTAACTATTCATACAAATGATTGTTTGCACAATTTTAGGTTTAATTGCTCATGTACTAAAATTGAGCAAGTATCATCCCATATTTATTTGGGAACAATTATTGACCAAGATTTTAAGTGGAACTTACATATAAATAAAATTATAACAAAAATTAAACAAACTATTCCAGCTTTTTATAATATAAAACAATTAGTTGACAAAAAAACGTTAAGAAATTTATATTATGCAATTGTTCATCCATTTATTTTGTACTGTATTGCAGCCTGGGGATTTAATACATCTGGTGCCATGACTCAATTAATTAAAATGCAAAAAAGAATTTTAAAGGTCATGAAACAAGGTGATAAATTTGGTTATAATGATAATGTATTTAAATATTGGAACATATTACCTATTGAAAGTCTGGCTAAAGTTGCATTAATAACCGAGAAATACTCTAAATTTAAAGGCGATACTAAAAGTTTTGTATATAACACAAGAACATGTAATAAAGAGCCATATGTAACACCAAAATATGTAAATAGATTTGGTGAAAGAACTCATAAAATAATATTGCCTAAACTTTGGAATGAACTGCCAAATCATCTAAGAAACTTAAATGATGAAAAAATTGTGAAAAAAGAAATAAAAAATTGGATGTTTAAAACACTAGAAACTTTAAATTAAGTAAAGAAAATTAAATAATTATTTTAAAAGGTTTATTTTATTTATATATAAAGAAAAATATTATTTTATTTAAAAATCATAATACAAATTGTGGTAATGATATATCGTAGTATTAGAAAATAATGTGGTACACTTACATTATTAAATATATTATATTATTTAAATACTAAAAAAACTGTATAATTATTTTATTGATATTCGAACCAGCCGACAAGATCCAAGTGAGGATCTTGGCTGGACGAAAAATGTATATCAAAATGTAACGAAGAATTTTAAATAAAAAAAAAAAAAAAAAAAAATAGAAAATTAATGTCATTAGTCATTATTATATATAAAAATGCTCTTTGATTGATTTTTAATTACTAATTAGGGTCGGACTGGCACTCAAAGGATCTTGTCCGCGAAATGGGTGTAACACCCATTTCTAGGGGCCACATCCTGGTTACGCCCCTCATAGGGCCTTAGGGGCCTCCAAATAGGGGGCGCCACATCCGCTATTGCGGACTTGCTCGTATGGCGAGTCCAAGGAACAACTGTTTTGAGGTTGACTGTAAGTGATTTCGCTCACATCCGCTTACGTTTCTACTTACTACGCATGCGCAGTATGTCGAAGCAGATGTGAACAAAATCGCTTATAGTTACATTCAAAACATTATTCTATAATTATTCAATAGAAAAAAAACACTATATAATATAGTAATTTCTAACATAGAAATAACATTTATTTAAAATAAATAACGATGAATATTACTTAAATACGTCACAATAGGAAATAATTTACTAATTTAACATTAAGACAATATATCATGTATATATTATTTATTTTAATACATTGTTATAACTGAAGATTTAATGTATTGTAAATATTATAATAATACTTTGCGTGCTTACAGAGTGAAAGTAAAAAAAAAAAAGTTTATTTCGTAATCCACAAACTCATCTGCTTCACTATACGAGATAGAGAGAGCTTTCACATCTTTGCAAATATGTTTATTATTATTATTTTTTTATACTTCGTGGAGGTTCTAGATAAATGTTTTTAATTGGATAAAACAGTAGGACAATGCGTTTTTTTTTTTTTTTTTTTTAAATTTTTGTTAACTTACATAAAATAAATTTTACGGAAAGAAAAAAGGAGTATCTTTGCTTACAGTAGACAGTATAAGTTATCTCGTTATCTCCTATATTAAGAAGGTCAGATCGAATGCGCTAGAGCCCCTTAGCAAAGTTACGACAACCCCAAGATAATGCTGTCCCTCAACACAATGCACAGTAGATGAAATCAGAAATCACATACAAACTGGCTACGCAAATATATATATATATTTTTAAGGGTTGTTACTTGTTGTCGCTTCTCTGTTAAGGATCTCTAGATTGCGTGCCACTTAAAAGCATAGACCACCTTGAACAAAAAACATGTCTAATATGCTAACATACCTTAATATCAACGTTGATTTGGCCGGAGTCATTGATTTCTCATTTATTTTACATTCACAAAATGTCAGCTGCAGGTTTATGAAGTCATAGCGTGCCTGTTTCCACGCGTGTGGACTAGTGAGCTGTGACGTCATAAACCCGCATTTGACATGATCTGCATGATCAAAGGGTATAGTTTTTCATTTTGGGTTCCAATGGTCGGGACTAATTAGGTACCGGTCATTTATTTTTGACCCGTTCAAACTAACGTTGATATTTAGGTATGTTAGGATATAAGACATGAGATTTGTGTGCAGGGTGTTGTATTCCTTTGGGCGCCTAGAGAAGACTGCGTAAACTAGTGATTTGCTGTAAATCAAATGACTCTTGTAGTTCTTGCAGGTCAGGTGTTCGTCAGGTGCTGAAGTGGCATGCATTAGATCTAAAATTCTTAGCATAGGAGAAAACCTACTGTATGTATAGGGTGTGTGCGCATGACGTCATTCTGACATATGAGTGCTTTTCGATGCTCTTCTTGAGTAATGATAATGAATAATATTGCTCAGTAAAAGGACAACAAAAAAGACTTCAAAAAGAGGACAGCAAAAAGTTAATTTAGCAGACAAAATTATATGAAAATTCAAATTTTTTCTTACGCCTGCGGCGAGCAAAACTTTGCGCAACTTCTGTAAAATGCATTTAATTTATTGTTAAAAAAAAAAAAAAAAAAAAAAGTTTAGTGAGAAAATATAAGCACCAATTGACCAACAATACTAATATAGTGCTAGCAAACGATTTGATGTTCCTGTCACAATTTACTTTTTTTTATGGGGGGAATAAAACGAACAGAAACTTAAAAAATAATAATATATTTATTGTTAAACAAAATAGCTGCCAGTAAACATGTTGATTGAAAATCAGTTTCAACACAATATTATGTTGTACAAAAGTGAACAATTTCTGATTTCGCCCAATAAAAGCCAACAAATATTATAATATATAAAAATTATATTTATTCTTACTGACAATTAATTGTGAGAGAAAAAAATGTAAGGCATGTCAAGGAAAACTGAAATGAGACGCCACTGTGTTGTTTTAGTTACATACATACATGTTATGACGCCATAATCTCTTTCGGGGTGACAAGGACGAATCCTTTCTAGTAACAGGGGTCACAATGATCTGTGGCTTACGAAACCACAGGCTCCACCCTTTAACAGTTTTAACACCACACTCCTCTGGACACCTAATATCAGACCCTGTTTTAGTTAATCCTTTTTAATTTTTAATCACTATTGACTATTAATTCCCGGCTAAATCTATTTGAAGTTATATTATTATTTATTTTACATGTTCATAAGAGCAGTGTGTTACTTTTTATGAGGAACTTGTTACTCGAACTCAAAAGTCGTAAAAAAAATTTGGAGTTATCAAGAGCATACCCTAAGAATGTATGTAATTTATTTATAAATTATTTTTAAATTATAAAACAAAAATATTAAAATAATATATAATATATTATATGAGTAAAAGAATTAGAATAATTTAAAATATTAACAATAGTCAAAATTAATATATGAAAAAAAATTTTAAATACTTTATTTAAAGTATGCGAACAATATTATAAAATAAACTGATTTCTTAAAGAAATTTGCAAAAAAAAAAAAATAAATAAAATGTCATATGCTGAGCATTGTTATTCATTACTTCAATATGGCGTCCAAGTGCTTTAAATATGACGTCATGCAAATAAATACACCCTAAAACACTTTAATTTTAATGCTAAAAAAATATATATTATTATCAATTAATTGTAA
Organism: Ecdyonurus torrentis; assembly: GCA_949318235.1. NCBI lineage: Eukaryota > Metazoa > Arthropoda > Insecta > Ephemeroptera > Heptageniidae > Ecdyonurus > Ecdyonurus torrentis. The sequence continues at coordinate 23,868,257 of OX439133.1, read as the reverse complement.
ATAGGATATTTAGAAATATTAACTATCAGAAGATAGGTAAATACAAAAATTGTTAAAGAGATATAGCCAACAATTTTATTTTTTATTTTTTTTTAATATTGAAATTCAAAATATGTTTATTTATTTCTATCTCCTACAATCATATACAAACATTGCACATTAGCAGGTTCTTGTTCAACAATTAAAACAATGAGAAATGATAGTCAGACTTACACACTAAAAGTAATGCACAATATGCGTGCTAGATAAGAAATAATATAATACTATTATTTCATACAAAGCATTTTTTTATTATTATTATTATTTTTACTGTTATTATTTGTGACTTTTGTGTTATTAAAGGCCCACAGACACCCTGGCTTTTAAGAATCTTTTAGGTACAAAAACAATTTCACAAGTTTTTAAAATCTGATGCGACTATTCCTTCTAATTTAAATATTAAATTAAAGTTCAATCGTTATTTGGTTAAAACAACGATCAGCTGACTTAATTTTTTTATTTCTACTCGTGTTAAAAATTAAAAATTTGAGATCGCGTTTTCGGGAGGTTTAATAACACGATGGTCACTATTAAAAAAAAAACTTTGTTGACTACTCCTTTAAAATTAACATATCAGACCGGAGATAAAAAAAAAAAAAAATCTTCAGAACTTTTTACACTACTGTGCCAAATAAAAATTATTATAATTATAAAAATTTCCACTTTAACAACTTTTACCTATATGCCCCGCAAATAACTTATTTTCAATCATAATTTAAAATGTATTTTTTAAATTAATTATAATAATGTAGTCCTTGTAAATTTAAATTTTATGATACTTAATTTAAAAGTTAATTTAAAATTTAATTTTAAATCTTATTGGTTTACGATATGGCTTAAGTGGAGAGAAAATCATAATTAGATCAAGAATGTACTGCATATTATTGCAAAATTCATATTTCTTCAAAATGAAAAGTACTTTTATTCGTAAGAGTATAATAGACCACTTGCAATAAAATATTATTAATTGTTGCAACGTGCATAAGTGAAAAGGATTTTCACATAATAAATGTATTAAGAATATTTCAAATTATTTTAAAAAGTTTATTCATTGTAAGTGGTATACATTTCCTAAAATAATAATAATAAAATAAAGCCAGAAAAACCAAAACTTCAATGCTAAAGGATAGCTTCGGCTTAGAGTGCAAATGTCGTAATGCTCAAATTTATTTAAGATTTTGACCCTTACTTCTTCTTTTAATAAAGGTCAAAATCACATCAAGCATTCTTATATATATACGACATTTATACTCTAAGCCGATGATAGGAAATTAGAGATCTACTGATGTTTTTCCTAACAAGTATAGGAGGGTACTGGGTGTACATGTTCATGACGTCATATTTAATGCACACGGACGCCACAATCTAGAGTAATGTATAATATTGTTCAGCAGAGGACAAATATTTTTTTTCTTTTCTTTTTTTTTTTTTTTTTGTTATTATTATTTTTCTCACATACTTAAAGCCATAGACCACACAAAACCACATGTGCTTTTTAATGAATAAACATGAAATGGGATCTTCAAAACTGATGACAAGTTTTACCAGAATGATAACGTAGCCCTACGAGAGAGCGTGAAAAAACTGTAAAGTATGCAATTTGCGTGAAAATTTATGTTTATGACGTCATAAACATGCAAAAATTAGTATGAAAATGTTGTGTGGGCTGCATAAATCAAAATGTCTGATCAATGTTATACGGGGCTATTTTTGGGTTTGTTGAGACAAACTAAAATTATTTATGTAAGTCCCATCAAGTGTTTTGTGATATAAATAAATGCTTTATGTTTCTCTTTGGTCTATTCCTTTAAATTAGTTAGTAGTCATAACTAAAGTAATGCACCAATTTTTAGAGTGTATCAATCCATGTATAAATAATTCACAATGTAACTTTATATAGGTGAGTAAGAGTAACAAAATATAGAGTAATAATATTTTATCAAATTATTATCTATCTATATGAAAACTTACTCATGTAATTTTTTTTCTTTCTTTTATTTTATCAGACGTGTGAAAAAAATGTTAACAATTATTATAGCATCACTATCATTGTTCTCTTGCAACAATAGAATTGAGCTGCGTGATTAAAATTTAATTGATGTTTAACGTAATGTTAAAATTATCTTGTATATAAACATGATTAAAAAATTGCACGCTATTTTTAAGACAAGGATTTGACGCTAGCATGTTTTTTTTAACTTTTTTTTATGCTTTTCATTAAAAAGGCCAACAATTAAAAGTCTTGCAAAAAAAGTGTTCGTAGTTAGAGAGAGAGAGAGAGAGAGAGAGAGAGAGAGAGAGAGAGAGAGAGAGAGAGAGAGAGAGAGAGAGAGAGAGAGAGAGAGAGAAATAATAGTATTCTACTGTAGTGCGATAAAATTTGTTACTATCTTGATTTAAAATTCTTTTTTATGGAGTATGAAGCAGCTACATAATTTAGGTTACGATTTTTATTTCTTGTTGGAATTTTTACTAACTTAAACTGTAATTTTTTGCTTACGTGAATTTCAAGAAATGTGGATAAAAAAAAAAAAAAAAGAAAGAAAGAAAAAGACAAGGAAAAGAGAATCAGAAGAATAAGAGAGAAAAAGTCGCATTCCACATTATATTGTTTTTATAAGCTTGCGGAATATACATAACCATAATAATTGTGTTTTAGATATTTCATTTAAATGAATAAATAAATAGATAAATAAATGAATAAATAAATAGATAAATAAATAAATAAATAAATAAATAAATAAATAAATAAATAAATAAATAAATAAATAAATAAATAAATAAATAAATAAATAAATAAATAAATAAATAATAAATAAATAAATAAATAAATAAATAAATAAATAAATAAATAAATAAATAAATAAATAAATAAATAAATAAATAAATAAATAAATAAATAAATAAATAAATAAATAAATATAAAATTTTACAGAAAATTACATGAAATTGCATTGAATTTATAAAAAATTACTCACAATTTAGTAACCAGTTAATAAATTCCAAATGCGGTTAACGCAAGTTAAAAATCTAAACCAATGATTATAATAAAATAACATTTAAATTGTTGCACGAAGAAAAACCAAATTTTTATTGTGAGAAAATAATTTGTATATAATAATGATGAGAGATTGAGAGCTTTGAGAGAGAGAGAGAGTGAGAGAGAGAGAGAGAGAGATACACTACACACAGGTAGGTCACGGAACATCTTCGCTATGTCTCGCAAAGTTGAAATAAAAAAAAAACATTTTATAATTTCGAGGTTACGTTCTTTCTCTTGCCTCTCTCAGTCTGAGATAGATTGTAAGAGAGAGCGGTAGTAGTAGCTCTCACGTGAGCCACTCTGTCTTGTGTTGTTATATACTATAGTTAAGTATAAGTGTAAGTGATTGTGGTTTTATAGTGCGTGTAATACATACACTTTTTTTTTATAAAGAGTTATTATTTTTGGATTATATTAGCAGACCAGCACTCAGTAGGTATGTGTATACATTTTTTTTATTTTTATAATTATTTGTTCATTATTGAATTTTTAATATTTTTTCTTTCTGTCAATGTTTCTTTGTTTATTTACTTTTTTATTTATTTATTCATTTATTTACTCATTTATTTACTCATTTATTTATTTATTTAATTTTTTTAAAATTTTTTATTCATTTATTTACTCATTTATTTACTCATTTATTTATTTATTCATGTATTTATTTATTTATTTATTTTCTTATATATCTATTCATCTATTTAATCGTTTATTTATTATCAGTATTTAAATCATTTCTTGTTTTCGTTATTAAAAAATTTAATTGAAAAAAGCGAAGTTAATATTTAATATAGAATTGAACTTAGAGACCAACAATACTTTGTATCTTATATTGCTAGCAGACGACTTTATGTTAGGGGGGGGGGGGGGGGAGAAGAAGTACCGGATTTATAAATGATATTATTTTATAATCTGTATAGACTGCTTGCATTACAATTTTTGCATTGTTGCAAAAGTTATGAATCACAATGTGTTTTTTTTCCATTTATAAGTTGAGTATAGTTGTTAGAAATAAATTTATACAACAATGTACATTTTCTACATTTCAATACAACAATTTGTTGTCCGTACATGACAATACAATGTGATCAAAATATGAAGACTCGATAATATTGTATTTTATATAAAAACATTAAAATTCTTCGAAGCATATGGAATAAATTTTTATATAATATTCTTTTTATGTCTATACAATGTGACATAAAATGTTAACATTTTTATCGTACAGACTTATGGACTTATTTGATATAAACAAGTCTAAATACTAACTCTCTATAGTTACTGTTTTCAGTACTTGCATTAAAACTTGATGTATCTTTAATCATGAATGTTTCGAGTCTGTTTAGTGAGTCTAAATTTTAAACTATACTAGCCTCTTCTACTCTTTGTATTCTAAACAATATTTATGTCATTTTAGCATAAATGTTGATAAGTTGAAACAGAATAAACAATTATGCTATATAATATGATATTATACTATGTAGCATATTTATTAGTGACGTAGAACACCTTGAACAAAAAAACTTGTCCAATATCCTAACATCTATAAATATTAACGTTGATTTGGCCAGAGTCATTGATTTTTAACTTATTTTCCATTCACAAAATAGCAGATGCGGGTTTGTGACGTCATAGCTTACTAGTTCACAGTCGCGGAAACAGGCAAGCTGTGACGTCATAAACCCACAACTGCAGTTTTGTGAATGCAAAACATTAAATCATAAAACTTAAAGACCAATGACTCTGGCCAAAGCAAAGTTAAAAGTTAGTAATGTTATAGGATATTAGACAAGTTTTTGTTTTTGTTCATCGTGTTCTTTACGCATTTTTTGTTATTATGCAGTATAGTATTAATTATGTTGTGCTGCATAAATATTGCTGAAGAGAAGGTAGTATAATTATTACATAGTTATTTGTGTTTTATACAAAATTAATTAACTTGGTTTAGGAATATATCAACTTTCTATTAAGGGTTGTATATACATGGCTAGTATCTGAAAATTTAAAAAGAAAACTTCTAAACTTTATGATGCCATTTGAAAGTTAACAGTAACAGCTACCTATGATACAATTTTTAGAACTCACGACCATCAGATAAGAGAGAAAATAATTATTGAAATTAACATGGACTAATACTTCAAAAAATTATGATTTAAAATCTAGCATGGTGACCCCGCAAGTTTTTTACATTTTTGAAAATACAACATCCTAATGTATCAGTGTGCAAAATTTCAGATTTTTCTTACTTTGCTTTTTTTAGTCACTTTTTTTTATTTATTTATTTTTTTTTTTTGTACCTAATTTCCCGCCTTAAACAAAACAAACCAAAAGTAAATTTTATTTATTTTGCTTATAAAACAACTTAAAAGTCTCTCTCTCTCTCTCTCTCTCTCTCTCTCTCTCTCTCTCTCTCTCTCTCTCTCTCTCTCTCTCTCTCTCTCTCTCTCTACATTTTTTATTATTACTTTAATGCCAATATAAAACTATTAACCTAATTTAAAATAAAAAAATATTCATTGTTTTATGCATCTTTTAAACCATTTCTTTTTCTTCTTTTAAAATAACCTTTTAAAATCAATTTTTATGATATACATACATTATAAATGAAATAAATACTATAGCTACACGGAAAGAACAGATTACATAGTGTAAGTCTTTCTAGCACTACCACATAATTAATGCTAAATTGAAAAAAAAAACATAATTAATTATGCTGTACAATATAATATTTTTTCTATGTAAAAATTTATTATGCAGTATAGCAAAAATTATGCTGTATAGAACAAATTGTGCTAAAAATGAGCTAGCATAATTATTACGAAGTTATTTATATCCTTGTACCTTAAATTTTTATATAAGATAGTCACTGAATGCAATAAACTTTTTTTTATTTTTTTAAACTTGATAATCAAATTCATTGGGTACCGACGTCGGCATTAGACTCAAACTTTTCTCTTCAAAAAAATCTGAAATTTTGCACAATGATACTTCAGCTTTAAGAGACAATTTTAAATATATAACAATTTTGGGGGGTCACCGTGCAAATTATTTTTATATAATTTTTTGAAATTTTAAGCCCATAAGGCACAATGTTAATAATAATAAATGTTAGCAATAAGCTTTTCTTTTGTTTTTTTTCGGGACGGTCAAACATAATGAAATTTTTATTACGGCTATATAGGTGTGACCCTTAGCTACACAATGACACAAAATTTAGACCCCAAACATTTCTAGTTTATGGGATATAAGGTCGGTACCATACTCCCTTAATAAAGCAATAAGTAAACGATGCGATAATTAAGTTTGCAAAAATAAAAATAATTCTTTGCAAGTCATGAATTCAACGATATTAAGAAAAATAAACAATAATTATATTTATTATGATTAAAAACGATGATTATAAATAAATTATTATTAAAAGGTAATTTAAATCTCATAATATTATACAAATTGATTTGACATTTTATAACATAATTATATTTAATAATAATTTTTAGTGATTTAATAATAATTTTTATATTTATTATAATATTAGTAATTGTATTATAATTTATTATTTTATAATATTAAACATATTTAAATATTTATTCTTTATTTAATATATTAATAGTTTTGCAATAATTATAATATAAATATAATTAAAAACTTGACACAATTGTGCGTGAAAATAAAATAAAGTGTAATAGTCTCTTAGCAAAGCAAGCAGCAAAACAAGCAAACCATAGATAACTGTATTCTGAAAGTTGTATACATCGTGGTCAGATCGTGGTCAGCGATTACATTAAATATAAGTATTTTTGTTAAAGTAATAAGTATTAGAAGTTTTCATCAATTTAATTTCACTAAAGATTTCAAATCGCATAGGATTAAACATTGATATACATTAAAATCTACTATGCAGAAGAATATCTAAAATTTTAAATTCGATATTTTGTAGATATTAATAATTTCAATTATAAATAAAATCACTACCTAATAGAGTTAAATATAGTGTGGTACAGAGCATACAAAATTGACTAATAAAGGAACAACTGTTTTGAAGTCTACTTTAGGCAATTTCTCTTATATATACGCTTCATTTTAACGTACTGCGCATGCGTAGTATGTAGAAACGGAAGCGGATGTAAGCAAAATCACTTAAAGTCAGCCTCAAAACAGTTGTTCCTTTATAAATCAAAAGGTATACTGCGTAGTACTCTTATAATATCACTAGTACTTATCATACTTGCGACGAGCACTAGAGCTTTTACCAGTTTGAATATTTAATAAAAATACAGTGCTTTGACGAATGAGTATAACTCTTTAAAATTTGTGCGTTGGGAGTATAAACGTCGAATATTCCGAGTTCCGAGTGTAAAATTATTATTATAATCGTGCGTTCAGTATATATATATATTTTTTTATTTTTTTTTTAATCGAAATACGAACGATTTTACTTCTTACTATGAACTGACTGGGCCAATAAAAAAACTTTTATTACTGTTTTTATTTTACACTCAAAATGCAAAGTAGTAGAGTCTAGTAGTTTAAAAAACTGATACACAGTGAACATTATTTTGTATATTGTCTTTAAACATTCATATTTATACATCAAATTATCAAATTCTAATACACGTATTCTTATTCTTTTACGTATTTTACGTGTAAAATACGTAAAATTATGAAAAATTCGATACGAGAGATTAATATGTTTACTCTCTTCCAGCGCATGGGTACTGTCTACTAGTTAAATGAATAGAGAATATACTCTAATATTTACGTAGAACCATGCATGTATCTTTTGTATGAACTCAATATACTAACATCGACATTAGCCTGTAAAATATTAAATATTTAATAAAAAAACTATATAAAAAAAAAAAAAACTCATACTTCGGCTTTTTGCATTAAAAAATTGTTTCTACTGGCTTATCGATATAATATGACTCGAGATGGAGATTTAAATTCATGCAATGCTTTATTCAAATAACTGATACATTCATAAACCAATGAATGAATATAACTCAAATTTATAGTGTACAGACGTTTCCATCGTATAGACCACTTGCACTCATATTTAAGAACCACCCAATTCTTGGTTCTTCGATGTTGGTTATAGAAATAAACAGGCCAGCATAGAAAAAAAAAAGAGATTTTTTTTTCAATAGCAAGCTAAGTTTCAAACCTCAATCTAAAGCCTTATTTGTAGGTCCTAATAAGCTAGAAAAATATGAAAAAAACGCTTAAAGTTGAAATAAGCTTTTAATTTTTCCGACAAATGAGGAAAAATGACGTTTTTATGCTGGACAATGCATTAGACACCACAAACATGGCGACAAAGCGCAGGGATATGTTACCGTTTATACTGTAGGTATAATATACATATACTCTCTAACTTTTTAATTGCTCGAATTTTTAAAAAATTATTTCAGTGTCGTATATTTTAACCACGTTTTTGAGCGGCTCTCAGAATGACAAAAATATGTCTCTTTTGTCAAAAATGTAATCTTACTTTTGCGGACACACTACCCACTCTAGAATGCTCAAAAAAGCTTTTTAAAAAAACGCGTAAATTAAGGGGCGTTTTCTGCCCCAATTTTTGTATTTTTATCTCAATTTGTTCGATTTTGTTCATTTTTGTTCTGTTGTATTGAATTATTTAAACATTTGTGCTTTGAGAGCAGAGAGTTTTCATAGTGTACTTCACGATACTAATGCAATAAAATAATTATGATATGTAAAACATATTTAAATTGTATAAAAAGTAATAATATATTAATTCAATATTGCAAAATAAAGATATATAAATTTGTAATATTTAGAAAGAAAAGAAAACTTGTTTTACGACTTAGGTTAGGCGTGCAGAGAGAAGATATAATAATATTCAAATATACATATTGAGTGAGAGTTTTCTTTTTATATATGTATATAATTTTGTCATGAGTCTGTGAGACCTTCACATTTTTATACTATACCGGTGATGTACTGCAATTTACTCATCATTTTGCCGCGAGCAATGTTGACAAGGAAAATTTATGTATAAAGCTCGTTTAGTGAAGGATTTTCAAGGAAATTTTATTATGAAGAAATAATTAGAATTAGGTCTTTAAAAAAATATTATTTCTGTCTGGTAAATTTAATTTTTTGTAAAATTAATTGATTTTCAGAATTTAAAATAACAACTTTTTTTTTTTTTTTGCTTACAATGTAACATATTACATTGTAATTAACAATGTAACTTTGAAAAAGTGGTGTTTCTATGTCTGTGTGATTTATGATAGATCTTACATGTTTAAAAATTGTCAAAATATTTTTTTTATCACTTCTCCATGTAGTTTTAAAATTTATATCTAAAAAATTTTGGAATGCACACAAAAATCGGAGATATTTCAATTTATTGATAACAAAGTTGAGTTTCAGTTTATGCCACATTAATTTTTGTTTTCTGAGGAAACAATTGATTTATATTAAACGTGTTGGCTAAAGTGATCTATTTATATTTTATGTTTATAATGAAACTTATAAGTTGAGTGTGTACCTATAATTATCACACACATTGCGGCGAAATAATTACAGGGATATACCTAATTTTCTTGTTTAGTTTCTATATATTAGCATTACAAGATCATTTTTTTAAAAGATTTGTCTAATCTCTAAAAGGTCTGTCTGTCTGTCTGTCTGTCTGTCTGTCTGTCTGTCTGTCTGTCTGTCTGTCTGTCTGTCTGTCTGTCTGTCTGTCTGTCTGTCTGTCTGTCTGTCTGTCTGTCTGTCTGTCTGTCTGTCTGTCTGTCTGTCTGTCTGTCTGTCTGTCTGTCTGTCTGTCTGTCTGTCTGTCTGTCTGTCTGTCTGTCTGTCTGTCTGTCTGTCTGTCTGTCTGTCTGTCTGTCTGTCTGTCTGTCTGTCTGTCTGTCTGTCTGTCTATTTTTTTCTTTGGTAAAACTACTTCAACTAGCCCGGCAACAACATTCACTTTTACGCGCTTTACGCTAATGACAATAAATAATAATATTAAACTAATTTATGAGGGAATTTTGACACATTAATATGAAAGCAAATTTAGCGGATTAAATAATTGTGCTTTTATTCTAGAAGAAATTTATATATCCCCAAATAAAAATAATGTACTTCAAATTTATAGTTAAATAAAGCTACATCAAATTCAGAATGAGAGAGAGGGAGAGAGAGAAAGAGAGAGAAAGAGAGAGAGAGAGAGAGAGAGAGAGAGAACATTAAATTAAAAATAATAACTGTTTGTAATGACAAAACAACAAAAAAAAAAAAAAAAAAAAAAAAACTGAGACAAATTTTTGATCTACTTTATTTCCGTAAAACTATATTATTCATTTATAATTATGTAAGTTTTAAATTTTGATGTATTGCTCCGTATTTTCGTGGTCATGGAAAGAAAAAAGAAATATAAATATAATAGTAATAAAAACGTAATGATTATAAAGCTAGTTCATTTTCTGCAACCTTTTGATCATAAATATACAAAAAGAATACTTAATACATTTTTTTTTAACCCAGGCAGTTCATAGCACCATTGTACAGTACATCATGTTACAACAAACATTGGCCTTCTTATCAAATTAAAACAATAATAATTACTACTAATAAATACAATAGCATAACAACATTCAATTCAATGGAGGTTATCGGTTTAAAAAAATGCTTAAAAATGACTAAGGCTTAAAACACGTAAAAGTATGTCTAGTATTTCTCATTGAAATTTGTCCGAAATCGGTGGAGTAGTTTTCTCAAAAATCGCAAAAAACGTGTTTTTCCCCATAAGCGTAATGTTAAAGTAGGGGACCCTTAACTTTCCCCGCGTCTCCCCGCGCGCTAAACCGATAACCTCCAAATTGGATAAATAAAGATAGAAAAGAATTTAAATATTAACTAATAAGCAAAAGCACATGCATCAAGTATTAAGGGAGTAGGGGACCAACGTCGGCCATTAAACTCAAACTTTTCTCGTCAAAAAAATCTGAAATTTTTCCACAATGATACTTCAGCTTGAGACAATTTCAAATATACAAAAATTTTGGAGTGTCACCGTGCAAATTAATTTTAAATGATTTTTTGAAAATTTAAGCCCATAAGGCCTAATGTTAATTTCAATAATCTTTTTCTTTTTTTCGGGACGGTCAAACATTATAAAATTTGTATCAAGGCTAGGTGTGACTCTTAGCTATAAAATGACACCAAATTTAGACCCGAAACGCTTCTAGTTTTTGAGATATAAGGTTGGTACCCTACTCCCTTAATGAAAGTTCATTAGAAATTCAGTATCACTATTACTAAAATAAGCTAAATTAAATTGGAAGGTGTAGTATAAAACATCAATATCATCAATTCTATTATTAAAAAATATAATGATCCACTTATTAAAAGATAAAAAAAATAATAAAAAATATAAAAATAATAAGTATAATTTAATAATTTATGCAATAGTAAGTAATACGAAAAATGTTGCATATAGCACAATAATATTATGTTTTATGGTATATTTATAACTATTTAAGCTATTCAAATTGAGAAACATTTATAAAAAAATGCTAAATGCAGCATAAAATCTATAAAAATAAAGCTTTTAAATAAAATGCTATTGCCTAAAGGCAGACAAAAAAAAATTAATATAATTTTTAATATAAATGCAAATTTTCATAAATTTGAAATATTTGTTCTTATTTTGGAGACTATATTATTTGCATGTATAATTTTCTGATATAAAAATGTGATACTATATTATAATATCAAAGCTGTGAAGGTAAATGTAATGAGATGCTTAGTGACGTCATAGGGTCAAAGGTCAGTGGGTGCCACGGCGCTGCATAGTCACGAATATAACAGTGAATTATAAACCATCCGCACCTCTCTCTCTCTCTCTCTCTCTATCTCTCTCTCTCCGTCTCTCTTATTAATAATGCAAATATATTGAAACTAAAGAAAGAAATGAAATATTGCACTTTATATTATATATATATATATATATATATATATATATATATATATATATATATATATATATATCTTCAATCTTTAGAATGTAAACTATGGCATTATGCAATGTAATGTAAAAATAAAAAAAATCGTAATTTAACAAATTCTTTTAGAGATTTACTTTTTTTTTTTTTTTTTTTTTTTGAACTAACGAGTTTTAGGGCTGACTGAACCGAACCCTTATACACCTACGTAATACATTATTACATACACGTAATAATTATTCTATACTGCAACATTTATGCACAACAGTATAATATAGTGATACAATAACATAATACAATAATGCTACATTGCTTAATAGTTATATAAGATAACGAGCATAATTACTTAATATGCTATTTATAACAACATTTGAGCTTTACAATATAGCAATTATTGATCAGTGCATAATTAATTACGAAAAGAATTATTCCTTGTATACATGAAAATAACATAATTTATGCTAATGTTACTGAATATTAGAAAGCATAATTATTTATAATTATATTATTTATTTTTGTTCAAAACTAATGATTTACTTTATAAGTTAAAATTATAATTAAAGTTTCTGAATCTAGAGTATAATATGGAAAGCAGTAATTTCATTGTAACATTATTTGTAGCGTAGAAAAAGAATCATATATTATAACACAAGCTCGTTCTGTAGAGTAAAGTGAATCTCAATAACAGTGATTGGCTAAGCAACAAAATAAGACACATTCATTGGTTGATCTTTTTTTTTTTGAGCCGATAAAAGTGAGTCGAATATTGAGACTGGAACTTTTTTTGGGAAGTTTCTTTCATTGTTATCAAGTTCAAAGTTCTAAAAGAAGAAATAACAATGATCGACCATATGTTTAAACGTAGTAAACAGGTAACGACGTCATAATCAGCTGTTTATAACAAAGGAACATTTTCGAAGCGATGCATCGGAACCTATGCCGGTGCCTGTAAACTTTCCTATTGTGCCGTTAATTCTTGTCTTTCCGTCTTCCTTTTAACCACTACTCCTTTGTAAACCTATATTGTCTTCGTTTTCCACTAATTTGTACTACCAGGCACCGGCTTCATAGTCATTAAATCTATCTGCATAATCGTTCACCACGTGGAGTGCGTGCAGAGGAGGACATATTGACCATAGGTCATAGTTAAAGTGAAGTGGAAATAGTGTAGAGGCCGATCAGGTGACATAGTTTTGCTCCGGGGCTCGTCTGCACACATTTACCACGGATCTTGGATGTGGACGTCTTCAGCCCGGACTTCTTCATAATCGGTTACTGTTCCGCCCAGAAAGATGGAACGGCTTACATCTCGAGGAGGAGCCTCGACTGGTCAAATTGCTAATTAGGCAGTGCCGCGACTGTATTACATTCATATGCATGTGACACCACGTCCCACGGTACATGAAAGCGTGGGCCAGTTAAATACGTTTATCAATCAAAACATTTTCGAAGCTGGCTCAATATTTGTGTGTAGTTTATAGATCGAACTATAACAATTTTACTGCTAACTTCATAAGTAACATAATATATAAGGTAGAAAATCAAGTGAAATTATATTATGTGCAGTAGTACTAAATAAATCCTGAAGTAGAAATTAGCATTTAGCTTGAAACTAAAAATGAAATAACAATAATTATTTATATATAATATATTTGATTTATTTAATAATTAATTAATATACACAAATTATAGATTTTATATATTATTTAAATTTGAAACAAAAATTTATTTATTTTTATTTTTTTAATACATACAAAAAAAAAATAATAATAATTATTAAAAATAAGAGTTATGTTGATTTTTTATTTAAAACTTTGCAACAAATTAAAAAAAAATACACTTTTTTGAATATAATGCATACATACATTATAGAGATATATTTCAATGTACGTAATTATTTGCATATTGTGATTAAGTAAAGTTAAAATTATTGAAATATTGGCGCTGCGCTTTGATGCTATACTGGATCAATATAGAGCAGTATAGGAAAAATAAAATCATTTTACAAACTAAAAATGTAAAAATTAAAACTGTTGTGTTTCATGGCAAAAATGAACTCGGAAAAAAATATTCATACTATAAAAAAAACAGTAATTTCTTCATGGAAAATGGTTCAATATCGATTTTAGTCCTCTATATTTATGCTATGAGAAAACTAACTTATTTCATTTCATTTTATTTATATTAGAAGATAACTAAAAGTTATCCTACACAGAAAATAAATAATACATTATGTACGGTAACCAAAAAAAAATTTCAATTGCTCAGAAATAGCTGTAGAAAATGAACATTCAGTCCCTACAACTGAAAACATTAAAAGGAGATGTTTATCACAATTTTTTTTTTTTTTTTTTTTTTAGCTGTGACAATGCTAGCTTTTTCCTTGTATTAGCTCCCAAAAACTGTTGACAAGTATCGTACTGTCCATCACGGTATATTTAAAACTGGCCGGGACCTTCCTTGGCTTACCTGCAGCTAGGGTTTATAAAGCAAAGCAGGTGTAAGTTGTGCGTACAGAGTACAGACATTGTCATATAAAATTTTATTTCTTATAATTGTTGAAATAAGAAATATTTCTCAATGCTTCTTACCATCCATGAAAATTAAATAATAATAAAATACACGTTAAAGAACACCTAGTGACTTTTATTTAATTTTTTCCAAAATAAATGCAATAGTTAAAAAAAAAAGTTTCTGCTCATTAGCGTATTATTAAATTAGGGATCCAACATAGCGTTGACTTGGTTATGAATGCATATACCCTAAATGTCATATTATTAAATTTAATTTAATTAACAAAAAAATAATAAAATCTATACACGATAAGTAAAATTGTTAAAATAATAGTGACCTCATGACTCATGACCATCACAGAAAGGAGAAAAATAAAATGAACATGAAACTATAGCTTGTTATGTAAAATAAAGTGAATCTCAACAACAGTGATTGGCTGACCAACAAAATACGACACATTCATTGGTTGATATTGTTTTTTGAGCTAACAAAATTGACAAAAATTGAGTCACATGAAGAGCATGGAACTTTTTTGTGTGGAGTTTCTTTCATTCTTATCAAGTTCAAAGTTCTAAACGAAGAAATAACAATGATCGACCATATGTATAAACGTAGTAAATAATGTAAGTAGATAACTCATGTAATCCAGAGAGGATTCCCGCTGAAAAGTAGTGGTCAGCTGGAGACGTCATTATTGCGGGTCAAAATTACATTGATCAAATGGGCAACAAAATATAACTTCCAGGATAAAATAAATTGAAAGGCAACAGAAAATTGAATAACGATATTCTCTTTGGATTTCCTATCTATAGAAATACCTTAGTAGTAAACAGGTAACGAAGTCATAATCAGCTGTTATAACAAAGGAACATATCGACACAAAAGTTGCGCCGGAAGTCTGACTTTGCAGAACTAGCTCATATGTTGGTACTATTGCAAAACTTTGTATTTCAATAAATTGTATGGTAGCCAACAAAATTATACAGTTTTGGAGTTTGTACTGACTTAATAGCTTAATTACTAATTAGTAATTTAAAAATCAATACTTAATTAGCTTATCGGTTTAACGCGCGGGGAAAGCTAAGGGTCCCCTAATTTAACATTACGCTGAGGATAAACACTTTGTTTTTGTGATTTTTGAGAAAACTACTCCACCGATTCCAGAAACATTTTAATAAAAAAATACTAGAAATACTTTTACGTTTTATACCATAAAATATAAAAATAAATGAATTAACTGATATCAGTGATAAGCTCTAACTCTATTCTTCTTTAAGTGAAATATAATAATTTATTTCTCATTTGCACTCTGATTACTTCCTTTGCCTTTGATCGCAAACGCTGACTGTAAATACCTTAACAATATTGCAATTAATACAATTTATGAATTTTGGTTGAAATATTTATATATTTTTTTTTATTATTATTTAAATATTTATAAATGCATTCTTAAAATTTGTTTACTTTAAATAAAAACAATGTGAAATAAAATAAAAAATAAATAATTTTAAATTATATATATAAAAAAAATTAAATGTATTTTTGGTAGAATTGATGTTTTCAATAATATGTTTATTCACCGAGTACAGTCATATGAATGAAAAATGTATTCAGCAAACTCTTGATATTTTTAATGACTCGTTCTCTAAAATTAAAAAAACTGTTCTACAATATATGTAATAATTACTGACTTTAATTTAATAAAACTACAAATTTATTTGTTTATATGTAAAGGGAGTAGGGGACCGACGTCGGCCATTAGACTCAAACTTTTCTCGTATAAAAAATCTGAAATTTTGCTCCATGATATACTTCCAAATATATAAAAATTTTAGAGGGTCACCGTGCAAATTAATTTTAAATGATTTTTTTTTTTAATTTTAGCCCATAAGGCCCAATGTTAATTTCAATAATTTTTTTCTCTTTTTTGGGACGGTCAAACATCATGAAATTTTTATCACGGCTAGGTGTGACCCTTAGATACAAAATGACACCAAATTTAGAACCAAAACACCTTTAGTTTTTGAGATATAAGGTCGGTACCTACTCCCTTAACTTTAAACTATAACAAAACTCTAGCATAAGAAAATATTGCAAGCAACTTTGTAATTCCAATGTAATTGAGAATCGTATGTATTGATTTGGATAATAAACCATTATGAATTATAATAAATTATTTCCATTTTCATTATAAATAAATTATTAATAATTAAAATATATATATATATTTAGTAGCAAAATTTTTAAAAACTTATATTACAATATTTTTAAATCTCTAAATACTTATTAAATTAAAATTTTAATGACATCGTGGAATAAAAAAAAGGCTAATTTTCCCTAATTACAAAAATTATTATTAATAATTTTAAATCTTATTTCCTTAATTAAATTAAATAAAAATAATTTGAGGTTTATATTTTTTTGTAAACAAGGTCGTGATAAATAAAATTGTTGCTTTCACAAAATTTTTTGAAATTAAGGAAAAACATAAAATTAAAAAAACATTAGAAATATTTTGGAGACAAAAGATAAATAATGTAAAAAAGTTGTCTAGTCATGCTGTAATTTTACAGCTAACTTAACTTAAATATTTTGTGACCTTTTAAAATTTTATTTAAATTTTGTATACACAGTATGATAGACAGCGTGGGCGAGTATTGTAAATATGAATTTATTATCACTATCTTTTAATATCAGTTTTAATAGACAACTTCCATGCCATTTTTTATAGTCTTAAAAAATTCTTCAGGAAAATTAATTAATATTCTTCAAAAATGTTTCTTCATATTTAAAACAATTTATGAAATATAAATTTTATTTCAAATGAGACAGTAGCGACAGATTGTTCGCGTTTCTTTTGTTTTTTTAATTGTTGAAATCGTTTTGACGCCGAGCACCGACTGTATTTATTTGTCCAGTAGCTGTTTTTTTTTTTTTTTTTTATCTATTTTCATTAGGAAATCGAATAATTTGTTGTACATAGTTACTTTTTTTTTATACTTGAAAACCAAAATCAACTTATTTATTGCATCAATGCTCTCAAAAATATAGCTAAATATTTTTAAACTGGCAAAATATGTCATTTTCTCATATGCAACCCGTTATTTAGTGCTCGCATATGCTGTCATGAATGAAACCTGTAAGTGTCATTGTCATGAGTAAAATGATTAGATAAATGAGGTAAAATAACAAAAGTGAATTATGAAAAAAAATTGAAAGAAAAATATACAAAAGTAAACATTTTAGTTTGTAATTAAATTGAATATATATATATATATATATATATATATATATATATATATATATATATATATATATATATATATATATATATATATATATATATATATCATTATTCATTATTCATTATATAAGCATAATAATTTGAAAAATTATAAAAAAATTTGCTCCTTTATTTTAATATAGTAATATATTTTTTAAAATAATAATAATAACTTATTTTACAAATGAATTTTTTTAATAGAATTTTATAGTTTATATAAATTTATAACAACATAGTTAAAATACATGTTGCAAACTTAATTATGCTAAATTATTTTATTTCCGTCGTGGGGGAATTATTTAAGTTGTGTCGAGGGATTTTATTTTCAATGCATAAGCTTCAAAGAATAGCTTTGGGAAATGTTGGATAGCCTATGAGCACCATGTAAAATTTGTATTCTACAAAACCGATGGACAAATGAATTAAAATATAATACGTATGCTATACATTCGGGTAAAACAAACTTCAGTTTCAAAAACAATGTGAACGGCTCCATTTGTTTACATTGTTCCAGCTTTGTAACACGCGTCAAGTGAATAATACCAAAGACCTGTTCTTTGATGATACTATTTGTTCCTGAATCTTCAAATAACACTAAAATTAACTTTAAATTCAAGTGTTTGATGAAAGAGTGCCTTAAAGCCCTTGTCAACTTACTTTTTTATCATTTAGAATACTAGACTGATAATTACCATACCTTATTATCAATGAATTAGACACCACCACGTTGATTTTGTATTTATTTCGTTTATTTTCCTTTTTGCGGTTATATCACGTAGTGTTATATCACAAGTGTTCCGATGGGGCCGTGATAGGGGTAAAGAACTTGAGGGAGGGGCTTAAATTTATCACGTGACCAGAGTGGTGACTGTGATTGGCGGCGGTACATTGTGACGTCAGATACGTGATACAACTGCAAAAAGGAAAATAAATGAAAATAAATACAAAATCAACGTGTTGGTGTCTAAGTCATGGATAATAAGGTATGGTAATTATCAGTCTATAGTATTCTAAATGATAAAAAAGTAAGTTGACAAGGGCTTTATGACACCACATTTATAAAAGTCCCCATAAAAGAAAAAAATGGCCCCACAGAAGCGTTTTTTATCACGCCGGCGCCACAAAACACCCAAAATGTCTCTACAAGGCACGGTGTAAAAAAACTGGAACAATGTAAAAGAATGGAGCGGTTCACATAATTTTTGAAACTTACATGTAAACACCTCTATTTGTTTACATTGTTCCAACTTCGTAACACGCGTCAAATTTACTCGTCATGTAATACTGCTCTGGAAAAAAAATTAATTTTTGAGTCAAAAATAAATGTTCTATCACGTCTAAGGTTAATCGTTAAGTTCAATTTGCTCAAAACACGTTGTTAGTTATTATAATGTTTGTTTGATAATCAAGATTTGATGATATGCCACACCACACTTCTATAATATACACCCTAAAGACAAAACAAGAGTAATTAATTATTAAACATTAACTATATTAATGATACAAGAAATACAATTTTTAATCTTTTTAACTGTATTGATGATCTCATAAAATTAAGTACAACTTCAAACGCAATCCAGACAAAAAAAAAAAAAAATGTGAAGTACCGTTTTTGCTCTGTCATCACCGTTTAAAAATATATTTATTTCATATAATATATACCAAACTTGTTTTTTTTTTTATCTGGCTACCTTATTTTATAGCCTTGTTTTATGTACGTTTGTTATATTATTTCTTTACGTTATTCAAAGTAAAGATTGATTAGTTCTATAGACCTATAGGCGCTTTGTTGCCATGTTTGTGGTGACTAATGACTAAGAGCCTATGCTGGACAATGCATTAGGCACCACAAATAAGGCGACAAAGCACAAGGATGTGCAAGGGGTCTTTCATAGGGGAAACATCATTTCTCCTAATTTTTCACATAAAAAGAGTTTATTTCAACTGCGAATGAATTTTCTCATATTCTTCAAAATTATTAGGAGCTAGAAATAAGGCTTTGATTGAGGGTTGAAGCTTCTTTGCTATTGAAAAAATAAAATGTCGTTTTTCCTATGCTGACCTATGTATTCCTGACCAACAAAATGGCGGCTCGTAAATGTGAGTGCAACCGGTCTATACTTAAATATTTGCACTATGTATTATTAATTATATTTTTAATGGACATAATTTCAAGTGTTGTAATTATAAAACTGAAGAAAATAAAACAAAATTAAAGTAATTTATTAGGCATAGAACAAAAAAAAAAAAAAAAAAAAAAAAAAAGAATAATAATATTTCTTATAATTATTTATGTATAAATAACTGGGCATCTTTTGAAATAGGTTAATTACTTATATAAGTAATTACAATATTACACTTTATGTTGAAAACTATTATTTAACTCACAAATTTTCAGACAGGACCTACGATGAGAATTGTGATTAATGATTATGCGTCGAAGCACAAAAGTATTTTCACTAAATATTCAATCTTGTAGAGTCCATGCATGATATGGTGAATAAAAAATTTACTATTTTTTTTATTTTATTGCATTACATCTACAATGTAATAAGATGGAGATTTCAGTTGACGCAAAACTCCATTTAAATACTATGTTATTGCCATATTATGCTAATAGAAATATATTTATAGACCCCTTTTACATCCTTGCGCTTTGTCGCCATGTTTGTGGTGCCTAATGCATTTTCCAGCACAGGGGAAACATCATTTCTCTTAATTTTTCACATAAAAAGAGTTTATTTCAACTGAACGAATTTTTATCATATTCTTCGAGATTATTAGGAGCTAGAAATAAGGCTTTGATTGAGGTTTGAAGCTTTTTTTTGCTATTAAAAAAATAAAAATGACATTTTTCCTATGCTGTCCTATATGTATTCCTTGCCAACAAAATGGCGGCTCTTAAATATGAGTACAACTGGTCTATAATATCCATGTATGAAAGTATGGTAACTAAAAACTTACTAAAAAAAACTTTTTTTTTCTATTGCATTATATCGAATACAATATAATCAGATGGAGATTTCAGTTGACTCAAAACTCCATTTAAATAACATGTTATTTCCATTATGACAATAGATTTTTTTTTTTTTTTTTTTTTTTTTTTTTTTTTTTTTTTTTTTTTTTAGTAAAAAGATATTGTACAAGTGAAGGGTTCTCCGTATAAACACAAGAGTATGTTCTGTGCCACATTTGACTATAGTAGAAAGAACCCATACAATAAAAGTGAGATAAAATTCACTGGTAGTATAGAGCGAGTTAACATGTTAACTGAGTTAACATTTGTAATGTTTAATACTTGTATAGTATTGAAATTTGGATAATCATGGTACGTACGTATATATATTATATTACAGTTTGATGCATAAACGTGAATGTTTAGACACAATGTATGAACTGTTTAGTATGAGCATCAGCTTTTTTTTGTTAAACTAATAGCCTCTACTTCTTTATATTCTCAGTATATATTCTTAGTATAGTATATTCATCATATTTAATGCGCTTGGAGGCCATACTGGAGTAGTGATTAACATTGCTCAGCATAGGACAAATTTCATTTTTGGCTATTTTCTTTGGAAAATCACTTAATTTTTTGTTACTCTTATTTTTTTTTACCTATACTATAAATACTAATACATCTTATATTATCAGCATCAATGCTCTAAAAAAATATAACAAAGTGTTTTTAAACTGGTAAAATGGTTTATTTTCCTATGCTGCCCACGTTATTGAGTTATTCAACATGGCGTTGCCTGTAACATGAATGCATACACCCTATAAGTATTAACAGCTAGATGTTATTAATTTTGAACTTATTTTAAAACTATCCATGACAGGTTCATAATAGAAGACACTGATAAAAAAAAAACTATATTTTCTGAGAAAATAATTTCCCCGTGTAACAACAGCTGTTTATACAAAACAAAACAATCTAGTGTTAATAAGCTTGATTGATCATTACTGTTTATGACTTGCAATATCTTTAACTTACATCGAATCAAATTCAAAAATCAACTTTGTAATTTAGTTAAGACCAGTATTGTACAACTGTCACTTTTGTTATTTTTTTATATGGAAATTAAAAGATTTTGTTTTTCTTTGGGTGAATAACAGATTATTTTAACCTATATGAACACGTAAAGAACTAAATTACATAACTTGTGCTGTCATTTTACTTAAAAATGAACTTCTATTGGCTTATGGATATTTAATGCAATCAGATGGAGATATCAGTTGACGGAAAACTCTATCTAAATACATGTTATTAACATAATATACTAACAGATTTTTTTTTTTTTAGTAAAATGATCGTACCGCATTTATGCCATAATAGTGCAATTGATGCTAAATTAGAACCACATTAATGCTAACCAACATAATACTTATGCTTAGTAACATAATTATTATGCAGTATACATAGAACAAAATTACTACCTATATGGCAGCTACATGTATCCTGTATTTTACAATAGGTATACTTGCATTTAGAACAGTTAGTTATAAACTACAATATCATCTAAGAGAGACAAACCTTTATTGTTGCACAGTACACCTGCATTAGGTATTATTGTTGTATAATATAATACCTATATTCTAGTTTATATGTCTACCTATTCTATTTACTTGCCTTATAAGTATTATTTATTTTACGTGTACAGTATAGCTTCTAGTTCATATTGTAATGAACAAATTGTGCTAAAAATGAGCTAGCATAATTATTCTAATTTTTTGTTTCGTGAATAGGATGTATGCGCATAATATCATACTGGATGCACTTTGACAACATAATGGAGCAATAAACAATATTACTCAGCATAGTATAATCTTCGTTTTTTGCTACTATCTTTGGAAAATCGATTTTATTAGTGTTATGATTTTTCTCACATACTTGTAATTCAACCTGTTAACAGCATCAATGTTCTCAAAAATATTGCTTAGGGCTGTAAGCTGCAACCTCTAGTTAAACCTTAGTTATCTTTTTTTAATTCTTGCAACAATCAAAATAACAACTTAACTACGGTTTAACTAGTTAGTTAGCGTCGCAGCTTACGGGGGTTAGTATTTTTAAATTGGCAAAATGAGTTACTTTCCTATGCCACCCATGCTATTGAGTGATTTAACATCGCTTTGCTTGGACTTTAACATGAATGCATACACCTTAAATAAAAAGTAATTATATAAAAACACGTATTTTTATTTATCGTTTTATGGGAAGGTTCGGTATGTATAGTAAATACCATAATAAACATACTCGATTTGGAAATTTTTCTAAATTTTAATATTTTTACTTTTACTTTTTTTTTTTTTTTTTTTTTTTTTTTTTTTTTTTTTACAACTAATTATCTAGTTTAGATCATTAAAAATTGTCGGTCCTAACCAGGGTCATGAGCTCCTGTGTTATTGCCCTATACTAAAAACGAACCCTTGTTGATGTACTTCCAATTTTCACCGCAACAATCAACATGTAAAATGTAAGTGGCGCTGTAGTCTGCGTGTGAATTTTAAAATTCACACGCAGACTACAGCGCCACTTTTATACGTAATTTTGTATTCTTGCATTTTTGCGGCGAAAATTTGAATTACATCATTAAGGGATCGTTTTTTCAACAATAGCTTCCTATCCTGTTTATATATCCATGGTCCTAACTGCAACAGTCTTTAGTTTTCTCAGAAATTGTTTTAAGGAATATTTCTAAAATTAGAAATAGAGTTGAAATTGGAGAATCGCAGCCACTTTCTTCAAATTATTCACTAAATTTGCAAAAGTGCAAAAGTGCAAAAAAAAAAAAAAAAAAAAAAAAAAAAAAATGATAATTGTGAATTTGAACTTTTTCTTTTATCTCCATTCATTGCTATGTGGTTAAAATTTCGTACAAGTAGTTATAACATTGATTTCTTAATAACAATACAATATAATATAATATTTTTATTTTCATACAAATAAAAGGTAAATAATATAACTCTATACTTATACGTATTTAAAAATATAATATAATAAATTATTTATTTGTAAACATGAAACATAAGTAAATATTATCATTTTTAATTAATTATAATATAAACTATTACTATAATTATAGATAATTTTATTATATTTCAATATTAATATTATATTAATTTTTACAATTTCTAAGAAATTTATTGTTCATACATAATTATACTATACAAACTGAAGGTAGGGAGATTAATGATTTAAACGAATGAGGAAACAAAGCAAAATTGGTGATACATAAGTAACAAATATTTAATACAGAAAATATTATTTCAATTATTAGAAAAATTATGTATCTAGAAATTAGAATCTCTAATACAAACGACTGTTCCTTTAAAATCTTTGGGAAACTACAAATTTTTCAGTGCATCAGTATGATCCAAAAATTCTTTTATGCCATACAATGGAACTGTAAGTGTTTCACGATTTTTTCTTTGTATAAAAAATAGGTATATTTAAATGTTATTGCATTAGATGTTTGTATATTATATTGGGTCAAGTCTTACGAATAGAAACCTCGTAGTAGAATTTTTCTGTGATGCGACCTTGAATCTTACTTGTTCTTTTCATAGAGCTCAAAGTCGCATGGCAAAAAAATCTCCAATACGAGGTTTCTGTTGGGAAAAACTGTAACTCTGTAATTTGTTTCTATATAATATATAAATATACTCCGTCTACCGCCATGGAATGTATTGGGAACGTAAGACTGCCTGTTTTTTGGATGACAATAAAACAAAACATTAAAGTTTACTGATGTATTATTTATTTATTTATTTATTTATTTATTTATTTATTTATTTATTTATTTATTTATTTATTTATTTATTTATTTATTTATTTATTTATTTATTTATTTATTTATTTATTTATTTATTTATTTATTTATTTATTTATTTATTTATTTATTTATTTATTTATTTATTTATTTATTTATTTATTTATTTATTTATTTATTTATTTATGTATTTATTTATTTATTTATTTATTTATTTATTTATTTATTTATTTATTTATTTATTTATTTATTTATTTATTTATTTATTTATTTATTTATTTATTTATTTATTTATTTATTTATTTATTTATTTATTTATTTATTTGTTTGTTTATTTATTTATTTCTCAACCAAAAACAGACTTGCACCTTGCACCCAATACATTGGCTGTACACTCACAAAGTCAGTACAAATAATCAATGAATTACAATTAAAGTATAAATAACACACGCAGTGATCTTGAATATTTTAAGTACTTTAAGATATTGCCAATAGAAGAAATGTTTAAATGTTCTTTTATTTGTGAAAATTATTTTGAAAATTCTCATGGTATACCGAGAACTCATATTTATAGTACCAGAACAGCAGTGACCAATCCTTTATTTGTACCAAAAATTGTAAATAGATTCACTGAAAGGACAAAAAAATTTTTACTTCCTAAATTATGGAATCAAATTCCATCAGAATTAAAAAGTTTTGCAAATAAAAATGAAACGAAATTTAATATGAAAAAATTCTTTCTTGATAATTTATAAAATGTTGAACAATTTTTTGCTGTTTGTATTGATTAATGATGATTAATTTTTGCTTCTTGTATTATAAAAATACTTCTCTTAAATGAAAAAAAAAAAAAAAAAAAAAAAAAAAAAAAAAAAAAATGTTTTTGTGTAAATACGTACTTTATTTGCTTTTGAAATATATATAATAAAAAATATGTATATGTAGTAATATAATATAATAAGACATGATTGTGTAACAATAAATGAACCAACCGATAAGGCTATGCCTTGGTTGGACTTTGTATATTTGTGTGTTTGAAATAATAAAAAAAAAAAAAAAAAAAAATGTATAACTGTCAACATAATCATTGCTTTTCAACATTCCTATCATACAAACTTTTTATTGTATTATAGGAATCATTGAAGATATCAATGTTTATGTCATTACATAATGTTGTAGCTCTTGTTATAAAAGAGTTTTTAGTAACATCGTTAGTACAAGTAGGAATACTAAAAAAAGGGTTGATTTCTTAACATTTTTTTAGGGACATGAAAGTTAATTTGGGATACAGACAGTGAATTATTGAAAATATACAATTATTAGTGTTTCGTATTTCAATATTTTATTTATTATTTTTTTTAAAGCTCGCAAATGGAAGAATAAATTACGTAATGGTTGCAGCATTTATAAAGTACAACAAAGTTTGGAGCTTATAAGTTTAGCGCGCTGGAAAAGCTAAGGGTCCCCCAAGGTTCATATATAAGAGGTTAGATGCTCCGGGAAAAGTTTTGGCCAATGTCTCGCAGCTTAAAGGAATTCACCAAAGACGTCATATCACCACTTGCAAATTTGTTCACCTTATCAGTGACGTAACTGGTGAACAGCATCGTATTGGCTTAGAATCAAGTACATACAATGCATCGCAAGATGAAATCGAATGCGTGAGTTTTAAGCTGCGCCCAATTATTTCGACCTTGAACGTCCTCTGATTTAACATTACGCTTATGAGAAGTACAGAAGAAACTACTGCACTGATTCCAGAGATATTTCAATTAGGAGTACTAGACATACTTTTACGTGTTTAAAGCCATAGAAATATTTTAAGAATTTTTTAAAATGATAATCTGCATTGGAAAAACATAAAAACAAATGCGTAATAGAACATTATAATTCGTATTTTGTAACGTATATTATTCAGTATATAGCATTAAATTATGTTAATATTTATAAATGAAATTAATTAACACTACTGTATTTATAGCATACTAAATAATTATTTCAATTTTAGTATTGGCTTATGTGACATTAATTTTGCTGTGCATTCTCAAATGATGACATTCTTTTTAGGAAAAAGAGAGAGAACATTCAAAAAAAAAAAAAAAAAAAAAATTGCATTCCAATACTATAATAACTTTTTATTATTATTGTTATTATTATTATTATTATTATTATTTTTTTGCTAATAGCTTTCAGTACTCATGAAGATAATAATTCTTATGTTAATTAAATATAAATTATGAAGATATGATGTAAAAAATAGTAATAATATTAAATCTTGTGTAATACACTCGTGCATGACCCGTTATATAATTGCAGTAAAACCAAAGTTAAAAACGTGCGATGACACTAATTTTTATTATTGGAAACCAGTTTAAAAAATATATTGTATGTACATATTCTCCTTGAAGATTCACTGTGTAACTTTTGTATCATGTGTATGTATTTAGTAAATACTGCATGCATACGTAACACGATACCCTCATTTAAAATCATTAATCTTATTGACGTGTACTGAGAATTATTGATCATGTTGCCCATGGCAGCAAATCAGAGGTGGGGCGGGAAAAATAAAATTATACATACTCATAGCACTTTAATATGATTCTTTTTAATAATTTAACTTTTTATCAGTATTACGATTTTTTAGCTATTTTAATAATAAAAGTAAAATGAGAGCTTTTATTAAAAGTTAAAAAAAAAGTTAATTGCTTTCTCTCTCTCTCTCTCTCTCTCTAACTGTTTACTACTAATTTTTGCTGATAATAGTGATAATACATATAATTCAATAATAAATTAAAACCATGGAGGATAAAAAGTTCTTTCAGTGGAGGTTATCGGAGATAAAAAAACAACTTAAAATATGTAAAATGTATCTCTTAAAAAGAAAATAATAATAAAAAAAGAGGAGGATAAAATTATGGTTACGCAATGCTAAATGATAGGAAATTCTATTAGTTGACGCCAAGCTTCTTCCGCGCACCTTACCAAAAATCTCCATTTCATGTAGCTGACAAAATATTTAAGTATCAGTTATTTCCCGTCTTTTTTATTTCTTTATAAACACAAATTTGAGCAAAATTTTTTATAATATCATATAAATTTAAATGAATCATATTATTTTTTTACAGAATTATAAAAACAAAGAAAGTAACAGATTTTGCACTTATGACCAAAGTGCAACCTTTTTACTTTTACTAACCCCCGTAAGCTGCGACGCTAACTAACTAGTTAAACCGTAGTTAAGTTGTTATTTTGATTGTTGCAACAATTAATAAAAGATAACTAAGGTTTAACTAGAGGTTGCAGCTTACAGCCATTAGTCTCTTAATTTTGCTGCAATGCAAAAATAATAGAAAATAAGAGGGTTGGTTTCTTATTTCACGTTGTACGTAATTAGTTTCACGTAAAGCCTATATTATATAGTTTTACCCCATACATCACAAGAATGCGGTAGTTTTATAATATTAAGTCAGCAATCAAGTATTTTGGCATTTAATCATCTGTATATTATTATATGAAGAGTTTGGAGAGAGGTAGAGAGAGAAGAGACTTGGTAGTATAGGAAGGTCAGTTTTTTTAATAAGAAATAATAATAATAAATATTGAAGTCCTTGTATAGGCAGAGCGAATTTAACAAGGAGGAAATGATTATAAATTAATCTTAAGAAGATAAAAAGATATATACTCATTTGACACTCTAACATTCCAGATAAAATGTATAAATAAAAATCTGCATAATATTATATCACAAATTATTTTTAGACGCCTCAATTGCCAATTTTAACTTTCATTTTTTTAATTTTTTATTATTTTTTTTTTTTGTCATGGGAAAAGAATGTCATAAAAATTGAACACCAAGGTTATTTACATTATTAGTTTTCATTGCGATGTAAGGAAACTTTTTTTATTATTTAATTATTTAAGAGACAAGGAAATTCCCATTGATTATATATTACAACTTTTTATGTAAGTATAAGTTTGGTTTGCAAAGTCTGTTCTATCTGTCTCCAAATATAGAACTTTCAACTTTATCTTACGTAGAAACTTAATTTACATTTTTTTTATATAAACGTACAAATTTACATTTTGTACATTTACTATCATTGTTGAGCAAGTTTTTCATTTCCTTCGGGTACAGTATAGAATAATATAGAATTTTGCTATGGAGGTTTACCTTCATAGAGGTGAAAAGTAATTTTGCTGAGCAGTATAATTATCACTACGTGGTTCTTCATTTATTTATTTTTGTTTAATTATTTTTCATTATTTTTACTAACAAATAATAGTTATTACTTATTATAGATTATATATGACAGGGTTTGGAAGATTTTGGATTAAAAATTAAAATAGGAAAATATTGATTTTTTCCTTCTTTTTTTTTATGTTATACGTTGCTGAATACGTTTCCTTTAAAAGAAGAGGAGGAAAATTAATTAATCGTATACAAAACATAGAATGTGTTAAAATTTAAGTATGGAAAAAATAATAATTAAAGGAATAGACCGGAGAAAAACATAAGGATTTATATCACAAAACACTTGATGGGATTTACAAAAATAACGTTAGTTTGTCTCAAAACCCAACAGTAGCCCCGTAGCAGAGATTAGAAAATGCAATTTATGCAACCCGCACAACATTTTCATACTAATTTTTTCATGTTTCTGACGTCATAAACATGAATTTACACGCAATTTGCATACTTTACAGAATTTTCATGCTCTCTTGTGGGGCTATATTAACATTCTGGTAAAAATTGTCATCAGTTTTGAGGATCCCATTTCGTGTTTATTCATTAAAAAGCACATGTTGTTTCGTGTGGTCTATGGCTTTAATAAAGAATAAATAAAGAATAATTTACCAATAAAGGAACAACTGTTTTGAAGCCAACTATAAGCGATTTCGCTTACATCCGCTTCCGTTTCAACGTAGTGCGCATGCGTATTAAGTAGAAACGGAAGCGGATGTAAACGAAATTGTTTATAATTGGCCTCAAAACCGTTGTTCTTTTATTAGTCCATAATTGTAAAAGAGAGTAAAAATTTAAACTTTTAAACACTGGAAGCTTCAATAATAATTTTTCATTTTACAACTCTCTCTCTGTCTCTGTTTAAGTAAATATACTGTATACCAGTAAGTATACAGGTATATATATATATTTTTTTTTGTATTTTTATGAAATTTGAACAGTTTTTTTACTAAAAATTTACTATGAGCCTAGATAATGTAATACAGAAGCTCAGCTGATATGGCTCGTGTATTACTCGTGTATGCAGTTTTCATTCATCAATTTTGTACCTTTCGATAAGACGATGTTTGGACGGGACTATGGAGAAGCTTTAGCACGATAACACAATAGGAGTTAAAGGACATAGATCGGACGTTTCAAGAAGAAAGCTGCAGTTTTTGGCACAGCTAACATCGTGCACAAAGTGCTTAGTTTGTGATCCCTCTTTTTATCACTTGCAGTTTCTATTAGATAATTGGTACTGGATTTTTCTCACTTTTACCTTGAATCAAGTATAGGATTTCGGTGTTAATGTTAAGAAAGTTAGAAAGAAATGAGCACATCGATCTTGTTGCGAACAAAATGGCTATCTCGTTTTTTGTCACAGGAAGCAAAATGTCTATATCGTACTTTATCACGCGAAGCAATATGTCTTTCTCTTTTTTTTTCTTTGTCACCGTAAGCAAAATGTTTACCTCGTTCCCGAACGTAATGGAGATGGCACTCGAGATAAACATCTTTCTTCACGTGACAAAAAACGAGATAGACATTTTGCTTCGCGTGACAAAATAAGAGATAGACATTTTGCTTCGCGTGACAAAATACGAATCTTATTCGCAACAAAAATGTTAGGTCTAACGTAAATCCTTACTTGAGTTTAACAGGCGATCGGATTTTTGCCACCAATTCAGTAACAGTTAACATAATTTCAATTGTTTGATATTTTCCTTGCATGTTCCAGCACAATGTGGTGCCTACTGTTGTGTGTCTTGGTGGCCACGACGACATGTACTACTGGACAACATCTGAGAGCTGCAGTTGACATCACACCTCTACCTGCTGGACCTCATGTCAGTATGCCTCCTGTGACAAACACTGAGGCTTCTGGCTACATTGAGAGAGCCTTTGCTGCCGTGGCTGAGAGGCTGGACAAACAGGAGACAGCCATGTTTGCACGAGGTGAGAAATATCGATATATTTTCATAGTCAATACCATAATGGAACTCATCGGTTTAGTACTGGGTAATGCTGGGTATAAAGCTAAGGATCCCCTAATTTAACATTACAAGGAAAAACATGTTTTTTTTTTTGTTTTTTTTTTTTTTTTCAGTTTTTAAGTTGTTACCTAAATTTTTTATAACGTTAACGTTAATTTCATATAAAATTATAACGATAACGTTAACTCTCATTTGTCCCCTTAAACGTTAACTTACGTTAACTATAATGTTAACAGCTTTTTTAGACGATATGTATTTTTTTTATGACTATTTTTGTTAATCTATAGCTATAACGTTACTTTTTGCAATGCTGTTAAATCTATATTATAGAAATAAAATAACCAGTTAACGTTATAGTTAATTTACCATTAACGATTTTACGTTAAAGACTATACAAGACTGTTTTTGTGACAATTTTTGAGTAAACTGCTTCATCGATTCCGAAGAAAATTAAATGAGAAATATAATAAAAATAGTTTTACGTGTTTGAAATCAAAGAAATTTTTAGATAACTTTTTTAAGCCAATAGCCTCCATTAAAATTTCATACACTGAATTATGTGTTACATAAAATTAGTCAGTCAAAGAATTTTATGCATTTTTATGCACTATGATAGACCACTAACAATGAATGAAATATTTAAAATAAATTTAGACATTCTTAATGCATTTTTATACGAAGATCTATATCATAAATAAGTTACAATAATGAAAAAAAAATCATTTCAATTGGTCTATTTGAGTTGATGTATTAATTAAAGAGATATCCACTACTGCATTATTCTACCGTTTACTTTACTTATTATATAAAATCACGCCAAAATATGCTCCACAACTTCTCTCTCTCTCATTTGCATGTTACCTTCTCATATACGATTTACATCGTATCTTGTCCCAAGTCCACAATTATAAAATGATATAAATGAAGTAAAAGATGGAAAAATGCAGCAGTAGTCACCACGCTTATTCATCAACTCAAATTTGTGTAATAAAAATTGTTTGAAGAGCAAATTCTAAGTTACCCACAGTACTGTCTTTTAAATTAAAAATTATAATAATTAAAAAGTATAATAAAATAATAATCTTTATTCAATAAAATAGGAAATGGTCAGGGCAAGACTGAACAAAAAAAGTAACATCTAAAGTTTGGACGGTTTTTCTAGGCTTTCATAGAATATTTTACATACGGTGGTTTTCATTGAACATAAAGTACTAGAATTTCCCAATTATTTTAGTCCCAGAAGATATGTCTATAATTTGTCATTTTTGACAGGTCACGATTTTCATTTAAATGCACGTTATTTCAGTAAGCTTTTCAACAATACAGAACTAATTTGGTCAGCATACTTGATAGGGACTTTAATTGTACACTCTAAAAATTGGTGTATTACTTAAGTTACAAATACTAACATATTTAAGATAATCAGTAATCACTTTTAAGCTGAAATAATGCATTTCAACAAATTATTAACAATAGCTAATTTAACTTAAAATAGCTTAAAAAAACTTTAAAAAACTTAAATTAGCTAGTTTTAATAATATGCTAAAATGCACTATTTTAGGTATTAATAATAACTTCAAAGTATATAATCTTAAATAAGTTAGTATTCGTAACTATAAAGTAATGCACCAATTTTTAGAGTGTACATACATGTCGGTAACGTCGGTAAGACAATGTCTTGATGGGACTTTGATAAAGATGTAGCCTGAGAACACACTATGGTACACTAGTTTTTTTTAATTAATTCTCTTAATTCATTGCTTACTCCCCAGGTGCCTATTTGAAGCCAGGTGGAGCAGCCTGGTTCATGGCAGCTTCTCATCATCCACGACCAAATTCAAGAAATTTGACTCGAGTTGCTCTTGTGGCGGAGGAAGCTTCAAAATATGTTTCTCACGCGTAAGTTTTCTCACTTATTATTATATAAATATGTTATCGCTTTTTATTACTTCATGCATCACAGATTTCATTTATTACATGTACACTCAGAAAACTGATGTGTAGTCTCAGTGATAAATATTTATAGAGACTACCTATAGGGTGTATGCAAATGACGTCATATTTAATGCGCTTGGACGCCATACTGGAGTAATGAATAACATTGCTCAGCATAGGACTAACTTCGTTTAAGGCAATTTTTTTGGGCAAAATTAATTAATTTTTTGCTATACTGCTATTTTTCTTACATACTTTAAATACTTATTTAACCTATACCATCAATATACGTATACCTATCATCAATGCTCTCAAAAATATAGCATATAGTGCGTTTTTAAACCGGCAAAATGAGTTATTTTGCTATACTGCCTATGTTATTGAGCATATCTGATAAGTTAGTTTATGATCTGTATGATATATCTATCCTTTCGCTATAGTAGACAGTACCCATGCATTGTTAGTGAAAATAGTATTAGTAAAAACTGTTGTTAAATCTCTATCTAATTTTAGTTTTTTTATTATTATTATTAAATATTAATTTTTTTTTTTTACTTGTAGAAAAATGAATGATATAATATTAATGTGTAATATAATGTGTTAAAAAAAAATGTGCAGAAATATTTACACAGTACAAATTCGATATCTGTGTGTAGGTATAATAATACAATAATTATTTAAAATTAAAGGAAATATGCTGAATATTAATTAGTACGTAGATAGGATATGACTGGATCAGTGATTTTATTGTTATTATTACTATGGGAGCTAAAATGTCGTTATCATATAATAATAATTAAAATGTTTTTTAACAGAGGGTTATATAGTTCACAATTTTAAATCTTTATTATGCAAATTAAAATATGAGAGAGTTTACACAACAACTTTATTTTAATGAGTATTTAAATATAATAATTTTAGATTATTACATATACATTCAGTGTTTTATGTACCGAAATGAAATGAATAATTGGCAATTTTAGTGTTGCAATTCAGTGCAAGTTTTTTATTTCCATGTGGTACATATAATTTCAAAAATATATATTTTTCTAATGTTTTTAAATACAAACAATTATTTTATTTAATTACTTTAAATAAGCAGAAATGTTTGCATAACATTACACATAGATGTCTTCAGTAAAAATTATCTTGACATTTTGAATGTATATAATAAACATTCATAATATATAATATTTGATTTATATATATTTTTCAGAATAATTAAATTATTTTAAACTATTCACGACATATATTACACTTTTTTGTTATTAATAATGTCAAATTTATAGTGATCACTGATGATCAAAACGCTTTCCCATATAAAAAAATAAATAAAAGTAAATCAATAATAATTTACGGTATATATATATTAATTTCTTGTAATCTACCTAGCCTTAGCAAGCTCTGGGAAAACATTGACTTAAAATTTCTGAATTGCTGTTTCTCAGGGCGTTATGATTTCAATGTATTTGGTGCGTCTTTGATCTCTGTCAAAGAAAGACGCTCTGGTTTACGTGGCAGTGCTAATGTACTTATCAGTCCTAGGGGTGATTCTTCATTTCTATCGTCCTATTTTCCTAGAGTAGTTAAGTTATTTAACTCTCTACCATTAAATGAAAAGATGCTACTGCCTGCACATGCCATCCCTCTTGCCACATAAACCAGTATTTTATTATGTATGTATAATATATAAGTTTTATGTTTTGACGAAGCAGTGTACTTCTGATTATTTGGTGTGAGATCACTTTGTGTATAGGCATTTGCCTTTTTCTCACCCCAGTTGGGTAAATTGTTATTAATATTATTTATTATTATTATTTTTTTTTTCTCACTATGTATCATGCTATACCCAATAAAGAATTATTATTATTATTATTATTATTATTAAGTACACTGCATACTAACAATGTTAAATACATTATACAGGGTGTACGCACATGACGTCATACTGAGTGCGCTTCGATGCAATACTGGAGCAATTGGTATCATTGCTCAGCATATAAGACAACGGCGTGGTTTTTGAGTATTTTCTTTGGAAAATTAGTTACTTTCTTTGTTCTTTTTAATTTTCTCGCATATTTGAAACCCTAATCTCCTAATTTAACCTGTTAACAGCATCTAAGCTTTTCAAAAAAATTAAAGAATATTTTTAAACTGCAACAATGTGCCATTTTTCCATACCGGTCAATGTTATTTAGTGATAACATATGGCATTGACTTATATATAAATGCAACCGCCAAAGAGCATAAGAAATAAATACTTTGTTGCTAATGCATATTATCATTTTTATACTATGCAGTTCCATTAAAAAAAAAAAAAAAAACAATATTGCTTATGAAATGAAAATGAAGCTTTAGTTACTTAATTCATATATTTCGTTAAACTGTCACCAAAATTCTATATTCATATATCTAGTTGGAAATGTATAACTAAATTCCTCATTAATTACAGGTACAGTCTATCACGTGACCAAGTTAGCTACGGCTTACCTGTGATGGACGTGAGATCTACCTTGCTAGGAGAGAGATGTCCTCTAGAAGTTGACTTCCCTTGTCAACCTCGCAAATACAGGGCTCACTCTGGGTACTGTAACAATGTGCAAAGTCCACATTGGGGTAATGCCAATACAAGGCTGCTTAGGTTCATGCCTGCTGAATATGGAGATGGTACGTATATACACTCTCAAAAAGACATACGTATAATTATAAATATGCAGACCTATGATTTTCAACAACATATAAAATCTATGCTATTTCATAATAACTGTGTGAAAGAGTGTAAATTTCTGTTCTAATTTATCACAATTTATGTTATAAATGCAGCATAAATTATGCAATTTATTTTTTCCGTGTATAAATCCTTTGACCTTAGGATTCTTAAAGACCTTTAGTTGACCTTTGATAATTCTTCAAAGTACATTCTCACTTCTTTGATCCTTTGATATAACCTTTACATCGTGGATAAGTGTTCACACGATTGGCATATTTTACCATTCACATTTTGATCTAGATCAAAGCGGGACAAAATTGCAATACTACTATAGTTAATAGGTTGTTTTAAAAATCATCTATAGACCGTCTAGCATGCTGGGTTGGCTGCTATCGTCGTGCAGTCATACACTACTAACAATATATATATATATATATATATATATATATATATATATATATATATTGTATTTTCGTAATTCCAATACTAAAATAAATTAGAAAGAAAATGAGTGTCTTTATTTTGAGTAGTGCGTGCATACAATGCAGATTTAATGCGAGAGATAAAAGGCCAGCCCCACAGGTTGGAAGTGCTAGACGAAACCACGCATTAAACCTATCTATGGTGACAAATAAAATCGTTATATCGATATAATATTACGTAAAATAACCTATGAGCTGTATATGCCTTCAATGGCCTTAACATAGTCTTCCAACTTCTTATGCTAGTGCATTATACTCCAGAAAATACGGCAATAGAACACTTTAAGTAACACCTGGGACTAAAAAAAAAATAATAATAATTAATAAAACTCATAATATAAGCTTGCATTATTGTTGAGGTGTCACATAGGGTGTATCCGCATGACGTCATATTTAAAGCACATGGACGTCATGCTGGAGTAATGAATAACATTGCTCAGCATTGGACAAACTTTTTTTTTTTTTTTTTTGAGAAGAAATCGATTAATTTTTTGATAATATTTTTCTCATATATACTTCAGATACTAACTTAACCTATTTACAACATCAATGTACTTGTATTTGAAACTAAATTAATGCACTAATTTTTAGAGTGTGCAGATGACATTTTCACACAAAAAAAAAAATCCGGTCTCTGTTTTCATGTGTATTATACATGACAAGTATAAGCTGTATGTTAGCTGTATGGTGTTGATTACTTCCCAATGTATTACTGATATATTATTTATCTTGGCAGGTGTGTTCGTACCACGACACAGCTCAAAGGGACAACCACTTCCAAGCTCACGTGAAGTATCTCTTGCGGTCCATAGAGATGCTGATCTACCTCATCCTCATCTCATGGCAATGGCTGCGGTCTGGGGAGAATTTGTGGCACATGATATTGCACATACACCTAGGATGGCAGGTAATCATTGTTATTACGTAGTATTACAGTGAGAAGAGAGTAAATTATCTAATGCATCACATACTTTTTTTTTACTGAACACATACACTTCTCCCAATACTAGTTCGAGCGGATAAAGTGTAATTAACAATGTAAAGTCAACTGTGATTGGCTGTAGTAGGTTTATAACACGCTCTATGATTGGTTAAGTACCGCGGATACAGCTTTTGGCGGGAACGACCTTGTTTTGGCCAGAGTGTACATATTTTTTGCATTGCATTACCTCAAATTAACGCATACATATGTATAGTATGGAATAGGACAGAGAGAGAGAGAGAGAGAGAGAAAATAATATTCTTAATCTTTATTGACCCAAGCATTTCACAGTAGCAATGGAGGTTATCGGTTTAAAAAAAAATGCTTAAAAATGAGTATGGCTTAAAACACGTAAAAGTATGTCTAGTATTTCTCATTTGAATTTCTCCGAAATCAGTGGAGTAGTTTTCTCAAAAATTGCTAAAAAAACAAACAAACAAACATGTTTCTCCCCATAAGTGTAATGTTAAATTAGGGGACCCTTAGCTTTCCGCGCGTGCTAAACCGATAACCTCCATTGATTTATAGTTACAAAAAGCAGTGTTCTTGACAAAATAAATTAAAATAAATAAATATAAACATATAGAGCGTAATACAAAGATCTTTTGACTAAAATTTGCCGCTTAAATTTGAATAACCACATTTACATGTTATCTTTATAGTAGAATAACATAAATATTTGATCGTGTTTTCTCATGTTTGACGTATAACTAAATTTTTAAGTAACATTTCTTCCTTAATTTGTAAAAATATTTTAATATTATAACTTGCAACTGTCTAGTTCGCGAAATATCAGTCAGTCACCTACCACCTTAAAGAATAGATTTCTTATCGAATGTAGTTTCGTGTGGTTTAGGATAGAATTATGCTATTTTCCCATCTTCTATTAAACTGTTATAAATATAAGAAATAATACTGTATTAGTTGAACTTATAATTCATTTCTAAAACAAAGTACTAAATGTGATGATTAAATAAAATGTTATTATAAAAATAATAACAAAATAATGTTTAATTTAAAATAGAAATAATTATAAGTTCCATTTTGATATTAATATAACATAATATATTTATATTAAAATATAAAATAATAATTGTAAATTAAGAATAAAAATATATAATAATTATATAAAATATTTTATGTAGTTTTTATTATGTATTTGAAAAACATTGTACTTCTCATATATATATGCTATAATGCATTATTATTTATTTCTATGATATAGTGAAAATATTATAGTATATTAGTGTCTTTCTTACACACATTCATTAAGCATTACATTCTTTCATATAGAGGAATGAAGCAGCCATATAGGCATAATAATAATAAGTACATAAATAAAGATACAAAAATCTGTAGTTAAATTTTTTTTATCAACATTGAAATTGAAAAGCCAGAGCATAAAACTAAGCTTCAAACCTCAATCTAAGCCTTATTTCTACGTTCTAATAAGCTAGAAGAATATGGGAAAAAATGCTTGCCGTTCATGTAAAATTGTATATATGAAAATACATTAGGAACAACGACGCCTATCCCCTTCCACAAACATGGCGTCAATGCGCACGGATGTGAAAGGGGTGTAAAGCTTGTTGTTGCTATTGTTGGCCTCACAGATTGTCTATATACTCATTTATCTCACTTTAAGATGTTTATTTTTAACGCTTCACCTGCAAAATCTCCCATTGGCCTCATTTAATTAGACGAATTCTACATTTTTACTATTGTTATTTTCTTTGAGTGAGTTAATTATAATTGAACATTTCAGGTGAAAATGGAGAACGTCTGAAATGCTGTGGAGTAAACTTCAATGACTTCCACTCCGAATGTTTTCCAATCAGACTTCCTGAGAATGATCCAGTACATGCCAGGACTGGAGATAAATGTCAAGAGTACGCTCGCTCGGCAACTGCACCACGTATTGGATGTACACTGGGTGAGGAGAAACTGCTCATATTAGTCAATTATGTCCTGCTAAAATTTAGAAAATTATAGCCTCTTCAGTCCCAGTATAAAGTAATGTACAGTACACATTAGATAATTCAATAAAAAATAGAAAAAAAATAGAAAAAAATAAGATAAAATTACAATAATTGGACCACGTTATAACGAGAACCCATTAAATCCCTTGTTAACTTACTTTTTTTATCATTTAGAATACTAGATTGATAGTAACCATTCCTTATTATCCATGAATTTGACACCACCACATTGATTTTGTATTTATTTTATTTTCGACAGTTATTTTACGTATATGACGTCACAATGTACCGCCGCCAATCACAGTCACCGCAATGGTCACGAGATAAATTTCAGCCCCTCCCTCAAGTTTTTTTTACCCATATCACAGCCCCATTGGTACATTGTGACGTCAGATGCGTGAGATAACCACTTAAATTTTAAAAAATTCAAAATCAACGTGTTGGTGTCTAATTTATGGATAATAAGTTATGGTAATTATCAAACTGGTATGCTAAATGATAAAAAAGTAAGTTGACAAGGACTTTAACGAACCAAGTACAATCCATCGCAAAATGAAATTGAATGCGCAAATTTTATGCTGCGCTCAATCTCTTTATTATATGGACCTTAACTTGTACTGATTTTTGTGGTAAAAATTTTAACTATAAACATTAAGGGATCGGTATTTTTAACAAGAACTTCGTATATGATGTATGTTTATCTGTGTACAACAGGAATCATTAAAAAAGTTAACATTTATGTCATTAAAAATGTAGTAGCTCTCGTTCTATTATATTATAATTATTTAATGTTTCAATGCAATAATTATTTTCTACAGGCCCACGTGAGCAGCTAAATCAAGCTACATCATTCCTAGATGGTTCCGTAGTATATGGAAATTCACATGAAGAGGCACTAAAATTGCGCACAACCCAAGGTGGCTTACTGCGTAGTCAACCTGGTAAAGAGAGAAGTAAAGAACTTTTACCTGAGAGCTCAAGTGCAGCTGATTGCAGAAGTAATGGAACTAACAAGTAAGTCTATCTATATAAATTAAAAATATATGGAGTCGAGCTTTTGCATCAGTGTACACATGGCATTGCTGCTGAAATAGTTGTCACATCATCTACCTGTACATAAGTTGCAACTGAGGATGATTAAAACCTTGAACTGTGAAGTCCATAACAACAACCTGCCGGTAGTTTTTGTTCTCCACAAGAGGTGATACTCAACCTTTGCGGCCACTTAGCATCCAGAACATAGGGAAATAATCCCTGTGCTCTATTTATCAGGCTCTTGTCAGATTTTTCACAACAATATGATCCTGTCACTTCGCACTCTCATTGGCAAAGGCTATGGACCACTTTGTATTACACACACTTAGCCTCTTGCGGCAGAACAGTGCATCTTTGATTGTTTCATTCATTGATTGATACTTTTTTTTATATGAATTAATTGATTGATTGGCTGGTTGATTGGTTGACTAACTGACTGACTGATTGGTTGATTGATATAGTAAATAAATAAGGAACAACAACTGAGGAGTTATTGATTGATTTCAGGTGTTTCCAGTCTGGAGACCCACGTGTCAATGAACATGTAGGTTTGGCAGCATTACACACAGTTCTGCTGAGAGAACATAATAGACTGGCTAGGAAGTTGGCTACACTTAACCCACATTGGGGTGATGACACTCTATATCATGAAGCAAGGAGGATTGTGGCTGCGCAGATTCAACATATCACCTATAATGAGTTTGTGCCTGTAGCACTTGGACAGGTAGAATGCTTTAAATTAATTTATGCTGTTTATAATAATTGGTTTTAATATAGGGAAAAAATACTTGTCAGTACATGTAATCAATATATCCCTTCTTAATGCATTTTTTTCATCTGTCTGTCTATTTGTCTGTCTGAATATCTGTCTGTTTGTCTCTCTCTCGCTCTCTGTCTATCTCTTGCTTCATGTCTCTCTAGCATGTTGGTACGTGGTATGCAAATGCGTGACAATATTTTTACTAATTGTTTGTTTATATTCCAGGACGTCATCGATAGATATGGACTTCGACCTCAAAGTTCAGGACATTTTACTGGCTACAATATCAACCTGAATTCTGGTGTAGCAAATAGCGTAGCAACTACGGCAATGCAATTTGTAGCATCTCTAATGCCAAAGTCACTCAATTTTTATGACAGGGTGAGTAAATCTCTCAGTGCAGGGTGACTTAGGGAAGGTATATTTATTTAAATAACATTGGAATGAAGAAGAGCATTAAAAAGGGCGTTATTTCATTTCACCTGCAATAACATCGAGGATAATCTAATTTGCATATCTTAATCTTAGTTTAAGATCTAAATTTTCATTCTAGCAAATAGTACTTTTTTTATTATTGTATCAGGGGTATTATTTTTCAAATGAAAGTTTCAGTAATGAAAAACAGGCTGTGTGAAGATACAAAACTTTGCCAGTCCGTGTCTCGAGTGTGCTGTTTTCATTGTAAAGCTCTGGACAAAAGTTCCCGAACGTGGCAGCGGCGGCCGCTACGTTTTCTCATATAGATAACATAGGGTGGTTGCGGGTTGCCAATGCAAATCATTCGGGAACTTTTGGCCAGAGCGTACATACATGTCTAAAAGATAATGTGTCTTGATGGAACTTTGTTAACGGAGTATACATAGTTCAAAAATACAATATAAAAGAAAAAAAATCATATCAAATTTTATTTTTCAGAGTGGTCGAAGGCTGGGAGAGCAGTCCATATCGCAGACATTCTATGCACCTCAAGAGCTACACACACCAGGAGGTGTGGACCGAGTGTTGTTTGGACTGCTGAGAGGCAAGGCTCAGAAAGAAGATGAATTCATCAATGAAGTTATGACCAATCATATGTTTGAAGATACAAATAAGGGTAAGGAAAATATCTATCTATCTATCTATCTATCTATCTATCTATCTATCTATCTATCTATCTATCTATCTATCTATCTATCTATCTATCTATCTATCTATCTATCTATCTATCTATCTATCTATCTATCTATCTATCTATCTATCTATCTATCTATCTATCTATCTATCTATCTATCTATCTATCTATCTATCTATCTATCTATCTATCTATCTATCTATCTATCTATCTATCTATCTATCTATCTATCTATCTATCTATCTATCTATCTATCTATCTATCTATCTATCTATCTATCTATCTATCTATCTATCTATCTATCTATCTATCTATCTATCTATCTATCTATCTATCTATCTATCTATCTATCTATCTATCTATCTATCTATCTATCTATCTATCTATCTATCTATCTATCTATCTATCTATCTATCTATCTATCTATCTATCTATCTATCTATCTATCTATCTATCTATCTATCTATCTATCTATCTATCTATCTATCTATCTATCTATCTATCTA
Organism: Ecdyonurus torrentis; assembly: GCA_949318235.1. Lineage (NCBI taxonomy): Eukaryota > Metazoa > Arthropoda > Insecta > Ephemeroptera > Heptageniidae > Ecdyonurus > Ecdyonurus torrentis. The sequence goes on along the minus strand of OX439133.1, from coordinate 23,825,926 downwards.
TCTATCTTGGATACCCATCTCTATTTCTTTTTTCAAACCAAGAATATTGTGCCATTAGTAAATTAATTAATGAGTTCTTTAGTCCCATTTTTATCGTGTTTCTAATTCCACTAAACTTCTAATAAAACTATCAATTACATTTTTTTAAATATTTTTCACAGGTTCTTCCGGTCTAGATTTAGCTGCACAAATGATACAACAAGGTAGAGATCATGGTGTTCCAGGTTACACTCGTTGGCGTGACCTTTGTGACCTTCCCAAGGTCAATCAGTTCAGTGACCTTACAGGGGTCATGTCAGATGATGTTATAGCTGCTTTACGTAAAGTATATAGGTATAGTAATATTTTAATTATAATTTAATTACAAAAAGTCTGTATCATATAGTCAACAAATTGTAATTTAAAAGTAAATTTTATAACGACTTTTTTTTTTTTTTTTTTTTTTTTTTTTTTTGCCGTGAACATAGTTACTTTCATATAACATTTATGCCACGGATAAGTGTACCATTGATGCTCTTTGTAAACCCTATTTTCAATGAGTATTTCTTTTTAAAAAGTGTTATATCTTTGTAATTTTTTTCTCATTTGGGTTTACGAACACCATAATAAATGCAATGGACATGGTATAATATGACTATTACAAAAGTGTTTGTTGGGTAATCTTTTAATTTGCAAATGTAAGTAAGGATATTATTCAAATCATAAATTTAAAAATTGGTGCATTACTTCAGTTACGAATCCTAACTTATTTAAGGTATTCACTTTTAAGCTATTATGGGTAGCTAAAATAATTCATTTTAGCAAAGTTATTAAAAATAGCTAAATTAAGTTTTTTAAGTTATTTTTAACCTATTTTGAGTTAACTTGGCTATTGTTTGCTAAAATGCATTATTTAAGCTACTCATAATAACTTAAAAGTGATTATCTGTTTAAATAAGTTAGTATTTTGTTACTAAAGTAATACACCCTTTTTAGAGTGATATACAAAATAAGAATATCTTGTCACAAAAAGAAAAAAAAAATGTAGAAATGGGCCTCTATATTTATTGTAAATGTTGCATTTTACAACTAAACCACATCATTATTACGTTTCTCTTATGTAAAGTATTGTATCTTAATGCCACTCATTAAAATAGTCCATTACTTCAGTGACAAACCCTAATTTACTTGATAGCAACACTATGGAGTTATTAAAAGTAGCTAAAATAATGCATTTTAGCAATTATTGACAATAGCTAATTTAACTTCAAATAGCCTTAAATAACTGAAAGCAACTCAAATTAGCTACTGTTAATAATGAGTTAAAATGCATTATTTTGGCTGCTCATAATAATAATAACTCAGTGGATGAATTTTTACAGGACCAACTCTAATATTTTTTGTATCTATAATATTTTCTTTAATATGTTGTGTAATGTTTGAATGTGTTTTATTGACAATCATTTCTAATTGTGTGTATATATATATATATATATATATATATATATATATATATATATATATATATATATATATATATATATAATGTACAATAACCTAAGCGGATACACTTTTGTGTATTTTGATAGTAGGATGAAAGAAATGAATAAATATATTTTGAATTTGAATTTGAACTCAATAAGTATTTATTTCAAATAAGTTATAGAATTCGTAACTGAAGTAATGCACCCCTTATTTGAGTGGTGCTTTTACTTTTCAAGGAAATTTATGAGATATAATATTATTATTAATTTCTACTTTGACAGAGAAGTGGCCGACGTTGACTTATTTACTGGAGGTTTAGCTGAGACGCCACTTGAAGGTGCAGTGGTTGGTCCTACATTTGCGTGTTTACTGGGTCGTCAGTTCCATTACTTACGTCGTGGGGATAGATATTGGTATGAAAATGATCTGCCTCCATCGTCTTTTACTAGAGGTAAATTAATCAGTCAATCGATCGATTGATCAATTAATCAATCAATCAAAAAAAATGTTATGGTGGTTGCAATAGTACATTCGAGCTTGCACTTTGATACCATATTGAGTAGAAAACTAATTCAGAGAGAGAGAGAGAGAGAGAGACAGAGAGAGAGAAAGAAAAGAGACAGAGAGAGAGACAGAGAGCAGAGAGAGAGAGAGAGAGAGAGAGAGAGAGAGAGAGAGAGAGAGAGAGAGAGAGAGAGAGAGAGAGACAGAGAGACAGAGAGAGACAGAGAGAGAGAGAGAGAGAGAAAAAATTAAAAAAAATAACCGTAACTTTAAAATCATTGTTTTTTTAAGTTTTAAATTAGTAGCTTAAAATAGAAAAAAAAATATTAAAAAAAAAAAAAAAAAAAAAAAAACTATTTTTGTCCAGGAGCTGAATAATATATAAATATATTTTACTCAAATATAGCGTTAGTGCGCAAAAAAAAAAATTATATTAATAATAAAAAAATAATAATAATAAATAAAATAAAAAATACAAATGTGAAGCAGTAAAAAATTACATGTGCTAGGTTTATATGAAAATTTTATAATAATAATAAAAATCTTTAGATGTATTATAAAAAATGTAAAACCTCTGTTTCAGAACAATTGACTGAGATACGTAAATCTTCACTGGCTAGACTTATATGTGACAACACAGATGACATTGCTTCTCTACAACCTTTGGTCTTCCTAGACAAAGATCCTTACTTGTAAGTAATATATAATACACCTTATTCATGGATAAAATATTGAATTTATATGTTTATTGATTAAATAAAAATATTATTAGATGTAAATTAGTTTTAAGTAGGTAGGCGACCGACTGATATCTCGCAAACTAGACAGTTGCTAATTATAATATTAACACAAAATAAAGAAGAATTTAGTAGTTAATTGTTTAGTTGCCTCAAGCGTGTGAAAACATGATCAAATATTTAAGTTATCTCACTTTGAAGATATATACCATTTAAATGTGGAAATTCAAATTTTAGCGGCAAATTTTAGTCAAATTAGAAACTTAAAAAAAAATAAGAATAAAAAAAAAATTATTATATTATAACCCTTTTCGGAGTAATTTTTTGTTCTTTTTTAAATTACTTGATTTTATTTGAAAAGTATAGTGTTTGTTTTGTTGGAAATAAATAATGTAAATTATAGTAAAAATATAGTTCTAATTTAAACAATTTTCGGTCCAAATCGGTCACCTTCTAAGTTAAATCATTTTGACGTTTATCGATTTTTAAAAGCAGATTTTTTTAAACGTTTTTTTTTTAAATGTATATACATATTATTTCTTAATTTTGCTAAAACTGATTAATTGTATAAATTATAAACTTGTTTCAGATATACTGCATATTTTCTCCTGTGTTAGAATACCTGTAACTATATATTTTAATTATGTTTTAGGAACTCTGAAATCTCGTGCAAGAGTGACGTACTACAAGGTATCTCCTTGCAAGCTTGGCGAGAAGTATCCCCTAGTTTCATCTTAGCTCCAGGAGTGCTCAGTGATGCCTTGACCAGAGCTAAGAGAGAAGCTAGCAAAGTTTTAGCACAAGAAGTCGCATTGTTTCAGCAACGTGAGTGTACACTGCACGACGTTCATTAAATAAATTAATAAAAGTCAAAGTGCACTATTTAAAATTTCCACCAGCGTGACGAGTGGAACATCTTCCCTTTAAAGGCATAGACAACATGAAAACATTAACATTTCAATCACAAAACACTTGATGGGACTTACATAAATAACATTAATTGATCTCAAAACCCAACTGTAGCGCAGTAGCAGTGATTAGAAAATTTCAATTTATGCAACCCGCACAACATTATCATACTAGTTTTTGCCTGTTTCTGACGTAATAAACAGAAATATTCACGCAAATTGCATAATTTAAAGTTTTTCATGTTCTCTTGTAGGTCCACATTTTCATTTCTGGTAAAAATTATCATTAATTTTGTAGATCCCATTTTGTGTTTAATGATTAAGAACTTGTAGTTTCATTTTTTCTAGGCCTTGACTTGGAATAACATTGGAAATTTAAAGTTAAATTTAAATCATTAACTTTCTTCATAGATTTCATTGTACAAAAGTCTAAAAATCGTAAACACTTTTCTATTTCGTTTTTCTTATATTACTACAATGCGGAACAACATTTTTTTTCTTTGAGAGAGAGAGAGAGAGAGTGAGTATTTTTTTTTCATACCCTGAAAGATGACATTTTCTTAAATTGATGTATACTCGAAATTCTAATTTTCGAGTGAGTGAAGTATTTTTTAATTATTTTTGAAATGATGTACGGTTGGTAACTTATGCATGTATGACAGCATAGTAAAATGTTACAGACACTGACTATGACGTCATTTCGTAGCTTTCAAAAATTAATTAGAAATACTTAAAGGCGTAGAACACGTTGAACAAAAAAAACTTGCCTAATATCCTAACATACCAACGTTGATTTGGCCGGAGTCATTGATTTCTTATTTATTTTCCATTCATAAAATGCCAGATGCGGGTTTATGACGTCACAGATCACTGATTGACGCTCGTCAAAACAGATAAGCTGTTACGTCATATACCCACATCTGCCATTTCATGAATGGAAAATAAATGAGAAATTAATAACAACGGCCAAATCAACGTTTATTTTTAGGTACGTATTAGACATGTTTGTTTTTTTCGAGATGTTCTACGCCTTTAATGCACTCAAAAATTAAAACTTCACATATATCTATCAATTTAGGACGATTTTCCCTTTTAGAATTTGCGATGAAATTGACCCCTATATTTATATTATATATTATTGTATATAAATATATATTTTTTTCTTTTTCGATCTTTGTCACGCTTCATGAAATTTAATCATATTATTATAATTTTTCAGATCGTTTCGCAGACCCCCAGTCCCCTATAGGCACAGCTTATGGTTTCAACAGACCAACACGTCAAGCTACTGAGATCGCCAATACGTCACTTGTACTGCAGTTTGCCTCGGCCAGATTTGTCAGCTCGTTCTTACAAGGGTGAATATGAAATATTGTCACTTTTCTTCTTTCATTCGTGACTTTCTTTTTATTGTTTTTATCGTTCAATTAAAGTTATCGATGATTCTAAATTCATCCTTAAAAATGTATTTTCTATTTTCTTGAATCACATGAAAGTCTGTTTGGTATCCCTTAAATAATCTAAATATTTTTGGCGGCCTATAGTAGTTTTCTACCATATATATATATATATATATATATATATATATATATATATGTTAGCATCAAAACCCGAAATTGACCCAAACTAGGTATTTTTGCTCATTTCGGCTTTTGGTTCGTTGCTTTTTGCCAAAACCCGGAATGCCACTTTATTTCGGCTTTTGGTCACGAAATTTTGATCCATACTAGTTTTGAGCATTTCGCAAAAAGCAAAACCCGGTGTAAACATTTATATCTACTTTTGGTCTTTGAATTTTAACCAGAACTAGTTGTGGTCAAAATAGAAAAATCAAAACCCGAAAAATGAACATTTCTCAACTCAATTATTTGATATAAGAATGAGAGAGAGAGAGAGAGAGAGAGAGAGAGATATCACGACCCGTTAAATATAAAAAGTAAAAATATTTATTTTAATTTACAATAATAAGAGTGATATTATTATGACTTATGACTAATTTTTTCATATTGGTTCAAAGTTCAAGTCCACCTTACTTTATCCAGTGATAACGATTTATTTTAAAATATTTCTTGTGCGTATATTCAGTTGACTGTTTGTCTCTGTGCTGAAAACATGGTTTATAACTGCATAATATTCGTTAGAAAGAGGATAAGAAAGTGTTTGAATTTAAAAAGTTCACAACACACGTATATTGTTGGTGCGCAAATTATAAGTGAACATTTGGTTAGTGGTTAAATGGATTAGCTCTTAATTTACATTTAATCGTAAGTAGCCCCTTAAAATAATAATAATATACTCTATTACTACCATTACTAAATGGACCACTTGCAATAAAATGTTTGTAATTGTTGCAAAAAGGGAAAAGGATTTTTAATTTTTTTTTTGTAAGAAATGCATTAAGAAAATTTCAAATTAATTTAAAAAGTACGCTCATTGCAAGTGGTCCATTGCTAGGTCAAACAGTAAGTTTATTTTTCGTATTGTCTCAATTTATATTCCGTATCTATAGCCATAAGATTTAGAGATTATGGTCAGCGCATTCTAATCAAATTAATCTTTCAGGCCATATATTTTGCATTTCAAGTAAAATAATAAAATATATTGTTTCAACACCTCAATTATAATACCAAAACATCGTGCATTTATAAAATAATCATAGTCTTTTATCATTGCATAAAATTCTGAGTTGAGAAATGTTCAGTTTTCGGGTTTTGATTTTTCTATTTTGACCACAACTAGTTCTGGTCAAAATTCAAAGACCAAAACTAGATGTAAATGTTTACACCGGGTTTTGCTTTTTGCAAAATGCTCAAAACTAGTATGGATCAAAATTTCGTGACCAAAAGCCGAAATAAAGTGGCATTCCGGGTTTTGGCAAAAAGCGACGAACCAAAAGCCGAAATGAGCAAAAATACCTAGTTTGGGTCAATTTCGGGTTTTGATGCTGACATATATATATATATATATATATATATATATATATATATATATATATATATATATAGGCAATTAGTGGACCATAAACTATTCTTGATCAACTAACCGATAACTTCCATTATTTTTAAAACCCTAATTGTTTCTCATAAAAAAAAATCACGATCGTACAAAAGGATGAGAGATATACAAATTAATAAAATAATGTTGATAAGTTTAAGAATAGTATAATAATTCTCTCAGTATAATATGCAACAAGCTGTATAAATAATAAATTTGAAAGTCATGCTTGATATTATTATAATGTTGACAGCCAGCTAGCTGACCCTGAAACCAGTTACGGTGGTGTAGCACCACGTGACTTACAGGAACTACTTGCCGTCCTCCCGAGCGTTGATGTCTCCGAGGCCCTCGACATACCTCGTGTATTCCGCTGTGATGAGCAAACTTTACCTTGTGATCATACTAGTAGATTTAGGACTGCGACAGGGTGGTGTAATAATTTGAAGAGACCTGAGTTAGGGAAGTCTATCAGGGCTTTCAGTAGATTTTTACCTTCGGCATATCAAGATGGTAAGTGGTGTGTGTAAGTGAATGGGTGGGTGGGTGAGTGGGTGGGTGGGTGGGTGGGTGGGTGGGTGAGTGGGTGAGTGAGTGAGTGAGTGAGTGAGTGAGTGAGTGAGTGAGTGAGTGAGTGAGTGAGTGAGTGAGTGAGTGAGTGAGTGAGTGAGTGAGTGAGTGAGTGAGTGAGTGAGTGAGTGAGTGAGTGAGTGAGTGAGTGAGTGAGTGAGTGAGTGAGTGAGTGAGTGAGTGAGTGAGTGAGTGAGTGAGTGAGTGAGTGAGTGAGTGAGTGAGTGAGTGAGTGAGTGAGTGAGTGAGTGAGTGAGTGAGTGAGTGAGTGAGTGAGTGAGTGAGTGAGTGAGTGAGTGAGTGAGTGAGTGAGTGAGTGAGTGAGTGAGTGAGTGAGTGAGTGAGTGAGTGAGTGAGTGAGTGAGTGAGTGAGTGAGTGAGTGAGTGAGTGAGTGAGTGAGTGAGTGAGTGAGTGAGTGAGTGAGTGAGTGAGTGAGTGAGTGAGTGAGTGAGTGAGTGAGTGAGTGAGTGAGTGAGTGAGTGAGTGAGTGAGTGAGTGAGTGAGTGAGTGAGTGAGTGAGTGAGTGAGTGAGTGAGTGAGTGAGTGAGTGAGTGAGTGAGTGAGTGAGTGAGTGAGTGAGTGAGTGAGTGAGTGAGTGAGTGAGTGAGTGAGTGAGTGAGTGAGTGAGTGAGTGAGTGAGTGAGTGAGTGAGTGAGTGAGTGAGTGAGTGAGTGAGTGAGTGAGTGAGTGAGTGAGTGAGTGAGTGAGTGAGTGAGTGAGTGAGTGAGTGAGTGAGTGAGTGAGTGAGTGAGTGAGTGAGAGATCGACATTGGTTGATTGATTGGTTGGTTGATTGGATGATGGTTGATTGATTGATTGATTGATTGATTGATTGATTGATTGATTGATTGATTGATTGATTGATTGATTGAAACATTGATTGAAACATTGAAAACTCACCTATATTTCAGGACTGAGCATACCTAGATCGGTATCGATCAGTGGCAAACCACTACCCAGTGCTAGACTTGTGTCCACTAGAATGCACAGTGACGTCAGTAACCCTCACACCAGGTACACGCTGATGTTCATGCAGTTCGCTCAGTTGATTGACCATGACCTGACACACACACCAGTACATACAGGTGCGTCCAAATAACACTTAAACATAGTGGGTGACAATTTTTTTTTAAATTTATATTATTTTGTTGTTATTTATTTATTTTATTTTTAGTAGAAACAACTTACTTTCCTTTAGAACGTGCCTTGTGGCGCCTGGGCTTGTGACGCCCCAGAAATTATTTTGTCGCACCAAATTTTTACAAATTTTAGTTCCAAAATTTTCCACATGTCGCTCTAATTGGCAAGCGGTTGTTAACATACTTAATCCCCTTTGGTATTTTAGGGGCTCCACACATTGTTTAAAGCAAAATAAAAGATATTCAAGATGGCGGATGAAAATTTGCACAATACAATATTTAATCAAGCTAAGTTAACCAAAATTAGATTAAATTTAATTAAATTAACATAAATTAACATAAATTAACATAAATTAAATTAAATTAAATTGAATTAATTAAAAATTAAATTAAAAAAATTAATTTAATTTTTTTTTTTTTTTTTTTTTTTTTTTTTTTTTTTTTTTTTTGCTTGCCAAACACATGATACCAATTCCAACCACAGGAAATTCATTGTTTGGTTATTTTCTTTTATTATTAAATTAAATTTAAAATTAAATTCAAAATTAAATTAAATTTCTATTATTATTATAATTTTTTATTACAATTTTTTTTTTTTTTTTTTTTTTTTTTTTTTTGCTAACCAAAAATATGATACTGATTCCAACAAAGAAAAGGTCACATCGTTTGCGTTAACTTCTTTAAAAATTGAATTAAATAAAATTATGATTTATTTTTGTGCTTCCTAATCACATACCAAATCCCTTAAGCGTTTGGTTAATTAAAAATATATTATGTTAATTGAAAACAGTAAATTTTAATACGTATTTATATTTTTGCTTCCTACAAACGATAAAGTAAAAAATTATGAATTACTTCATGTAATAATAAATAATGCTAAAAGAATAACGAGAAACCAAATAAAGATTAATAAATTAATTATTTAAAAGTTAAGATGATTTCTAAAGTCAAGAAAAGAATGTGTTTTGTATAAATATAATATATTATAATTATTATAAAACAGAAAAAAAGTTTGGGAAATTTCAAGCTTTAAATTTAAAACAAAAAACCCTTGCCTTCCTTTTTTGTGACACCTTATAAATGATAATTAAAAAGAATTGAGTAAAACAAATCAACAACGGAGTGCAAAATTTAAAGATAAATTTTAAACCTGTCTTAATTAATAAAAACATTTTGAAAAAAATTTATATATTTTTTCTAAAATAATTAAAATTAATAAAATTTTATTGAAAATTATTACAAATAATATTGAGTGAAATATATTTCCATTCCTAAATATCTACATTCCTTATGTAAATATTACTAGAAAAACGGTGAAAAAAATTATTTCGCCCTAAACCTCTTTTTATTAACATTTTGGTGCCTTGAATCACTGTTTTTGAATTTGATTCAGAATTCAAAGTGATATAGTTTGTATTTTATTGCTTAAAAGATTTTTCAATTCATGATCAAATTTCTTGTGTGATAGAGAAAAAGTGGAAAACATGTTTCATCAATAAACTATTTTAAGTCGTATTTTATTTCTTCAAATCGTTATTTCTTATCAATTTACTATATTTTTAGTTTATTATAGGGTAAGTACTTAATTAATAATTTAGAAAGGTAAGGCGTCACACAATCTAAAATTGTAGTGACAAAATTTAACGATAAAGATGTAAATTCTCCAAAAAAAGGAAAAAAAGTTCGGAAAACAAAGAAAATTATATTTCTTTAATATTTAATTTGATTCAGAATTCAAAGTGATATAGTTTGTATTTTACTGATTAAAAGATTTTTCAATTCATGATTAAATTTCTTGTTTAATATATTATAGAGAAAAAATGGAAATAATGTTTCATCCATAATCTATTTTAAGTCAATTTTTTATTCTTAAAAACACTATTATTGAACACATCACTTATATTTTCGATTATTTTAGGTACGTTCTTATTTAATTAATAATTAAGAAAAGTAAGGCGTCACACAATCTAACGTTGTAATGACAAAATTTAACGATAAAGATATAAATTCTTCAAAATAGGGAAAAAAAAGTTCAGAAAATGAAGAAAAATGATATTTCTTAAATATTTAATTTGATTCAGAATTCAAAGTGATATAGTTTGTTATTTATTGATTAAAAGATTTTTCAATTCATGATCAAATGTCATGTGTGATATATTATAGAGAAAAAGTGGAAAAAATGTTTCATCCATAATCTATTTAGGTCGAATTTTATTTCTTCAAATTGTTATTTCTTATCAATTTACTATAATTTTAGTTTATTATACGGTAAGTACTTACTTAATTAATAATTAAGAAAAGTAAGGCGTCACACAATTTAACGTTGTAGTGACAAAATTTAACGATAAAGATGTAAATTCTCCAAAAAAGGGAAGAAAAGTTCGGAAAATAAAGAAAAATAAAATTTCTTAAATATTTAATTTGATTCAGAATTCAAAGTGATATAGTTTGTATTTTATTGATTAAAAGATTTTTCAATTCATGATCAAATTTCTTGTGTGATATATTATAGAAAAAAGTGGAAAAAATTTTCATCCATAATCTATTTTAGGTCGAATTTTATTTCTTCGAATCGTTATTTCTTATCAATTTACTATATTTTTAGTTTATTATACGGTAAGTACTTACTTAATTAATAATTTACAAAAGTAAGGCGTCACACAATCTAACGTTGTAATGACAAAATTTAACGATAAATATATAAATTCTCCAAAAAAGGGGAAAAAAATTCGGAAAACAAAGAAAAAAAATATTTCTTTAATATTTAATTTGATTTAGAATTCAAATTAATATAGTTTTTATTTTATTCATTAAAAGATTTTTCAATACATGATTAAATTTCTTGTTTAATATACTATAGAGAAAAAGTGGAAAAAAATGTTTCATCCATAAACTATTTTAAGTCAAATTTTATTTCTTCAAATCGTTATTTCTTATCAATTTACTATATTTTTTGTTTATTATAAGGTAAGTACTTACTTAATCAATAATTAAGAAAAGTAAGGCGTCACAAAATCTTACGTTGTAGTGACAAAATTTAACGATAAAGATATAAATTCTCCAAAAAAGGGGAAAAACAGTTCGGAAAATAAAGAAAAATAATATTTCTTTAATATTAAATTTGATTAAAAATTCAAAGTGATATAGTTTGTAATTTATTGATTAAAAGATTTTTCAATTCATGATTAAATTTCATGTGTGATATATTATAGAGAAAAAGTGGAAAAAATGTTTCATCCATCATCTATTTAGGTCGAATTTTATTTCTTCAAATCGTTATTTCTTATCAATTTAATATATTTTTAGTTTATTATACGGTAAGTACTTACTTAATTAATAATTAAGAAAAGTAAGGAGCCACACAATCTAACGTTGTAGTGACAAAATTTAACAATAAAAATTAGAAATCCATTGAAAAGGAAAAAAATATTTCGGAAAAGAAAGAAAAATAATATTTCTTTAAAATTTTATAGGATACAGAATCTAAAGTGATATAGTTTGTATTCTATTGATTAAAAGATTTTTCAATTAATGATCAAATTTCTTGTGTGATATATTATAGAGAAAAAGTGGAAAAAATGTAGCATCCGTACACTATTTTAAGTCGAATTTTATTTCCTCAAATCATTATTTCTCAACAATTTACTATATTTTTATATTACTATAGGGTAAGCACTTACTTAATTAATAATTAGGAAAAGTAAGGCGTCACACAATTTAACGTTGTAGTGACAAAATTTAACGATAAAGATGTAAATTCTCCAAAAAAGGGAAAAAAAGTTCGGAAAATAAAGAAAAATAATATTTCTTTAATATTTAATTTGATTCAGAATTCAAAGTGATATAGTTTGTATTTTATTTATTAAAAGATTTTTCAATTCATGATCAAATTTCTTGTGTGATATATTATAGAGAAAAAGTGGAAAAAATGTTTCATCCATCATCTATTTAGGTCGAATTTTATTTCTTCAAATCGTTATTTCTTATCAATTTACTATATTTTTAGTTTATTATACGGTAAGTACTTACTTAATTAATAATTAAGAAAAGTAAGGAGCCACACAATCTAACGTTGTAGTGACAAAATTTAACAATAAAAATTTGAAATCCATTGAAAAGGAAAAAAATATTTCGGAAAAGAAAGAAAAATAATATTTCTTTAATATTTTATAGGATACAGAATCTAAAGTGATATAGTTTGTATTCTATTGATGAAAAGATTTTTCAATTAATGATCAAATTTCTTGTGTGATATATTATAGAGAAAAAGTGGAAAAAATGTTTCATCCGTACACTATTTTAAGTCGAATTTTATTTCCTCAAATCATTATTTCTCATCAATTTACTATATTTTTTAATTACTATAGGGTAAGCACTTACTTAATTAATAATTAGGAAAAGTAAGGCGTCACACAATCTAACATTGTAGTGACAAAATTTAACGATAAAGATGTAAATTCTCCAAAAAAGGGAAAATAAAGTACGGAAAACAAAGAAAAATAATATTTCTTTAATATTTAATTTGATTCAGAATTCAAAGTGATATAGTTTGTATTTTACTGATTAAAAGATTTTTCAATTCATGATCAAATTTCTTGCGTGATATATTATAGAGAAAAAGTGGAAAAATGTTTCATCCATGCACTATTATATAAGTCAATTTTTATTTCCTCCAATCATTATTTTTTTATCAATTTACTATATTTTTTGTTTATTATAGAGTAAGTAATTACTTAATTAATAATTAAGAAAAGTAAGGCGTCACACAATCTAACGTTGTAGTGACAAAATTTACCGATAAAGTAATAAATTCTCCAAAAAAGGAAAAAAAAAAAGTTCGGAAAGCAAAGAATATTAATATTTCTTTAATATTTAATTTGAATCAGAATTCAAAGTGATATATTTTGTAATTTATCGATTAAAAGATTTTTTATTTTATGATAAAATTTCTTGTGTGATATATTATAGAGAAAAATTGGAAAAAAATGTTTCATCCATACACTATTATAAGTCAATTTTTATTTCCTCCAATCATTATTTTTTATCAATTTACTATATTTTTTGTTTATTATAGGGTAAGTACTTACTTAATTTATAATAAAGAAAAGTAAGGCGTCACACAATCTAACGTTGTAGTGACAAAATTTAACGATAAAAATATAAATTCTCCAAAAAAAGGGGAAAAAAGGTCGGAAAACAAAGGAAAATAATATTTCTTTGTTATTTAATTTCATTCAGAATTCAAAGTAATATAATTTGTATTTTTTTTATTAAAAGATTTTTCAATTCATGATTATATTTCTTGTTTAATATATTATAAAGAAAAAGTGGAAAAAATGTTTCGTCCGAACACTATTATAAGTCAATTTTTATTTCCACAAATAATTATATTTTATCAATTTACTATATTTTTTGTTTATTATAGGGTAAGTACTTACTTAAATAATAATTAAGAAAAGTAAGGCGTCACACAATAAAACGTTGTAGTGACAAAATATAACGATAAAAATATAAATTCTCCAAAAAAGGGAAAAAAAAGTTCGTAAAAAAAAAAAAATAATATTTCTTTAATATTTAATTTGAATCAGAATTCAAAGTGATATAGTTTGTAATTTATTGCATTAAAGATTTTTCAATTCATTTTTTAATTTCTTGTGCGATATATTATAGAGAAACATTGGAAAAAATATTTCATCCATAATCTATTTTAAGTCAAATTTTTATTCCTAGAAAACTATTATTGAACAGTTAACTCTAATTTTCGATTATTTTATGGGATGTCCTTATTTAATTAATAATGAGGAATGGTAAGGCATCACACAATCTAACGTTGTAGTGACAAAATTTAACGATAAAATTATAAAAACCATAAAAAAGGAGAAAAATAATTTGGAAAATAAAGGAAAATAATATTTCTTTATTATTTAATTTGATTCAGAATTCAAAGTAATATAGTTTGTATTTTTTTATTAAAAGATTTTTCAATTCATGTTCCAATTTCTTGTTTAATATATTATAGAGAAAAAGTGGTAAAAATGTTTCATCCATAAACTATTTTAGGTCGTATTTTATTTCTTCAAATCGTTATTTCTTATCAATTTACTATATTTTTTTGTTTATTATAGGGTAAGTACTTACTTAATTTATAATAAAGAAAAGTAAGAAGCCACACAATCTAACGTTGTAATCACAAAATTTAACGATAAAACTATAAAATCTCTAAAAAAGGGGAAAAAAGAAGTTCAGAAAATAAAGAAAAATAATATTTCTTTAATATTTAATTTGATTCAGAATTCAATGTGATATAGGTTGTATTTTATTAATTAAAAGATTTTTCAATTCATGATCCAATTTCTTGTGTGATATATTATAGAGAAAAATTGGAAAAAATGTTTCATCCGTACACTATTATAAGTAAATTTTTATTTACTCAAATCATTATTTTTTTTATCAATTTACTATATTTTTTGTTTATTATAAGGTAAGTACTTACTTAATTTATAATAAAGAAAAGTAAGGCGTCACACAATCTAACGTTGTAGTGACAAAATTTAACGATAAAGATATAAATTCTCCAAAAAAGGGAAAAAAAGTTCGGAAAATAAAGAAAAATAATATTTCTTTAATATTTAATTTGATTCAGAATTCAAAGTGATATAGTTTGTATTTTATTGACTAAAAGATTTTTCAATTCATGATCAAATTTCTTGTGTGATATATTATAGAGAAAAAGTGGAAAAAATGTATCATCCATAATCTATTTTAGGTCGAATTTTATTTCTTCATATCGTTATTTCTTATCAATTTACTATATTATTAGTTTATTATACGGTAAGTACTTACTTAATTTATAATAAAGAAAAGTAAGGAGCCACACAATCTAACGTTGTAATCACAAAATTTAACGATAAAACTATAAAAGCTCTAAAAAAGGGGAAAAAAGAAGTTCAGAAAATAAAGAAAAATAATATTTCTTTAATATTTAATTTGATTCAGAATTCAATGTGATATAGGTTGTATTTTATTAATTAAAAGATTTTTCAATTCATGATCCATTTTCTTGTGTGATATATTATAGAGAAAAATTGGAAAAAATGTTTCATCCGTACACTATTATAAGTAAATTTTTATTTACTCCAAATATTATTTTTTTATCAATTTACTATATTTTTTGTTTATTATAGAGTAAGTACTTACTTAATTAATAATTAAGAAAAGTAAGGCGTCACACAATCTAACGTTGTAGTGACAAAATTTTCCGATAAAGTAATAAATTCTCCAAAAAAGGATAAAAAAAAGTTCGGAAAATAAAGAAAAATAATATTTCTTTAATATTTAATTTGATTCAGAATTCAATGTGATATAGTTTGTATTTTATTGATTAAAAGATTTTTCAATTCATGATCAAATTTCTTGTGTGATATATTATAGAGAAAAAGTGGAAAATAATTTTCATCCATAATCTATTTTAGGTCGAATTTTATTTCTTCAAATCGTTATTTCTTATCAATTTACTATATTTTTAGTTTATTATACGGTAAGTACTTACTTAATTAATAATTTACAAAAGTAAGGCGTCACACAATCTAACGTTGTAATGACAAAATTTAACGATAAAGATGTAAATTCTCCAAAAAAGGGGAAAAAAGTTCGGAAAACAAAGAAAAATAATATTTCTTTAATATTTAATTTGATTCAGAATTCAAAGTGATATAGTTTGTATTTTATTGAATAAAAGGTTTTTCAATACATGATTAAATTTCTTGTTTAATATACTATATAGAAAAAGTGGAAAAAAGATATTTCATCCATAAACTATTTTAAGTCAAATTTTATTTCTTCAAATCGTTATTTCTTAACAATTTACTATATTTTTTGTTTATTATATGGTAAGTACTTACTTAATCAATAATTAAGAAAAGTAAGGCGTCACACAATCTTACGTTGTAGTGACAAAATTTAACAATAAAGATATAAATTCTCCAAAAAAGGGGAAAAACAGTTCGGAAAATAAAGAAAAACAATATTTCTTTAATATTTAATTTGATTAAGAATTCAAAGTGATATAGTTTGTAATTTATTGATTAAAAGATTTTTCAATTCATGATCAAATTTCATGTGTTATATATTATAGAGAAAAAGTGGAAAAAATGTTTCATCCATCATCTATTTAGGTCGAATTTTATTTCTTCAAATCGTTATTTCTTATCAATTTACTATATTTTTAGTTTATTATACGGTAAGTACTTACTTAATTAATAATTAAGAAAAGTAAGGAGCCACACAATCTAACGTTGTAGTGACAAAATTTAACAATAAAAATTTGAAATCCATTGAAAAGGAAAAAAATATTTCGGAAAAGAAAGAAAAATAATATTTCTTTTATATTTTATAGGATACAGAATCTAAAGTGATATAGTTTGTATTCTATTGATTAAAAGATTTTTCAATTAATGATCAAATTTCTTGTGTGATATATTATAGAGAAAAAGTGGAAAAAATGTTTCATCCGTACACTATTTTAAGTCGAATTTTATTTCCTCAAATCATTATTTCTCATCAATTTACTATATTTTTTAATTACTATAGGGTAAGCACTTACTTAATTAATAATTAGGAAAAGTAAGGCGTCACACAATCTAACGTTGTAGTGACAAAATTTAACGATAAAAATGTAAATTCTCCAAAAAAGGGAAAAAAAAGTACGGAAAACAAAGAAAAATAATATTTCTTTAATATTTAATTTGATTCAGAATTCAAAGTGATATAGTTTGTATTTTACTGATTAAAAGATTTTTCAATTCATGATCAAATTTCTTGCGTGATATATTATAGAGAAAAAGTGGAAAAATGTTTCATCCATGCACTATTATATAAGTCAATTTTTATTTCCTCCAATCATTATTTTTTTATCAATTTACTATATTTTTTGTTTATTTTAGAGTAAGTAATTACTTAATTAATAATTAAGAAAAGTAAGGCGTCACACAATCTAACGTTGTAGTGACAAAATTTACCGATAAAGTAATAAATTCTCCAAAAAAGGAAAAAAAAAAAGTTCGGAAAGCAAAGAATAATAATTTTTCTTTAATATTTAATTTGAATCAGAATTCAAAGTGATATAGTTTGTAATTTATCGATTAAAAGATTTTTCATTTTATGATAAAATTTCTTGTGTGATATATTATAGAGAAAAATTGGAAAAAAATGTTTCATCCATACACTATTATAAGTCAATTTTTATTTCCTCCAATCATTATTTTTTTTCAATTTACTATATTTTTTGTTTATTATAGGGTAAGTACTTACTTAATTTATAATAAAGAAAAGTAAGGCGTCACACAATCTAACGTTGTAGTGACAAAATTTAACGATAAAAATATAAATTCTCCAAAAAAGGGGGAAAAAAGGTCGGAAAACAAAGGAAAATAATATTTCTTTATTATTTAATTTCATTCAGAATTCAAAGTAATATAATTTGTATTTTTTTTTATTAAAAGATTTTTCAATTCATGATTATATTTCTTGTTTAATATATTATTTAGAAAAAGTGGAAAAAATGTTTCGTCCGAACACTATTATAAGTCAATTTTTATTTCCACAAATAATTATATTTTATCAATTTACTATATTTTTTGTTTATTATAGGGTAAGTACTTACTTAAATAATAATTAAGAAAAGTAAGGCGTCACACAATATAACGTTGTAGTGACAAAATATAACGATAAAAATATAAATTCTCCAAAAAAGGGAAAAAAAAGTTCGTAAAAAAAAAAATAATAATATTTCTTTAATATTTAATTTGATTCAGAATTCAAAGTGATATAGTTTGTATTTTACTGATTAAAAGATTTTTAAATTCATGATCAAATTTCTTGCGTGATATATTATAAAGAAAAAGTGGAAAAAAATGTTTCATCCGTACACTATTTTAAGTCAAATTTTATTTCCTCAAATCATTATTTCTCATCAATTTACTATATTTTTTAATTACTATAGGGTAAGCACTTACTTAATTAAAAATTAGGAAAAATAAGGCGTCACACAATTTAACGTTGTAGTGACAAAATTTAACGATAAAGATGTAAATTCTCCAAAAAAGGGAAAAAAAAGTTCGGAAAATAAAGAAAAATAATATTTCTTTAATATTTAATTTGATTCAGAATTCAAAATGATATAGTTTGTATTTTATTGATTAAAAGATTTTTCAATTCATGATCAAATTTCTTGTGTGATATATTATAGAGAAAAAGTGGAAAAAAATTTTCATCCATAATCTATTTTAGGTCGAATTTTATTTCTTCAAATCGTTATTTCTTATCAATTTACTATATTTTTAGTTTATTATACGGTAAGTACTTACTTAATTAATAATTTACAAAAGTAAGGCGTCACACAATCTAACGTTGTAATGACAAAATTTAACGATAAAGATGTAAATTTTCCAAAAAAAGGGAAAAAAGGTCGGAAAACAAAGAAAAATAATATTTCTTTAATATTTAATTTGATTCAGAATTCAAAGTGATATAGTTTGTATTTTATTGAATAAAAGGTTTTTCAATACATGATTAAAAGTCTTGTTTAATATACTATATAGAAAAAGTGGAAAAAAGATGTTTCATCCATAAACTATTTTAAGTCAAATTTTATTTCTTCAAATCGTTATTTCTTAACAATTTACTATATTTTTTGTTTATTATATGGTAAGTACTTACTTAATCAATAATTAAGAAAAGTAAGGCGTCACACAATCTTACGTTGTAGTGACAAAATTTAACGATAAAGATATAAATTCTCCAAAAAAGGGGAGAAACAGTTCGGAAAATAAAGAAAAATAATATTTCTTTAATATTTAATTTGATTAAGAATTCAAAGTGATATAGTTTGTAATTTATTGATTAAAAGATTTTTCAATTCATGATCAAATTTCATGTGTGATATATTATAGAGAAAAAGTGGAAAAAATGTTTCATCCATCATCTATTTAGGTCGAATTTTATTTCTTCAAATCGTTATTTCTTATCAATTTACTATATTTTTAGTTTATTATACGGTAAGTACTTACTTAATTAATAATTAAGAAAAGTAAGGAGCCACACAATCTAACGTTGTAGTGACAAAATTTAACAATAAAAATTTGAAATCCATTGAAAAAAAAAAAATTTCGGAAAAGAAAGAAAAATAATATTTCTTTAATATTTTATAGGATACAGAATCTAAAGTGATATAGTTTGTATTCTATTGATTAAAAGATTTTTCAATTAATGATCAAATTTCTTGTGTGATATATTATAGAGAAAAAGTGGAAAAATGTTTCATCCGTACACTATTTTAAGTCGAATTTTATTTCCTGAAATCATTATTTCTCATCAATTTACTATATTTTTTAATTACTATAGGGTAAGCACTTACTTAATTAATAATTAGGAAAAGTAAGGCGTCACACAATCTAACGTTGTAGTGACAAAATTTAACGATAAAGATGTAAATTCTCCAAAAAAGGGGAAAAAAAGTTCGGAAAACATAGAAAAATAATATTTCTTTAATATTTAATTTGATTCAGAATTCAAAGTGATATAGTTTGTATTTTACTGATTAAATGATTTTTCAATTCATGATCCAATTTCTTGTGTGACATATTTTAGAGAAAAAGTGGAAAAAATGTTTCATCCATAATCTATTTATGTCGAATTTTATTTCTTCAAATCGTTATTTCTTATCAATTTACTATATTTTTAGTTTATTATACGGTAAGTACTTACTTAATTAATAATTAAGAAAAGTAAGGAGCCACACAATCTAACGTTGTAGTGCCAAAATTTAACAATAAAAATTTGAAATCCATTGAAAAGGAAAAAAATATTTCGGAAAAGAAAGAAAAATAATATTTCTTTAATATTTTATAGAATACAGAATCTAAAGTGATATAGTTTGTATTCTATTGATTAAAAGATTTTCCAATTAATGATCAAATTTCTTGTGTGATATATTATAGAGAAAAAGTGGAAAAAAATGTTTCATCCGTACACTATTTTAAGTCAAATTTTATTTCCTCAAATCATTATTTCTCATCAATTTACTATATTTTTAATTACTATAGGGTTAGCACTTACTTAATTAAAAATTAGGAAAAATAAGGCGTCACACAATTTAACGTTGTAGTGACAAAATTTAACGATAAAGATGTAAATTCTCCAAAAAAGGGAAAAAAAAGTTCGGAAAATAAAGAAAAATAATATTTCTTTAATATTTAATTTGATTCAGAATTCAAAGTGATATAGTTTGTATTTTATTGATTAAAAGATTTTTCAATTCATGATCAAATTTCTTGTGTGATATATTATAGAGAAAAAGTGGAAAAAAATGTTTCATGCGTACACTATTTTAAGTCAAATTTTATTTCCTCAAATCATTATTTCTCATCAATTTACTATATTTTTTAATTACTATAGGGAGAGCACTTACTTAATTAAAAATTAGGAAAAATAAGGCGTCACACAATTTAACGTTGTAGTGACAAAATTTAACGATAAAGATGTAAATTCTCCAAAAAAGGGAAAAAAAAGTTCGGAAAATAAAGAAAAATAATATTTCTTTAATATTTAATTTGATTCAGAATTCAAAGTGATATAGTTTGTATTTTATTGATTAAAAGATTTTTCAATTCATGATCAAATTTCTTGCGTGATATATTATAGAGAAAAAGTGGAAAAATGTTTCATCCATGCACTATTATATAAGTCAATTTTTATTTCCTCCAATCATTATTTTTTTATCAATTTACTATATTTTTTGTTTATTATAGAGTAAGTAATTACTTAATTAATAATTAAGAAAAGTAAGGCGTCACACAATCTAACGTTGTAGTGACAAAATTTACCGATAAAGTAATAAATTCTCCAAAAAAGGAAAAAAAAAAGTTCGGAAAGCAAAGAATAATAATATTTCTTTAATATTTAATTTGAATCAGAATTCAAAGTGATATATTTTGTAATTTATCGATTAAAAGATTTTTTATTTTATGATAAAATTTCTTGTGTGATATATTATAGAGAAAAATTGGAAAAAAATGTTTCATCCATACACTATTATAAGTCAATTTTTATTTCCTCCAATCATTATTTTTTATCAATTTACTATATTTTTTGTTTATTATAGGGTAAGTACTTACTTAATTTATAATAAAGAAAAGTAAGGCGTCACACAATCTAACGTTGTAGTGACAAAATTTAACGATAAAAATATAAATTCTCCAAAAAAAGGGGAAAAAAGGTCGGAAAATAAAGAAAAATAATATTTCTTTAATATTTAATTTCATTCAGAATTCAAAGTAATATAATTTGTATTTTTTTTATTAAAAGATTTTTCAATTCATGATTATATTTCTTGTTTAATATATTATAAAGAAAAAGTGGAAAAAATGTTTCGTCCGAACACTATTATAAGTCAATTTTTATTTCCACAAATAATTATATTTTATCAATTTACTATATTTTTTGTTTATTATAGGGTAAGTACTTACTTAAATAATAATTAAGAAAAGTAAGGCGTCACACAATATAAAGTTGTAGTGACAAAATATAACGATAAAAATATAAATTCTCCAAAAAAGGGAAAAAAAAGTTCGTAAAAAAAAAAAAATAATATTTCTTTAATATTTAATTTGAATCAGAATTCAAAGTGATATAGTTTGTAATTTATTGCATTAAAGATTTTTCAATTCATTTTTTAATTTCTTGTGCGATATATTATAGAGAAACATTGGAAAAAATATTTCATCCATAATCTATTTTAAGTCAAATTTTTATTCCTAGAAAACTATTATTGAACAGTTAACTCTAATTTTCGATTATTTTATGGGATGTCCTTATTTAATTAATAATGAGGAATGGTAAGGCATCACACAATCTAACGTTGTAGTGACAAAATTTAACGATAAAATTATAAAAACCATAAAAAAGGAGAAAAATAATTTGGAAAATAAAGGAAAATAATATTTCTTTATTATTTAATTTGATTCAGAATTCAAAGTAATATAGTTTGTATTTTTTTATTAAAAGATTTTTCAATTCATGTTCCAATTTCTTGTTTAATATATTATAGAGAAAAAGTGGTAAAAATGTTTCATCCATAAACTATTTTAGGTCGTATTTTATTTCTTCAAATCGTTATTTCTTATCAATTTACTATATTTTTTTGTTTATTATAGGGTAAGTACTTACTTAATTTATAATAAAGAAAAGTAAGAAGCCACACAATCTAACGTTGTAATCACAAAATTTAACGATAAAACTATAAAATCTCTAAAAAAGGGGAAAAAAGAAGTTCAGAAAATAAAGAAAAATAATATTTCTTTAATATTTAATTTGATTCAGAATTCAATGTGATATAGGTTGTATTTTATTAATTAAAAGATTTTTCAATTCATGATCCAATTTCTTGTGTGATATATTATAGAGAAAAATTGGAAAAAATGTTTCATCCGTACACTATTATAAGTAAATTTTTATTTACTCAAATAATTATTTTTTTTATCAATTTACTATATTTTTTGTTTATTATAAGGTAAGTACTTACTTAATTTATAATAAAGAAAAGTAAGGCGTCACACAATCTAACGTTGTAGTGACAAAATTTAACGATAAAGATATAAATTCTCCAAAAAAGGGAAAAAAAGTTCGGAAAATAAAGAAAAATAATATTTCTTTAATATTTAATTTGATTCAGAATTCAAAGTGATATAGTTTGTATTTTATTGACTAAAAGATTTTTCAATTCATGATCAAATTTCTTGTGTGATATATTATAGAGAAAAAGTGGAAAAAATGTATCATCCATAATCTATTTTAGGTCGAATTTTATTTCTTCATATCGTTATTTCTTATCAATTTACTATATTATTAGTTTATTATACGGTAAGTACTTACTTAATTTATAATAAAGAAAAGTAAGGAGCCACACAATCTAACGTTGTAATCACAAAATTTAACGATAAAACTATAAAAGCTCTAAAAAAGGGGAAAAAAGAAGTTCAGAAAATAAAGAAAAATAATATTTCTTTAATATTTAATTTGATTCAGAATTCAATGTGATATAGGTTGTATTTTATTAATTAAAAGATTTTTCAATTCATGATCCATTTTCTTGTGTGATATATTATAGAGAAAAATTGGAAAAAATGTTTCATCCGTACACTATTATAAGTAAATTTTTATTTACTCCAAATATTATTTTTTTATCAATTTACTATATTTTTTGTTTATTATAGAGTAAGTACTTACTTAATTAATAATTAAGAAAAGTAAGGCGTCACACAATCTAACGTTGTAGTGACAAAATTTTCCGATAAAGTAATAAATTCTCCAAAAAAGGAAAAAAAAAAGTTTGGAAAATAAAGAAAAATAATATTTCTTTAATATTTAATTTGATTCAGAATTCAATGTGATATAGTTTGTATTTTATTGATTAAAAGATTTTTCAATTCATGATCAAATTTCTTGTGTGATATATTATAGAGAAAAAGTGGAAAAAAATTTTCATCTATAATCTATTTTAGGTCGAATTTTATTTCTTCAAATCGTTATTTCTTATCAATTTACTATATTTTTAGTTTATTATACGGTAAGTACTTACTTAATTAATAATTTACAAAAGTAAGGCGTCACACAATCTAACGTTGTAATGACAAAATTTAACGATAAAGATGTAAATTCTCCAAAAAAGGGGAAAAAAGTTCGGAAAACAAAGAAAAATAATATTTCTTTAATATTTAATTTGATTCAGAATTCAAAGTGATATAGTTTGTATTTTATTGAATAAAAGGTTTTTCAATACATGATTAAATTTCTTGTTTAATATACTATATAGAAAAAGTGGAAAAAAGATATTTCATCCATAAACTATTTTAAGTCAAATTTTATTTCTTCAAATCGTTATTTCTTAACAATTTACTATATTTTTTGTTTATTATATGGTAAGTACTTACTTAATCAATAATTAAGAAAAGTAAGGCGTCACACAATCTTACGTTGTAGTGACAAAATTTAACAATAAAGATATAAATTCTCCAAAAAAGGGGAAAAACAGTTCGGAAAATAAAGAAAAACAATATTTCTTTAATATTTAATTTGATTAAGAATTCAAAGTGATATAGTTTGTAATTTATTGATTAAAAGATTTTTCAATTCATGATCAAATTTCATGTGTTATATATTATAGAGAAAAATTGGAAAGAATGTTTCATCCATCATCTATTTAGGTCGAATTTTATTTCTTCAAATCGTTATTTCTTATCAATTTACTATATTTTTAGTTTATTATACGGTAAGTACTTACTTAATTAATAATTAAGAAAAGTCAGGAGCCACACAATCTAACGTTGTAGTGACAAAATTTAACAATAAAAATTTGAAATCCATTGAAAAGGAAAAAAATATTTCGGAAAAGAAAGAAAAATAATATTTCTTTAATATTTTATAGGATACAGAATCTAAAGTGATATAGTTTGTATTCTATTGATTAAAAGATTTTTCAATTAATGATCAAATTTCTTGTGTGATATATTATAGAGAAAAAGTGGAAAAAATGTTTCATCCGTAAACTATTTTAAGTCGAATTTTATTTCCTCAAATCATTATTTCTCATCAATTTACTATATTTTTTAATTACTATAGGGTAAGCACTTACTTAATTAATAATTAGGAAAAGTAAGGCGTCACACAATCTAACGTTATAGTGACAAAATTTAACGATAAGAATGTAAATTCTCCAAAAAAGGGAAAAAAAAGTACGGAAAACAAAGAAAAATAATATTTCTTTAATATTTAATTTGATTCAGAATTCAAAGTGATATAGTTTGTATTTTACTGATTAAAAGATTTTTCAATTCATGATCAAATTTCTTGCGTGATATATTATAGAGAAAAAGTGGAAAAATGTTTCATCCATGCACTATTATATAAGTCAATTTTGATTTCCTCCAATCATTATTTTTTTATCAATTTACTATATTTTTTGTTTATTTTAGAGTAAGTAATTACTTAATTAATAATTAAGAAAAGTAAGGCGTCACACAATCTAACGTTGTAGTGACAAAATTTACCGATAAAGTAATAAATTCTCCAAAAAAGGAAAAAAAAAAAGTTCGGAAAGCAAAGAATAATAATTTTTCTTTAATATTTAATTTGAATCAGAATTCAAAGTGATATAGTTTGTAATTTATCGATTAAAAGATTTTTCATTTTATGATAAAATTTCTTGTGTGATATATTATAGAGAAAAATTGGGAAAAAATGTTTCATCCATACACTATTATAAGTCAATTTTTATTTCCTCCAATCATTATTTTTTATCAATTTACTATATTTTTTGTTTATTATAGGGTAAGTACTTACTTAATTTATAATAAAGAAAAGTAAGGCGTCACACAATCTAACGTTGTAGTGACAAAATTTAACGATAAAAATATAAATTCTCCAAAAAAGGGGGAAAAAAGGTCGGAAAACAAAGGAAAATAATATTTCTTTATTATTTAATTTCATTCAGAATTCAAAGTAATATAATTTGTATTTTTTTTTATTAAAAGATTTTTCAATTCATGATTATATTTCTTGTTTAATATATTATTAAGAAAAAGTTGAAAAAATGTTTCGTCCGAACACTATTATAAGTCAATTTTTATTTCCACAAATAATTATATTTTATCAATTTACTATATTTTTTGTTTATTATAGGGTAAGTACTTACTTAAATAATAATTAAGAAAAGTAAGGCGTCACACAATATAACGTTGTAGTGACAAAATATAACGATAAAAATATAAATTCTCCAAAAAAGGGAAAAAAAAGTTCGTAAAAAAAAAAAAATAATAATATTTCTTTAATATTTAATTTGATTCAGAATTCAAAGTGATATAGTTTGTATTTTACTGATTAAAAGATTTTTCAATTCATGATCAAATTTCTTGCGTGATATATTATAAAGAAAAAGTGGAAAAAAATGTTTCATCCGTACACTATTTTAAGTCAAATTTTATTTCCTCAAATCATTATTTCTCATCAATTTACTATATTTTTTAATTACTATAGAGTAAGCACTTACTTAATTAAAAATTAGGAAAAATAAGGCGTCACACAATTTAACGTTGTAGTGACAAAATTTAACGATAAAGATGTAAATTCTCCAAAAAAGGGAAAAAAAAGTTCAGAAAATAAAGAAAAATAATATTTCTTTAATATTTAATTTGATTCAGAATTCAAAGTGATATAGTTTGTATTTTATTGATTAAAAGATTTTTCAATTCATGATCAAATTTCTTGTGTGATATATTATAGAGAAAAAGTGGAAAAAAATTTTCATCCATAAACTATTTTAAGTCAAATTTTATTTCTTCAAATCGTTATTTCTTAACAATTTACTATATTTTTTGTTTATTATATGGTAAGTACTTACTTAATCAATAATTAAGAAAAGTAAGGCGTCACACAATCTTACGTTTTAGTGACAAAATTTAACAATAAAAATTTGAAATCCATTGAAAAGGAAAAAAATATTTCGGAAAAGAAAGAAAAATAATATTTTTTTAATATTATATAGGATACAGAATCTAAAGTGATATAGTTTGTATTCTATTGATTAAAAGATTTTTCAATTAATGATCAAATTTCTTGTGTGATATATTATAGAGAAAAAGTGGAAAAAATGTTTCATCCGTACACTATTTTATGTCGAATTTTATTTCCTCAAATCATTAGTTCTCATCAATTTACTATATTTTTTAATTACTATAGGGTAAGCACTTACTTAATTAATAATTAGGAAAAGTAAGGCGTCACACAATCTAACGTTGTAGTGACAAAATTTAACGATAAAGATATAAATTCTCCAAAAAAGGGAAAAAAAGTTCGGAAAATAAAGAAAAATGATATTTCTTTAATATTTAATTTGATTCAGAATTCAAAGTGATATAGTTTGTATTTTATTGACTAAAACATTTTTCAATTCATGATCAAATTTCTTGTGTGATATATTATAGAGAAAAAGTGGAAAAAATGTTTCATCCATCATCTATTTAGGTCGAATTTTATTTCTTCAAATCGTTATTTCTTATCAATTTACTATATTTTTAGTTTATTATACGGTAAGTACTTACTTAATTAATAATTAAGAAAAGTAAGGAGCCACACAATCTAACGTTGTAGTGACAAAATTTAACAATAAAAATTTGAAATCCATTGAAAAGGAAAAAAATATTTCGGAAAAGAAAGAAAAATAATATTTCTTTAATATTATATAGGATACAGAATCTAAAGTGATATAGTTTGTATTCTATTGATTAAAAGATTTTCAATTAATGATCAAATTTCTTGTGTGATATATTATAGAGAAAAAGTGGAAAAAATGTTTCATCCGTACACTATTTTATGTCGAATTTTATTTCCTCAAATCATTATTTCTCATCAATTTACTATATTTTTTAATTACTATAGGGTAAGCACTTACTTAATTAATAATTAGGAAAAGTAAGGCGTCACACAATCTAACGTTGTAGTGACAAAATTTAACGATAAAGATGTAAATTCTCCAAAAAAGGGGGAAAAAAGTTCGGAAAACAAAGAAAAATAATATTTCTTTAATATTTAATTTGATTCAGAATTCAAAGTGATATAGTTTGTATTTTACTGATTAAAAGATTTTTCAATTCATGATCAAATTTCTTGCGTGATATGTTATAGAGAAAAAGTGGAAAAAATGTTTCATCCATGCACTATTATATAAGTCAATTTTTATTTCCTCCAATCATTATTTTTTTATCAATTTACTATATTTTTTGTTTATTATAGAGTAAGTACTTACTTAATTAATAATTAAGAAAAGTAAGGCGTCACACAATCTAACGTTGTAGTGACAAAATTTACCTATAAAGTAATAAATTCTCCAAAAAAGGAAAAAAAAAAGTTCGGAAAGCAAAGAATAATAATATTTCTTTAATATTTAATTTGAATCAGAATTCAAAGTGATATAGTTTGTAATTTATCGATTAAAAGATTTTTCATTTTATGATAAAATTTCTTGTGTGATATATTATAGAGAAAAAGTGGAAAAAAATGTTTCATCCATACACTATTATAATTTAATTATTATTTTCTCAAATCATTATTTTTTATCAATTTACTATATTTTTTGTTTATTATAGGGTAAGTACTTACTAAATTTATAATAAAGAAAAGTAAGGCGTCACACAATCTAACGTTGTAGTGACAAAATATAACGATAAAAATATAAATTCTCCAAAAAAGGGGGAAAAAAGGTCGGAAAACAAAGGAAAATAATATTTCTTTATTATTTAATTTCATTCAGGATTCAAAGTGATATAGTTTGTAATTTATTGCATTAAAGATTTTTCAATTCATTTTTTAATTTCTTGTGCGATATATTATAGAGAAACATTGGAAAAAATGTTTCATCCATCATCTATTTAGGTCGAATTTTATTTCTTCAAATCGTTATTTCTTATCAATTTACTATATTTTTAGTTTATTATACGGTAAGTACTTACTTAATTAATAATAAAGAAAAGTAAGGAGCCACACAATCTAACGTTGTAGTGACAAAATTTAACAATAAAAATTTGAAATCCATTGAAAAGGAAAAAAATATTTCGGAAAAGAAAGAAAAATAATATTTCTTTAATATTATATAGGATACAGAATCTAAAGTGATATAGTTTGTATTCTATTGATTAAAAGATTTTTCAATTAATGATCAAATTTCTTGTGTGATATATTATAGAGAAAAAGTGGAAAAAATGTTTCATCCGTACACTATTTTAAGTCGAATTTTATTTCCTCAAATCATTATTTCTCATCAATTTACTATATTTTTTAATTACTATAGGGTAAGCACTTACTTAATTAATAATTAGGAAAAGTAAGGCGTCACACAATCTAACGTTGTAGTGACAAAATTTAACGATAAAGATGTAAATTCTCCAAAAAAGGGAAAAAAAAGTTCGGAAAACAAAGAAAAATAATATTTCTTTAATATTTAATTTGAATCAGAATTCAATGTGATATAGTTTGTAATTTATCGATTTAAAGATTTTTCATTTTATGATAAAATTTCTTGTGTGATATATTATAGAGAAAAATTGGAAAAAATGTTTCATCCGTACACTATTATAAGTAAATTTTTATTTACTCAAATCATTATTTTTTTTTATCAATTTACTATATTTTTTGTTTATTATAAGGTAAGTACTTACTTAATTTATAATAAAGAAAAGTAAGGCGTCACACAATCTAACGTTGTAGTGACAAAATTTAACGATAAAGATATAAATTCTCCAAAAAAGGGAAAAAAAGTTCGGAAAATAAAAAAAAATAATATTTCTTTAATATTTAATTTGATTCAGAATTCAAAGTGATATAGTTTGTATTTTATTGACTAAAAGATTTTTCAATTCATGATCAAATTTCTTGTGTGATATATTACAGAGAAAAAGTGGAAAAAATGTTTCATTCATAAACTATTTTAAGTTAAATTTTATTTCTTCAAATCGTTATTTCTTAACAATTTACTATATTTTTTGTTTATTATATGGTAAGTACTTACTTAATCAATAATTAAGAAAAGTAAGGCGTCACACAATCTTACGTTGTAGTGACAAAATTTAACGATAAAGATATAAATTCTCCAAAAAAGGGGAAAAACAGTTCGGAAAATAAAGAAAAATAATATTTCTTTAATATTTAATTTGATTAAGAATTCAAAGTGATATAGTTTGTAATTTATTGATTAAAAGATTTTTCAATTCATTATCAAATTTCATGTGTGATATATTATAGAGAAAAAGTGGAAAAAATGTTTCATCCATCATCTATTTAGGTCGAATTTTATTTCTTCAAATCGTTATTTCTTATCAATTTACTATATTTTTAGTTTATTATACGGTAAGTACTTACTTAATTAATAATAAAGAAAAGTAAGGAGCCACACAATCTAACGTTGTAGTGACAAAATTTAACAATAAAAATTTGAAATCCATTGAAAAGGAAAAAAATATTTCGGAAAAGAAAGAAAAATAATATTTCTTTAATATTATATAGGATACAGAATCTAAAGTGATATAGTTTGTATTCTATTGATTAAAAGATTTTTCAATTAATGATCAAATTTCTTGTGTGATATATTATAGAGAAAAAGTGGAAAAAATGTTTTATCTGTACACTATTTTAAGTCGAATTTTATTTCCTCAAATCATTATTTCTCATCAATTTACTATATTTTTTAATTACTATAGGGTAAGCACTTACTTAATTAATAATTAGGAAAAGTAAGGCGTCACACAATCTAACGTTGTAGTGACAAAATTTAACGATAAAGATGTAAATTCTCCAAAAAAGGGAAAAAAAAGTTCGGAAAACAAAGAAAAATAATATTTCTTTATATTTAATTTGATTCAGAATTCAAAGTGATATAGTTTGTATTTTACTGATTAAAAGATTTGTCAATTCATGATCAAATTTCTTGCGTGATATATTATAGAGAAAAAGTGGAAAAAATGTTTCATCCATGCACTATTATATAAGTCAATTTTTATTTCCTCCAATCATTATTTTTTTATCAATTTACTATATTTTTTGTTTATTATAGAGTAAGTACTTACTTAATTAATAATTAAGAAAAGTAAGGCGTCACACAATCTAACGTTGTAGTGACAAAATTTACCGATAAAAATATAAATTCTCCAAAAAAGGGGGAAAAAAGGTCGGAAAACAAAGGAAAATAATATTTCTTTATTATTTAATTTCATTCAGGATTCAAAGTAATATAGTTTGTAATTTATTGCATTAAAGATTTTTCAATTCATTTTTTAATTTCTTGTGCGATATATTATAGAGAAACATTGGAAAAAATATTTCATCCATAATCTTTCTATTTTAAGTCAAATTTTTATTCCTAGAAAACTATTATTGAACAGTTCACTCTAATTTTCGATTATTTTATGGGATGTCCTTATTTAATTAATAATTAAGAATAGTAAGGCATCACAAAATCTAACGTTGTAGTGACAAAATTTAACGATAAAAATATAAAAACCATAAAAAAGGAGAAAAATAATTTGGAAAATAAAGGAAAATAATATTTCTTTATTATTTAATTTGATTCAGAATTCAAAGTAATATAGTTTGTATTTTCTTATTAAAAGATTTTTCAATTCATGTTTCAATTTCTTGTTTAATATATTATAGAGAAAAAGTGGAAAAATTTTTCATCCATAAACTATTTTAGGTCGTATTTTATGTCTTCAAATCGTTATTTCTTATCAATTTACTATATTTTTTTGTTTATTATAGGGTAAGTACTTACTTAATTTATAATAAAGAAAAGTAAGGAGCCACACAATCTAACGTTGTAGTGACAAAATTTAACGATAAAACTATAAAATCTCTAAAAAAGGGGAAAAAAGAAGTTCAGAAAATAAAGAAAAATAATATTTCTTTAATATTTAATTTGATTCAGAATTCAATGTGATATAGATTGTATTTTATTAATTAAAAGATTTTTCAATTCATGATCCAATTTCTTGTGTGATATATTATAGAGAAAAAGTGGAAAAAATGTTTCATCCATACACTATTATAAGTCAATTTTTATTTCCTCCAATTATTATTTTTTTATCAATTTACTATATTTTTTGTTTATTATAGAGTAAGTACTTACTTAATTAATAATTAAGAAAAGTAAGGCGTCACACAATCTAACGTTGTAGTGACAAAATTTACCGATAAAGATATAAATTCTCCAAAAAAGGGGAAAAACAGTTCGGAAAATAAAGAAAAATAATATTTCTTTAATATTTAATTTGATTAAGAATTCAAAGTGATATAGTTTGTAATTTATCGATTAAAAGATTTTTCAATTCATGATCAAATTTCATGTGTGATATATTATAGAGAAAAAGTGGAAAAAATGTTTCATCCATGCACTATTATATAAGTCAATTTTTATTTCCTCCAATCATTATTTTTTTATCAATTTACAATATTTTTTGTTTATTATAGAGTAAGTACTTACTTAATTAATAATTAAGAAAAGTAAGGCGTCACACAATCTAACGTTGTAGTGACAAAATTTACCGATAAAGTAATTAATTCTCCAAAAAAGGAAAAAAAAAAGTTCGGAAAGCAAAGAATAATAATATTTCTTTAATATTTAATTTGAATCAGAATTCAAAGTGATATAGTTTGTAATTTATCGATTAAAAGATTTTTCATTTTATGATAAAATTTCTTGTGTGATATATTATAGAGAAAAATTGGAAAAAAATGTTTCATCCATACACTATTATAAGTTAATTTTTATTTCCTCAAATCATTATTTCTTAAAAATTTACTATATTTTTTGTTTATTATATGGTAAGTACTTACTTAATCAATAATTAAGAAAAGTAAGGCGTCACACAATCTTACGTTGTAGTGACAAAATTTAACGATAAAGATATAAATTCTCCAAAAAAGGGAAAAAAAGTTCGGAAAATAAAGAAAAATAATATTTCTTTAATATTTAATTTGATTCAGAATTCAAAGTGATATAGTTTGTATTTTATTGACTAAAAGATTTTTCAATTCATGATCAAATTTCTTGTGTGATATATTACAGAGAAAAAGTGGAAAAAATGTTTCATCCATAAACTATTTTAAGTTAAATTTTATTTCTTCAAATCGTTATTTCTTAACAATTTACTATATTTTTTGTTTATTTTATGGTAAGTACTTACTTAATCAATAATTAAGAAAAGTAAGGCGTCACACAATCTTACGTTGTAGTGACAAAATTTAACGATAAAGATATAAATTCTCCAAAAAAGGGGAAAAACAGTTCGGAAAATAAAGAAAAATAATATTTCTTTAATATTTAATTTGATTAAGAATTCAAAGTGATATAGTTTGTAATTTATTGATTAAAACATTTTTCAATTCATGATCAAATTTCATGTGTGATATATTATAGAGAAAAAGTGGAAAAAATGTTTCATCCATCATCTATTTAGGTCGAATTTTATTTCTTCAAATCGTTATTTCTTATCAATTTACTATATTTTTAGTTTATTATACGGTAAGTACTTACTTAATTAATAATTAAGAAAAGTAAAGAGCCACACAATCTAACGTTGTAGTGACAAAATTTAACAATAAAAATTTGAAATCCATTGAAAAGGAAAAAAATATTTCGGAAAAGAAAGAAAAATAATATTTCTTTAATATTATATAGGATACAGAATCTAAAGTGATATAGTTTGTATTCTATTGATTAAAAGATTTTTCAATTAATGATCAAATTTCTTGTGTGATATATTATAGAGAAAAAGTGGAAAAAATGTTTCATCCGTACACTATTTTATGTCGAATTTTATTTCCTCAAATCATTATTTCTCATCAATTTACTATATTTTTTAATTACTATAGGGTAGGCACTTACTTAATTAATAATTAGGAAAAGTAAGGCGTCACACAATCTAACGTTGTAGTGACAAAATTTAACGATAAAGATGTAAATTCTCCAAAAAAGGGAAAAAAAATGTTCGGAAAACAGAGAAAAATAATATTTCTTTAATATTTAATTTGATTCAGAATTCAAAGTGATATATTTTGTATTTTACTGATTAAAAGATTTTTCAATTCATGATCAAATTTCTTGCATGATATATTATAGAGAAAAAGTGGAAAAAATGTTTCATCCATGCACTATTATATAAGTCAATTTTTATTTCCTCCAATCATTATTTTTTTATCAATTTACTATATTTTTTGTTTATTATAGAGTAAGTACTTACTTAATTAATAATTAAGAAAAGTAAGGCGTCACACAATCTAACGTTGTAGTGACAAAATTTACCGATAAAGTAATAAATTCTCCAAAAAAGGAAAAAAAAAAGTTCGGAAAGCAAAGAATAATAATATTTCTTTAATATTTAATTTGAATCAGAATTCAAAGTGATATAGTTTGTAATTTATCGATTAAAAGATTTTTCATTTTATGATCAAATTTCTTGTGTGATATATTACAGAGAAAAAGTGGAAAAAATGTTTCATTCATAAACTATTTTAAGTTAAATTTTATTTCTTCAAATCGTTATTTCTTAACAATTTACTATATTTTTTGTTTATTATATGGTAAGTACTTACTTAATCAATAATTAAGAAAAGTAAGGCGTCACACAATCTTACGTTGTAGTGACAAAATTTAACGATAAGGATATAAATTCTCCAAAAAAGGGGAAAAACAGTTCGGAAAATAAAGAAAAATAATATTTCTTTAATATTTAATTTGATTAAGAATTCAAAGTGATATAGTTTGTAATTTATTGATTAAAAGATTTTTCAATTCATGATCAAATTTCATGTGTGATATATTATAGAGAAAAAGTGGAAAAAATGTTTCATCCATCATCTATTTAGGTCGAATTTTATTTCTTCAAATCGTTATTTCTTATCAATTTACTATATTTTTAGTTTATTATACGGTAAGTACTTACTTAATTAATAATTAAGAAAAGTAAGGAGCCACACAATCTAACGTTGTAGTGACAAAATTTAACAATAAAAATTTGAAATCCATTGAAAAGGAAAAAAATATTTCGGAAAAGAAAGAAAAATAATATTTCTTTAATATTATATAGGATACAGAATCTAAAGTGATATAGTTTGTATTCTATTGATTAAAAGATTTTCAATTAATGATCAAATTTCTTGTGTGATATATTATAGAGAAAAAGTGGAAAAAATGTTTCATCCGTACACTATTTTATGTCGAATTTTATTTCCTCAAATCATTATTTCTCATCAATTTACTATATTTTTTAATTACTATAGGGTAAGCACTTACTTAATTAATAATTAGGAAAAGTAAGGCGTCACACAATCTAACGTTGTAGTGACAAAATTTAACGATAAAGATGTAAATTCTCCAAAAAAGGGGGAAAAAAGTTCGGAAAACAAAGAAAAATAATATTTCTTTAATATTTAATTTGATTCAGAATTCAAAGTGATATAGTTTGTATTTTACTGATTAAAAGATTTTTCAATTCATGATCAAATTTCTTGCGTGATATGTTATAGAGAAAAAGTGGAAAAAATGTTTCATCCATGCACTATTATATAAGTCAATTTTTATTTCCTCCAATCATTATTTTTTTATCAATTTACTATATTTTTTGTTTATTATAGAGTAAGTACTTACTTAATTAATAATTAAGAAAAGTAAGGCGTCACACAATCTAACGTTGTAGTGACAAAATTTACCGATAAAGTAATAAATTCTCCAAAAAAGGAAAAAAAAAAGTTCGGAAAGCAAAGAATAATAATATTTCTTTAATATTTAATTTGAATCAGAATTCAAAGTGATATAGTTTGTAATTTATCGATTAAAAGATTTTTCATTTTATGATAAAATTTCTTGTGTGATATATTATAGAGAAAAAGTGGAAAAAAATGTTTCATCCATACACTATTATAATTTAATTATTATTTTCTCAAATCATTATTTTTTATCAATTTACTATATTTTTTGTTTATTATAGGGTAAGTACTTACTAAATTTATAATAAAGAAAAGTAAGGCGTCACACAATCTAACGTTGTAGTGACAAAATATAACGATAAAAATATAAATTCTCCAAAAAAGGGGGAAAAAAGGTCGGAAAACAAAGGAAAATAATATTTCTTTATTATTTAATTTCATTCAGGATTCAAAGTGATATAGTTTGTAATTTATTGCATTAAAGATTTTTCAATTCATTTTTTAATTTCTTGTGCGATATATTATAGAGAAACATTGGAAAAAATGTTTCATCCATCATCTATTTAGGTCGAATTTTATTTCTTCAAATCGTTATTTCTTATCAATTTACTATATTTTTAGTTTATTATACGGTAAGTACTTACTTAATTAATAATAAAGAAAAGTAAGGAGCCACACAATCTAACGTTGTAGTGACAAAATTTAACAATAAAAATTTGAAATCCATTGAAAAGGAAAAAAATATTTCGGAAAAGAAAGAAAAATAATATTTCTTTAATATTATATAGGATACAGAATCTAAAGTGATATAGTTTGTATTCTATTGATTAAAAGATTTTTCAATTAATGATCAAATTTCTTGTGTGATATATTATAGAGAAAAAGTGGAAAAAATGTTTCATCCGTACACTATTTTAAGTCGAATTTTATTTCCTCAAATCATTATTTCTCATCAATTTACTATATTTTTTAATTACTATAGGGTAAGCACTTACTTAATTAATAATTAGGAAAAGTAAGGCGTCACACAATCTAACGTTGTAGTGACAAAATTTAACGATAAAGATGTAAATTCTCCAAAAAAGGGAAAAAAAAGTTCGGAAAACAAAGAAAAATAATATTTCTTTAATATTTAATTTGAATCAGAATTCAATGTGATATAGTTTGTAATTTATCGATTTAAAGATTTTTCATTTTATGATAAAATTTCTTGTGTGATATATTATAGAGAAAAATTGGAAAAAATGTTTCATCCGTACACTATTATAAGTAAATTTTTATTTACTCAAATCATTATTTTTTTTTATCAATTTACTATATTTTTTGTTTATTATAAGGTAAGTACTTACTTAATTTATAATAAAGAAAAGTAAGGCGTCACACAATCTAACGTTGTAGTGACAAAATTTAACGATAAAGATATAAATTCTCCAAAAAAGGGAAAAAAAGTTCGGAAAATAAAAAAAAATAATATTTCTTTAATATTTAATTTGATTCAGAATTCAAAGTGATATAGTTTGTATTTTATTGACTAAAAGATTTTTCAATTCATGATCAAATTTCTTGTGTGATATATTACAGAGAAAAAGTGGAAAAAATGTTTCATTCATAAACTATTTTAAGTTAAATTTTATTTCTTCAAATCGTTATTTCTTAACAATTTACTATATTTTTTGTTTATTATATGGTAAGTACTTACTTAATCAATAATTAAGAAAAGTAAGGCGTCACACAATCTTACGTTGTAGTGACAAAATTTAACGATAAAGATATAAATTCTCCAAAAAAGGGGAAAAACAGTTCGGAAAATAAAGAAAAATAATATTTCTTTAATATTTAATTTGATTAAGAATTCAAAGTGATATAGTTTGTAATTTATTGATTAAAAGATTTTTCAATTCATTATCAAATTTCATGTGTGATATATTATAGAGAAAAAGTGGAAAAAATGTTTCATCCATCATCTATTTAGGTCGAATTTTATTTCTTCAAATCGTTATTTCTTATCAATTTACTATATTTTTAGTTTATTATACGGTAAGTACTTACTTAATTAATAATTAAGAAAAGTAAGGAGCCACACAATCTAACGTTGTAGTGACAAAATTTAACAATAAAAATTTGAAATCCATTGAAAAGGAAAAAAATATTTCGGAAAAGAAAGAAAAATAATATTTCTTTAATATTATATAGGATACAGAATCTAAAGTGATATAGTTTGTATTCTATTGATTAAAAGATTTTTCAATTAATGATCAAATTTCTTGTGTGATATATTATAGAGAAAAAGTGGAAAAAATGTTTCATCTGTACACTATTTTAAGTCGAATTTTATTTCCTCAAATCATTATTTCTCATCAATTTACTATATTTTTTAATTACTATAGGGTAAGCACTTACTTAATTAATAATTAGGAAAAGTAAGGCGTCACACAATCTAACGTTGTAGTGACAAAATTTAACGATAAAGATGTAAATTCTCCAAAAAAGGGAAAAAAAAGTTCGGAAAACAAAGAAAAATAATATTTCTTTATATTTAATTTGATTCAGAATTCAAAGTGATATAGTTTGTATTTTACTGATTAAAAGATTTGTCAATTCATGATCAAATTTCTTGCGTGATATATTATAGAGAAAAAGTGGAAAAAATGTTTCATCCATGCACTATTATATAAGTCAATTTTTATTTCCTCCAATCATTATTTTTTTATCAATTTACTATATTTTTTGTTTATTATAGAGTAAGTACTTACTTAATTAATAATTAAGAAAAGTAAGGCGTCACACAATCTAACGTTGTAGTGACAAAATTTACCGATAAAAATATAAATTCTCCAAAAAAGGGGGAAAAAAGGTCGGAAAACAAAGGAAAATAATATTTCTTTATTATTTAATTTCATTCAGGATTCAAAGTAATATAGTTTGTAATTTATTGCATTAAAGATTTTTCAATTCATTTTTTAATTTCTTGTGCGATATATTATAGAGAAACATTGGAAAAAATATTTCATCCATAATCTTTCTATTTTAAGTCAAATTTTTATTCCTAGAAAACTATTATTGAACAGTTCACTCTAATTTTCGATTATTTTATGGGATGTCCTTATTTAATTAATAATTAAGAATAGTAAGGCATCACAAAATCTAACGTTGTAGTGACAAAATTTAACGATAAAAATATAAAAACCATAAAAAAGGAGAAAAATAATTTGGAAAATAAAGGAAAATAATATTTCTTTATTATTTAATTTGATTCAGAATTCAAAGTAATATAGTTTGTATTTTCTTATTAAAAGATTTTTCAATTCATGTTTCAATTTCTTGTTTAATATATTATAGAGAAAAAGTGGAAAATTTTTTCATCCATAAACTATTTTAGGTCGTATTTTATGTCTTCAAATCGTTATTTCTTATCAATTTACTATATTTTTTTGTTTATTATAGGGTAAGTACTTACTTAATTTATAATAAAGAAAAGTAAGGAGCCACACAATCTAACGTTGTAGTGACAAAATTTAACGATAAAACTATAAAATCTCTAAAAAAGGGGAAAAAAGAAGTTCAGAAAATAAAGAAAAATAATATTTCTTTAATATTTAATTTGATTCAGAATTCAATGTGATATAGATTGTATTTTATTAATTAAAAGATTTTTCAATTCATGATCCAATTTCTTGTGTGATATATTATAGAGAAAAAGTGGAAAAAATGTTTCATCCATACACTATTATAAGTCAATTTTTATTTCCTCCAATTATTATTTTTTTATCAATTTACTATATTTTTTGTTTATTATAGAGTAAGTACTTACTTAATTAATAATTAAGAAAAGTAAGGCGTCACACAATCTAACGTTGTAGTGACAAAATTTACCGATAAAGTAATAAATTCTCCAAAAAAGGAAAAAAAAAACAGTTCGGAAAACACAGAAAAATAATATTTCTTTAATATTAATTTTAAATCAGAATTCAATGTGATATAGTTTGTAATTTATCGATTTAAAGATTTTTCATTTTATGATAAAATTTCTTGTGTGATATATTATAGAGAAAAATTGGAAAAAATGTTTCATCCGTACACTATTATAAGTAAATTTTTATTTACTCAAATCATTATTTTTTTTTATCAATTTACTATATTTTTTGTTTATTATAAGGTAAGTACTTACTTAATTTATAATAAAGAAAAGTAAGGCGTCACACAATCTAACGTTGTAGTGACAAAATTTAACGATAAAGATATAAATTCTCCAAAAAAGGGAAAAAAAGTTCGGAAAATAAAGAAAAATGATATTTCTTTAATATTTAATTTGATTCAGAATTCAAAGTGATATAGTTTGTATTTTATTGACTAAAACATTTTTCAATTCATGATCAAATTTCTTGTGTGATATATTATAGAGAAAAAGTGGAAAAAATGTTTCATCCATAAACTATTTTAAGTTAAATTTTATTTCTTCAAATCGTTATTTCTTAAAAATTTACTATATTTTTTGTTTATTATATGGTAAGTACTTACTTAATCAATAATTAAGAAAAGTAAGGCGTCACACAATATTACGTTGTAGTGACAAAATTTAACGATAAAGATATAAATTCTCCAAAAAAGGGGAAAAACAGTTCGGAAAATAAAGAAAAATAATATTTCTTTAATATTTAATTTGATTAAGAATTCAAAGTGATATAGTTTGTAATTTATCGATTAAAAGATTTTTCAATTCATGATCAAATTTCATGTGTGATATATTATAGAGAAAAAGTGGAAAAAATGTTTCATCCATGCACTATTATATAAGTCAATTTTTATTTCCTCCAATCATTATTTTTTTATCAATTTACAATATTTTTTGTTTATTATAGAGTAAGTACTTACTTAATTAATAATTAAGAAAAGTAAGGCGTCACACAATCTAACGTTGTAGTGACAAAATTTACCGATAAAGTAATTAATTCTCCAAAAAAGGAAAAAAAAAAGTTCGGAAAGCAAAGAATAATAATATTTCTTTAATATTTAATTTGAATCAGAATTCAAAGTGATATAGTTTGTAATTTATCGATTAAAAGATTTTTCATTTTATGATAAAATTTCTTGTGTGATATATTATAGAGAAAAATTGGAAAAAAATGTTTCATCCATACACTATTATAAGTTAATTTTTATTTCCTCAAATCATTATTTCTTAAAAATTTACTATATTTTTTGTTTATTATATGGTAAGTACTTACTTAATCAATAATTAAGAAAAGTAAGGCGTCACACAATCTTACGTTGTAGTGACAAAATTTAACGATAAAGATATAAATTCTCCAAAAAAGGGAAAAAAAGTTCGGAAAATAAAGAAAAATAATATTTCTTTAATATTTAATTTGATTCAGAATTCAAAGTGATATAGTTTGTATTTTATTGACTAAAAGATTTTTCAATTCATGATCAAATTTCTTGTGTGATATATTACAGAGAAAAAGTGGAAAAAATGTTTCATCCATAAACTATTTTAAGTTAAATTTTATTTCTTCAAATCGTTATTTCTTAACAATTTACTATATTTTTTGTTTATTTTATGGTAAGTACTTACTTAATCAATAATTAAGAAAAGTAAGGCGTCACACAATCTTACGTTGTAGTGACAAAATTTAACGATAAAGATATAAATTCTCCAAAAAAGGGGAAAAACAGTTCGGAAAATAAAGAAAAATAATATTTCTTTAATATTTAATTTGATTAAGAATTCAAAGTGATATAGTTTGTAATTTATTGATTAAAAGATTTTTCAATTCATGATCAAATTTCATGTGTGATATATTATAGAGAAAAAGTGGAAAAAATGTTTCATCCATCATCTATTTAGGTCGAATTTTATTTCTTCAAATCGTTATTTCTTATCAATTTACTATATTTTTAGTTTATTATACGGTAAGTACTTACTTAATTAATAATTAAGAAAAGTAAAGAGCCACACAATCTAACGTTGTAGTGACAAAATTTAACAATAAAAATTTGAAATCCATTGAAAAGGAAAAAAATATTTCGGAAAAGAAAGAAAAATAATATTTCTTTAATATTATATAGGATACAGAATCTAAAGTGATATAGTTTGTATTCTATTGATTAAAAGATTTTTCAATTAATGATCAAATTTCTTGTGTGATATATTATAGAGAAAAAGTGGAAAAAATGTTTCATCCGTACACTATTTTATGTCGAATTTTATTTCCTCAAATCATTATTTCTCATCAATTTACTATATTTTTTAATTACTATAGGGTAAGCACTTACTTAATTAATAATTAGGAAAAGTAAGGCGTCACACAATCTAACGTTGTAGTGACAAAATTTAACGATAAAGATGTAAATTCTCCAAAAAAGGGAAAAAAAATGTTCGGAAAACAGAGAAAAATAATATTTCTTTAATATTTAATTTGATTCAGAATTCAAAGTGATATATTTTGTATTTTACTGATTAAAAGATTTTTCAATTCATGATCAAATTTCTTGCATGATATATTATAGAGAAAAAGTGGAAAAAATGTTTCATCCATGCACTATTATATAAGTCAATTTTTATTTCCTCCAATCATTATTTTTTTATCAATTTACTATATTTTTTGTTTATTATAGAGTAAGTACTTACTTAATTAATAATTAAGAAAAGTAAGGCGTCACACAATCTAACGTTGTAGTGACAAAATTTACCGATAAAGTAATAAATTCTCCAAAAAAGGAAAAAAAAAAGTTCGGAAAGCAAAGAATAATAATATTTCTTTAATATTTAATTTGAATCAGAATTCAAAGTGATATAGTTTGTAATTTATCGATTAAAAGATTTTTCATTTTATGATCAAAGTTCTTGTGTGATATATTACAGAGAAAAAGTGGAAAAAATGTTTCATTCATAAACTATTTTAAGTTAAATTTTATTTCTTCAAATCGTTATTTCTTAACAATTTACTATATTTTTTGTTTATTATATGGTAAGTACTTACTTAATCAATAATTAAGAAAAGTAAGGCGTCACACAATCTTACGTTGTAGTGACAAAATTTAACGATAAGGATATAAATTCTCCAAAAAAGGGGAAAAACAGTTCGGAAAATAAAGAAAAATAATATTTCTTTAATATTTAATTTGATTAAGAATTCAAAGTGATATAGTTTGTAATTTATTGATTAAAAGATTTTTCAATTCATGATCAAATTTCATGTGTGATATATTATAGAGAAAAAGTGGAAAAAATGTTTCATCCATCATCTATTTAGGTCGAATTTTATTTCTTCAAATCGTTATTTCTTATCAATTTACTATATTTTTAGTTTATTATACGGTAAGTACTTACTTAATTAATAATTAAGAAAAGTAAGGAGCCACACAATCTAACGTTGTAGTGACAAAATTTAACAATAAAAATTTGAAATCCATTGAAAAGGAAAAAAATATTTCGGAAAAGAAAGAAAAATAATATTTCTTTAATATTATATAGGATACAGAATCTAAAGTGATATAGTTTGTATTCTATTGATTAAAAGATTTTTCAATTAATGATCAAATTTCTTGTGTGATATATTATAGAGAAAAAGTGGAAAAAATGTTTCATCTGTACACTATTTTAAGTCGAATTTTATTTCCTCAAATCATTATTTCTCATCAATTTACTATATTTTTTAATAACTATAGGGTAAGCACTTACTTAATTAATAATTAGGAAAAGTAAGGCGTCACACAATCTAACGTTGTAGTGACAAAATTTAACGATAAAGATGTAAATTCTCCAAAAAAGGGAAAAAAAAGTTCGGAAAACAAAGAAAAATAATATTTCTTTAATATTTAATTTGATTAAGAATTCAAAGTGATATAGTTTGTAATTTATTGATTAAAAGATTTTTCAATTCATGATCAAATTTCATGTGTGATATATTATAGAGAAAAAGTGGAAAAAATGTTTCATCCATCATCTATTTAGGTCGAATTTTATTTCTTCAAATCGTTATTTCTTATCAATTTACTATATTTTTAGTTTATTATACGGTAAGTACTTACTTAATTAATAATTAAGAAAAGTAAGGAGCCACACAATCTAACGTTGTAGTGACAAAATTTAACAATAAAAATTTGAAATCCATTGAAAAGGAAAAAAATATTTCGGAAAAGAAAGAAAAATAATATTTCTTTAATATTATATAGGATACAGAATCTAAAGTGATATAGTTTGTATTCTATTGATTAAAAGATTTTTCAATTAATGATCAAATTTCTTGTGTGAT
This sequence comes from Ecdyonurus torrentis, assembly GCA_949318235.1. Taxonomy (NCBI): domain Eukaryota; kingdom Metazoa; phylum Arthropoda; class Insecta; order Ephemeroptera; family Heptageniidae; genus Ecdyonurus; species Ecdyonurus torrentis. Next base: position 23,782,048 of record OX439133.1, on the reverse strand, counting down.
ATATTATAGAGAAAAAGTGGAAAAAATGTTTCATCCGTACACTATTTTATGTCGAATTTTATTTCCTCAAATCATTATTTCTCATCAATTTACTATATTTTTTAATTACTATAGGGTAAGCACTTACTTAATTAATAATTAGGAAAAGTAAGGCGTCACACAATCTAACGTTGTAGTGACAAAATTTAACGATAAAGATGTAAATTCTCCAAAAAAGGGGGAAAAAAGTTCGGAAAACAAAGAAAAATAATATTTCTTTAATATTTAATTTGATTCAGAATTCAAAGTGATATAGTTTGTATTTTACTGATTAAAAGATTTTTCAATTCATGATCAAATTTCTTGCGTGATATGTTATAGAGAAAAAGTGGAAAAAATGTTTCATCCATGCACTATTATATAAGTCAATTTTTATTTCCTCCAATCATTATTTTTTTATCAATTTACTATATTTTTTGTTTATTATAGAGTAAGTACTTACTTAATTAATAATTAAGAAAAGTAAGGCGTCACGCAATCTAACGTTGTAGTGACAAAATTTACCGATAAAGTAATAAATTCTCCAAAAAAGGAAAAAAAAAAGTTCGGAAAGCAAAGAATAATAATATTTCTTTAATATTTAATTTGAATCAGAATTCAAAGTGATATAGTTTGTAATTTATCGATTAAAAGATTTTTCATTTTATGATAAAATTTCTTGTGTGATATATTATAGAGAAAAATTGGAAAAAATGTTTCATCCATAAACTATTTTAAGTTAAATTTTATTTCTTCAAATCGTTATTTCTTAACAATTTACTATATTTTTTGTTTATTATATGGTAAGTACTTACTTAATCAATAATTAAGAAAAGTAAGGCGTCACACAATCTTACGTTGTAGTGACAAAATTTAACGATAAAAATTAAAAACCATAAAAAATAAAGAAAAAAGATTGGAAAATAAAGGAATATATAATATTTTTTTTTATTTTATTTGAATCAGAATTCAAAGTGATATAGTTTGTAATTTATTGCATTTAAGATTTTTCAATTCATGATTTAATTTCTTTTGCGATATATTATTGAGAAACATTTGAAAAAATATTTCATCCATAATCTATTTTAAGTCAAATTTTTATTCTTAGAAACACTATTATTGAACACTTCACTTAAATGTTCGATTATTTTATGGTAAGTACTTACTTAATTAATAATTAAGAAAAGTAAGGAACCACACAATCTAACGTTGTAGTGACAAAATATAACGATAAAGATATAAATTCTCCAAAAAAGGGAAAAAAAGTTCGGAAAATAAAGAAAAATAATATTTCTTTAATATTAAATTTGATTGAGAATTCAAAGTGATATAGTCTGTATTTTATTGATTAAAAGATTTTTCATTTTATGATAAAATTTCTTGTGTGGTATGTTATAGAGAAACACTGGAAAAAATGTTTCGACCATAAACTTGTTTAGGTCAAATTTTATTTCTTCAAATCGTTATTTCTTATCAATTTACTATATTTTTTAATTATTATAGGGTAAGCACTTACTTAATTAATAATTAGGAAAATTAAGGCGTCACACAATCTAACGTTGTAATGACAAAATTTAACGATAAAGATATAAATTCTCCAAAATAGGGAAAAGAAAGTTCGGAAATAAAAGAAAAATAATATTTCTTTAATATTTAATTTGATTCGGAATTCAAAGTGATATAGTTTGTAATTTATTGATTAAAAGATTTTTCATTTTATGATAAAATTTCTTGTGTGGTATGTTATAGAGAAACACTGGAAAAAATGTTTCGACCATAAACTTGTTTAGGTCAAATTTTATTTCTTCAAATCGTTATTTCTTATCAATTTACTATATTTTTTGTTTATTATAGGGTAAGTACTTACTTAATTAATAATTAAGAAAAGTAAGGCGTCACACAATCTAACGTTGTAGTGACAAAATATAACGATAAAAATTAAAAACCATTAAAAAGAATAAAAATAATTTGGAAAATAAAGGAAAATAATATTTCTTTATTATTTAATTTGATTTAGAATTTAAAGTAATATAGTTTGTATTTGTTTTATTAAAAGATTTTTCAATTCATGATCCAATTTCTTGTTTAATATATTATAGAGAAAAAGTTAAAAAAATGTTTCGTACGTACACTATTATAAGTCACTTTTTATTTCCTCAAATCATTATATTATATCAAATTACTATATTTTTTGTTTATTATAGGGTAAGTTCTTACTTAATTAATAATTAAGAAAAGTAAGGCGTCACACAATCTAACGTTGTAGTGACAAAATTTAACGATAAAGTAATAAATTCTCCAAAAAAGGAAAAAAAAAAGTTCGGAAAGCAAAGAATAATAATATTTCTTTATTATTTAATTTGATTCAGAATTCAAAGTGATATAGTTTGTATTTTATTGACTAAAACATTTTTTAATTCATGATCAAATTTCTTGTGTGATATATTATAGAGAAAAAGTGGAAAAAATGTTTCATCCATAAACTATTTTAAGTGAAATTTTATTTCTTCAAATCGTTATTTCTTAAAAATTTACTATATTTTTTGTTTATTATATGGTAAGTACTTACTTAATCAATAATTAAGAAAAGTAAGGCGTCACACAATCTTACGTTGTAGTGACAAAATTTAACGATAAAGATATAAATTCTCCAAAAAAGGGGAAAAACAGTTCGGAAAATAAAGAAAAATAATATTTCTTTAATATTTAATTTGATTAAGAATTCAAAGTGATATAGTTTGTAATTTATTGATTAAAAGATTTTTCAATTCATGATCAAATTTCATGTGTGATATATTATAGAGAAAAAGTGGAAAAAATGTTTCATCCATCATCTATTTAGGTCGAATTTTATTTCTTCAAATCGTTATTTCTTATCAATTTACTATATTTTTAGTTTATTATACGGTAAGTACTTACTTAATTAATAATTAAGAAAAGTAAGGAGCCACACAATCTAACGTTGTAGTGACAAAATTTAACAATAAAAATTTGAAATCCATTGAAAAGGAAAAAAATATTTCGGAAAAGAAAGAAAAATAATATTTCTTTAATATTATATAGGATACAGAATCTAAAGTGATATAGTTTGTATTCTATTGATTAAAAGATTTTTCAATTAATGATCAAATTTCTTGTGTGATATATTATAGAGAAAAAGTGGAAAAAATGTTTCATCCGTACACTATTTTATGTCGAATTTTATTTCCTCAAATCATTATTTCTCATCAATTTACTATATTTTTTAATTACTATAGGGTAAGCACTTACTTAATTAATAATTAGGAAAAGTAAGGCGTCACACAATCTAACGTTGTAGTGACAAAATTTAACGATAAAGATGTAAATTCTCCAAAAAAGGGGGAAAAAAGTTCGGAAAACAAAGAAAAATAATATTTCTTTAATATTTAATTTGATTCAGAATTCAAAGTGATATAGTTTGTATTTTACTGATTAAAAGATTTTTCAATTCATGATCAAATTTCTTGCGTGATATGTTATAGAGAAAAAGTGGAAAAAATGTTTCATCCATGCACTATTATATAAGTCAATTTTTATTTCCTCAAATCATTATTTCTCATCAATTTACTATATTTTTTAATTACTATAGGGTAAGTACTTACTTAATTAATAATTAAGAAAAGTAAGGCGTCACACAATCTAACGTTGTAGTGACAAAATTTACCGATAAAGTAATAAATTCTCCAAAAAAGGAAAAAAAAAAGTTCGGAAAGCAAAGAATAATAATATTTCTTTAATATTTAATTTGAATCAGAATTCAAAGTGATATAGTTTGTAATTTATCGATTAAAAGATTTTTCATTTTATGATAAAATTTCTTGTGTGATATATTATAGAGAAAAATTGGAAAAAATGTTTCATCCATAAACTATTTTAAGTTAAATTTTATTTCTTCAAATCGTTATTTCTTAACAATTTACTATATTTTTTGTTTATTATATGGTAAGTACTTACTTAATCAATAATTAAGAAAAGTAAGGCGTCACACAATCTTACGTTGTAGTGACAAAATTTAACGATAAAAATTAAAAACCATAAAAAATAAAGAAAAAAGATTGGAAAATAAAGGAATATATAATATTTTTTGTTATTTTATTTGAATCAGAATTCAAAGTGATATAGTTTGTAATTTATTGCATTTAAGATTTTTCAATTCATGATTTAATTTCTTTTGCGATATATTATTGAGAAACATTTGAAAAAATATTTCATCCATAATCTATTTTAAGTCAAATTTTTATTCTTAGAAACACTATTATTGAACACTTCACTTAAATGTTCGATTATTTTATGGTAAGTACTTACTTAATTAATAATTAAGAAAAGTAAGGAACCACACAATCTAACGTTGTAGTGACAAAATATAACGATAAAGATATAAATTCTCCAAAAAAGGGAAAAAAAGTTCGGAAAATAAAGAAAAATAATATTTCTTTAATATTAAATTTGATTGAGAATTCAAAGTGATATAGTCTGTATTTTATTGATTAAAAGATTTTTCATTTTATGATAAAATTTCTTGTGTGGTATGTTATAGAGAAACACTGGAAAAAATGTTTCGACCATAAACTTGTTTAGGTCAAATTTTATTTCTTCAAATCGTTATTTCTTATCAATTTACTATATTTTTTAATTATTATAGGGTAAGCACTTACTTAATTAATAATTAGGAAAATTAAGGCGTCACACAATCTAACGTTGTAATGACAAAATTTAACGATAAAGATATAAATTCTCCAAAATAGGGAAAAGAAAGTTCGGAAATAAAAGAAAAATAATATTTCTTTAATATTTAATTTGATTCGGAATTCAAAGTGATATAGTTTGTAATTTATTGATTAAAAGATTTTTCATTTTATGATAAAATTTCTTGTGTGGTATGTTATAGAGAAACACTGGAAAAAATGTTTCGACCATAAACTTGTTTAGGTCAAATTTTATTTCTTCAAATCGTTATTTCTTATCAATTTACTATATTTTTTGTTTATTATAGGGTAAGTACTTACTTAATTAATAATTAAGAAAAGTAAGGCGTCACACAATCTAACGTTGTAGTGACAAAATATAACGATAAAAATTAAAAACCATTAAAAAGAATAAAAATAATTTGGAAAATAAAGGAAAATAATATTTCTTTATTATTTAATTTGATTTAGAATTTAAAGTAATATAGTTTGTATTTGTTTTATTAAAAGATTTTTCAATTCATGATCCAATTTCTTGTTTAATATATTATAGAGAAAAAGTTAAAAAAATGTTTCGTACGTACACTATTATAAGTCACTTTTTATTTCCTCAAATCATTATATTATATCAAATTACTATATTTTTTGTTTATTATAGGGTAAGTTCTTACTTAATTAATAATTAAGAAAAGTAAGGCGTCACACAATCTAACGTTGTAGTGACAAAATTTAACGATAAAGTAATAAATTCTCCAAAAAAGGAAAAAAAAAGTTCGGAAAGCAAAGAATAATAATATTTCTTTAATATTTAATTTGAATCAGAATTCAAAGTGATATAGTTTGTAATTTATCGATTAAAAGATTTTTCATTTTATGATCAAATTTCTTGTGTGATATATTACAGAGAAAAAGTGGAAAAAATGTTTCATTCATAAACTATTTTAAGTTAAATTTTATTTCTTCAAATCGTTATTTCTTAACAATTTACTATATTTTTTGTTTATTATATGGTAAGTACTTACTTAATCAATAATTAAGAAAAGTAAGGCGTCACACAATCTTACGTTGTAGTGACAAAATTTAACGATAAAGATATAAATTCTCCAAAAAAGGGGAAAAACAGTTCGGAAAATAAAGAAAAATAATATTTCTTTAATATTTAATTTTATTAAGAATTCAAAGTGATATAGTTTGTAATTTATTGATTAAAAGATTTTTCAATTCATTATCAAATTTCATGTGTGATATATTATAGAGAAAAAGTGGAAAAAATGTTTCATCCATCATCTATTTAGGTCGAATTTTATTTCTTCAAATCGTTATTTCTTATCAATTTACTATATTTTTAGTTTATTATACGGTAAGTACTTACTTAATTAATAATTAAGAAAAGTAAGGAGCCACACAATCTAACGTTGTAGTGACAAAATTTAACAATAAAAATTTGAAATCCATTGAAAAGGAAAAAAATATTTCGGAAAAGAAAGAAAAATAATATTTCTTTAATATTATATAGGATACAGAATCTAAAGTGATATAGTTTGTATTCTATTGATTAAAAGATTTTTCAATTAATGATCAAATTTCTTGTGTGATATATTATAGAGAAAAAGTGGAAAAAATGTTTCATCCGTACACTATTTTATGTCGAATTTTATTTCCTCAAATCATTATTTCTCATCAATTTACTATATTTTTTAATTACTATAGGGTAAGCACTTACTTAATTAATAATTAGGAAAAGTAAGGCGTCACACAATCTAACGTTGTAGTGACAAAATTTAACGATAAAGATGTAAATTCTCCAAAAAAGGGAAAAAAAAGTTCGGAAAACAAAGAAAAATAATATTTCTTTAATATTTAATTTGATTCAGAATTCAAAGTGATATAGTTTGTATTTTACTGATTAAAAGATTTGTCAATTCATGATCAAATTTCTTGCGTGATATATTATAGAGAAAAAGTGGAAAAAATGTTTCATCCATGCACTATTATATAAGTCAATTTTTATTTCCTCCAATCATTATTTTTTTATCAATTTACTATATTTTTTGTTTATTATAGAGTAAGTACTTACTTAATTAATAATTAAGAAAAGTAAGGCGTCACACAATCTAACGTTGTAGTGACAAAATTTACCGATAAAAATATAAATTCTCCAAAAAAGGGGGAAAAAAGGTCGGAAAACAAAGGAAAATAATATTTCTTTATTATTTAATTTCATTCAGGATTCAAAGTGATATAGTTTGTAATTTATTGCATTAAAGATTTTTCAATTCATTTTTTAATTTCTTGTGCGATATATTATAGAGAAACATTGGAAAAAATATTTCATCCATAATCTTTCTATTTTAAGTCAAATTTTTATTCCTAGAAAACTATTATTGAACAGTTCACTCTAATTTTCGATTATTTTATGGGATGTCCTTATTTAATTAATAATTAAGAATAGTAAGGCATCACAAAATCTAACGTTGTAGTGACAAAATTTAACGATAAAAATATAAAAACCATAAAAAAGGAGAAAAATAATTTGGAAAATAAAGGAAAATAATATTTCTTTATTATTTAATTTGATTCAGAATTCAAAGTAATATAGTTTGTATTTTCTTATTAAAAGATTTTTCAATTCATGTTTCAATTTCTTGTTTAATATATTATAGAGAAAAAGTGGAAAATTTTTTCATCCATAAACTATTTTAGGTCGTATTTTATGTCTTCAAATCGTTATTTCTTATCAATTTACTATATTTTTTTGTTTATTATAGGGTAAGTACTTACTTAATTTATAATAAAGAAAAGTAAGGAGCCACACAATCTAACGTTGTAGTGACAAAATTTAACGATAAAACTATAAAATCTCTAAAAAAGGGGAAAAAAGAAGTTCAGAAAATAAAGAAAAATAATATTTCTTTAATATTTAATTTGATTCAGAATTCAAAGTGATATAGTTTGTATTTTATTGACTAAAACATTTTTTAATTCATGATCAAATTTCTTGTGTGATATATTATAGAGAAAAAGTGGAAAAAATGTTTCATCCATAAACTATTTTAAGTAAAATTTTATTTCTTCAAATCGTTATTTCTTAAAAATTTACTATATTTTTTGTTTATTATATGGTAAGTACTTACTTAATCAATAATTAAGAAAAGTAAGGCGTCACACAATCTTACGTTGTAGTGACAAAATTTAACGATAAAGATATAAATTCTCCAAAAAAGGGGAAAAACAGTTCGGAAAATAAAGAAAAATAATATTTCTTTAATATTTAATTTGATTAAGAATTCAAAGTGATATAGTTTGTAATTTATTGATTAAAAGATTTTTCAATTCATTATCAAATTTCATGTGTGATATATTATAGAGAAAAAGTGGAAAAAATGTTTCATCCATCATCTATTTAGGTCGAATTTTATTTCTTCAAATCGTTATTTCTTATCAATTTACTATATTTTTAGTTTATTATACGGTAAGTACTTACTTAATTAATAATTAAGAAAAGTAAGGAGCCACACAATCTAACGTTGTAGTGACAAAATTTAACAATAAAAATTTGAAATCCATTGAAAAGGAAAAAAATATTTCGGAAAAGAAAGAAAAATAATATTTCTTTAATATTATATAGGATACAGAATCTAAAGTGATATAGTTTGTATTCTATTGATTAAAAGATTTTTCAATTAATGATCAAATTTCTTGTGTGATATATTATAGAGAAAAAGTGGAAAAAATGTTTCATCCGTACACTATTTTATGTCGAATTTTATTTCCTCAAATCATTATTTCTCATCAATTTACTATATTTTTTAATTACTATAGGGTAAGCACTTACTTAATTAATAATTAGGAAAAGTAAGGCGTCACACAATCTAACGTTGTAGTGACAAAATTTAACGATAAAGATGTAAATTCTCCAAAAAAGGGAAAAAAAAGTTCGGAAAACAAAGAAAAATAATATTTCTTTAATATTTAATTTGATTCAGAATTCAAAGTGATATAGTTTGTATTTTACTGATTAAAAGATTTGTCAATTCATGATCAAATTTCTTGCGTGATATATTATAGAGAAAAAGTGGAAAAAATGTTTCATCCATGCACTATTATATAAGTCAATTTTTATTTCCTCCAATCATTATTTTTTTATCAATTTACTATATTTTTTGTTTATTATAGAGTAAGTACTTACTTAATTAATAATTAAGAAAAGTAAGGCGTCACACAATCTAACGTTGTAGTGACAAAATTTACCGATAAAAATATAAATTCTCCAAAAAAGGGGGAAAAAAGGTCGGAAAACAAAGGAAAATAATATTTCTTTATTATTTAATTTCATTCAGGATTCAAAGTGATATAGTTTGTAATTTATTGCATTAAAGATTTTTCAATTCATTTTTTAATTTCTTGTGCGATATATTATAGAGAAACATTGGAAAAAATATTTCATCCATAATCTTTCTATTTTAAGTCAAATTTTTATTCCTAGAAAACTATTATTGAACAGTTCACTCTAATTTTCGATTATTTTATGGGATGTCCTTATTTAATTAATAATTAAGAATAGTAAGGCATCACAAAATCTAACGTTGTAGTGACAAAATTTAACGATAAAAATATAAAAACCATAAAAAAGGAGAAAAATAATTTGGAAAATAAAGGAAAATAATATTTCTTTATTATTTAATTTGATTCAGAATTCAAAGTAATATAGTTTGTATTTTCTTATTAAAAGATTTTTCAATTCATGTTTCAATTTCTTGTTTAATATATTATAGAGAAAAAGTGGAAAAATTTTTCATCCATAAACTATTTTAGGTCGTATTTTATGTCTTCAAATCGTTATTTCTTATCAATTTACTATATTTTTTTGTTTATTATAGGGTAAGTACTTACTTAATTTATAATAAAGAAAAGTAAGGCGTCACACAATCTAACGTTGTAGTGACAAAATTTAACGATAAAGTAATAAATTCTCCAAAAAAGGAAAAAAAAAAAGTTCGGAAAGCAAAGAATAATAATATTTCTTTAATATTTAATTTGAATCAGAATTCAAAGTGATATAGTTTGTAATTTATCGATTAAAAGATTTTTCATTTTATGATCAAATTTCTTGTGTGATATATTACAGAGAAAAAGTGGAAAAAATGTTTCATTCATAAACTATTTTAAGTTAAATTTTATTTCTTCAAATCGTTATTTCTTAACAATTTACTATATTTTTTGTTTATTATATGGTAAGTACTTAAATTAAGAAAAGTAAGGCGTCACACAATCTTACGTTGTAGTGACAAAATTTAACGATAAAGATATAAATTCTCCAAAAAAGGGGAAAAACAGTTCGGAAAATAAAGAAAAATAATATTTCTTTAATATTTAATTTGATTAAGAATTCAAAGTGATATAGTTTGTAATTTATTGATTAAAAGATTTTTCAATTCATTATCAAATTTCATGTGTGATATATTATAGAGAAAAAGTGGAAAAAATGTTTCATCCATCATCTATTTAGGTCGAATTTTATTTCTTCAAATCGTTATTTCTTATCAATTTACTATATTTTTAGTTTATTATACGGTAAGTACTTACTTAATTAATAATTAAGAAAAGTAAGGAGCCACACAATCTAACGTTGTAGTGACAAAATTTAACAATAAAAATTTGAAATCCATTGAAAAGGAAAAAAATATTTCGGAAAAGAAAGAAAAATAATATTTCTTTAATATTATATAGGATACAGAATCTAAAGTGATATAGTTTGTATTCTATTGATTAAAAGATTTTTCAATTAATGATCAAATTTCTTGTGTGATATATTATAGAGAAAAAGTGGAAAAAATGTTTCATCCGTACACTATTTTATGTCGAATTTTATTTCCTCAAATCATTATTTCTCATCAATTTACTATATTTTTTAATTACTATAGGGTAAGCACTTACTTAATTAATAATTAGGAAAAGTAAGGCGTCACACAATCTAACGTTGTAGTGACAAAATTTAACGATAAAGATGTAAATTCTCCAAAAAAGGGAAAAAAAAAGTTCGGAAAACAAAGAAAAATAATATTTCTTTAATATTTAATTTGATTCAGAATTCAAAGTGATATAGTTTGTATTTTACTGATTAAAAGATTTGTCAATTCATGATCAAATTTCTTGCGTGATATATTATAGAGAAAAAGTGGAAAAAATGTTTCATCCATGCACTATTATATAAGTCAATTTTTATTTCCTCCAATCATTATTTTTTTATCAATTTACTATATTTTTTGTTTATTATAGAGTAAGTACTTACTTAATTAATAATTAAGAAAAGTAAGGCGTCACACAATCTAACGTTGTAGTGACAAAATTTACCGATAAAAATATAAATTCTCCAAAAAAGGGGGAAAAAAGGTCGGAAAACAAAGGAAAATAATATTTCTTTATTATTTAATTTCATTCAGGATTCAAAGTGATATAGTTTGTAATTTATTGCATTAAAGATTTTTCAATTCATTTTTTAATTTCTTGTGCGATATATTATAGAGAAACATTGGAAAAAATATTTCATCCATAATCTTTCTATTTTAAGTCAAATTTTTATTCCTAGAAAACTATTATTGAACAGTTCACTCTAATTTTCGATTATTTTATGGGATGTCCTTATTTAATTAATAATTAAGAATAGTAAGGCATCACAAAATCTAACGTTGTAGTGACAAAATTTAACGATAAAAATATAAAAACCATAAAAAAGGAGAAAAATAATTTGGAAAATAAAGGAAAATAATATTTCTTTATTATTTAATTTGATTCAGAATTCAAAGTAATATAGTTTGTATTTTCTTATTAAAAGATTTTTCAATTCATGTTTCAATTTCTTGTTTAATATATTATAGAGAAAAAGTGGAAAATTTTTTTATCCATAAACTATTTTAGGTCGTATTTTATGTCTTCAAATCGTTATTTCTTATCAATTTACTATATTTTTTTGTTTATTATAGGGTAAGTACTTACTTAATTTATAATAAAGAAAAGTAAGGAGCCACACAATCTAACGTTGTAGTGACAAAATTTAACGATAAAACTATAAAATCTCTAAAAAAGGGGAAAAAAGAAGTTCAGAAAATAAAGAAAAATAATATTTCTTTAATATTTAATTTGATTCAGAATTCAAAGTGATATAGTTTGTATTTTATTGACTAAAACATTTTTTAATTCATGATCAAATTTCTTGTGTGATATATTATAGAGAAAAAGTGGAAAAAATGTTTCATCCATAAACTATTTTAAGTAAAATTTTATTTCTTCAAATCGTTATTTCTTAAAAATTTACTATATTTTTTGTTTATTATATGGTAAGTACTTACTTAATCAATAATTAAGAAAAGTAAGGCGTCACACAATCTTACGTTGTAGTGACAAAATTTAACGATAAAGATATAAATTCTCCAAAAAAGGGGAAAAACAGTTCGGAAAATAAAGAAAAATAATATTTCTTTAATATTTAATTTGATTAAGAATTCAAAGTGATATAGTTTGTAATTTATTGATTAAAAGATTTTTCAATTCATTATCAAATTTCATGTGTGATATATTATAGAGAAAAAGTGGAAAAAATGTTTCATCCATCATCTATTTAGGTCGAATTTTATTTCTTCAAATCGTTATTTCTTATCAATTTACTATATTTTTAGTTTATTATACGGTAAGTACTTACTTAATTAATAATTAAGAAAAGTAAGGAGCCACACAATCTAACGTTGTAGTGACAAAATTTAACAATAAAAATTTGAAATCCATTGAAAAGGAAAAAAATATTTCGGAAAAGAAAGAAAAATAATATTTCTTTAATATTATATAGGATACAGAATCTAAAGTGATATAGTTTGTATTCTATTGATTAAAAGATTTTTCAATTAATGATCAAATTTCTTGTGTGATATATTATAGAGAAAAAGTGGAAAAAATGTTTCATCCGTACACTATTTTATGTCGAATTTTATTTCCTCAAATCATTATTTCTCATCAATTTACTATATTTTTTAATTACTATAGGGTAAGCACTTACTTAATTAATAATTAGGAAAAGTAAGGCGTCACACAATCTAACGTTGTAGTGACAAAATTTAACGATAAAGATGTAAATTCTCCAAAAAAGGGGGAAAAAAGTTCGGAAAACAAAGAAAAATAATATTTCTTTAATATTTAATTTGATTCAGAATTCAAAGTGATATAGTTTGTATTTTACTGATTAAAAGATTTTTCAATTCATGATCAAATTTCTTGCGTGATATGTTATAGAGAAAAAGTGGAAAAAATGTTTCATCCATGCACTATTATATAAGTCAATTTTTATTTCCTCCAATCATTATTTTTTTATCAATTTACTATATTTTTTGTTTATTATAGAGTAAGTACTTACTTAATTAATAATTAAGAAAAGTAAGGCGTCACACAATCTAACGTTGTAGTGACAAAATTTACCGATAAAGTAATAAATTCTCCAAAAAAGGAAAAAAAAAAGTTCGGAAAGCAAAGAATAATAATATTTCTTTAATATTTAATTTGAATCAGAATTCAAAGTGATATAGTTTGTAATTTATCGATTAAAAGATTTTTCATTTTATGATAAAATTTCTTGTGTGATATATTATAGAGAAAAAGTGGAAAAAATGTTTCATCCATAAACTATTTTAAGTTAAATTTTATTTCTTCAAATCGTTATTTCTTAACAATTTACTATATTTTTTGTTTATTATATGGTAAGTATTTACTTAATCAATAATTAAGAAAAGTAAGGCGTCACACAATCTTACGTTGTAGTGACAAAATTTAACGATAAAAATTAAAAACCATAAAAAATAAAGAAAAAAGATTGGAAAATAAAGGAATATATAATATTTTTTGTTATTTTATTTGAATCAGAATTCAAAGTGATATAGTTTGTAATTTATTGCATTTAAGATTTTTCAATTCATGATTTAATTTCTTTTGCGATATATTATTGAGAAACATTTGAAAAAATATTTCATCCATAATCTATTTTAAGTCAAATTTTTATTCTTAGAAACACTATTATTGAACACTTCACTTAAATGTTCGATTATTTTATGGTAAGTACTTACTTAATTAATAATTAAGAAAAGTAAGGAACCACACAATCTAACGTTGTAGTGACAAAATATAACGATAAAGATATAAATTCTCCAAAAAAGGGAAAAAAAGTTCGGAAAATAAAGAAAAATAATATTTCTTTAATATTAAATTTGATTGAGAATTCAAAGTGATAAAGTCTGTATTTTATTGATTAAAAGATTTTTCATTTTATGATAAAATTTCTTGTGTGGTATGTTATAGAGAAACACTGGAAAAAATGTTTCGACCATAAACTTGTTTAGGTCAAATTTTATTTCTTCAAATCGTTATTTCTTATCAATTTACTATATTTTTTAATTATTATAGGGTAAGCACTTACTTAATTAATAATTAGGAAAATTAAGGCGTCACACAATCTAACGTTGTAATGACAAAATTTAACGATAAAGATATAAATTCTCCAAAATAGGGAAAAGAAAGTTCTGAAATAAAAGAAAAATAATATTTCTTTAATATTTAATTTGATTCGGAATTCAAAGTGATATAGTTTGTAATTTATTGATTAAAAGATTTTTCATTTTATGATAAAATTTCTTGTGTGGTATGTTATAGAGAAACACTGGAAAAAATGTTTCGACCATAAACTTGTTTAGGTCAAATTTTATTTCTTCAAATCGTTATTTCTTATCAATTTACTATATTTTTTGTTTATTATAGGGTAAGTACTTACTTAATTAATAATTAAGAAAAGTAAGGCGTCACACAATCTAACGTTGTAGTGACAAAATATAACGATAAAAATTAAAAACCATTAAAAAGAATAAAAATAATTTGGAAAATAAAGGAAAATAATATTTCTTTATTATTTAATTTGATTTAGAATTTAAAGTAATATAGTTTGTATTTGTTTTATTAAAAGATTTTTCAATTCATGATCCAATTTCTTGTTTAATATATTATAGAGAAAAAGTTAAAAAAATGTTTCGTACGTACACTATTATAAGTCACTTTTTATTTCCTCAAATCATTATATTATATCAAATTACTATATTTTTTGTTTATTATAGGGTAAGTTCTTACTTAATTAATAATTAAGAAAAGTAAGGCGTCACACAATCTAACGTTGTAGTGACAAAATTTAACGATAAAGTAATAAATTCTCCAAAAAAGGAAAAAAAAAAGTTCGGAAAGCAAAGAATAATAATATTTCTTTAATATTTAATTTGAATCAGAATTCAAAGTGATATAGTTTGTAATTTATCGATTAAAAGATTTTTCATTTTATGATCAAATTTCTTGTGTGATATATTACAGAGAAAAAGTGGAAAAAATGTTTCATTCATAAACTATTTTAAGTTAAATTTTATTTCTTCAAATCGTTATTTCTTAACAATTTACTATATTTTTTGTTTATTATATGGTAAGTACTTACTTAATCAATAATTAAGAAAAGTAAGGCGTCACACAATCTTACGTTGTAGTGACAAAATTTAACGATAAAAATTAAAAACCATAAAAAATAAAGAAAAAAGATTGGAAAATAAAGGAATATATAATATTTTTTGTTATTTTATATGAATCAGAATTCAAAGTGATATAGTTTGTAATTTATTGCATTTAAGATTTTTCAATTCATGATTTAATTTCTTTTGCGATATATTATTGAGAAACATTTGAAAAAATATTTCATCCATAATCTATTTTAAGTCAAATTTTTATTCTTAGAAACACTATTATTGAACACTTCACTTAAATGTTCGATTATTTTATGGTAAGTACTTACTTAATTAATAATTAAGAAAAGTAAGGAACCACACAATCTAACGTTGTAGTGACAAAATATAACGATAAAGATATAAATTCTCCAAAAAAGGGAAAAAAAGTTCGGAAAATAAAGAAAAATAATATTTCTTTAATATTAAATTTGATTGAGAATTCAAAGTGATATAGTCTGTATTTTATTGATTAAAAGATTTTTCATTTTATGATAAAATTTCTTGTGTGGTATGTTATAGAGAAACACTGGAAAAAATGTTTCGACCATAAACTTGTTTAGGTCAAATTTTATTTCTTCAAATCGTTATTTCTTATCAATTTACTATATTTTTTAATTATTATAGGGTAAGCACTTACTTAATTAATAATTAGGAAAATTAAGGCGTCACACAATCTAACGTTGTAATGACAAAATTTAACGATAAAGATATAAATTCTCCAAAATAGGGAAAAGAAAGTTCGGAAATAAAAGAAAAATAATATTTCTTTAATATTTAATTTGATTCGGAATTCAAAGTGATATAGTTTGTAATTTATTGATTAAAAGATTTTTCATTTTATGATAAAATTTCTTGTGTGGTATGTTATAGAGAAACACTGGAAAAAATGTTTCGACCATAAACTTGTTTAGGTCAAATTTTATTTCTTCAAATCGTTATTTCTTATCAATTTACTATATTTTTTGTTTATTATAGGGTAAGTACTTACTTAATTAATAATTAAGAAAAGTAAGGCGTCACACAATCTAACGTTGTAGTGACAAAATATAACGATAAAAATTAAAAACCATTAAAAAGAATAAAAATAATTTGGAAAATAAAGGAAAATAATATTTCTTTATTATTTAATTTGATTTAGAATTTAAAGTAATATAGTTTGTATTTGTTTTATTAAAAGATTTTTCAATTCATGATCCAATTTCTTGTTTAATATATTATAGAGAAAAAGTTAAAAAAATGTTTCGTACGTACACTATTATAAGTCACTTTTTATTTCCTCAAATCATTATATTATATCAAATTACTATATTTTTTGTTTATTATAGGGTAAGTTCTTACTTAATTAATAATTAAGAAAAGTAAGGCGTCACACAATCTAACGTTGTAGTGACAAAATTTAACGATAAAGTAATAAATTCTCCAAAAAAGGAAAAAAAAAAGTTCGGAAAGCAAAGAATAATAATATTTCTTTAATATTTAATTTGAATCAGAATTCAAAGTGATATAGTTTGTAATTTATCGATTAAAAGATTTTTCATTTTATTATCAAATTTCTTGTGTGATATATTACAGAGAAAAAGTGGAAAAAATGTTTCATTCATAAACTATTTTAAGTTAAATTTTATTTCTTCAAATCGTTATTTCTTAACAATTTACTATATTTTTTGTTTATTATATGGTAAGTACTTACTTAATCAATAATTAAGAAAAGTAAGGCGTCACACAATCTTACGTTGTAGTGACAAAATTTAACGATAAAGATATAAATTCTCCAAAAAAGGGGAAAAACAGTTCGGAAAATAAAGAAAAATAATATTTCTTTAATATTTAATTTGATTAAGAATTCAAAGTGATATAGTTTGTAATTTATTGATTAAAAGATTTTTCAATTCATTATCAAATTTCATGTGTGATATATTATAGAGAAAAAGTGGAAAAAATGTTTCATCCATCATCTATTTAGGTCGAATTTTATTTCTTCAAATCGTTATTTCTTATCAATTTACTATATTTTTAGTTTATTATACGGTAAGTACTTACTTAATTAATAATTAAGAAAAGTAAGGAGCCACACAATCTAACGTTGTAGTGACAAAATTTAACAATAAAAATTTGAAATCCATTGAAAAGGAAAAAAATATTTCGGAAAAGAAAGAAAAATAATATTTCTTTAATATTATATAGGATACAGAATCTAAAGTGATATAGTTTGTATTCTATTGATTAAAAGATTTTTCAATTAATGATCAAATTTCTTGTGTGATATATTATAGAGAAAAAGTGGAAAAAATGTTTCATCCGTACACTATTTTATGTCGAATTTTATTTCCTCAAATCATTATTTCTCATCAATTTACTATATTTTTTAATTACTATAGGGTAAGCACTTACTTAATTAATAATTAGGAAAAGTAAGGCGTCACACAATCTAACGTTGTAGTGACAAAATTTAACGATAAAGATGTAAATTCTCCAAAAAAGGGAAAAAAAAGTTCGGAAAACAAAGAAAAATAATATTTCTTTAATATTTAATTTGATTCAGAATTCAAAGTGATATAGTTTGTATTTTACTGATTAAAAGATTTGTCAATTCATGATCAAATTTCTTGCGTGATATATTATAGAGAAAAAGTGGAAAAAATGTTTCATCCATGCACTATTATATAAGTCAATTTTTATTTCCTCCAATCATTATTTTTTTATCAATTTACTATATTTTTTGTTTATTATAGAGTAAGTACTTACTTAATTAATAATTAAGAAAAGTAAGGCGTCACACAATCTAACGTTGTAGTGACAAAATTTACCGATAAAAATATAAATTCTCCAAAAAAGGGGGAAAAAAGGTCGGAAAACAAAGGAAAATAATATTTCTTTATTATTTAATTTCATTCAGGATTCAAAGTGATATAGTTTGTAATTTATTGCATTAAAGATTTTTCAATTCATTTTTTAATTTCTTGTGCGATATATTATAGAGAAACATTGGAAAAAATATTTCATCCATAATCTTTCTATTTTAAGTCAAATTTTTATTCCTAGAAAACTATTATTGAACAGTTCACTCTAATTTTCGATTATTTTATGGGATGTCCTTATTTAATTAATAATTAAGAATAGTAAGGCATCACAAAATCTAACGTTGTAGTGACAAAATTTAACGATAAAAATATAAAAACCATAAAAAAGGAGAAAAATAATTTGGAAAATAAAGGAAAATAATATTTCTTTATTATTTAATTTGATTCAGAATTCAAAGTAATATAGTTTGTATTTTCTTATTAAAAGATTTTTCAATTCATGTTTCAATTTCTTGTTTAATATATTATAGAGAAAAAGTGGAAAAATTTTTCATCCATAAACTATTTTAGGTCGTATTTTATGTCTTCAAATCGTTATTTCTTATCAATTTACTATATTTTTTTGTTTATTATAGGGTAAGTACTTACTTAATTTATAATAAAGAAAAGTAAGGAGCCACACAATCTAACGTTGTAGTGACAAAATTTAACGATAAAACTATAAAATCTCTAAAAAAGGGGAAAAAAGAAGTTCAGAAAATAAAGAAAAATAATATTTCTTTAATATTTAATTTGATTCAGAATTCAAAGTGATATAGTTTGTATTTTATTGACTAAAACATTTTTTAATTCATGATCAAATTTCTTGTGTGATATATTATAGAGAAAAAGTGGAAAAAATGTTTCATCCATAAACTATTTTAAGTAAAATTTTATTTCTTCAAATCGTTATTTCTTAAAAATTTACTATATTTTTTGTTTATTATATGGTAAGTACTTACTTAATCAATAATTAAGAAAAGTAAGGCGTCACACAATCTTACGTTGTAGTGACAAAATTTAACGATAAAGATATAAATTCTCCAAAAAAGGGGAAAAACAGTTCGGAAAATAAAGAAAAATAATATTTCTTTAATATTTAATTTGATTAAGAATTCAAAGTGATATAGTTTGTAATTTATTGATTAAAAGATTTTTCAATTCATGATCAAATTTCATGTGTGATATATTATAGAGAAAAAGTGGAAAAAATGTTTCATCCATCATCTATTTAGGTCGAATTTTATTTCTTCAAATCGTTATTTCTTATCAATTTACTATATTTTTAGTTTATTATACGGTAAGTACTTACTTAATTAATAATTAAGAAAAGTAAGGAGCCACACAATCTAACGTTGTAGTGACAAAATTTAACAATAAAAATTTGAAATCCATTGAAAAGGAAAAAAATATTTCGGAAAAGAAAGAAAAATAATATTTCTTTAATATTATATAGGATACAGAATCTAAAGTGATATAGTTTGTATTCTATTGATTAAAAGATTTTTCAATTAATGATCAAATTTCTTGTGTGATATATTATAGAGAAAAAGTGGAAAAAATGTTTCATCCGTACACTATTTTATGTCGAATTTTATTTCCTCAAATCATTATTTCTCATCAATTTACTATATTTTTTAATTACTATAGGGTAAGCACTTACTTAATTAATAATTAGGAAAAGTAAGGCGTCACACAATCTAACGTTGTAGTGACAAAATTTAACGATAAAGATGTAAATTCTCCAAAAAAGGGGGAAAAAAGTTCGGAAAACAAAGAAAAATAATATTTCTTTAATATTTAATTTGATTCAGAATTCAAAGTGATATAGTTTGTATTTTACTGATTAAAAGATTTTTCAATTCATGATCAAATTTCTTGCGTGATATGTTATAGAGAAAAAGTGGAAAAAATGTTTCATCCATGCACTATTATATAAGTCAATTTTTATTTCCTCCAATCATTATTTTTTTAACAATTTACTATATTTTTTGTTTATTATATGGTAAATACTTACTTAATCAATAATTAAGAAAAGTAAGGCGTCACACAATCTTACGTTGTAGTGACAAAATTTAACGATAAAAATTAAAAACCATAAAAAATAAAGAAAAAAAAATTGGAAAATAAAGGAATATATAATATTTTTTGTTATTTTATTTGAATCAGAATTCAAAGTGATATAGTTTGTAATTTATTGCATTTAAGATTTTTCAATTCATGATTTAATTTCTTTTGCGATATATTATTGAGAAACATTTGAAAAAATATTTCATCCATAATCTATTTTAAGTCAAATTTTTATTCTTAGAAACACTATTATTGAACACTTCACTTAAATGTTCGATTATTTTATGGTAAGTACTTACTTAATTAATAATTAAGAAAAGTAAGGAACCACACAATCTAACGTTGTAGTGACAAAATATAACGATAAAGATATAAATTCTCCAAAAAAGGGAAAAAAAGTTCGGAAAATAAAGAAAAATAATATTTCTTTAATATTAAATTTGATTGAGAATTCAAAGTGATATAGTCTGTATTTTATTGATTAAAAGATTTTTCATTTTATGATAAAATTTCTTGTGTGGTATGTTATAGAGAAACATTGGAAAAAATGTTTCGACCATAAACTTGTTTAGGTCAAATTTTATTTCTTCAAATCGTTATTTCTTATCAATTTACTATATTTTTTAATTATTATAGGGTAAGCACTTACTTAATTAATAATTAGGAAAATTAAGGCGTCACACAATCTGACGTTGTAATGACAAAATTTAACGATAAAGATATAAATTCTCCAAAATAGGGAAAAGAAAGTTCGGAAATAAAAGAAAAATAATATTTCTTTAATATTTAATTTGATTCGGAATTCAAAGTGATATAGTTTGTAATTTATTGATTAAAAGATTTTTCATTTTATGATAAAATTTCTTGTGTGGTATGTTATAGAGAAACACTGGAAAAAATGTTTCGACCATAAACTTGTTTAGGTCAAATTTTATTTCTTCAAATCGTTATTTCTTATCTATTTACTATATTTTTTGTTTATTATAGGGTAAGTACTTACTTAATTAATAATTAAGAAAAGTAAGGCGTCACACAATCTAACGTTGTAGTGACAAAATATAACGATAAAAATTAAAAACCATTAAAAAGAATAAAAATAATTTGGAAAATAAAGGAAAATAATATTTCTTTATTATTTAATTTGATTCAGAATTTAAAGTAATATAGTTTGTATTTGTTTTATTAAAAGATTTTTCAATTCATGATCCAATTTCTTGTTTAATATATTATAGAGAAAAAGTTAAAAAAATGTTTCGTACGTACACTATTATAAGTCACTTTTTATTTCCTCAAATTATTATATTATATCAAATTACTATATTTTTTGTTTATTATAGGGTAAGTTCTTACTTAATTAATAATTAAGAAAAGTAAGGCGTCACACAATCTAACGTTGTAGTGACAAAATTTAACGATAAAGTAATAAATTCTCCAAAAAAGGAAAAAAAAAAGTTCGGAAAGCAAAGAATAATAATATTTCTTTAATATTTAATTTGAATCAGAATTCAAAGTGATATAGTTTGTAATTTATCGATTAAAAGATTTTTCATTTTATTATCAAATTTCTTGTGTGATATATTACAGAGAAAAAGTGGAAAAAATGTTTCATTCATAAACTATTTTAAGTTAAATTTTATTTCTTCAAATCGTTATTTCTTAACAATTTACTATATTTTTTGTTTATTATATGGTAAGTACTTACTTAATCAATAATTAAGAAAAGTAAGGCGTCACACAATCTTACGTTGTAGTGACAAAATTTAACGATAAAGATATAAATTCTCCAAAAAAGGGGAAAAACAGTTCGGAAAATAAAGAAAAATAATATTTCTTTAATATTTAATTTGATTAAGAATTCAAAGTGATATAGTTTGTAATTTATTGATTAAAAGATTTTTCAATTCATGATCAAATTTCATGTGTGATATATTATAGAGAGAAAGTGGAAAAAATGTTTCATCCATCATCTATTTAGGTCGAATTTTATTTCTTCAAATCGTTATTTCTTATCAATTTACTATATTTTTAGTTTATTATACGGTAAGTACTTACTTAATTAATAATTAAGAAAAGTAAGGAGCCACACAATCTAACGTTGTAGTGACAAAATTTAACAATAAAAATTTGAAATCCATTGAAAAGGAAAAAAATATTTCGGAAAAGAAAGAAAAATAATATTTCTTTAATATTATATAGGATACAGAATCTAAAGTGATATAGTTTGTATTCTATTGATTAAAAGATTTTTCAATTAATGATCAAATTTCTTGTGTGATATATTATAGAGAAAAAGTGGAAAAAATGTTTCATCTGTACACTATTTTAAGTCGAATTTTATTTCCTCAAATCATTATTTCTCATCAATTTTCTATATTTTTTAATTACTATAGGGTAAGCAATTACTTAATTAATAATTAGGAAAAGTAAGGCGTCACACATTCTAACGTTGTAGTGACAAAATTTAACGATAAAGATGTAAATTCTCCAAAAAAGGGAAAAAAAAGTTCGGAAAACAAAGAAAAATAATATTTCTTTAATATTTAATTTGATTCAGAATTCAAAGTGATATAGTTTGTATTTTACTGATTAAAAGATTTGTCAATTCATGATCAAATTTCTTGCGTGATATATTATAGAGAAAAAGTGGAAAAAATGTTTCATCCATGCACTATTATATAAGTCAATTTTTATTTCCTCCAATCATTATTTTTTTATCAATTTACTATATTTTTTGTTTATTATAGAGTAAGTACTTACTTAATTAATAATTAAGAAAAGTAAGGCGTCACACAATCTAACGTTGTAGTGACAAAATTTACCGATAAAAATATAAATTCTCCAAAAAAGGGGGAAAAAAGGTCGGAAAACAAAGGAAAATAATATTTCTTTATTATTTAATTTCATTCAGGATTCAAAGTGATATAGTTTGTAATTTATTGCATTAAAGATTTTTCAATTCATTTTTTAATTTCTTGTGCGATATATTATAGAGAAACATTGGAAAAAATATTTCATCCATAATCTTTCTATTTTAAGTCAAATTTTTATTCCTAGAAAACTATTATTGAACAGTTCACTCTAATTTTCGATTATTTTATGGGATGTCCTTATTTAATTAATAATTAAGAATAGTAAGGCATCACAAAATCTAACGTTGTAGTGACAAAATTTAACGATAAAAATATAAAAACCATAAAAAAGGAGAAAAATAATTTGGAAAATAAAGGAAAATAATATTTCTTTATTATTTAATTTGATTCAGAATTCAAAGTAATATAGTTTGTATTTTCTTATTAAAAGATTTTTCAATTCATGTTTCAATTTCTTGTTTAATATATTATAGAGAAAAAGTGGAAAAATTTTTCATCCATAAACTATTTTAGGTCGTATTTTATGTCTTCAAATCGTTATTTCTTATCAATTTACTATATTTTTTTGTTTATTATAGGGTAAGTACTTACTTAATTTATAATAAAGAAAAGTAAGGAGCCACACAATCTAACGTTGTAGTGACAAAATTTAACGATAAAACTATAAAATCTCTAAAAAAGGGGAAAAAAGAAGTTCAGAAAATAAAGAAAAATAATATTTCTTTAATATTTAATTTGATTCAGAATTCAATGTGATATAGATTGTATTTTATTAATTAAAAGATTTTTCAATTCATGATCCAATTTCTTGTGTGATATATTATAGAGAAAAAGTGGAAAAAATGTTTCATCCATACACTATTATAAGTCAATTTTTATTTCCTCCAATTATTATTTTTTTATCAATTTACTATATTTTTTGTTTATTATAGAGTAAGTACTTACTTAATTAATAATTAAGAAAAGTAAGGCGTCACACAATCTAACGTTGTAGTGACAAAATTTACCGATAAAGTAATAAATTCTCCAAAAAAGGAAAAAAAAACAGTTCGGAAAACACAGAAAAATAATATTTCTTTAATATTAATTTTAAATCAGAATTCAATGTGATATAGTTTGTAATTTATCGATTTAAAGATTTTTCATTTTATGATAAAATTTCTTGTGTGATATATTATAGAGAAAAATTGGAAAAAATGTTTCATCCGTACACAATTATAAGTAAATTTTTATTTACTCAAATCATTATTTTTTTTTATCAATTTACTATATTTTTTGTTTATTATAAGGTAAGTACTTACTTAATTTATAATAAAGAAAAGTAAGGCGTCACACAATCTAACGTTGTAGTGACAAAATTTAACGATAAAGATATAAATTCTCCAAAAAAGGGAAAAAAAGTTCGGAAAATAAAGAAAAATGATATTTCTTTAATATTTAATTTGATTCAGAATTCAAAGTGATATAGTTTGTATTTTATTGACTAAAACATTTTTCAATTCATGATCAAATTTCTTGTGTGATATATTATAGAGAAAAAGTGGAAAAAATGTTTCATCCATAAACTATTTTAAGTTAAATTTTATTTCTTCAAATCAATATTTCTTAAAAATTTACTATATTTTTTGTTTATTATATGGTAAGTACTTACTTAATCAATAATTAAGAAAAGTAAGGCGTCACACAATATTACGTTGTAGTGACAAAATTTAACGATAAAGATATAAATTCTCCAAAAAAGGGGAAAAACAGTTCGGAAAATAAAGAAAAATAATATTTCTTTAATATTTAATTTGATTAAGAATTCAAAGTGATATAGTTTGTAATTTATTGATTAAAAGATTTTTCAATTCATGATCAAATTTCATGTGTGATATATTATAGAGAAAAAGTGGAAAAAATGTTTCATCCATCATCTATTATAAGTCAATTTTTATTTCCTCAAAGCATTATTTTTTATCAATTTACTATATTTTTTGTTTATTATAGGGTAAGTACTTACTAAATTTATAATAAAGAAAAGTAAGGCGTCACACAATCTAACGTTGTAGTGACAAAATATAACGATAAAAATATAAATTCTCCAAAAAAGGGGGAAAAAAGGTCGGAAAACAAAGGAAAATAATATTTCTTTATTATTTAATTTCATTCAGGATTCAAAGTGATATAGTTTGTAATTTATTGCATTAAAGATTTTTCAATTCATTTTTTAATTTCTTGTGCGATATATTATAGAGAAACATTGGAAAAAATATTTCATCCATAATCTTTCTATTTTAAGTTAAATTTTTATTCCTAGAAAACTATTATTGAACAGTTCACTCTAATTTTCGATTATTTTATGGGATGTCCTTATTTAATTAATAATTAAGAATAGTAAGGCATCACACAATCTAACGTTGTAGTGACAAAATTTAACGATAAAAATATAAAAACCATAAAAAAGGAGAAAAATAATTTGGAAAATAAAGGAAAATAATATTTCTTTATTATTTAATTTGATTCAGAATTCAAAGTAATATAGTTTGTATTTTTTTATTAAAAGATTTTTCAATTCATGTTTCAATTTCTTGTTTAATATATTATAGAGAAAAAGTGGAAAAATTTTTCATCCATAAACTATTTTAGGTCGTATTTTATTTCTTCAAATCGTTATTTCTTATCAATTTACTATATTTTTTTGTTTATTATAGGGTAAGTACTTACTTAATTTATAATAAAGAAAAGTAAGGAGCCACACAATCTAACGTTGTAGTGACAAAATTTAACGATAAAACTATAAAATCTCTAAAAAAGGGGAAAAAAGAAGTTCAGAAAATAAAGAAAAATAATATTTCTTTAATATTTAATTTGATTCAGAATTCAATGTGATATAGATTGTATTTTATTAATTAAAAGATTTTTCAATTCATGATCCAATTTCTTGCGTGATATATTATAGAGAAAAAGTGGAAAAAATGTTTCATCCATACACTATTATAAGTCAATTTTTATTTCCTCCAATTATTATTTTTTTATCAATTTACTATATTTTTTGTTTATTATAGAGTAAGTACTTACTTAATTAATAATTAAGAAAAGTAAGGCGTCACACAATCTAACGTTGTAGTGACAAAATTTACCGATAAAGTAATAAATTCTCCAAAAAAGGAAAAAAAACAGTTCGGAAAACACAGAAAAATAATATTTCTTTAATATTTAATTTGAATCAGAATTCAATGTGATATAGTTTGTAATTTATCGATTTAAAGATTTTTCATTTTATGATAAAATTTCTTGTGTGATATATTATAGAGAAAAATTGGAAAAAATGTTTCATCCGTACACTATTATAAGTAAATTTTTATTTACTCAAATCATTATTTTTTTTTATCAATTTACTATATTTTTTGTTTATTATAAGGTAAGTACTTACTTAATTTATAATAAAGAAAAGTAAGGCGTCACACAATCTAACGTTGTAGTGACAAAATTTAACGATAAAGATATAAATTCTCCAAAAAAGGGAAAAAAAGTTCGGAAAATAAAGAAAAATGATATTTCTTTAATATTTAATTTGATTCAGAATTCAAAGTGATATAGTTTGTATTTTATTGACTAAAACATTTTTTAATTCATGATCAAATTTCTTGTGTGATATATTATAGAGAAAAAGTGGAAAAAATGTTTCATCCATAAACTATTTTAAGTAAAATTTTATTTCTTCAAATCGTTATTTCTTAAAAATTTACTATATTTTTTGTTTATTATATGGTAAGTACTTACTTAATCAATAATTAAGAAAAGTAAGGCGTCACACAATCTTACGTTGTAGTGACAAAATTTAACGATAAAGATATAAATTCTCCAAAAAAGGGGAAAAACAGTTCGGAAAATAAAGAAAAATAATATTTCTTTAATATTTAATTTGATTAAGAATTCAAAGTGATATAGTTTGTAATTTATTGATTAAAAGATTTTTCAATTCATGATCAAATTTCATGTGTGATATATTATAGAGAAAAAGTGGAAAAAATGTTTCATCCATCATCTATTTAGGTCGAATTTTATTTCTTCAAATCGTTATTTCTTATCAATTTACTATATTTTTAGTTTATTATACGGTAAGTACTTACTTAATTAATAATTAAGAAAAGTAAGGAGCCACACAATCTAACGTTGTAGTGACAAAATTTAACAATAAAAATTTGAAATCCATTGAAAAGGAAAAAAATATTTCGGAAAAGAAAGAAAAATAATATTTCTTTAATATTATATAGGATACAGAATCTAAAGTGATATAGTTTGTATTCTATTGATTAAAAGATTTTTCAATTAATGATCAAATTTCTTGTGTGATATATTATAGAGAAAAAGTGGAAAAAATGTTTCATCCGTACACTATTTTATGTCGAATTTTATTTCCTCAAATCATTATTTCTCATCAATTAACTATATTTTTTAATTACTATAGGGTAAGCACTTACTTAATTAATAATTAGGAAAAGTAAGGCGTCACACAATTAACGTTGTAGTGACAAAATTTAACGATAAAGATGTAAATTCTCCAAAAAAGGGGGAAAAAAGTTCGGAAAACAAAGAAAAATAATATTTCTTTAATATTTAATTTGATTCAGAATTCAAAGTGATATAGTTTGTATTTTACTGATTAAAAGATTTTTCAATTCATGATCAAATTTCTTGCGTGATATGTTATAGAGAAAAAGTGGAAAAAATGTTTCATCCATGCACTATTATATAAGTCAATTTTTATTTCCTCCAATCATTATTTTTTTATCAATTTACTATATTTTTTGTTTATTATAGAGTAAGTACTTACTTAATTAATAATTAAGAAAAGTAAGGCGTCACACAATCTAACGTTGTAGTGACAAAATTTACCGATAAAGTAATAAATTCTCCAAAAAAGGAAAAAAAAAAGTTCGGAAAGCAAAGAATAATAATATTTCTTTAATATTTAATTTGAATCAGAATTCAAAGTGATATAGTTTGTAATTTATCGATTAAAAGATTTTTCATTTTATGATAAAATTTCTTGTGTGATATATTATAGAGAAAAAGTGGAAAAAATGTTTCATCCATAAACTATTTTAAGTTAAATTTTATTTCTTCAAATCGTTATTTCTTAACAATTTACTATATTTTTTGTTTATTATATGGTAAGTACTTACTTAATCAATAATTAAGAAAAGTAAGGCGTCACACAATCTTACGTTGTAGTGACAAAATTTAATGATAAAAATTAAAAACCATAAAAAATAAAGAAAAAAAATTGGAAAATAAAGGAATATATAATATTTTTTGTTATTTTATTTGAATCAGAATTCAAAGTGATATAGTTTGTAATTTATTGCATTTAAGATTTTTCAATTCATGATTTAATTTCTTTTGCGATATATTATTGAGAAACATTTGAAAAAATATTTCATCCATAATCTATTTTAAGTCAAATTTTTATTCTTAGAAACACTATTATTGAACACTTCACTTAAATGTTCGATTATTTTATGGTAAGTACTTACTTAATTAATAATTAAGAAAAGTAAGGAACCACACAATCTAACGTTGTAGTGACAAAATATAACGATAAAGATATAAATTCTCCAAAAAAGGGAAAAAAGTTCGGAAAATAAAGAAAAATAATATTTCTTTAATATTAAATTTGATTGAGAATTCAAAGTGATATAGTCTGTATTTTATTGATTAAAAGATTTTTCATTTTATGATAAAATTTCTTGTGTGGTATGTTATAGAGAAACACTGGAAAAAATGTTTCGGCCATAAACTTGTTTAGGTCAAATTTTATTTCTTCAAATCGTTATTTCTTATCAATTTACTATATTTTTTAATTATTATAGGGTAAGCACTTACTTAATTAATAATTAGGAAAATTAAGGCGTCACACAATCTAACGTTGTAATGACAAAATTTAACGATAAAGATATAAATTCTCCAAAATAGGGAAAAGAAAGTTCGGAAATAAAAGAAAAATAATATTTCTTTAATATTTAATTTGATTCAGAATTCAAAGTGATATAGTTTGTAATTTATTGATTAAAAGATTTTTCATTTTATGATAAAATTTCTTGTGTGGTATGTTATAGAGAAACACTGGAAAAAATGTTTCGACCAAAAACTTGTTTAGGTCAACTTTTATTTCTTCAAATCGTTATTTCTTATCAATTTACTATATTTTTTGTTTATTATAGGGTAAGTACTTACTTAATTAATAATTAAGAAAAGTAAGGCGTCACACAATCTAACGTTGTAGTGACAAAATATAACGATAAAAATTAAAAACCATTAAAAAGAATAAAAATAATTTGGAAAATAAAGGAAAATAATATTTCTTTATTATTTAATTTGATTCAGAATTTAAAGTAATATAGTTTGTATTTGTTTTATTAAAAGATTTTTCAATTCATGATCCAATTTCTTGTTTAATATATTATAGAGAAAAAGTTAAAAAAATGTTTCGTACGTACACTATTATAAGTCACTTTTTATTTCCTCAAATCATTATATTATATCAAATTACTATATTTTTTGTTTATTATAGGGTAAGTTCTTACTTAATTAATAATTAAGAAAAGTAAGGCGTCACACAATCTAACGTTGTAGTGACAAAATTTAACGATAAAAATTCAAAACCATAAAAAATAAAGAAAAAAAATTGGAAAATAAAGGAATATAATATTTTTTGTTATTTTATTTGAATCAGAATTCAAAGTGATATAGTTTGTAATTTATTGCATTTAAGATTTTTCAATTCATGATTTAATTTCTTTTGCGATATATTATAGAGAAACATTTGAAAAAATATTTCATCCATAATCTATTTTAAGTCAAATTTTTATTCTTAGTAACACTATTATTGAACACTTCACTTAAATTTTCGATTATTTTATGGTAAGTACTTACTTCATTAATAATTAAGAAAAGTAAGGAGCCACACAATCTTACGTTGTAGTGACAAAAGTTAACGATAAAAATAAAAAACCATAAAAAAGAATAATAATAATTTGCAAAATAAAGGAAAATAATATTTCTTTATTATTTAATTTAATTCAGAATTCAAAGTGATATAGTTTGTATTTTATTGAATATAAGATTATTCAATTCATGATCCAATTTCTTGTGTGATATATTATAGAGAAAAAGTGGAAAAAATGTTTCATCCAAAACTATTTTAAGTCGAATTTTTTTTCTTCAAATCGTTATTTCTTATCAATTTACTATATATTTTTTTTTATTATAGGGTAAGTACTTACTTAATTAATAATTAGGAAAAGTAAGGCGTCACACAATCTAACGTTGTAGTGACAAAATTTAACGATAAAGTTATAAATTTTTCAAAATAGGGAAAAAAAATTCGGAAAATAAAGAAAAATAATATTTCTTTAATATTAAATTTGATTGAGAATTCAAAGTGATATAGTTTGTATTTTATTGATTAAAAGATTTTTCAATTCATGATAAAATTTCTCGTCTGATATATTATAGAGAAAAAGTGGAAAAAATGTTTCATCCATAAACTATTTTAGGTCGAATTTTATTTCTTCAAATCGTTATTTCTTATCAATTTACTATATTTTTTGTTTATTATAGGGTAAGAACTTACTCAATTAATAATTAAGAAAAGTAAGACGTCACACAATCTAATGTTGTAGTGACAAAATATAACGATAAAGATATAAATTCTCCAAAAAAGGGAAAAAACAGTTCGGAAAATAAGGAAAAATAATATTTCTTTAATATTTAATAGGATACAGAATTCAAAGTGATATAGTCTGTATTTTATTGATTAAAAGATTTTTCAATTCATGATCAAATTTCATGTGTGATATATTATAGAGAAAAAGTTGAGAAAATGTTTCGTTCATACACTATTATAAGTCAATTTTTATTTCTTCAAATCATTATTTTTTATTAATTTACTATATTTTTGAAATATTATAGGGTAAGCACTTACTTAATTAATAATTAGGAAAATTGAGGCGTCACACAATCTAACGTTGTAATGACAAAATTTAACGATAAAGATATAAATTCTCCAAAATAGGGAAAAGAAAGTTCGGAAAATAAAGAAAAATAATATTTCTTTAATATTTAATAGGATACAGAATTCAAAGTGATATAGTCTGTATTTTATTGATTAAAAGATTTTTCAATTCATGATCAAATTTCATGTGTGATATATTATAGAGAAAAAGTGGAGAAAATGTGTTTCGTTCATACACTATTATAAGTCAATTTTTGTTTCTTCAAATCATTATTTTTTATCAATAATTTACTATATTTTTTGTTTATTATAGGGTAAGCACTTACTTAATTAATAATTAGGAAAAGTAAGGCGTCACACAATCTAACGTTGTAATGACAAAATTTAACGATAAAAATTAAAAACCATAAAAAAGAATAATAATAATTTGGAAAATAAAGGAAAATAATATTTTTTTATTATTATTTGATAAATGTATAATGAAAATTATCTGTCAATGGTTCTTACCGGCGATGAAAATCAACACAATCAATCAATCAATGACTCAGAACAAGTCAAAGTATAGACAGTATCACTCATTAACTTTTTTCCGGAATCATCTTTTTATAATGCAGCTTGAATTAGTGAATTATCACCGGTAAGAGCCATTGTATCTTATTTTGCTCTGCTACATATCTTTTTTTTTAGTATGTTATCATTATATAAATATTTTAATTAATAAGGTGAAAAATCACTTTTAAGTAAAAAAAAAAAAGTATATATTATCAATCATTAATTAGACAAAAAATCGATATTTTGGCATTATTATATATGAAATATTTTATTGGAATTTAATTAGTTACTATTTTAGAAATTGTAATCTATAAATATCATTAAAATTCATCTGTCAATGGGTCTTACCGGCAGAAAAACAATCAATAAAATCAATCAATCAATAGCTTAAAATACGCTAATATATGGCCAGTGTCACTCAATAAAATTTTATCTGGAATTACCTTTTTCTAGCGCAATTAGAATTAGTGGTTATGTCTTATCGCCGATAACAACCATTGTATCTTAATTAGCTCCGCAGAAAAAAAAAATTTAATATATCATGATATATATATATATATGAATGAATAACGTGATAAATTCTATTTTATTATACAAAAAAATCACAAAATCAATAATCAATATAGTCAATGAATCGATATTTTTGATCTCTTGTGTGTATATAGTAGTATGTAGCCACAAAAGCTTATTTCAGCTTGTGCTGCCATCTATTGGGCTAATGGAGGGAGCAAAGTACAGCCGCGTTCAAGAAATTTCGTCGCAGCATGCAGCACCACCTGCAAATTTGTCCCGGAACCGTCAAATAACGTCAAAATGAAGCTAAAATGATTTTTTCGAGTGAAATGTGTCTTGTGGGCCAACTTTCTGAAAAGTCCCCACAAACGAAAAAAAGGCCCCACATAAGCTGTTTTTGTCACGCCGGCGCGACAATTGAAATGGCGCCACATAACACCCCAAATGGCGCCACAAGGCACGTCTTAAAGAAACTTTATTCAAATTTTTGAATTTGACAAATATTCCTAATTTGACCAGAAAGTTGGCATTAAAATTGTTAATGTTAACACTGTTAACGTTCTATTTCCTAAACGTTGAATTTGTAAGAAATCAACTGGTCACGTACTAACATAATTACAAATATTTATAAACCACGCTAATTCACTATTCATTTACTTAATCCTTATTATAATTAACTATATATTTACATATTTGTTTTTACTGATAGGTTTTGAAGACACGCTGCTAGAATGTAAGGAATGTGATGCACAATTTACCGTCCACCCTGAATGTTACCCTATCCCAGTACCTGAGAACGATCCATATTTCCCACATATCAACACCACAACAGGCAAACCTGTGTGTATACCTGTCGTAAGATCTTTACCTGGACAACTAACACTTGGTGAGTATGTTATACAAATACAATAGAGGTTATCGTTGAGGATTGAGAGATAACAACTAGTGTTCTATCCTTCAAGCCATAGACGACATAAAACAATTATAATATGCTTTTTATGAATAAACACGAAATGGAATCTACAAAACTGATGACAAATTTTACTAGCTCTAGCTCCGTAGTAGTGATCAGAAAATTTCGATTTATGCAACCCGCACAATATTTACATACTAATTTTTGCAATTTTCTGACGTCATAAACATGAATTGTCACGCAAATTGCATAGTTAGCAGTATTTTAACGCTCTCTCGTGGGGCTAGATTAACATTCTAGTACAAATTGTCATCAGTTTTGAAGATCCCATTTCATTTTTATTCATTAAAGGCATAATGCACTTTTTTAAACATTCTTTAGAATACTAGGTTAATAATTTACATACCTTATTATGGCAGAATTAGACATGAACGCGATGATTTTGTATTTATTTTCATTTATTTTCCATTTGACGGTTGAAATAAAACTTATCTGACGTCACACTGTACTGATGGGGCTGCGAAGTGGTGGGGTGTTGTAAATTTATCACGTGACCAAAGAACTTGACTGCTGCTTGACTGTGATTGGCTGATGAGATGGGCAGGGGGGAAAGACGGGAAAAACTTTGGTACTTCCCTAAACTTATTACTTCCGAGTTTGCGCGCAAAGTGTTTTATAGTTTAGGGAAGTACCAAACTTTTTCCTGGTGTTCCCCCCTGCCCATCTTATCAGCCAATCACAGTCAAATTCTTTGGTCACATGATAAATTTAAAACACCTCACCACTTCGCAGCCCCATCAGTACAGTGTGACGTCAGATAAGTTTTATTTCAACCGTCAAATGGAAAATAAATGAAAATATATACAAAATCAACGCGTTCATGTCTAATTCTGCCATAATAAGGTATGTAAATTATTAACCTAGTATTCTAAAGCATGTTTAAAAAAGTGCATTATGCCTTTAAAAAGAACGTGTTGTTTTATGTGGTCCATAGCTTTAAGTCATGCCAAATTTTGCAGAAGTTCCACATTGCCTTGCGGAACCCTTGATATATTATTCAATCACTTCTTACTCTATTGGCCTAAATCTACTATGTACTTCCCTAATTCAATGTTTATATTTGCAGGACCTCGAGAGCAGTTAAACCAAGTGACAAGCTATGTTGATGCCTCTTTTATCTACGGTAGTGATGTTTGTAAGCTGCGCTCTCTAAGATCTTTGACTGGGGGAGGTAAACTAAATGTTACAAGATTCAGACATGGCAAGAGTTTGATGCCTCAAATTACAACCCACCCTGAATGTAGATCAGGATCTGGAATGTGCTTCAATGCAGGTAAGTTCAATATTGATTTATTAATTGATTGATTAGATAGTTGAATGAATGAATGAATGAATGAATGAATGAATGAATGAATGAATGAATGAATGAATGAATGAATGAATGAATGAATGAATGAATGAATGAATGAATGAATGAATGAATGAATGAATGAATGAATGAATGAATGAATGAATGAATGAATGAATGAATGAATGAATGAATGAATGAATGAATGAATGAATGAATGAATGAATGAATGAATGAATGAATGAATGAATGAATGAAAGAAAGAATATTACAATTATTGAATGGTTAATTAGTCGATCCTCTTCAATCCTGGTATAGAATACATTGAACATCAGATAATTCAATAAAAATTAGTACAAAAATCATGAAAAAGAATTGAACAAATTCAGATAAAAATACAGTAAATAGACCAAAAAATGTCCCTGAATTTACGCAATTTTAAAGTTTTTCTGAGCATTAGTGGTTAGGGGGTCCTCAAAAGTAAGAAAACCTTTTTTTACAAAAGAGACATATTTTTATTATATTGAGAACCACACAAAATCATACTTAAAATGTACGACATTAAAATAATTTATAAAAAAGGTCGGGGACTGAAATCGAGCTAGCCAAAAATATAAAGTTTCGTCATTCCTCATTATAGTTTAATTATATAGCAATGTAATGTAAAAATATATGGAGCTTTTGCATCAGTGTACACATGACATTGCTGCTGAAATAATTGCCAGATCCACCTCTATATAAGTTGCACCTGAGGATGATGAAAACGTTGAAATGTGAAGTCCATAACAACAACCTGCCGGTAGTTTTTGTTCTCCGCCAGAGGCGATACTCAACCGTTGCGGCCACTTAGCATCCAGAATACAGGGATGCTTTCCCTGTGCTCTTTTTTTCAGGCTCTTATCAGATTTGGTACAACAATATGATCCTGTCACTTCGCACTCGTAGATAGCTTGTATCTCAAAAAAAAAATATATATATTCGAAACTTTATGATGCAATTTGAAAGTTATTGTAACAGCTACCTATGAAAATATTTCATAACCCGTGACCATCAGATAAGATAGAAAAAAATTATTGAAATTTACATGGGCTCTTATGGGACTAATACTTCAAAAAAATTATAATTTAAAATCTAGCATGGTGACCGACTATTATTTTTTATTTACAATTAGGAAGATACCATATCCTTATGTAGCACTGGGCAAAATTTTAGCTTTTGCTTTCTTTACAATTTCTTAGTCAAATCCCACAGTACGTGATTTCACGCCTTAATATTGATGTGACTTAAACTTTAAAAGTTCAATATAAATATAATTATGAATTAATTAAAAATAGAATTTAATATTCGCAATGAAAAATTTAATAGAGCTTATCGGTTTAGCGCGCGGGGGAAGCTTAGGGTACTATACTTAGACATTACGCTTACAAGGAAAATATATATTGTGTTTATTTTTTTTCCGATTTATGAGAACATTAATTCTTTTATTTCCACAATATTTAGTTGAGCAATACTTTACTTTAACGTTTTTTAATTAGACATAGAAATATTGTAAGCCGATTTAATCCATTGTTTTTATTCTTCTATAATATACTATAATTGATTTAAAAAAATCATTGTTGCAGGCAGTTTGTAGTACTAAATATTGTTACAAAGCACGTTGGTCTATTT
The DNA here is from genome assembly GCA_949318235.1 of Ecdyonurus torrentis. Taxonomy (NCBI): domain Eukaryota; kingdom Metazoa; phylum Arthropoda; class Insecta; order Ephemeroptera; family Heptageniidae; genus Ecdyonurus; species Ecdyonurus torrentis. The sequence continues at coordinate 23,745,974 of OX439133.1, read as the reverse complement.
ATTATTTGCAAATTTTACAGAAATAAACATATAATAAATATATTAACCTTAATTTAATTGAAAATAAATTTGTATTGGTCCAATCCTATCATAGTAATTCTAAATATATAGCAAATATTTTTAACAAGATGTTAAAAATATAGTCAGTTAAGTCTTCTAAATTTCTGTGTGTGGTATACAAAGGTACTACTACATAGTGACGACATAAAAAAATGCACTTCGATGCCATAATTCAGCAATGAATAATATTGTTTGGCATAGGACATACGTGGGTTTTCACTATTTCCATCGTAAAAAAGTATAGTTTTGTGAATGAATGAATGAATTGGTTGATTGGTATAGTCAAAAATGTAAAATTTAGTCATTCCTCATTATAGTTTATTTATATAGCAATGCAATGTAAAAATATATGGAGCTATGGCATCAGTGTACACATGGCATTGCTGCTGAAATAATTGTCAGATCTATCTGTATATAAGTTGCACCTGAGGATGATTAAAACCTTGAACTGTGAAGTCCATAACAACAACCTGCCGGTAGTTTTTGTTCTCCGCCAGAGGCGATACTCAACCGTTGCGGCCACTTGGCATCCAGATCACAGAGATATTCTCCCTGTGCTCTTTTTATCAGGCTCTTATCAGATTTGGCACGACAATATGATCCTGTCACTTCGCACTCTCAAAGGTTATGGGCCACTTTGTATTACTTATACTTAGCCTCTTGCCCCAGAGCAGTGCATCTTTGATTGCTAAGTCATTGATTGAATGGTTGATTGATTGATTGATTGATTGATTGATTGATTGAAATGGGAAATGAATAACAATCGAAAAAAGGAATGAATGTTAAGTCGTTTCTATAGAAAAAAGTTCTTGAGAAAAATAATATAATTTTGTCCGGATGCGTATTTGTACATCATACATGAAGTCAGCACCTTAAAAAGAATCTTCAATTTTAAACGATTTCTAGGACTGTTGACTTGGCTAAAATGTAGTTTAATTAATTATAATATGCATAAACCAAAGAATTTATATATATATATATATATATATATATATATATATATATATATATATATATATATATATATATATATATATATATATATATATATATATATATATATATATATATATTATATTATATATTATATATATATATATATATATATATATATATATATATATATATATATATATATATATATATATATCATAACAAAAATAATTAAAATATTGATTTCAAAATTGAGTTTTTGGTCTTATATAAATTTTTTTCACTTTATCTGCATTCTAAAATTAAAGCATAATAATAAAGTTAAAAATTAGCAAAATAAATATGTTATATATAATATTATGTTTGAAGTTCGTTTATAAACAAATATATGTATAATTGTCATAATTGATAACTAAATAATAACAATAAAAAGTTTATAATTCATAACACAATCTTAATTAATTTTTCCTGAATCGTTTTCAAGCTGTTATGCCTTATTTTCGTTAATTTTAAATTTTGCATGCAAGTGTCAGTATAAGATCAGTCGTTCTCATTTTATGACACTGAAAATTCATTTCACAATTATTGTTGTAGCCAATGCAGGTCTCGCTGGATTTTCTTACATTTAGTATGAATTGTCAACATTTTAAAACAAGCGGCACCAAAAAATATAATAAAAACCAATAGAGCATCAACGCGCGAAGTTGAACCTAAAATAAACCAAGTAAATTAAGTTTTCTCTATTAAACAATTTATTTTCATTGCTTAAAAACTTTTAAATTATTTATCATAAAACATAAATTATCTGTTAACATTAATTAAACAACATTTTAGCCATCAGTCCCAGAATTCTTTTAAAATTGAAGATTTTTTATAAAGTGCTGACTTCATGTATGATGTACGAATACGCGTCCGGATATCAAACAAAATTATCATTAATTTAATTTCGAGACAAAATAAAAATGGTTAGTAGTAAAAGTGAGAAATATATGGAATATACGAAGAAATTGTAAGTTAATTTCTATTTGTTTAAAGCGAATTTCATTTTTGTAAGAAAAAAACATCTAATAATTCTGTTATAAAGTTTAACTTTTTTTTTTTTTTAACTTTATTGTACATTATTTATAAAATGTTTATTTCAACAATTACTAAATTATTTTTATTATATATGAATCGTGTAATATAATTTAATTTAAAAAATTTATTTAATTATAGTAATAATTTTATTTGTTTAATTATTTATAATGGAGTTTATCGGTTTAAAAAACTCTTAAAAATCTACTATGACTTAAAACTCGTAAAAGTATCTTTAGTATTTCTCATTGAAATATCTCCGGAATCAGTGAAGTAGTTTTCTTATAAATCGCAAAAAAAAAAAAAAAAAAAGAGTCTTTTTCCCCATAAGTGTAATATTGAATTAGGGGACCTTTAGCATTTCCCGTGTCTCCCCGCGTGCTAAACCGATAAATTCCATTGATTAATAAATAACATTAATTTGCTAAAAAAAAAAAAAGTTTTTTTTTTTTAATTAAAAAATTTGGAAATATAATAAATTTATATTCAATTCAAATTCAAAATTCAAAATAGTTTATTTTCCAATCTCCTACAATCAAAGCAGCAATACAAGACTCTGTACATTTGTATCCGAATTTCATTTTGGTTCGTAGACCAAAATACCACTGCGTACTATACTTCAATGATATCCATTTTTCAATGGACCACTTGCAATGAACTATAGCTATTTAAACTATTATTAAAGCCATAGACCACATAAAACAACATGTACTTTTTAATGGATAAACACGAAATGGGATCTTCAAAACTGATGACAATTTTTAACAGAATGTTATTTTAGCCCTACGAGAGAGCGTAAAAAAACTGTAAAGTATGCAATTTGCGTGAAAATTCATGTTTATGACGTCAGAAACATGCAAAAATTAGTATGAAAATGTTGTGCGTGTTGCATAAATTGAATTTTCTGATCACTGCTACGTGGCTACTGTTGGGTCTTGAGAAAAACTAATGTTATTTATGAAAATCCCATCAAGTGTTTTGTGATATAAATGCTTATGTTTTTCTCCGGTCTATTCCTTTAAGTTATATCTTACGGAAAAAATATCGTTTTCACTTACACGTTGCAACAATTTAAATTATTTCATTGGAAATGGTCTAATAGAAGTAAAGTATTCGGGCAAAGTATGTAGATTTTTTTTTATTGTTATTTTTGTTTTTATAAAATTATGTAATAAAATTTTCTTTAAGGGAGTAGGGGACCGAGGTTGGCCATTAGACTCAAACTTTTCTCGTCAAAAAAATCTGAAATTTTGTACAATGATACTTTAGCTTGAGACAATTTCAAATATATAAAAATTATGGGAAGTCACTGTGCAAATTAATTTTTTATGATTTTCTGAAATTTTGAGCCCATGAGGCCCAATGTTAATTTCATTAATTTTTTCTTTTTTTTCGGGACGGTCAAACATCATGAAATTTTTATAACAGCTGGGTACACAATAACATCAAATTTTGACAAATTTGTTTTTGAGATATAAAGTCGGTACGCTACTCCCTTAAAGTATTAGAAGTAAAGAAATATTTATTCTAATTATAAATGGTAAAGGTGATGTTAATGTCTTTCGTCTGGTTAGGATTTAAGTATAAATTTTGAAACCTTGAATGATACGATAAAATGTATGAAATTTTAATTTTTGAGTTCCATAAGTATTTTTATTTAATAGTCAAAAGTCATGAAATAACATCATGGGTGGCAACTTTTCCTAAGCCCACATGCATTAATTGCCACCCGTAACTTCATTTTTTGAATTTCAAAAATTAATTAAAACTATTTAATTAGGTCAAAAATTAGAAAATCACTTACCAATCGATTCAGAACTATATCTTTGATTAGAATACGTACCTCAAGTTAGAATTAGTTTTTTTTTTTTTTTTTTCCTTCCATTTTATTGTTCTATATGAATACATTGTAACTGCCTTCCAAACTGCAAGGCAAGTAGACAGATGGTAAAATTTAATATCAGCATTTTTTTTTTTATCAAGCACATGATTTTGTGTTCTTATCTCAATTGAAAATACTTTCTTAAGGAGCAATGAAGTAGCTGTAACTCAAGTTAGAATTAACTCTTGAAGCTGAAAATTTTACTGTGTATCTTACTAAGCCTATACTGTTTCCTGAATTTTCATCACTTTGGTCACAAATGATCTGTTCATCTACATAAAGACACCGCACGGCACATACGCGATATTAGTACTAACGCTTTACAAAGAATATAATGCTTTAGGATCCTTTTTCCAAAAAAATTCAAACATATTATAGATAACCTCGATGTATAATGTTCACCACCCAATAATCTATTGCAATGCATATTTAAATCATTCTGGAAATAATATGTACTTAAGACTTTTTTTCAAATTTATATTAAATAAATGAAACATAAATGCAATTGATATTCATTTAATGAGTGAAGACGCATGATACTACAATATAATATATAATAAAATAAAATAAAATCTTCTAGAGATTGTGCACTTTTTTTATTTTTAATAAGATTTTATAATTGTGCTATAAAAGAATACAATGCAATGTTATTAAAACCAAAAAAATTTAACAATAAAATTGAATTAACCATTTTTAAATAAAATAATAATAAATAAATTAATTTTTTTTTATTTAGATAAATACATAATAAATTATAGCCATAAACATCAACAGAAATATCTATCTTCTAAAAACATGCTATCCAATTGAAAGACAAAAAAAACAAGAAATAATTTTTTAGACTGAAATACTAGGACATAAAAGTAAAGAAAATATGGAAGAATTATAAAACATAGAAAATATTGGCTTATTTATCTTTTTTATGCTGTTGTGAAGAAATTTTTTTAAGAGTTTTATTTATTATATTTTGTTTCATGATAAATTTTGTTTCATCAAAATGCAAGAGCCAAATTTCGTTATTAAAATTTTTATTTATAATAATCACAATAAGCCAAATTAATGATTAGCAATTTTACAACAATGGCAGTTACCGGCGTTGCGTGTTAGTGAATCATTGAATACATAAAAAAAAGTCATGCTTTAACTATTGTGTTGTATCGCAATACAAAACCAAACTTATAGAATACTTATTGAAAACTGTACCATAACGGGACTTAGAAAATTCTAAATAAAAAATACGTGCTTTAACAGTTGACTTTTTTTTCCGCCGATAACACCCATTTGATTGGATAGCATAAATTTATTTTACCAATAACTTATATTTAATGTACATAAGTATATTGATAAGGTGAAGTATAATGAGTATTGACTAAAGCATGGGAAGCAATAGGTGCATGTACTGCTGTATAGGGGTGAGCTGCGTGAATAGCATAGGTAGCTGGTGCTGCATGATAAGTTGCAGGTGCAGCATGGTAAGTTGCAGGTGCATGATAAGTAGCTGCAGCTCCATGGTAAGAAGCGGTACTGATAGCAGGAGCATAGTGCACAATAGGGGAAGAATAAGCTGGAGCAACTACTTTGTGAACAACAGGGGTAACAATCTTAACAGGAGCTACTACTTTAACTGGAGCTGGGGCTAATACTTTAACAGGGGCTACAACCTTAACTGGTGCTTCAGGAGCTACATTAGCGGTTCCTTCATGACGTACAACTGCATTAAATCCATTGACGTCATCAGCGGTGTAGTCTACGATTCTTGTACGTCCATCAGCCTCGATAAGACTATAAGATCCACGTACGGTTCCCTCATCAAGGGTCTCTTCATGTTTATGGTTATCTCCTGTTGTACTGTCAGATATGGCGTAGTTGAAGGTATACTTGGGGTTTGCGTCAAAATCATCGGCGTTCATGTTATCTGGTTTTGCAGCTGTGGGTGGGAGGTATACTCCAGCGTGTGCTACGGCGAGTAGGGTAGCGAGAAGAACGTACTGTGAACATAAGAGTTTTTGTTTTGTTTTTTACACTCAAAAATAAAAAAATTTAATCTAAAAAAAAAATAAAAAAAAAAGGGCATCGAATAGATTTTTTTAAATATCACATTATTTTCTACGTTATATAGCATGTGGCCTCACATTTATGCAGGAATGTATGTACAGCTCTGGTTAAAAGTTCCCGAACGATTTGTATAGGCAACCCGCAATCACACTAAGTTATTTTTATTAGAAAACGCAGCGGCCGCCGTTGCCCCGTTCGGGGACTTTTGACCAGAACGTTATACAAAAGAAAATGTTTTTGTTTCATATTTAATTTAAAAGTGGACTCACAACGCAAACGCAAATTAATTTATGCTGAATGGAATAATTACTATATTGTAGAAAATGAATTTTAATATTTTGTAAGTAACGTGAACTATTATATTGTGTATAGTATAATCGCTATGCAATTTAGCAATGAATAAACATTGCTGCAATGAGCTACCATAATTATTACGTATTTTTGTCCCTGCATCATTAATGGTTTAAAGAGTAAACTTGTGCGAAATGCATTGTTGTTTGTGTTAAAATATTCGAATATTTTCATTAAATCTCCAATCTTAACTCAGAATACAAATGTTTAGAAAGTATCTACATATACACGAAAAAAAAGAAAAGTTAATTCTAATGACAGTAATTATAAATCCTGTATATTTTAATAGGTAAATAATAGCCTGGCACAGGTATTGATATACCAGCAATAACATATAATGCACGTAAAACACACTACAATGAAGTTGTATCGTATCATATTATTATTTGGATTTTAGGATGAGATTTTGGTACATGGTAAATAATAAAAGTATGATAGTATTACATAAATAAAAAATTTAATGCCTTATCAAAAAAAAAAAATCTATGATTTTCTTTATCATTATGCACTCTCTTATCATATAACACAACAGCAATATATATTACCGACTTCGAAATAATAATGTATAGCTATTTTATTTACGCATCCCAACTCGTCAAGAATAACAATCAAAGAAATAAATTTAGATTATCTTAAGTCTATGAGTTAATAACATCATGAAAACGATTAAAATAAATAAATATTATTATTATAAAAAATTAAAATCTTTTAAAATTTTTATATTAGTTTTTAATTTAACAAACAACGTATTTATACGTATTAAAACTTATTTAAAAATAATAATTTTAATTTTTAATAAAATGAAGGTTTTAGATACACAAATACAATCTAATTTTATCATATCACGCTTAACATAATTTAATTATTTTAGTGGCTAATAGCTAATAAATGGTTGCTATCGGTGGTGAAGTAGCATCAATCAGACACGCGCTAGAAAAATGTGCGAGACCCATCATTAGACATTTGAGGCATTTCATTTACCGGGAGCTTTTTTTTCTTTTCTTTTCTTTTCTTTTTTTTATTATTTTATTTTATTATTTTTTTTATGACAATTTTGGAGAAAGCCACTGCTACGATTCCGGAAAATTTTAAATGAGTGATTTTAAACGCTTTTTTTAGATAAATAAAAAAAATTACTAACTTTTTATCGCCGGTATAAGAAGCATTACAAGTGTCACGTAGATGACGTCAAATTTTCAGTATTTTTAATATTATTTAATTTTATAGAATTGTTCTCTATAAGCGTTTCAAAAATTAAATCAGTATTTAAATATTTTGACAAAATAAATATGTAAAATATTATACATAGAGGTCACACGATTTTGAAATGAGATTTTTTTTTTTTTTTTTCATGATAACACTTTTACGTGTTTGAAGCAAGTAAAAAAAATTATGCACCAATAAACTTTTCCTTTATAAAACTTAATCACAATAAATTTTGTATAAGAACAAAGTCATCAATTATTATTAAAAATTAGGTATTTAAATAATAAAAAATAAAAAAATAATAATTATTTTATTCAATTATAATTTAAATTTTCAAAAATCAGGTGACCAACATGCATATCTTAAGGTTTATTTACTATTACGTATTCTCTTTTACGTAACATTGTGCATGAAATTATCAAATATAATTCATTTCTTGCATTAAAATTGTGTTCATTGTTACAATCTTAAACGGAACAAATTTATATTTCCATAAGAAAAACATTACGTTAACAATTAGATCCCTAACTTGCAAGTATGCAACAATAATGCTTTGTTCACAATAAGCTTTTTCTAATTGGAATTGTTATTTATTTGATCAAAATAACATGCATTCTTACGGTGCTCACTTAAAAATTTGAATTAGAAAAAGCTTATTGTAAACAAGACATACGTAGGAAAAAATGTAGTTGGTGAATCAGGTCTCAAGATTTAATTTATAAATTATATTCTGATAGACCGTAATTTTTAACAGATTCAATTTTTTCGTATTTTAAATTTTTTTTTTTTTTTTTTTTTTTTTTTGAATTTAATTTTAAACAGTATGATATTTTGCAACTAATCCTACAAGCTTGTGACAGTTTGAACTATCATTTTACAAGTATTGATTGGAGCTTTTTTATTGCTTTTTATTATGATAACTTTTAAAGACAAACTAAAAATACTTTCAGTGATAAAAAAAAAAAAAAAAAAAAATTCATTAATATAAAATTGATCATTTCAGAATATGTAAAAGTAATTTTAATTTTAATCTTAGGATTTAAATTAAGAATAAATAAACATTTTTACGCAAAAAAAATAATAATAATAATAAAAAAAACTGTTTATATAAAATCAAAATGCATGTTTTATATATATATATATATATATACATATATATTAAATTATGAAATAAAAATCAAATCAATTAAATTTGCAACAATAAAAATAAAAAAATACGAAAGTAGTCTATTGACCTATATTTGAACCCAATAGCTGACTTGCAGTAGAAAATTTTCCATAACTGCTACCTTACTTATGAAAATGCTTACTCAATATTTTCTTATGGAAAGTCTGAATGTTATCAGTTATCACAAAATATACAACGTTGATTATATATGTAATTAAATGTTAAATTAATAATTAAATATAATTCATACCTTGAATGCCATGTTGATGTATGTAAGTTGAGTGATACTAAGTTTGGCACATCATTCGACTTATATACTGACCACAGAGATGACCCCCTCCCCCCTCTAATCCCCACCAAACTAACCTCTTCATTGCTCCTCCTTTTAGAAAAAACAACTTGTAATATGAACCTACAATTAAAACATCAAGATCGATCCGTGTCGAAAATTTAGAGCTATGTTGTAATGTCTTTTGCATGTGAATTTTTGTTTTCATTTTTTTTTTTTTTTTTTTTTTTTGCAATATTGATGTTTTATAATTTGTTTATATACTTAATAATTAATGACATGGTTTATAATATTAATTTGCATTTTATTTTGGTTGTATATATTTTTAGGTGTTAGAGTGTGTGGATTTAAAATGATTATTTCATACACGGAAAAAATAAATAACGTATAATTTACGATGCATTTAGCATAAATGTTTCTAAATTAGAATAATGTAAATGCGCATGACATCATACTGAATACGCTTCGATGCCATACTGGAGCAATGAATAACATTGCTTATGGCATAGAACAAACTTTTTGTTTTTTTTTATTATAGCTTTTTTTTTTATTATTATAATATTATTTTTCTCACATACTTGAAAACATAATTCAACCTGTTAACAGCATCAATGCTCTAAAAATATATATTGTTGAGTATTTTTAAACTGGCAAATTGTGTTATTTTGTCATACCAGCCCATGTTAATTAGTGCATACATATGGCGACAATATAATATGAGAATGTAATTACGCTATAGCATAAAAATGTATGCTATAATAAAGAAAAATACATCGTAATTTAATGTATATAGAATAAATGCTACTAAATTGGAGTAACATAAAAAATAATATTTATGCTATGTAACACAGTAATTATGCGGTATAGCAAAAATTATGTTGTAATGAATAATTGTTGCTAAAATTGAGCTAGAATAATTGTTTCGTGTTTACTTTTTCTTGAGTACAACATAAAATTTATGCTATAATATAACTTAATTATCATTATGTAGTATAGCATAAAGTATATTGTAATAATAAAAGTTGCATTTTTTTTTATTTTTATACACATGTACAACGTATAAAATAAATTACGTAAATTATGCTGTAATAAAAAATTTCTATATTCTAGAGTACAAATGTTGCTATTTTGTAATAACAAAAGTTAAGATTAATCTAAGATGCTAAGATTAAAGTTAAGATGCTGAACATCTAAACTATTTTCATGCTAGTAAGTAGTATAATTGATTTACAATATAGCATAAATTATGATGTTATGCAATGTTGCTGCATTGAGCTATTGTCACGCGTCACGCGCGGCGTGTTATTTATATTGCTAGGGTACAGGACCCTGAGGAAGAGTCAAATAGAAACAACTGTATACCAAAGTATATGTTTATTAACATTTGTGTACATTTGATTAGACAGTATAATTACTTGACATATGACAGTGCTGATGAAGTCGTGCCCCGGATGACTCCCTTGTAGAGCGGGGTGGGTGTGTTGGTGTGGCGGCTCGTTGTAGCTTTGCACGGCGGTCTAGGCTGGCACGCCTGACCCTGCTGCGGGCCCTCTGGGTTCCACAACGACGGGAACCATCTAGTATTTATACTAGTTAATCTGATATCTCTGTGCTTATTAAACAGCACGAAGTCACGTCAAGAATGCAACAACAAACTAGTTGTGCTGACCAACCTTCATAACATTATCTTCCTTATACATAAGCTAACTCGCTTATCACCTTAGCTTACGTGACTACGTGACACTATCATAATTATTACGTATATATTTTTGCCCGTGTATAGCATAAATAATGCTAAATTAGAACAATATAAACAACTATGATTTGCAATAATATAGTTATTATTATTATGCAGGAGAGCATAAATTATTTTCTAATAAGAAATTGTTAATAAAATAGAGCTTAGTTACGTATTTTTAATTTTCTTCAAGTACAATATAATATTTATGCTATATTGCATAATATAGTGATTATTTAGTATAGCATATATAAATATAAATTTAATTATGTTGTAAACAACAATTAATGTTGTTGAAAATGAGTTGTAATTTTCAAATTTCTACACGTGGAAAGAAAAATTACGCTATGCTTCATTTTTAATAACATAATATAGCATCAAAATTTATTAACATAAATAATTATGTTCTGCTATTATTATAATATAATGTCAGTGATGTTAAAAACCATTCAGAATATTTATTTATCAATTTATTAACCTAACTTTTTACATGATATAAAAAATTAATTATATATCTTTAAAATTATTAAATATTGTTTATTATAATCTAATATTAATTATTTAATTTTTAAAAATAAATATTTAATAATATTACGTTAAAATAGTTGTACTTTTATTACATACATAAAAAAAAAATTTAATTAAAAATAATATAAAAATATTTTATAAATTATATTCACTTCACTGGAATTATGAAATGCATTTAGACTGCAAAATAGAACTTTATAATTTCTGGGCTTGTTGACTGTTGTATTCTGGTAATGGATTGCATTTTCTAGCAATGCTCTAATGAAACTAAACATAATTAAATCTTAATATCGTATAGATCACGTGTGTGAAAATCTGCTTTTAGGGGGGAAGGGTACCAACCTTATATATAAAAAAAACTAGAAGTGTTTTAGGTCTAAATTTGGTGTCATTTTGTAGCTAAGGGTCACACCTAGCCGTGATAAAAATTTCAAGATGTTTTACCGTACCGAAAAAAATAAAAAAATAATTGGAAATAATATTGGGCCTTATGGGCTTAAAATTTCAAAAAATCATATAAAATTATTTTGCCAGGTAACCACCCAAAATTTTTATATATTTAAAATTGACTTAAGCTGAAGTATCATTGTGCATAATTTTTTCAGATTTTTTTGACGATAAAAGTTTGAGTCTAATGGCCGACATCGGTCCTCTACTCCCAAATTTACTCCCAATTTGCAATATAAGGCTGGAAATCAGGTACTAAAAAGTTGTAAAGAAAGTAAAATCTGAAATTTTGCACAGTGATACATTAGGATAAGGTATCTTCAAAAATGTAAAATTTTAGGAGGTTATCATGCTAGATTTAAAATTATAATTTTTTTGAAATTTTAATCCCATAAGAGCCCATGTTAATTTCATTAATTATCTTCTCTCTTATCTGATGGTCATGAGTTCTAAAAGGTTTTATCATGCTGCTACTATTATCTTTCAAATGGCACTATAAAGTTTGCGAGTTTTCTTTTTAGATTTTGAGTTGCAAGCCATCTGAATACAACCCTTAAAGCATCGTATGAGACAACTATTACACCTACAAGCTGATTTTATAAGACTAAATGAGGGAGTGATACTAGACGTATGTTTACGTGCTTTAATGTAATAAAAATTGTCATTATTATTTCACCACTGAAAAACTTGATTGCTCTGATCTATTAACCGAATTGATTATGAAGATGTGGGAGTTCTGCTGCCAATATTGTGTACATGATTGGGGTTGGGGGTTACTTGTAAGGGTAGACCAGACATATTTTTGTACTAAAAAATAAACAAATAAATAATAATTAATAGGACGATGCCTTGACCTATCATTTTTTTTTTTTTTTTTTTAAGATTTTTCTTTGTATTTTATTGGCGATCAAATATTGCTTGTTATATATATATATATATTTTTTTTTTACGAACTTAAAAAACATAAAAGTCTGTTGTTCCTCATTTATATATTTCCGGCCTCAGTGTAGTAGTTTTCTCAATTAAAAAAGAAGAAAAAAATCCTGCAATGCTAAAGTAAACAAGAGAACCCTGAGATTTTCCTCCGCACCTAATGGATAACCTCCATTGAAATTTGATTTATAAAAAATAATAATTTAAACTTTCTGTACTTCATTTTCTTCCTCTAACATTAAAAAAAAATTATCTGACATATGAAATAATTTTCAGTTACTCATTAAAAAAGAAACAAAAAAAGTCATATATATATTTTTCTGCACACCTAAATAACTATTTACACATCTTTTACTGCCATACACACGCAAAAATACAGGTTGCTGTACACGACACGTACACTCTAAAAAGAAATATTTACTCTCAACACAGAACACACAAAAGTTCAGAGAGTATAAGAGTACCTATATTACGAAATATACATTGATTGTACGTCAAAGCACGAATGTAAGAAATAAATAAGAAGTTTAATTGACCCAAGCAGTTCATAGTCCATAACATTGGTCGAGTCATTATTTACAATTAACATAATAAATAAATCAATGAATGGATAAATAAATAAATAATAAATTAATAAATAAGTAAATAAGTAAGTAAATAAATAAATAAATAAATAAATAAATAAATAAATAAATAAATAAATAAATAAATAAATAAATAAATAAATAAATAAATAAATAAATAAATAAATAAATAAATAAATAAATAAATAAATAAATAAATAAATAAACATTTATTTACAGCCTAATGTTTCTATAACCATAACAATGTTTTATGCAAGACGTCAATAAAATGGTTCAAATATGAATGTGTGGTAAACATAAATACATAAATTTTAAGTTAGGGTCAAAGTATGCGGATAAAGTATGGTATTCTTTATATATCAAAACAAATTTTAATATATTTTTGTAAATAATGTATCGTATCATTATTTAAATGTCGAAGTGTGTTTTCAGAGTTTGCACTTCATAATGAAACTATATATATCGTGTCAATGTCAGTGTGATGATTTTTTTTTTTTTTTTATTTATTTTTGTTACGTTTAAATTTTACCGGAAGTAAATCTTTGAGTTGAGGCAAAATCACAAAAAAACAAACGAAATGCACATAAAATCTAAATTTACATTGTTATAATAAGTGAACCAATTTCAATCAAGAAGTCAGTAGTATTTTGTTTTCTGAGTGTAGTGTACAACATTTAGTTAATCTAATGCAGATCAGTAAATCAAATTAGTTTAAAAAACAAGTTCGGCGCGGTCTTGACCCGCCTTATTTTGCCTTGTATGAATACCATATTATAAGATATAAAATATAATACGTATTTAATACTCACTCACGCAGCGAAGTAGAAATTATGTAATAACCATCTTGTGTGATGTGAAAGAAAGTATGCGACACTTTCTATTTTGGTTACATCCATTTTTTTTTCTCAAGTTTCATCTTACGGTATACAGGGTGTCCCATAAGTGAATGTTAGGTTTATAATTTTATAAGTATTCATTGACTTTGCTGTTGAGAAAATTTACTAGATTACTCGTAGAATGATTGATTGATTGATTGATTGATTGATTGATTGATTGATTGATTGATTGATTGATTGATTGATTGGGTGTTTTACCAGTTGTTAAACATTTAAATTTGGTATAAAAATATGAAATGCACAGAATTTTTTATTTTATAAGCTTTACTGTAAACGGGAATACTTATTTGCCCATTGGTGAGGTGGGGTGTATGTGGGGAGGGGAAAAAAACAGTTTTAAAGCCAAATAATATTAAAATTTAGAAAAATTTAAAAAAATCAACATAAAATGTTTACCTTAAAAGAAGAAAGAAAGAAAAGAAAAAAAGAGGGGGGGGGGGGAAGAGAAGTACTGAAGTTGAAAATTTGAAAAAATAGGGTAAAATGGAACCTTTTTTTGATTCTTTGTTTAAATTTTTGTTTTTTGGGCGGGGTAAGGAGTGTTTAATTTGAAATCTCAGTCACCGGCAAGCAGCATTACAGATCTTGAAGGTCATAATCCATTAGTTTAGATAGTTTAATTTTCAAGATTGATATAAAAACCACAACTAATGGCACACCCTGTATATGGCCTCGTGCAATAATTTTGCCTTAATATCATGTCGATCAATTTATTTTATCAGTTAACATAGTTTAAGACCTGTTTACCATCATCCTTACCTCTACTATTTTTTTTTTTTTTTTTTTTTTTTTTTTTTTTTTTTTTTGCTTTACTTATACGTAATTTTGTATGTCTGTAATGTTAAGTAATTAATTTTAATAAGAAATTTCATGTATAATGTCATCCTTAAAACGTTGTGATTAGTTATTTGAATGCGTAATACTTTTTTTTAACGCCTTTTTTATATTCTAAAAATTGCTAAATTTTTGTCATAGCATATTATGTTTGCTTGTTTCTTCCTTTTTTTATGTTCTAAAGTGTTTATTTTAAAGGCAATTTTAATTAAAATTGTAGTTTAAAGGTATATTTTACAACGTGCAATATAAAGCTGATTAGTATAGACCTTTTTCTTCTGCAGAAAAAAAATGACCATCACTTATATTTGTTTAAAAAATATTAGGTGATCATTTTTTTTTTTTTTTTTTTTTTTTTTGTTATGCCCGATTATTTATATTGATTGGTTTTTTGAGTAGTGCTCATTTCTTTTGGGGCAAGGTAACTGGTTTACAATCAGGTGTATAATTATAAATATTCAATTAAAGTTAAATGCATGTAATTTTTATTTAAAAGTAATAACTTTGTATGCAAATTAATTTTGTATTGCAGAGGAGTAACGTTAACGTACTCTAGTGAATCACAATATCGGCTTGAGCTTGTGAAAATAGTAGAGAACTCTGAAGTAAAAAGTCCCACTCCCACTTACTTCATTACTTCATATCCAGTAAATATTTTATGAATTGTCAATGTAATGCTAATATCAAAATTGCAATATTTATGTATGCTACGATACATTATAATTAAATTACAAAGTTTATTTTATCCATTTTGTGCAGAATTGGTGAAATTTCTTTTTTGTTTGTATTTTGACACGAGTTCACAAGAAGCATTATTTTTATTTTTTGTTTTGTTTTGTTGAAAGTATCAATAAGTTTTAATACATTGGTATTAATAATTCATTGCTAGATTTTTTTTTTAAAAGACAGACAGACAGACAGACAGACAGACAGACAGACAGACAGACAGACAGACAGACAGACAGACAGACAGACAGACAGACAGACAGACAGACAGACAGACAGACAGACAGACAGACAGACAGACAGACAGACAGACAGACAGACAGACAGACAGACAGACAGAAAATGGTTGTTTCGTGTAAACTAGAGCCTTTACAGAATTAAAATTTTAACATTTTGTTGGTACACAAGATATTTCTAACATAATAATAAAATAAAACTTTTATTCAACAAAATATTTGACCTATATAAACGAAAGAATACTAAACGTCATAATTTTACGTGATTTATTCATAGAAATAGAAAATAAGGTCACATAATATAATATTACTATTTCACTCATCAAAATTTTATTTGCATGCATTTTGAGTCTAAATAATAGATTTATTATTATTAATTTTATTATACTACTCCTTCTAAGGATAAAATAAATATTAAGGCAATATAATATTATGACTAGAACGGGCTCAAAGATTTTCTGAGACTTGTTAATCGAATTTTTTAAGTTAGATCCACACCCATTATTTCATAATTTGTAATTTTTGGTTAATAATACTGCAGGATCACGAAATTATTGAATGTCAAATTGAATTTATACATTAAAAAAAAAAAAAAGAAAAATAAACAATAAAGAAGAAAAGAAAAAGAAGAAGAAAACACGTTCTAAAAATTTACGATAGCTCATTTTTATATTTCTTTATTACCAGATATAAATTTATAGTGCATACTAATTACGTTAAATAGCATAACTATTATAATATTGTAAAGCATGATTATTTATGCTGTTCCGACAAATTCATGCTATAATTATATAAATACAGCATATATAGCGTAATTAATTCTTTTCGTGTGCCAGTATATAAAACAAAGAAAATGTTACAAATTTATGCTCTACAGCTCTAGCTAAAAGTTTGAGAACGATTTGTATAGGCAACCCGCAACCACCCTATATGGTATCTTTATGGAAAAACGATGCGGCCGCCGCTGCCCCATTCTTAAAAATTTGGCCAGAATTTTACAGCGTATTCACTTGTACAACAGAATATTTTGCTGTTGGACGTCTACTATTTTAATGTGTCACCTTCGCAGTGAAGCTTTATTTTTAGAAATTCTCAATTAATATGCTAGTTCAATGCAACAATATTTATGCAACAATATAATTTATAGTATATTATATCGACGGTCTCGCGGCTATTATATGTATCAGCAAATCTCGCCGTGCCACACAAAGTAGGTATCTCATGTGCTACCTGTATTACCTGTACCTATTTTGTGTGTCGCGGCCAGATTTGCTGATACCTATTTTGTGTGACCAGGCGAGATTTGCAGATACATATATAACGGCCGCGAGACCGTCGATATTGTATAGTGATTATACTACATAGCATAGCAGTCAAAATGCCCAGCATATACAGTGGAGAGAATAAATAACGTAATTTATGCTACATTTATGTTATTATTGCATAATGAGGAGAGTCTAAAAAAAATTTAGGGACTAATTTTATTTTATATTCTAAAAGAAAACTCTGTCCTAAATCGATAATATGAGAATTTTCAATTTTGGAGTTCATTAAGTATTTTAATTCATTTTTGAAAGTCACGAAATGACGTCATAAGCTGCAACTTTTTCCTATGCTCACATGCATAAGGTTGTAGCCTGTGACGTCATTTTGCCACTTTCAAAAATTAATTAAAAATATATAATGAACTAAAATATTATAAATTCACATATATGTACCGATTCATGAAAATGTCCGCTTTTAGAATATGAAATAAAACTAAGCCCTAAATTTTTTTAAGTCTTCCTCGTTGTTGCTAGATTAGAACAACATAAATAACTATGCTGTATATTATACAACATAATATTTATGCTTTTGCAACATAATTTATTCGTTAAATGGCATATCGTCTCTATCACGTCAAAACGTCTCAAGTGAAATTATCACGAGCTCGCCAAACGTTCCATCTGACACAGTAAACCCTATGTAGATGGAACGTTTGGCAAGCTCGTGATAATTTCACTTGAGACATTTTGACGCGATAGAGACGATAGATTATGTTGTATTGAACAAATTAAACTTAAAATGGGCTAGCATAATTTATTACGTAGTTATATTATTATCCGCATATTCATGTTATTACAAAATAGCAATTTCTGTGCTGAAGAAAATAGAAATTTTTTAATGCAGCATAAATATAATGTAATTTAATTTACGTTGGTAAAATTTAGGGTGCGAACGCTGATATTAGATTTTCCAACGAGTTCAAAATTAAAGGCGTAGAACACCTTGAACAAAAAAGTTGATTAATATCCTAACAAACCTGAAAATCAACGTTGATTTGGCTGGAGTCATTGATTTCTAATTTATTTTCCATTTACAAAATTGCCGCTGCCAGTCACTGACGTCACAGCGCTGGTTTACGTGCGCGTGGACCAGGCGAGCTGTGACTTCAGTGACTGGCAGCAGCATTTTGTGAATGGAAAAAAATCAATGACTCCGGCCAAATCAACGTTGATTTTCAGGTTTGTTAGGATATTATGCAACTTTTTTGTTCAAGGTGTTCTACGCCTTTAAGTATTAAAACAATTACAAAATATGTCTCTACATTATACCCACTCTTAATATTTTGAAGGGTTCAAATTACCCAAGAGTTGTCAACATTAGCTATTACAAAGCATTAGTGGCTTGAGTACATTACATCTAGATTTCTATTTTAACATTTAAAATTTATATTATTTTTAATACTAATGCAAAACTTCACTTCTTACTTCTTTGTACATTATTGATACGTTACCATCTCATAATAATTCCTTTATCCTTATTCAATTTAAATTTCTTTTATACAAGAAACTACATTATAAATATTATATATATAACTTTTAAATTAAAAAAAAACTAAAAAAAAAAATAATATAATTTTACATCAAATATTTATAATAAGTATAAATAATATATCTATTATACAAACACAAATAAAATAATATATATAAATTTAAAGTAAATTTATAATTATGTTTATTATTATTAATTTTTTTTGCAAAAAAAGCAACGTAAAAGTTAGTATTAGTTTTAAATTATATAAATATGGTTGCATGTCAAATCTAATTATGTGCATAAATAAAAAAAAAATATATAATTTTTTGACAAGGTTATAAAAGTTATTAGGCTGTTATAGATTGAATGATCACTCATCAATATTCAGCTTTTTTTTTTTCGTTGATGTTACGACATTTATTAAAAGACGTTATGATTTGGTCCATGGGAATATCTGTATCTTTAGTGTGTGCGAGAGAGAGAGAGAGAGAGAGGGAGTGGACTTGGGTAGGGGAAATGTGTGTGTGTGTATGTGTGTGTGTGTGTGTGTGTGTGTGTGTGTGTGTGTGTGTGTGTGTGTGTGTGTGTGTGTGTGTGTGTGTATGTATGTGTGTGTGTGTATGTGTCTGTGAGTGAGTGAGTGAGTGAGTGAGTGAGTGAGTGAGTGAGTGAGTGAGTGAGTGAGTGAGTGAGTGAGTGAGTGAGTGAGTGAGTGAGTGAGTGAGTGAGTGAGTGAGTGAGTGAGTGAGTGAGTGAGTGAGTGAGTGAGTGAGTGAGTGAGTGAGTGAGTGAGTGAGTGAGTGAGTGAGTGAGTGAGTGAGTGAGTGAGTGAGTGAGTGAGTGAGTGAGTGAGTGAGTGAGTGAGTGAGTGAGTGAGTGAGTGAGTGAGTGAGTGAGTGAGTGAGTGAGTGAGTGAGTGAGTGAGTGAGTGAGTGAGTGAGTGAGTGAGTGAGTGAGTGAGTGAGTGAGTGAGTGAGTGAGTGAGTGAGTGAGTGAGTGAGTGAGTGAGTGAGTGAGTGAGTGAGTGAGTGAGTGAGTGAGTGAGTGAGTGAGTGAGTGAGTGAGTGAGTGAGTGAGTGAGTGAGTGAGTGAGTGAGTGAGTGAGTGAGTGAGTGAGTGAGTGAGTGAGTGAGTGAGTGAGAGAGAGAGAGAGAGAGAGAGAGAGAGAGAGAGAGAGAGAGAGAGAGAGAGAGAGAGAGAGAGAGAGAGAGAGAGAGAGAGAGAGTTTAGTTGTATAAAAACTGGAATAATGATGTTAGTGATCCACATATTTGGACAACATTTATAACGTAACCATGGTGACGTTATGATTCATAATTTACAAATATTTTTATATCAAAGAAAGTTGCGACAACGTTAAGTACTCTGAGTCAGTAATGAGTTTTATTATTCTCTTTTTCCCAGACTATTTACAATTAATAATATTTGCTTAAAACAACCTTTAACTTTTGATGAAATTAAAATATTTTTCTCAAAAAACAACTCTCTCTCTCTCTCTCTCTCTCTCTGTCCCTGTGTATGGTAAATTATGGTAAAGGCAAATTCCTAGCAACCCTTCAAAGGAGTCATATTAAAAAATAAATAAAATAAAATTATAATAATGTTCAAAAGTAATATTCTTCATAAGCGTGATGTTGAATTAGGGGACCCTTAGCGTTCCTCGCATTACCCTGCGAGCTTAACCGATAAGCTCCACTATATTCAAAGACCTCATTTTAAGTATTTCTGGCACCAATCGCAATAGTCAAACACTATCTATATGCATGTATAAAGTCGTGTTCCTAATATTAAAGTTAAAATTAAATTACCGATTTAATGGTGAAACATGCAGTAATGAAAGTCATTAATTGGAGATGTTTAAGTGTGTGAAATTCACTAAAACAAGTTTTTTACTTCACTTAATAGTTTGGTGACATTGAATATAAAAAACTCTAACATTTAATTAGGTTAATTATTCTTGTATATTAAATTAAAAGTTGACAGCCTGGGTCAATGTTTTTAGATGTCAAATATTTTTTACTAATGCAACATATTTTGTAGACGTTTTTAAGTGATTTTTTTAGTAGTTTTTAATAATGTAAATTTTGTTTAATACTGCAATAATTTATAAAAACATGAATTTTTTTATTGTAGATTTTTTATTAGTTTAAAATGATATGTTATTGATTGATTGAGTTATTGATTAGTAAATATTACTTAAGATTTAAGTTTTTTACGAAGAAAAAAAACTATTTTTTTTTATGTTAGCTGCAGTTTTTAGTTAAAGTTTTAGTTGTAAATTTAGACTGTAAATAAATATTTGATTAATTAATGTGATGACAAAAATTTGAATTCTGCCTAAAGGGATATTTTAAAAGGAAGAGTCAATTAAAAATGAGGTATAAATAACTACGAAGCGGTCACCATGTAATAATAAATGGTTCTTAAAAATAGAAAATATGGATTTTGCCATTACTTGAACTTAAAAGTTGGAAATAAAATATCTTTTAAGTTTAATTCAAGTTAATCAAATTGTTTTTGACATTATTATTTTTTGTTCCCTTATTTGGTTTAAAGTTGTTGTTTTTTCCAAAGTCCTAAGCGGAAAGATGAAATTACGTATAATTTATGCCGAATTTATGTTATTATAGCATAATTTTAAATTATAACAAAATTAATATTTACACTCTATATACAGTACAAAAAAAAATATTTATCCTTTATTATAAGTTATTTTGAAGTATACCATATTTTATGCTGTATTGAACCAATTATGCTAAAAATAAGCAAACATAATTATTATATAACCTGTATATTTTTGTCCATACATAGTCCTGAGAAGCTATGAATGCTGTGATACTTCAAGATCAATAGAGGTTATCAAAAAAGTCTTAAAAAAAATTTCTTTGGCTTAAAACACGTAAAAGTATATTGCCTAGTATTTCTCATTTAAATTTTATCCGAAATCGGTGAAGAAGTTTTTTCAAAAATCGCAAAAAAAAAAAAAAAAAAAAAAAAAAAAAAAAAAAGATTTTTTTCCATAAGCGTAATGTTAAATTAGGGGACCCTTAGCTTTCTTCGCGTATCCCCACGCGCTAAACCGATAACCTCCATTGATAATCGATCAATCGTTTATTTTTACAACACAACTAGTATGACATTTTGGCCGATTGTTCAAAACGTCAAACTTTCATAGGATCTCGGGACTGTAATAAATACATTATTCACTGTATACAACAATGAAAAATGCACTCATGCAAGTAATGTACACGGAAAACATAAAGTTAAGAAATTATTCAGTTACAAATATGTAACGCTTCAGTACAAACCAATAACTTGGTTGCACAAAGTAACTCGTTAGTATAAACGTAATTACTAATTACTTCAGCGGTAAATAGTTATAGATCTTTAGATCATGAAAAGCTTTGTATATATCTAAAAAAATTATTATAAAAAAAGTATAAATAGTAACTCTTTAGTTTCTTTTGTACGTGTATTGTTTACTAAATTTAATTTTATTTCAGGTGACGCCAGATCCTCAGAACAACCAGGCCTTGCTGCTATTCATACTTTATTTATGAGAGAACACAACCGTCTTTCTGAAGGCCTTGCTAAGTTGAACCCTCACTGGGATGACGAGGCCCTCTATCAACAGGCCAGACGTATCTTATCAGCAGTGACTCAACACTTGGTATACAGAGAGTTCTTACCCAGGTTGCTTGGCTGGGATGCTGTACATCAGTATGGACTCACGCTGCAGAATGATGGATATTTTACTGGTAAATATATTTTATGAAAGAAGAAGAAAAAAATCAGTAAATTAATGAGAAACCGGACAGAATAAAAAAGTTAATAATCATAGGTCAAAAAAAAAAAAATCCATTTGTCATTAATTTAGGAGACTTTTATATGCATTTCTTTTTTTGGCACTTAGTTTTTTTTTTTTTTTTTTTTTTTTTTTTTTTAATTGAAACTAGAGTTGAGGAAAAATCACATGCCAATACTTGCAACTTGGTAGTTCTATCATTAATCATAGAATTGTTTAATTATTATTTTTCAAATTTTCATTAAATTTTTTGCAAATAATATGTTTTTTTTAAAATCTTGAAAAGAAAATTTATTCATGAAAATTAAACTCTATATAGTCTATATAGTAGAATATGCAATAAATTAAATTTATATTAGAACCTAATAAAAATTAAATTGAAAAAAATAAACAATAAGAATTAAAAAGAAATGAAACCAACAGACAAACCGGTAATAATAAAACTTTTAAATTGTACTGTACGACATATAAACTTATATTTGTGTGATATTATTGAATGATTTTGTTGCTAATTTATATTATGTTAATGTATTAAATGCTTATGTAAATTTGTTTATAATTATGGCCAAGGTTTTGTAAAATCGGGCTGTCAAGCCCTCACAACGCCTTAATAAAGTTATTATCTATATCTAAAAAAAAAAAAAAAAAGAAAAAAGTTGTTCTTGAACAACGTAATATTGTTGTTGTTGGACGTCTATACTGCTTTACTATGTTGTAAAATAGAGAAATCTTGCAATGGAGCATTAATTTTTTAGTGATGGAAAGTAACTGTGTTGTACAAAATAGTTAACTTTTCAGTTTTATAATTCGATATATTTAAATATGACAATTTTTTCTTATCTCCAGATTACGACGCAACATGTGATGCAACAATCGCAAATGAATTTGCGGCAGCTGCATTTAGATTTGGGCACAGTTTACTGAAGCCAAGTCTAGGACGTATGGACTCGACATTCGGTCACTCCGGGCCTGAAGTAAGACTGAGGGACACGTTCTTCAATCCTGACGTGTTATACGAAGCCGGCATGGTCGATGAATTGATAAGAGGCCTAGCAGCTACACCCATGGAGACATTAGATACACATATCACTGAAGAAGTGACTAATCATTTGTTTGAGAATAGAAGAATACCTTACTCGGGAATGGATTTAGCGGCTATTAACATACAAAGAGGTACGAACAAGTTTCTATGGTTTATTTAGACTATTAAGGTAAATTCGGGACTATGATTTTTGGTCTGAAAGTATTTTCAAATTGTGTATTTAATGGTAAAGATAATAAGATTTAAAAAAACAACAACTAATTTTAGTTTCTAAGGTAGCAATTTTTTTTTCTGAAAAAGCTTAGTCCGCCCCCCCCCCCTTAAATTTTTTAACATAATATTATTTTTATTTATAGTTTTTAAAAAAAAAAAAAATCTCCTGCCAATCCTAGGTAGTTTTATTGTAAGTCAATAAGAGGTGCAAAATGTTACTTTTTAAAATCAGGCCAAAATATATATTTTTTAAATAAAAGTAAACTTCATTAGCAAAATTTGCTTAAGCATTAAAAATTATTTATATAAACAGCACACATACCACATACACATAATGTTTTCGGAGCATTTTTTCTTTTCTTTAATTTATTCAAATCTATTTGAAAATTTTAGTCATAGTTTTATTTGATATAAATAACTGATTAAGAATTAAAATTGCAAAAATATAGTTCCTCTCTTGAGTATTTTTACTCCAAGTCATTCGTTAAATATTTACAAAAAAAAAAAAAAAAAAAAAAAAAAAATGCAGCAACACTAAAAATTAATCCATAAACTGGAAACCCAAAGTTTAAAAAAATGAGAAATTTATTATTTGTTCTATATTATCGAACACGTTTAATGTTGCCATTGTATAGTTCTAATTTCTGTAATACGCTATGATTTCAGCTCGTGAACATGGAGTAGATTCCTACAATGAATACCGCGCACATTGTAACTTAACCCGCGCTAAGAACTTTGATGATCTCCGCAATGAGCACTCTGACAAGTCCATACAGGCGTTTAAACAAACATACGCACATGTTGATGATATAGACTTGTTTCCTGGAGGTCTTGGAGAGAGGGCCTTACCTGGAGGGGTCCTTGGTCCTACTTTTGCTTGTATTATTGGCAGACAGTTCAGTAATCTCAAGAAATGTGATAGATTTTGGTAAGATTATACTTTATACTCATAACGTTAAAATGCGACTTGTATGTCTACACGAGAAACATAAGTTAAAAAATTATTTAATTAAATAACATTGAACATTATAAATAGTTAATTGAAACCACTATACTATATAATACTATATCCGAGTATTATTGTTGTATTAATATCATTTGTATGTTTGATATCTGTCACCCAGGTATGAGAACGCAGATCCACTGCTAAGATTTACAGAAGCTCAACTTGCAGAGATAAGACGTGTTACACTTTCACGTTTAGTATGTGACAATTGTGACAAAGTATCTACCATTCAGAGGACCTTACTGGACCTTGTAGACCCTTTCTTGTAAGTATATATTTGGCAGTAATCATATTATAGAATATTTAGTAATGAGATTACTAATAATTTTTTTCTGCCTTGAATTTTGAATGTATGCCAATGTGTGAGTTTATTATGTAATTTTATATACAATAGCTCATAGCAAAATGCAAATAGTAATTTGTTATGGTATAAAATCAGCATAATTTTACGTTTTATTATTATTTGCACGAAAATATATTTTAAACTCATTGATTCATTCGTTAATTCATTGATTGATCCAGCGATTCGTTCGTTCGTTCGTTCGTTCGTTCGTTCGTTCGTTCGTTCGTTCGTTCGTTCGTTCGTTCGTTCGTTCGTTCGTTCGTTCGTTCGTTCGTTCGTTCGTTCGTTCGTTCGTTCGTTCGTTCGTTCGTTCGTTCGTTCGTTCGTTCGTTCGTTCGTTCGTTCGTTCGTTCGTTCGTTCGTTCATTCATTTATTCAATAATTCATATCATGGCCAATGTATTTATCAATAATAAATCACCAAATTAATCAATAATTCAATCTCAGGAACCCTCGCGTGCCGTGCAGCGCCCTGCCCTCACTTGACCTCACTCTATGGAAAGAGAGAAGATTTTGCACTGCAGGAGAGAATGAGATTGAGACAGGAAAAGCTGAGAGAATATCACCTTGTGTCATGTGTACCTGTACTACAGAAGGCGTAAGTATATTGAGATCTGCTCTGCATATATTATTTCTAAATATTATACTTTGATGTTTCTTAACGATGATGGCGAAAATAAATAAATAATGCCTTAAAGAGGAAGTTCAGGGGTTTAAAAACTATTGATATGCTTTGAGAAGTATCATAAACAGTAGCTTTAAACCAAAATTGCATAAATTTTTTACATATTCTAATTTTAATTCGTAATTAAACATTTGATCGCCCAATACGATAAAAATATTCGGCAACAGCGCGAGGTAGATATTATACTATAGGGAGAAAGGGAGAGAGAAAAAAAATGTGGCTATGGAGTTAGGAGAAACTCCCAGGTAAAATAAAAAGCAAAAGCACAAATTGTGACAAATAAAATAAATCTCTATTTACAGTTATTATTATTTCACTAATATTATTATCATATTCATACGTATATTATATGATTTTATATTTTATTAAAATATACTTATATAAATTCAATAACCATATAATATTATGGTAAAATAATAATAAATAAAATTAACTCATACAGTAAAACCTCGATGTAGCAAACTTGAATACAGCAAAATTTCATTATAGCAAAGTAATTTCGCCAGTCCCACTGAAAATTACATGTAAAAGCATAGGCAAACCCCGTAATAACGAAATTTCGTAATAGCGAAGTCCAAAAAAGAAAAGAAAAAAAAATCAGCCAAAATATGTAAAAAAAAAAAAAATTTTAATAATAATAATAAATACAGACTTTCGTCGATACATCGCTCTCTTTCTAACGACAATTCTTCCAATAATTATAAATAAATTTGAATAGGTATAAATGCCATCTCGATCGAATACCTAAAATTACGTGAATAAGTGTTGCTGCAAAAATATTCGAAACTTTGAAAAAAAAAAAAAAAAAAAAAAAAAACTAGTTTTTGTTTTAACGCAAGTTCTAATAATGCACAAAATTTAAGTTTATATCATCGTAAAAAGCATTTTTTTTTTCACACTTGATTACGAGATTGCTGTCCGCGTAAACAAATAAATTTAGCAAAAAGCCAATTCAATTAAAAAACAAATGTTACGTGTTGAGACTCTACATGATAATATAGTATTTCTAACTTTTATTGATTTATTTTTCATTTTGCTCAAAATTTACGTCTATATATCACATTTTAATTAAGTCCATAAATTAATATATGATTGCATGTTGTCGAACGAACAATAAAAAAAAATACTGAAAAGAGAAATCTTTGAGTAATCCTTGCAAATATTAAAGTTCCATATTTTTTTCTTTTAATTTTTAATTTTTTTTTATTTTTGCATAAAGTTGCATACTTTACAGGTGCGCAGTACTTTTCTTCTTTTCGCGACTGCATTTATTTATCTAATTTTTTGTTATTGTAGCTCATCTTTCTTTCACACAGCTTATAAAATACTTATTTTAATATGCGTTAGTGGAGCAAATATCAAGATATATGATATAACTATTTTATATTATAATATATGTGCAAAACAAAACAGCCCTACCTGGTGTACCATAGTATAGACGAGTCAGATGCAAAAGCATACATTTGATATTGGCTGTAAATGTCATTTTCTCCTACTAAGCGGGAGAGAATGAACCATGCAGCCAATACAAATCTCTGCTATTGCACCTGACGCGTACAATACGGATTTGTTAAAAAAAGTTGTAAAAATATTTGTCAAATGTTTAGAGAAGGTAATATTTTTATCTACCCTGACTGTCGTTTATGTGATGTAGTATTTACAAACTCCCCTCCTCTTTACCTGGAGTGCAGTGATGCCGTCTCGTATGTTGTACGTCATACTTACGAGAGCAAGCTACCTGAGAGATTTTTTCTTTAATTACCAGAGTGGCGCAGAAAAATAAAATAGGTGTAATTTTTTCTACAATAAACATTAGAAGCATTTAAAAAATACTTGTCTAACCCCTGAACTTCCTCTTTAAAGAATCTGTTTTTCCCCATAAGCGTAATCTTAAATATTATTATTATTTTCGCACCTTTTTTTTAACGCATATCTCTAACTAGTGCTATACATAATAACGTCTCTATCGCGTAGAAACGGTTCTTCTGAAGGCTGAAGCTATCACAAACCCGATGCATTGCGCATCTGCTATATACAGTAATCCCGTAAACTCTATGTAGATGCACCATGCATCGGACATCGGGTTCGTAATAACTTCAGAAGAACCGTTTTGACGCGATAGAGACAATATAATATTTGTTAGCTGTTTTATATAATGCATGTTAAAAAATAAATAAATAAAAATCTATATACTACCATTTTTATATAAAAATGTTGAATTAGTATCTCAAGTATGTGAGAAAAAATAAAAATAACAAAAAGTTAACCAATTTCCCAAAGAAAAGTGGCTAAATGAAGTTTGTCCTATATGCTTAGCAATGCACTGCTCCAGTATGGCCTTCAAGCGCAATAAATATGACATCATCTGCATACTTCCTATATATCGGCCATATCGCAGCAAATTGTTTCAGGGGAAATTATCACGAGCGTGCCAAACGCTCCATCTGACACAGTAAATCCAATGTAGATGGAACGTTTGGCAAGCTCATGATAAACTTTCTTGATATATTATTTTAATGTGATGAAGACGATATAATGATAAATTTTATAAAAATATTAATCTTTAACGCATCGAAAACCAAATATCGTTATAGTGTCGTCCATAATAGATAATTAAATCCACGATTTTGCTGCTATAGCCTCTATTACTCTGTATTATTATTGTATATCGTATGTTACAGCCTGTATGCCAGTCTCTGAAGATAGGCAACTGCTTCCACCTGGCTCGCAGTTTCAGTGCAGAGGCCGTGCTTGGAGATCACGTGTGTAAGGTGCAATGTGCCTTCGTCTTCAGAGCTCTACCTAAAGTCACCAGGGACTCAAGACATCTGCTTGGATTCTCTTAAATATAACGACAATTTTGTGACATGGTAATTGTACTAGTTATGGGCATGAATGCCTCTATTTTTGGCAGGCATTTGATGCTTTTTTATAACATGTTACCTTAGTTTGAGTGTTTTGAAATTTTTACACAAAAATTATATCTGAATTATTATATATTTTGTGTTTAAAATTGAAAATCCTTAAATGAATGGAAAGTATTTAAATAAAATACAAATATCGATAACTAGTACAATTACCATACTTAACCTTTACTGATGATTGAAAAGCTTAAGTCTTGTGCCCCAACCCCCGGAAAAATGACAATCACTTAATTATTGGTTTTAAAAGAAATTACATATTTTTGGAGCAGGGGAACAGAATTTACAAATGCCATCAAATGAACAAAATTGTATGGTATAATGGAAATTATCAGAGTAAAAAAATTTACGCATTGTAATTTTTTGTTAACTTAAAACATGTAAAACTGTGTCTATAGTATTCCTTATTTTAATATTTCCGATTTTTTTTTTTTTTTTTTTTTTAACCTCTCTAAGGCTAGAGTCGACTCTCAGCCAATCACAGTTTTGTTTTCCTACAAAATATTTAATACTCTTTAAATGTAAATTTTATTTCTTTTTTCTTGCTGTTATCTCAAATATTGTAGATAACAGTTCTGTACGTATATATAACGTATTTATACATAATAATTATTATCTTTATAAATATTTTAAATATATATTTTTTGTACGTCTATTATACATAATTAATAACTATTTTATTATATATAGCCAAAAAACTGTATTTCAAATTATGTGCCAATTTAAAATATTCGGTAAAATTAAATATTTTATGTTTTAAAAATGTTGAGATTTTTATTTTAAGTCCCATTTTTATCCTTTAACATTGATAAATAATAATTATAATAAATTGATGCATGTAAAATAATTTGATAGAAAAAAGAAGCAAATAATGAATTCTTTAAATAGAACTTGTACAATATAATATTTATGACATGTAGCATAGTTTTATTGCAATATAGCATAAATTATGCTATATGGAACAAATTGTGCTGAAAATGAGTTAGCATAATTATTACGTATTTATTTTTTGTCGTTTTATGGCTCTTATTGGAGATTTTAATTACAAATTTTAAAAAGATTTAACGTCTATATATTATGCTTTTTCTTCTTTAAATCTTCAACTAAATTATAATTATATATATATATATATATATATATATATATATATATATATATATATATTATATGTGTGTGTGTGTGTGTGCGTGTGTGTGTGTGTGTGTGTGTGTGTGTGTGTGTGTGTGTGTGTGTGATGATAAATCAAAAGTGAGTTGAAGAATAGACCCTCACTTTTAAATTGCGTGGCAATCATTACTTGAGTTTTAGTTACAAACTTTCACTTCCCGTAGCAGCACTGTACAGAAAATATAAAACTTTTAAATTTTAAAATGAAAATGATAAGCACTTTACGCAATAAGCTTGAATATTAACAATATATTATATAACTTTTATTAAAGTATTATTGACGCATTTAATATAATTGTTATATTATATTATTAATTTTAAATGAAACAGTAAAATTTCATTTTTAAATAATTTAAATATTCAATGAACGTACTTATTATTTTAGTAAATTTTGAGTCAATATAATATCTTTAACCTAAAACAAAATAACAGAAGTGGATATTCTCTAGATCATCTAACGTTTCATGGCTCACTCTCCTTAATATATTTATAAAATCGGAGCAAGCTGTAAACTTTAAAAAAAAAATTAAAATAATATTTTTCTATTATTTATTATTATAATAAGGGAGTAGGGAACCGACGTCGGCCATTAGACTCAAACTTTTCTCCTCAAAAAAATCTGAAATTTTGCACAATGATACTTCAGCTTGAGAAAATTTCAAATATACAATTATTTTGGAGGGTCACCGAACAAATTAATGTTGTATGATTTTTTTAAATTTTAAGCCTATAAGGCCCAATGTTAATTTCAATAATTCTTTTCTTTTTTTCAGGACGGTCAAACATCATGAAATTTTTATCACAGCTTGATGTGACCCTTAGCTACACAATGACACCAAATTTAGACCTAAAACACTTCTAGTTTTTTAGATGTAAGGTCGGTACCCAACTCCCTTAAGAAAAGAAAAATACTTTTTAATTACTTATACTTAATTGACAAGGTCAGGAAGGCTACTGGCTATCAAGTAGTTGTTTTTTTTTTCTTCAGTAGTTGTCTTCTCTTTGAGATAAAAATATGTCTAAAATTACACTAAAAACATTTTTAAATATATTTAAAAGAAAAAAAATCCCTCCCTAAATATTTTGTACAATACGTATATCAACAAGGTTAAAAAATTATCATTAATCAATAGGGTCTATGCATTCATGTTAAAGTCGACGCCATGTTGGATCACTCAATAACATGAGGCGGTATAGAAAATTGACTCATTTTGCCAATTTAAAAATTCTTAGCAATATTTTTGAGAGCATTGATGTTGTTGTTTCGAATAAAATGAAACATTGAAATAGGTATCTACAGGTTAAAAAAATACATATTTTTAATTATATTAAAAATTTAAATATATGTAGGAAGGTTGTGTTTGTATTTTGTCAGATTCAATGCCCAGGGTGCACTCGACTTAAGGGAGTTGGTGACTGACTGATATCTCGCAAGCTAGATGATTGCGAATTAATTAATTAATTAATTAATTAATTAATTAATTAATTAATTCGCAACAATAATTTTGACACGACCAATGCTTGTTGTAACTTTGATTGTTACTATGAACTGCCTGGGTCAATAAAGATTTTTATTCTTGTTCTTATTAATTAAAATATTAATACAAAGTAAAGAAGAAATGGTACATACTTATATACTCCACTTCACGTTTCTTCAGAACCGCCTCACGCTCTTTGGTCACTTTTGATGGCCAAAATCCATTAACAGTTATTGCCACTTCATACAAGGCAATGCCTGTTAGTCATTTTGACCATAAAATGTGGGTGAGTGCTGAAAAGCTAAAAACTTACATGAATTGAAGTATATAAAAGTCAGCTGATTGTTGTTTGGCCAATAAGCAACGATCGATCTTTCATTTTATATTTAAATAAGAAGGAATATTTGCATAAGATTTTAACAACTTTTGAAATGGTTTTTGTACCTATTAGATTCTAAAAATCCAGGGTGTCTGTGGGCCTTGAATAGTTTACTACGTGAAACATGTGAAAATACGATAAAATTTCAATTATTCTACTTTAAATATTACATGCAAATGTGATACTTCTAATTTTACTGGCAAATTTTATAGGCAAATTAGAATCTATTATAAAACTATAAATATTATTAAAACATTTGGGGGGGGGGGGGGGACTGTATTTTGATGATAAATTATTTAACACATTAGCTTTAAAATAAAATTGTTAAAAACAGTTTTAAAAATTAAAACTATAGGTGAAAAATATTACAATATTACACAATGGATGGATACATGGATGATCAGACACCTGTTGGCAATTGTTAGTTAGTTGTCAACGCCATATACATATAAAGCTATTTTTTTTTTCTTTTTTTTTTTAATCTAAAAGAGGAACAAAAAGGAAATGTTAAAAAATAAGACAACTTTAAATGTCTACAATTTTTTTTTTTGTATTTAACTTTTTGTTTGTATATTCCAATATGTGTTTTGAACATGAATCACAAATATTATTTCTCTAAAATACTCAAAAAGAGGTAGAAAGGATGCAGTGTAAATCCCCTTATGTTTTCTTTAAATTAAGAAATTCGTTTCTTGTTAACATTCCTGTTAATGCCCATTACGTTATTCATTATTTGCTGTGGATTTAATCCTGATAACATAGGACCTCTTGGTGTTGCTGGTACAGTTGTTGGAATATTTTCTTCAATATTGTTTCCTAGTTTATAATTATCAATCATCATTGGCAGGTTTGACTTAATATCTGGTACCTAAAACATAAGTAAGTAAGTAAGTATAAGTAAGTAAGTAAGTAAGTAAGTAAGTAAGTAAGTAAGTAAGTAAGTAAGTAAGTAAGTAAGTAAGTAAGTAAGTAAGTAAGTAAGTAAGTAAGTAAGTAAGTAAGTAAGTAAGTAAGTAAGTAAGTAAGTAAGTAAGTAAGTAAGTAATGTAAGTAATGTGTAAGTAGGTAAGTAGGTAGGTAAGTAAGTAAGTAATGTAAGTAAGTAAGTAAGTAAGTAAGTAAGTAAGTAAGTAAGTAAGTAAGTAAGTAAGTAAGTAAGTAAGTAAGTAAGTAAGTAAGTAAGTAAGTAAGTAAGTAAGTAAGTAAGTAAGTAAGTAAGCTAGTAAGTAAGTAAGTAAGTAAGTAAGTAAGTAAGTAAGTAAGTAAGTAAGTAAGTAAGTAAGTAAGTAAGTAAGTAAGTAAGTAAGTAAGTAAGTAAGTAAGTAAGTAAGTAAGTAAGTATAAGTAAATAAGTAAGTAAGTAAGTAAGTAAGTAAGTAAGTAAGTAAGTAAGTAAGTAAGTAAGTAAGTAAGTAAGTAAGTAAGTAAGTAAGTAAGTAAGTAAGTAAGTAAGTAAGTAAGTAAGTAAGTAAGTAAGTAAGTAAGTAAGTAAGTAAGTAAGTAAGTAAGTAAGTAAGTAAGTAAGTAAGTAAGTAAGTAAGTAAGTAAGTAAGTAAGTAAGTAAGTAAGTAAGTAAATAAGTAAATAAGTATCATGACGCTATAATTCCTTTCGGGGGTAGGCCAAGGGCCAAGACAACTCCTTTCTAGTAAGAGGGCTTACAATGATCTGTAGCTTACCAGCCCACAGGCTCTACCTTTTAACACACACCCCATGTGCTCTTAATTTCAGACCTGTGCAGCTTAGACCACCAAATCGTACAACGGCAGCCCTCGCCACTTTGCACGAGAGTTGGACAAACTGACTGGCCAACCTACGTATTGCAGAGGCAACGAATTCATTGAAACACACTGAAATTTTAACGTTCTAATCACCGCTTTTACAAGCTGGCCTTTCAAGGCTAACCCGGCTTGGCATCGAACGCCGAAACTCTAGCATGTCAAACGAGCACGCTAGTCACTACACTACACAGGCAGATAACCTAAAACATTGTTATAATAAAAACATTTTTAACTAAGCATATTATCAAATTATAGCTTTGGAACAATAATAATAATAAACATAATAAAATATAGTAATTACAGCAATAAATTTAAACCGGTTAGAGAGCCCTTCCGGGCTAAAATATTCTGGTACTCGTTTTTTTGAAAATTGTCAACTCGGGATTCGAGCTTTCAGCTCGAAAACAAGATATCTCGAGTTGAACTCGTGAATGACTCATAAAAAAAAATGTTTTTGAAAATAAATCGAGCTAATTTTTGAAGAAAGCAAAAAAAAAAAAAAGAAAAAAAAGTCTATAATTTTATTTGGAAATGATGTTTTTAATATTCTATTAAGCAAAACAATCAATTTAAAATAAAACTAAAAATTCATTTGTTTTATTTATGACTTTTATCCTTCAACAACCATTTTTTATAATGAGGCTAAAAAAAACTGAGCTAAAAAAAAAAAAAAAAAAAAAATCAGCTCAGGCTAAAAATAATAATATTTAGAATAAAATATATTTTATAATTTATTTAAATCCTATTCTGCGTTGATTACGACAATCATAAAAATATGTTATATTATAAATAATGATTTTACAGGGTGTTTTTTTAAATTTTTACTATTTTAGAGGCTGATTACACTATGAAATTTTTTTACAATTGCAACTTGTAATATACCAAATTAAAGCACAAATTTTGACATTTTTAAAAATGTTTGCAAAAAAGAGTTATGTCAAGTGGTTTTTATTTTAATGAGTTAGTGGCGTAAGAGTTCATTTTTGAAGAAAAAAAACTCTCGATTGCGCCAGATTTTGATGTAAAAAAAAGGCTGGATTGGCTGATATGGACCCACAGCTTTGGCATTGAGATCACCAGACCTCACCCCATCTGATTTTTTCTTGTGGGTAGTCAAAGACAAAGTTTTTAAGACTCCAGTCCAGTGCAAGATATCCCAGAGTTAAAGTGACGCCATCAGGATTACTGATGCTATCGAGTCCATCACGGCTAAGATGGAGCAACGCGTGTGGCTCGAACTGCAGTTTTGACTTGACAACAGCCGGGCTACAAATGGTTTCCACATGAAGAAACCTTAATGTCATTTGCTTATCAACACTTTTAACTAAGAAAAAAAAATTAAAAATACGTTTTTAATTTTTTTAGAAAACGTTGTTTGCTAACGTCTGTTTTTCGAAAAAATCACTCTTTGTATTGTTTTGCAACTAGTCAAAAGAAAAATTGACTCATCACATTTTTAAAAACAGAAAAGAAAATGTCAAAATTTAAGCTTTAATTTGATGTATAACAAGTCTAATTTGTCAATAAACTTCGCATTAAAAAACGCTTCTGAAAAAGTTAAAATTTAAATAAACACCCTGTCAGTGTTGTAGTCGATCGATCAAATTTCGATCCGATCACGATCCGATCACGATTATTTGATCGGATCGTGATCGGATCGACCCATTTAATGAAAAAATTATCGTGATCGGATTTCGATCACATTTAGGGCTGTGATTGAACGTTTTTTCGATCCGATCATCATGTTTCATACTTTAGTTTTTACAACCATATAGGTATTTTTTTCTTTCTTTTTGTCTTCTTTTTTTTTTTTCCTCTTTTTTTTTATTCATTATAATAAAGCAAAAAGTCAAAGTCCAAAATAGAAAAGAATTTAAAAGTACAGTACAGGCAGTACTCTGCTAGCAGCTGCTAGGTAGATATTGAGATGTTATCTACTTTAGCTAAAAGGTATCGCAAAACAAAACAAAGAAAGCAAAAATGAAAGAAATAAAAGAAAAATAGCAAATACCTGACTCTGAGCTATATAAGCTTCTAGGCTTTCTAGGAAATAAATTATTATATCAATAGTGTGTCTGTGTCACCAAAGATTTTTTTTTTTTTTTTTTTTTTGACATGACATTAAAGGCGGTAAATAAGTTTTGTTTAAAATGAATTTTTGACGTATTATTTTGTTCATATATTCAAGTAACAGAATTTTTTTCTGCATTGAAAGATTGTTAATTTTATTTTAACACAATACATTTCTTGTATGAGTTTTAGAGGTAACTTTATAATCAATCGAAAAATTTTAAGTGCTTTTTACACTTATGATTTTTTCCACGAAATTTTGATGTATTAAAAAACCGCGGTGAGGGGAAATTTTTTCTGAAATAAACACGAGGGGGTTGCTTTGATTAGAGGGGATGAAAGACACACAGTATTGTACATAGGATAGTTTTTTGGACCTCCATCCAGACACCAGTCATTAGGTCTGTACGTTCTCGCAGGTGTCACGAGATAAGAAAGCAGGCAAAAGTGTTTTTTTTTTTCATTCATAAACGTCAATGTATTATAATTTATAATACACATTAAAGGATAATTTGGGTGACAATTTTTTTCCGTGAAATAATAGCTTAAAAGAATTTTATCACGTAACTGGAGCTCCTAAAAAAGATAAAAGTGGGAAAGAGCTTGG
This sequence comes from Ecdyonurus torrentis, assembly GCA_949318235.1. Taxonomy (NCBI): domain Eukaryota; kingdom Metazoa; phylum Arthropoda; class Insecta; order Ephemeroptera; family Heptageniidae; genus Ecdyonurus; species Ecdyonurus torrentis. The sequence continues at coordinate 23,709,741 of OX439133.1, read as the reverse complement.
TATTCAGTGTTTGTATTTATCGTGCAAAAATAAACCGAATAACGTCGTATAGCCTTGAAATCTGTTGCAATTAATCTAATAAAACATCTAAAGGAAAGAACTAACAATTATGTAACACATTTTTTTATTAAAAAATTTTTTGCACGGAAATATGAATATAAAAATATTTTTAAGTATAATGTATTATTACAGTATAATTTCCTTTTTTTTTTTTTTTTTTTTTTTTTTTTTTTTTTTTTTTCATAATTATTATAGTTTACAAGTTCTTACATACCTACATATATTATTGAAAACGATCGAAAATTTTCGATCAAATGATAGTCGATCAGATCGGATTGTGATTGGATAGTCTCGAGTTTTGATGATCGTGATCGAGATCGGATCGAGCTACATCTCAATTGATCGGATCGTGATCGGATCGAAAAAAGGGCGATCGACTACAACACTGCACCCTGTATGTTTAATATATTTTCATAAAAGAATCACATATTAAAATGACAGGTTTCAACTTAATATTTTGCTTCTTATCATTTGTTATTTATTATCAGAATAATTATAAAATTTAATTGCATATCGAGGATGCTCCGCTAAAATGTCCTAAATGATTTCACATCTGAAAATGTTTTATTGCAGGAAATGACGTGAAATAAAGGTTCCAAAATTTAAGGTGTTTCCGACGAAATTAAATTTTTTAGTTTAATTGTCAATTGTACGTAGGACATTACAGCAGATCACAATCGGTTTAATTTATGAATTTATTAAAAAATGACAAATCAGGGACTGCATATTTTCTTATTTTCTATGAATTTTCTAGAGAGTACAATGAGTCATCTCTACTCATCAAAGCGATGCCGCTGGCTTTAGAAAATGGTCAACATGTCATCTTCAGTGACAGCAGCGTTGCCAGATTTAACCATCACTAATGGTGCTCCAAATGTTCCACAAAGTCAAATCTGGCATAAACGTTCTAAGCGTAGCCATTACTTAGAAATCGACACCTTGTGGATCGTTAAAGTATGATTATTTTAAAACTAATAATATTTTTAAGGGCAATCAACCCTTTATAAATCGGTCCAGGCGAGGTTGAGGTTTTTAAAATTAGTAACCATTATTTTTGCTGTATTTTTTAACCCCCTTTATCAAAATGTGGTTAAATTTCAAAAACTTTTATTTTTATTATTTTTTATTTCACTTTAAGATGGGATATCCCACCCTGAAAAGTGACTCCTGGTTTCAGGGTACTGTTTCTACCCCTTTAAAGTTAATACAAGGTAAAAAAAACATCCCCTAAACGTTATTATAAATGCTTTGCGCTACCTTAATTAGGAAAATAACGGCAAGCCATTGCAGCCGTTATATATTATATAAAACACAAATTTTGACATGACAACACACAAACATAATTCAGTACTCACGACTAATGTGTTTTGCATTTTAGCAGGGTCTTTCATCAATTCAGATATGACTGCTGACAGCGTTTGAAGATCTTTCAACGAGAGCTGTTTGAAAATTGGATCATTTTTTAACTGTTCAATTGACGTACCCTCAGAAACTTTTTTAGCTATATCTTTGAAGTCGGGACGCTCTGTTGCCATCCTTTATACAAAAAGAAGCATTATATTTGAAATATATATAAATTTGTAAATTTATGATATTATAGATAAATATACTTATTAGTATTATTACTCAATAATTAGGTTCATGGAGTTGGTAGGCAGACCACTGAATATCAAGGCAATGTGTTCTTTATTTAAGTATTCATCAGTCAGTTCATTGCTGAAAAAGAAATAAAGAAAAAAAACAGAGTATTAAAACAAATTATGTCATATTATGAGGGTATTGGACTAAACTTTATAAAGTGTCGTCTTTTAAATATTCAATATTTAAATATTAAATTGAGCTCAAAAGGAGCTCTAACAACCAATTTATTGTTACAATGGTTTTAAAGCTCTTGTCAGCTTACTTTTTTATCATTTAGAATGCTAGATTGGTAATTATCATACCTTATTATCCATGAATTAGAAACCAGCATGTTGATTTTGTATTTATTTTCATTAACTTTCATTTTATCGTTTTTTTCACCCATATGTCGTAAAAATGTACAGATATGGCCGTGATAGAGGTAAAGAACTTGAGGGAGAGGCTTAAATTTATCACGTAACCAAAGCTGTGACTGTAATTGGCGGTGGTACATTGTGACGTCAGATGCGTGAAATAAGCGTCAAATTGAAAATAAATACAAAATCAACGTGGTGGTGTCTAAATCAATTATCATAAGGTATGGTAATTATCAATCAAGTATTCTAAATGATAAAAAGTTAGTTGACAAGGGCTTTAATAAATTGGGTTATATGAATTGAAATATCTATATTATAATAATATCTACAAGGTCAAAAATATACGTAATAATTATGGCACCTTATTTTTAGCACATTTTGTTCAACACAGCATAATTATTTATGTTGTTCCAATATATCAACAATTATGCTATAATGACATATGGAGCATAAATTACGTTATTTCTTCTTTCCGTGTATAATTTAACACATTTTGCTCAAATAAAAACTTTATGATGCACAAACATAAATAATAACTAACCTGCTATTATTGTTTGACAATTCATTGCCTTTTCCATTATTAACTTCGTAAAAGGCATCATATGCTTTGTTGAGAATTTTTTCCCATGCCGCAAGTACATCATTTAAGTCAACTGGATCAACTGAGTTATATAACGCACTTTTAAGATATTTCAGGACCATATCTTTGAAAACCTTTAAAATGCACAATAAAAATTGTATAAGATGATTGTTTAAAACATTACAGTACAGTTTCAAACAAATGAAAGGTAACCGCTTAAAGTAGCTTTTTTTTTTTTTTTTTTTTTTTTTTTTGCGCCTTAAGCTTATGTGAAAACTAAGGTCCATTATATAAGTGGTTAGATGCTCCGGGAAAAGTTTTGGCCAAGGTGGCGCAGCTTAAAGAAATTCACCGAACACGTGATATCAACACTTGAAACTTTATTCACCTTATCAGTGACGTAACTGGTGAACAACATCAAATTGGTTTAAAACCAAGAACAATCTATTGCAAAATGAAATAGAATGCGCGAGATTTGTGCTGCGCTCAACCTCTTTATTATATGGAACTTCTGTGAAATCTATATTATTACGTCATATTCAGGTGCATCACGAGGCATGCTTGGCTTGCTGCTGCCAAAGCAGCTCACCTGATAGATAAAGCTATACCTGAGCGCGCATCAAAACACGAGAATATGACACAACAATATCGTTTGCAGATTAGATTTGAGGCGCGCAAAATAGCAAAATAGTTACCTTTAATTTGTCTGAAACTGTACATTATTTCAAATAAAAAACATAACTCACAACTAAATTTGTGTGATCCACTTTTCGTGGGATATGTTGTTCGGCCACTTCTTTGAATTTGCTATACAAAGCAGCAGGTTCATTCATTAAATCAGCGATGGCAGTAAGTAAAGTAAGAAGAATTTTGTTCGCGTGTTGTTTCAGAAATGGATCTTCTCTCAATTTATATAGAGGAATGTTCTGGTCAACATTTTGAAACAAAGTTCTGAAGTCGGGACGAGCAGTAAACATTCTAGATATAAAGAAAATAAAAACAGATTTAATAGAATTATAACAAACAAGAGTGATTTGAAAAATAAAGATTTTACTCAATGAAAATATTCATGGCATGAATAGGCAGTTCTTTAACAAGTAATTGAAGGCTTTCTTTCATCAGTTGTTCCTCCCGTGGCGTTAAAAAAGTTTCAGCCAGGACACTGTCAACAGTTAGAGATTTTAATAGTATTATTTAAAAAAAAAATCAGTTCATCAGATGCATTATGTACGTATACCTTGTATACACAATACACATACAGTTTTTTTTATCGGTTAGTTTCATAATGGAGGTAATCGGTTTACAAAATTCTTAAATAATTTCTATGGCTAAAAACACATAAAATTATGTCTAGTATTATTTCATTTAAATTCCTCCGAAATCTGTGGAGCAGTTTTCTGAAAAAAATCCCAAAAAAATATTTTTTCCCCATAAGAGTAATGTTAAATTTGGGGACCCTTAGCTTAAGCTCCATTGATAAAGTAAAATTTTATAGAATATAAATATTTAAGCTGCAACCTCTATTTATGTTTTTGATTGTTGCAAAAATAGGAAAAAAAGTTATCGACAGTTTAACAAGTTAATTAAAACCATAGACCACATAAAACTACATGTGCTTTTCAATGAATAAACACAAAATGGGATCTTAAAAACTGATGACAATTTTTAGCAAAATTCTAATGTAGCCCCACAAGAGAGTGTGAAAAAACTGTAAAGTATGCAAATTGCGTAAAAATTCATGTTTATGACGTCAGAAACATGGAAAAATTACTCAGAAAATGTTGTGTGGGTTGCATTAATCGTATTTTCTGATCACTGCTACGGGGCTATTGTTGGGTTTTGAGTTAAACTAATGTTATTTATGTAAATCCCATGAAACGTTTTGTGATATAAATATTTAAGTTTTTCTCTGGTCTATTCCTTGAACGTTGCAGGTTACGGAGGATAGAATATATAAATTCTATAAAATATTTTAATAAAAAAAACTTTGTAGTTTGTACGTACCAAGATGTCAAAATAGATAAAACAATAGCAAGTTTCCAAGTCATGATGACCAAACTTAATATTTTGATATATTGAAACACTCAAGTGAACTTAAAGAAACGAAGTATTTAAATGTAAGAAAATTTTAAAAGCAGAAGAATATATATGATTTCTTACATAATACAAAAAAATTAAATTTTTATGTGTTTACTAATAAAAATAAATTTAAGTTCAGTAAATGTAATGAAAAGTTAAAACAATTGAAACTAAAACTTATTACTTTAAAGTTTACTATACTTTTAAAATAGTTTTTCTTTGTATTATATTACAATAATAATTATTGAAATTAATTAACGAAATCGCTCTATTTAAAAATTGTTACTGTAAGTGAATGATGCATTGAAATTTCTTTTCGTAAACTATTAAATTATTATACTTATATTAAAACATATTATATAGCTACTGAATTGAAATATTTTTTTTTTATTATGATTATTTTTTTGTAATTTGAACAAGAAGCTGACACAAATATGATTAATATAAATTTATGCATTTTTCCATTCTTATTATTTTGTATGTGTTTATGATGCTTGCTGGTTTTAAATATATTAAGACTTATTAACTTTTAAATTGCATCATAAAGTTTTGAAGTTTTCTTTTCAATATCTGTCATACAAGCTAAGTATATACAACCTTTAATTTATGTTTTGATAAATTAAATGAAAGTTAATAATTATGATTTATTAACAACAGATGCATTTCAAAAAAATGTAAATTGTATAATGTAAGTAATTAAAAATAATAATAATAATAATCATGAAATCAAAATCAATATTCATATATATTACGTAAAGCTCTAGCCAAAAGTTCCCAAACGGGGCAGCGGCGGTCGTTGTGTTTTCTCATAAAGATAACATAATGTAGTTGCGCGTTGCCTATAGTCAAATCATTCGGGAACTTTTTGCCAGAGCTGTACAAGTTTATAAAGTATTCACTACTAACTTTCTATGTCATATATCATTATAGTTAAGTTAATCATAATATGTTGTAAATCGAACTAAAATACAACAAAGATGATTTTTACAACAATTTACCACTATAGTTTGTTCTATAAACTATACACAAAATTAAGACAGTGCACAGAACCTTTTTCTTTGTTTATATCATATGATCACGACGATGCCACTGCATATTCGAGACGTCTATTTGACTTTATAACTTTCGAATTATTTATAAGAAATAAAATTTATGAAGTAATTTTCTATAGTTGAAAATTAATTTTATATTTTTCTGCATACAAAAAAGTCTCAAAAATGCTTTACTTGAGGAAAATTTATGTATTTTACTTTTGTAAAAAGAATTTGACTACCTAATAAAATAAGAAAGGGCCTTATATTATTCGGAAACTCTCGCTAGGCATTTACTGAGCTACAAGACGAGTTGTCTCACCTGACGAGCATTTGAGCCGGAAGTCAAGTTTTTACACAAACAAAGAAACGTGTTTTTTCCTTGAATCTAGCTATTTTGATACATTTTTATATCGTTGCAAAATAATTATAACAATATTCGAATATTCATCTAATTAAACGTATGAAGGGAAATTTAAGTAAGAGTTGTAAGTAAGAGTCAAAATACACGTCGTGAAGAGGTGGTGACGTTGAAACCAGGTGTTTTTAACAAAGGAAATTTTTCGAAGCTAGCTCAAGAGTTATGCGTAGTTTATAGAACAAACTCATGTTAATTACATGTCAATTTAACTTTTTATCGTATAAAAGGCGTTCAAAAATTGTTTATAAATAAACATTACGTTCTCTGAAGGCAATTTTATTAACACTCTTTAATTAAAGTAGATAGAACGAATTTCATATCGATGCATCTGCACTTTTCACCAGCGCAGCGTGTGGAGTATCTGCACTTTTCACCAGCGCGGCGAGTGGAGTATCTGCACTTCCTGCCATAGAACATCTGCAATGCTAAGTAAATGGCCACTAGTCCACGAACTGTGCTGTGTAGAAAGTGCAGATGCTCCACTCGCCGCACTGGTAGAAAGTTAATATGTTCTCTTTTGATGCGGAAGCATCGATATTATAAGTAAATAAAATTATTTTGGTGCTTGTTATTTTTTGCCTGTGTATTGAACGTGTTAAAATTGAAGGTTTCTGCTTATATAAAAACGTCTGACAAGAGACGTGGATATACCAGTAAAGTTTCATTGTGAATCAATGAGTAAATTGCAGCTACAGTACGTAGGTTGACCAGGCATAGTGACCATCCATAGTAACGAGTGCTTTCATCGTAAGATTTTGTGTCCGTAGCTGCACAGATTTTGTATTAAAAGTCTAAAGGAGTGTGGTGTTAAAGAGTAGAGCATGTGTTCAGATCAGCAACAGTATATACATTTTAAGCCCACTTACCAGAAAGGATTAGTCCTAGCATATACACTGAAAGGTATAATGGCATTGCAATATGTAGGTATATAAAAATACTTGGCTATTATATTTTCCTTTAATTTCTTATTAAAATATTTAAAAAAATTAAAGTAACAAATGGAAAGAATCTGAATTTTAATGGCGATACGTTTGGAAAATTACATGAAATTTTTAAAAGCATATTAAAAAAAAAAAAAAAAAACGCAGACAAGAAGACTTATTTTGAAATAATATTTTGTCAATATTATAATAGCAACCACTCTAAAAATTGGTGCATTACTTTAATTACGAATACTTACTTACTTAAGATAATCACTTTTAAGTTATTACGAGAGCTAAAATAATGCATTTTAGCAAGTTATTAAAAATAGCTAATTTAAGGTGTTTTGATTTGTTTTAAGTTATGTCATGCTATTTTGAGTTAAAATAGCTATTGTTAATAATTTGCTAAAATGCATTATTTTAGCCACTTATAATAACTTAAAAGTGTATATCTTAGATAAGTTAGGATTCGTAACTAAAGTAATGCACCAATTTCTGGAATGACAAAGACGGCAGAGCGCTCTGAAGGATAAATTTCTACGATAAAATGTGACAAATACCCTACTTGGACGGTTATTATGCCCCCAAATTAAGTTATATATGTCAACGGACAAGTTATAGAAAAAGTTGGATTTCATCATAACTTGTTATTACTACGTACTTTGAAGTAGATTAATTTTAATAAATTATTTGCAAAATTTTGCAACCCCATAATTTTGGTAGTTTGATTTATTTAAAAGGTGTAAGATGCAATTTTAACTTATTCAAAAAATTAAAACTATTAAATAATTAGATTATAAGTCAAAAATTCAATGAAAAAAAAAAAAAAAAAAAAAAAACATTTGCATTCAATATTTTACATGACTAAATATTAGATTATATTTACCCTCAAAGTACAGCATTTTGTCGTATTTTATCATTAAAATCTGACCTACCATTTGCTGTATCTCCTTTACTGCTAATCCAATATTGACAATTATTATTTTAATAAAATGATATTACGAATGTTTGATTTATTTTTTAAGCTAACAATTTATTCATCTTACAAATTTTAAAAACATTAACCATTTTTCAATCGTGCCGGCTCTGAATGTTAATTTCCTTCTCCGTGGCACTCCAATTTTCAATTTAGCTTTGTAAAATTCAATAAAAAGTAGCCTACTATACATGGTAAAGATTCTGTACTTTTGATTTTTTTAATATATATTATGATTGTAGGTAGCTGTAGGTGTGGTGTATACTTCAACACGCGATTTGGAGGGGGGGGGGTGGAGGGGGGGAATGAAATAACTGTTTATGATTTTTTTTTATATTTTGTTATTTATAGCATTGTTTACAAAAAACGAAATTTAAAATGACTATCTTTATGGCTTATTTTCCATTATTTTATTAAAAATTATTATTTTATTAATTTTATATTATTATATACCTTATTAAATCTATTAAGTCCAAATATAAATGACCGGTACCTAATTAGTCCCGACTAGGTCCCGACCATCGGAACCCAGATATAAAAACTATGCCCTTTGATTATGCTTAGGATACCTTAAAACACACCACAATTTGTTTTGGAAAAATCGGAAAATTCCGGGAAATACGCCACTTGTTATTTTTTACCTTTTGGTAGAGGAGGTGTCAATAATTGCCATTTACTCGTATTATGATGTATGTTAGAAAATTCAACTAAACTGATTTAGACCCCTGATGAGTTAAGCTTTTCAGAAAATATGTGACCGTAACCCTTAAAATAATTTCAAGGCCCACCACCGGGGGTTGAAAATTTAAAACGCAGATTTGACAAAGTTTGGCATTTTTTGGAATTTTTATTTTGAACTTAAAAAGTTGCTTATAATATGGCTAATATGTGTACCAAGTTACAAGTTGGGTGCTCTGTAACTTTAGGCGAAAAGTCCGGAAAAGTAGGTCCGCCACCTATATTGTGGAAAAAGAGCAAATTTAAAAAATTCTTAAAAATTCGAAAAATGAAGCAAATGCAATGAAATTTGGTATATAGGTTTATATTAAAATATGAAAAATTTTAAAATTTTTTAAAAAAAGTTTGGCGTGAAATTTGAATTTAAAAAAAGTCATCCTACAAGAAAATGAAGTTAATTGCAATTTGTTGTTAAAAATGTCAGTATACATTTCTAATATACTTAAAATTACTGTTCAGTGCTTTTCATTCATATATTTAAAAAAATAACCTAAAGAATTGTATTTAATTCAATTTTTAGTAGGATGTCTTTTTTTAAATTCAAATTTCGCGCCAAACTTTTTTTAAAAATTTCAAAATTTTTGCTAATTTTATATGAACCTATATACCAAATTTCATTGCATTTGCTTCATTTTTCGATTTTTTATGAATTGTTAAACTTTACTCTTTTTCCACAATATAGGTGGCGGACATACTTTTCCGGACTTTCCTCCTAAAGTTACAGAGCACCCAACTTGTAACTTAGTACAAATATTAGACATATTATAACCTACTTTTTAACTAAAAATAAAAATTCCAAAAAATGCCAAACTTTGTCAAATCTGCGTTTTAAATTTTCAACCCCCGGTGGTGGGCCTTGAAATTATTTTAAGGGTTACGGTCACATATTTTCTGAAAAGCTTAACTCATCAGGGGTCTAAATCAGTTTAGTTGAATTTTCTAACATACATCATAATAGGAGTAAATGGCAATTATTGACACCTCCTCTACCAAAAGGTAAAAAATAACAAGTGGCGTATTTCCCGGAATTTTCCGATTTTTCCAAAACAAATTGTGGGGTGTTTTAAGGTATCCTAAGCATAATCAAAGGGCTTAGTTTTTATATATGGGTTCCGATGGTCGGGACTAATTAGGTACCGGTCATTTATATTTGGCCTTAAACTGTTATATAATATTTAACATTGTTTCAGGAGTTCAGAATTTTTATCATATGCTATGTAATTTTTAGTGTTTATAAAAAACAGTTAAGATTTTAATACTCCAAAAATACATATTTGTTGTTAAAAAATATAATATAATAGTTGTAAGCCTAAATATCAACCTCTTTAAAAAATTTCTTGATATATAAGTTAATCAAATAACTTGTGAGCTAACAAGCATAAAAAGTTAAAAAAAATTAAAGATTCAAAGTAAACTATCTCCATTTTTCTGCAGCTGATATGTTCAATTAACAATAATTTTTTGTTCTGTCATATGATGCTTATTCCTACATATTTTTTTTATAGAATTAACAAATAAATTTGTAGGATTCTATAATTCTCTTTTTTTTATTATAAAAGGCATACTTGGGAATAACATACTATTTACACTTTTATGACGGTTCATTTTGATCACAAAATCATTCGTCTCACTTACCTTGTTTTTATATGTATAATATTGAAAAATGGTTATAAATTTTATTTTAGCATATTTTTTTTTTATTTTTCAATTAAAATCGTTTTGATATACCGATTAAAATATAAAGATAAATTAAAATGATTCCAATAAATTTAAATAAATAACGAAAAAAATATTTTATTTCAGTTTAATCCGACACCAGAAATCAGTAATGGTATCTGTTTTACCACAGGTAACCCTGAAGTAAACTCAAAAATCAACAAAAATTTAAGTTACCAGAAATGTTGATTTTGTTTGCAATATTTCTCATTTTTTACAATATTGTCTTCTGCTGGCAAATAAACTAAAATGCACTTAATTGCAAGCTCATTTTTAAAACTGTCCGTTATTAAACTTTAATTTGATACACGGTGAAAAATAGTTGTCCAGAAAGTGGATAGATCGTGATGGAAATCTTGTCAATGTATAAAAAATGTCAGTAACAATCAAGATAAAGTGCGTAAATTAATCATACAATAGAAAATAAAAGCTTTGTACGTAATACAAAGTTATCATATAAATGCAAACAAGTTTTAAGTAATTAAAAAGGAAAAGGATACTAGTTAAACTGTTCTTCGGATTCATTTTAAATATTTTTAATTTTCTATTCTTAACCGTTCTTGGGTTTAATCTTCAAACTGCATTACTAATGAAAGTTAGGCAATTTTTATACCTGCATACAATTTAAATCTAAGATTTGAGGCCAAATAACAAAAAATTGTTTACAATATTTATTTTCGATCACGTATCGTTCTTGGTTTTAATCCTAAAACATTATAACCTCCCTGTGACGCTACGCATTACAATGCTCACTACTGTAGTAATAAGGAATACCGAGCTGGTATGGCCGAGTGGTGAAGGCAGCTGACTCGCAACTCTGTACTCCTCACCGAGTATAGGTTCGAGCCATTGCTAGGTGCGTAAGTGAAGTGTGAGAGCACAACACGTTGCACGATGCATGTATACATGCATTCCAGACGACGCACAGTATTCAGGAGGTGCATGATTGATGTGATTGCACCGACCAGCCTGCCTAGATGTTTCCACGGTTTCTCTAGGCTGTCATGGCGAATGCCGGGCTGTGTATTTAGGCCTTGGCCGGCCAGTGTGTGCTTTTCCATTAATTGGAAAGTCCTTACCTGTCGATAAGACAATGTCTTGACTGGGACTGGGATTGGTGTATAGCACGATAACACAATATGGCAAGCCAAAAAAAAAAAAAACAACAACAACAACTCCTGGTCATCGTGACAGGCGTTGTTTATGACCTCAGTCAGTATTCTCTGTATTTAGAAGCAAACACATCAACGAGTTAAATGTTTCGAAGTTTTATTTCATTTTTTGACTTTATAAATATTATTGCAGTACAAATGTCATATCATATGTTGGGACATTTTGTAGGACGTGATGTTTAATTAGTTTAATTTGTGCTCAGTTTTAATTACGTGTAGAGTATAAAAATAGAAGTACACAAGTTTTACTAATTCCAACAAGAAAACTTATGAATATAAAAAAATAATATGGTTTTAAAAAAGCAACGCTTTTTTTTACCTACTGATCTGCATCTCCGAACTTTACATTAAATGTGCCCAATTAAAATATTTTATATATTCAATATTATTTATTATATATCATCAAATATTGCTAGATTTACTTTATAATTATTGTTTTTTTAGTTGCAATTAGACTGTTTGAAAGGAAAAGGTCAAAAATTACTAATTTCAATGTTTTGTTCTTCTTATTTTAAATTATCTTATTTCATAATAAGTCGTGTTTTTTTTATTATTTGCTAAGATTTTATATTTAAAATAACTTTAAATTTAAGACAGTCAAAATTACATTTCAACATTATTGGAATTTTGACCGTTGGCAATTTAAAATAATAAACTTTCAGCAAGTATTATAAATAAACTTCTTATCACAAAACTAGATGTAAAATAAAAATAATGAAATATAAAAATTTATTAATCTTGAAAGGTAAAATGGAATATCTAGTAGCAAGAATACTAAAAAATTACGCAACAGAATAACTTCCAAACCTGTAAACACATTTAAACAAGATAGTAATCTATTAATCTGCTCAAATAATGTTATGTCAGTTTACAGTAAAACATTTAATCAGCCTACAGATTAACTTTTTATTATGTTTACATTCTTACATTTTATCAAGCTAGTATGATAAATTTAATTACAAAAAAAAAGTATGACAAGCAGGCTGAAATAGCAAAATGTATTGTAATTCTTATGCCATCACTTTTTATCCTTAAAATTTCTCAATTCACACCCGAATGGATTACTTTTTGTCATTATATACTTATGTTTAAAATCATGAAATCATTCTTAGATTTTGTTTAGTAAAAGTCAGACACAAATTAAAAAAGTTTAAATTAAGAATTTAATAATGCTAATGCATTTTTTTAATCAAATAAATTTGCTACGAAAAATTTGTAACAAAAAAGTGTAACAAAAACAAATGAAGAGCATACTATGGTAAAATATGTAGTAATTTTTGTTTCGAGATAATAGCATAATTTGTTATAAAAAATGAAAGAAAATAATATTTGAAGTTGAAAGTTGTTGCCATCGACTTTTATGTTGTTTATGTTTAAGATGACAAGTTTCTATATTTCTGTTATTTTTTTACATTTAATAAAATATACTTTCACATAGTTGAATTTTTTGTTGTCTATAACTTTTAATAACTTTTTATTGGCTTTAGTATTAGTTTAAAAGGATAAGATATAATATTAAAGTCTGTATATTTATTTTTTATAATTATTACTTTTTTTTTGACATTTTCTTTCTGCAAAGAATGTTTTATTACAATACAGATTGATACAGTTATGTTAACACATGCTGTTTTGTTCACATACAAAAGAACGAGTTGAACTACAAGACTCATCACCCCATCCTTCAGTCGTAAGGTACAAACAGTTTTTATCGTTCTTATTATTCATTTCATAGTAACCACCAAAGAATGTGACGTCAGTTCCAGTTGCCGACCATTTCCAATATCCCTCTTGTGTAGCATCGCTGCCACTGGACCATGGGTACCGTGCATGTAATTCACTTAATAAGTCAACTTCGTGCTTAAGAGCGTTCCATTCTTCTTGCGACTCAAAACTGACCAATTGCATCATATGTTTTTTGCAATATGCATCAGCACCGTACCATGACAATAATGGATGTTCTTTTGAGAAATAATATCTCTTACCGTTAATCATCTGTGTTTTCAAAGAATATATTTCAGGATAACATGCTTCTTTGTTGTGAACATTCAAGTTCAGTTCTTCAGAATCCTCTTTACTTGTATCATTATTATAAAAATGGCCTATCTCCATGGGATCTTTTTGTTGGTTTATCGTATTATCCGTTAAATTTTTATCATCACCCATTACTAACATTATAGTGTTCTCCTCTCCCTTTACCTCGTCGATCTTTGCCTCAATTGTTTTCAACTTATCTTCAAACATCTTTCCTAGTTTTTTAATGTCGTTGCTCAGTTCAAATAATTTTGATTCACTATCTAGATCCTGAAATAAAATAAATAAACATTAATAACAAAACCTAACAACAATTTGATAAATAAAGATTTTTTAAAACTACTAATAATTAAATGTGACTTTCTTGCTCAATAAATAATATTATAAAAGACACAGTTTTCAGAAAATATTATTATTAGATTTCAAAAATTTGTTAAAGTTTCGTAACTATTTATTATAAGCTGCTAATTTAGAATATGGTTGCAAAAAAAATTTAAGATACATATCATTGGCTGCAGAAAAAGCGAAACAAAGAAAAAAATTTTCTATGTAGCATTCAGCTTTTTAAATATTTGTTATGAATAAACAGGGTGTTTGTAAAAAATGGCCCGTTTTCAAACACAAATTACAACATGATTAACAATAAAAAATAAAAAAATTTATACATTAAAATAATGCCTTTATTATGGCAATTAAAAATAAAAACTTTAAATTTGTACGTTAATTACTCTTCTGTTGAGACAAAAAAGAATGAAAAATAAGAGAAATTAAAAAAAAATGACCATTTTTTTAAGCACGAAGAGCTGCAATAATTCGCCTTTGTTCAAAATCTTGCTTTACTTCAAGTTAAAAAACAAAAAACATTCATTTAAAGCATTAATCGTAAGCACCATTTATAGCTCGGCACTGGTCAAGCAGCACTGTAAGTAAACTAGCGGTCATAAACTTAACATTGCAGATGCTAGGCGGCACAAAGTGTAGATAGTCATTTTGTTGGAAGCTCGGTAAGTGAAGATGTTCGCTTTTGAAGCGGAGGCATCGATATATACACACACACACACACACACACACACACACACACACACACACACACACACACACACACACACATACACACACACACATATATATATATATATATATATATATATATATGTGTGTGTGTGTATGTGTGTGTGTGTTCATGTGTGCTTGTGTGTGCATATAAGGTGCACTTGTTGCAATCTTATGAGCATACTTGCATTTAGCTAAATTCTCTGCTATGTGGCAACTGAATCCATTTTTAACTAAATATCTTAATCTTTTTGCAAGTGTGTCCTTTTTTAAGATGATATTTAAATGCAAGTAAACCCTTTAGGACGTAACAAATGCGACATAACAACCATATTAAATAGTTTTCCCGTATTTCAGATTTTAGTGTTTTGAAGTTTACAGTTACACTATAATTTTTTTAAAAATCTAAATTTTATTCTAAGGCACATGTATTGCACATTATTTAATATCAGTTTCAATTTCTTTCAGCTGAGAGTGTTAATGACTTTTGTGAAATTTTAAAAACAATGATTTATATGTACATTTTTATAGAATTACTTTTTTTAACTATTTGCAACCAATCCATTTCCCGAAAAATGCAAAAAACGTAAATTTAAAACTACGAGAGTTTTGTATCTGAAAAAAAGTTTAGTGGCAAAGCTTTTTTTTTTTTTTTTGAAAATGCAACCCAAAGTAATTAACTTTTTTTTTGCAATAAAAATATTATGTCTCTCAAATAACTAAACATCGTAATTATGTGGTTTTATAATACCAAATCAAAATTAAACCTGTAAAGTAATTTCAAGCTTCATAACACTTGTAATTTCATTGTTATGTTTGTGGCATATTTCTTAAAAGAGTTAATTACAAGTTATTTAAATGCAAGGCAGGAATGCATAACATTTCAGGTCTTCCGGATAGAAATTTCGTATTAAAGTTTTTTTGTGATGTGACCTTGAATCTTACCTGTTCTCTTTATAAAGCTTATAGTCGCATGGCAAAAAAAACTCTAATGTGACATCTCTATTTCGAAGAACTGATTGCCTTTGTTGGGTGTTTTATTTTGAATTTTTTATCTCATGCATTACTTAAAAGTATACAAAAAAGGTCATTGTTTTTATAATTATGTAATGACGAAGACGCCATTAGCTGTAAATGAATAACAAGTAAGCTTAAATAACGTGCAATACAAGAGGTTTCGTTTTTTTTTTTTTTTTTTTTTTCTGAGAAACATCTGAGAAAAAAAAATGTATTTGAATGTTTCGATATATAAGGTAAAAAAGTCAATTAGTTTAAATGTTTTATTACTCACGCCCATATTGTTGTTATTAAAGTTGATCGGCAAACGTTGCTCATCTTTATGTGCATATTTTGTTTCTTTTACAGCCAAATTTAGCATCTCAGATATGAGGGTTGATAGTGTGTGAACAACTTTTGTCGAAAGCTGCTGCAGAAACGGATCATCTCTTAATTTATCAACTAACCCGCTGCTATTTTTTTCAGGACGAGTTGATTCCAAACTATATAAGATAGAAAGCATAATATTAGTTTTGTTGCGTGTTAATTAAGCTGAAACTTTTCTCTAGGGTACTTTTTTTACCCATCTACTTTAGTCGCGACATACATAGATATTCGAATCCTCGTGAAAAAGGCTATAAAGCAACTGTTTTCCTGTTTTATTTTTTACTTGCTGTCATGATAAATGTTTCAAATTCAAATCTTAATCTACATAAGCTGAAAAAAAAAATCAATAAATTCCCATATAGATTACGCAGGTTAAAATTTAATCAGGTGCGGTGGGTGGCAAAAATGCATTTCCTCTAATTGTTGTGCAGGTTTTTCATTTCCTTTTGGTACGAAGTTGCGTGTTATTATGACTATCGGGATAAACATAGATGAGTAAAAAAAGAGTTTTTGCTAAAACAAAACGTGATTTAGCAACAACAGTATCTAACTGCAAAAGTTAAAAATTTCAATCAAAGTTTTCTTTTTTAAATATATTGATTCATAAATATTTTTAAACAAAAACTAGCCATGCAGACCTATAAAAATGTATACAATTTTTTTCTTTGAATGTTGATAGTAATCAGACAGTAACGCTGAAATATATAAGTTAAATTTTAAAATGGAATGCTTAATAAAATATAATTAAAAATCTTTAAAATAATAAATCAAAATATTTCATCGCCATGTTAAAATTAAAATTTTCAATACACATAATTAAATGTTTGTCACAAATTTGAAGTTAAAAGAAATATATATAAAGCTTTACAATTTGATGCATGAATTTTCACTGATGATAAAATATTTTTTTCCTGAGAGAGAAAAAATAAAAAAGGTTTATTAAAATATTTTTCATCAATATTTTATGTACTATGGTCAAAACTTTAACCTTAAAGTTTTGTACAGTTCTGGCCAAAAGTTTCCGAACGGGGCAGCGGCGGCCGCTGCGTTTTCTCATAAAGATAACATTGTGGGGTTGCGGGTTGCCTATACAAATCGTTCGGGAACTTTTGGCCAGAGCTGTACATGATCAATTTAAAATTTTGTAAGATAAGTTCATAATATTCAAAGTCTTATATTTTAAAAAAATCATGCTTAAAATCTTTCTTCCTACTTTTACAATCAACATTATAAATAAACCTTAAAATGTTATTTTATTTAAGTTAACAATATTGTTAAAAATAAATATTGCATAAGACATTGTCTTGTTTAAGATGAAAATCGGTTGTCGTTTTTTTTTTTTGTATTATAGTATTAATTTTAGGCTTTTGCTTTAAAAAAATATTAAGAAATATCAGTTTTAAATCAAAACGTAAATCTGGTACAAAACAGTAAAGTTTTATGATATTAATTAAATATTGTAAATAAAATGTATAAATTTATAATAAATATTTAAAATTATATTTAATATTTAAATAAATAATAAAGTGTAATAAAATTGAAATAAAAGTGTAACGCAGGTAAAATGTTTTGCAAAATCCTAAATCATTGTTATATTAATTTAAATAGTTATTTGTTTCTACTTTTAAACTTTAATTCACAACATGCAACATAATTGTGATTAAAAAATACTTGTAGTTTAATTTTCTCAACACAATGTTCTGTAAAATAAAAATATTGTTATTATTTTTAAAATTAGCAACAAATATCTTTAAAAGCATAGACCACATAAAACAACATGTGCTTTTTAATGAATAAACAAGAAATGGGATCTTTAAAACTGATGAAAAATTTTACCAGAATGTTAATGTAGTCCCTCGAGAAAGCGTGAAAATGATGTAAAGTATGCAATTTGCGTGAAAATTCATGTTTATGATGTCAGAAACATGCAAAAAATATTATGAAAATGTTGTGCAGGTTGCATAAATCGAATTTTCTTATCACTATTACGGGGCAACTGATGGGTTTTAAGGCAAACTAATATTATTTATGTAAGTCCCATCAAGTATTTGGTGATATAAATTCTTATGTTTTTGTCTGGTCTATTCCTTTAATTAACATAAAAAAATAACATAAATTCCTACATACTTAATAAATCTTGCGTGACATGAATTTTAAATATTAGTATCGATAGAAACGGTACACAAAATTTTAATAGAAAGTATTTTGTTAACTTCAATTATGCCTAAAATTAAAATTTTTATTAGAAATTAATTCATTATTTATAAATTAATATCGATTCTCACTAACAACTAATCGGTTTATGAAACTGGTTAATCGAATCGTTGAGTAACCGGTTTGCTGTTAACCTGTTTCTATCAACAGCCCTATAAATAATAAAGCTTAGAGTGGAAATAATAAGAAATAATCTTTCACGAAGATCTAAAATTTAAGGGCCATCCCTATATAAAATTGTTACTTTTTTGTAATTTATTTTGCGATGAAAAAAATAATGCTTATTCTACTATTAAATATACGTTTCTTTGCTAATTTGTTCATTGCTTAGATGAAAGACTGTTATAAAGCTAAGTCTTAGTTATTTCTCACGCATAAGTGCTTAAAATTTATAAAGATATGTATAAAAAAAAGTTCAAATTGATTTATTGCCATAATAGTTGAATTTCTGAACCTTCTTTGCAATTAAGTAATTTTTAGTTTTTATGGTGGCAATAAAATAAGATGCGTGTTGCTCTGGCTTTTATAATAATTCTTATTTGTTTAATTTTATACAACCATAAATTTATATGTCTAAACCTAATGCTCTAATATAGTCGTTGTAAAATATTATGGTTCTTTCTTGATTGCACCTTATGCACTTATTACAATAACAAATTTATCCCTGCCTTTATATATATATATATATATATATATATATATATATATATATATATATATATATATATATATATATATATATATATATATATATATATATATATATATATATATATATATATATATATATCGATGCTTACCCGTCGAAGTGAACGAACTACACTTTACAAATTTGGGGAAAAATGAACGTTCTACACTTTACAAATTCCAGTTTCTCCCATCTAGTTCTCATGTTAAAACGCGTAGAAGCGCCAAACGCAGATCGTTCATTTTGAGTAAAATTTGTAAAGTGCAGTGAGTTCACTTCGACGGGTAAACATCGATATATATATATATATATATATATATCGATGCTTCCGCCTCAAAAAAGATTATTTGCACTTTCCACCAGCGCGGTGAGTGGAGGATCTGCACATTCCACGCAGCACAGTGCGTGGTCTAGCGGCCATATACTTAACACTACAGATGCTCCATGGTGGAAAGTGCAGATCCTCCGCTCGCCGCGCTGGTGGAAAATGCAAATAATATTTTTTACGTGGAAGCATCGATATATATATATATATATATATATATATATATATATATATATATATATATATATATATATATATATATATATATATATATATATATATATACATATTGAAGCTTCCACGTCAAAAGGGAGCATCTGTACTTTCCACCAGCAAGGCGAATGAAATATTTGCACTTTCCACGCAGCGCAATGCGTGGAATAGCGGCCATTTACTTTACATTACAAATGCTCCACGGCAGAAAGTTCAGATACTTCACTCACCACGCTGGTGGAAAGTACAGATTCTCTGTTTTGACGTGAGCATATATATATATATATATATATATATATATATATATGCTGCAAGATTTTAAGCTTCCAAGATTCAAAAACAATTACGACTTAACAACTTGTTTAAAATCTTTTCAAGAGCTTGAAAATTTTTTATATTAGGCTAGGATTTATATTTTGATTTATTTAAATAAATAATCCTCTGATAAGACTATCTTTTTTAAGTCGTTAAATATTTATTACCTGCTATTAAATTGTGCTATTGCATTGCGGCTTTTTATATTTACTTCATGAAATGCATCATATGCTTTGTTGAATATTCTGCCCCAAGCACCAAGCAACAAGCGTAGGTCATCTGGATTCATTGCATTTGATAACAATTGTTGAAGATATTTAATCAAAATATCTTTCAAGGCCTGTAAAAGAAAAATCATAAAAAAGAGGTTAAACTTTACAATAAATTGTTGCAGTTTTAGCTGAATTTGACATATTTTTTTGGCACACGAAATACATTAGATCGTCTCTATTGTATCAAAACGTTGCAAGTAAAATTATCACGAGCTCGCTAAAGGTTCTATCTACATAATGTTTACTGTCGCAGAAAGAACATTTGGTGAGTTCGTGATATTTTAACTAGAAACAATTTGCTGCGATAGCGACGAGATATAATAAAATCATTGGTAAGTTGAAAATATTATACTTTGTATCTAGATTGCTATTTGGCGTGTTGTGAATACCTTATCTAATATTGATACCTTTTTAAAAAGATTCTGTCAGAAACAGAGCATATTTTTTTTATTTATTTATTGCTGCTTAGTGATTCTTTTTTTATATATATTAAATTTAGTAGATGAAGTGTAAAAACCAGATTTTTAGCTTAAAAAACATCCTTTAATACATTGAAATCAGTGTAGTTATTTTTGCATTATCAAGTTTAAAAAGGAGCAGAAACAGATTGATTTCATTTCAATTTAAGTATGCAAATGCAGTGAGACTAGGTTTTGATTTTTTTAAAATTAAAAGTATTTAGGTGTATAATTTTGGATCATTATAACTATTATTATTTTTTTTTTACATTTTTACTGCTTTTTATTTAAAAATAAATAAAGTATACAAAAATGTTTGAAATTAATTTATATTGATGTTGTTTATTTTTGAAAAATAAGTTTTGGATTGTAAAACAACGAACTATTGATCCTTTTAAAATTTTTTTTTTTTTCCTTTACTGTTCGACGTGTAAAAAATGAAGAGTCTTATTTATTGTTTATAAAATATAACTATTTTTCTCTGTACTGTTATGCAAAAAAAAAAGTTTTGTTTTTTAAAAACTTGAACCAATGAGCCGCAACTGATGCTAAATTAAATAATTAAAAAAAGATACTTACAAGTATATCAATGTGATCAATCTTGAGTGGCATATTATGTTCAGCCATTTCTTTGAACAAGTTGTATAAAACAAGAGAGTCATACATAGAAGCAGAGACGGACGTTGCAAACGTAATAAGAAATTTTGATGACTGTTCTTCAAAGACCGGATCTTCTCTTAACTTTTCAATGGGTATGTTCTGGTCTACTTTTTGAAAAAATGCTTTGAAAGTGGGACGAACTGTGAACATTCTTTAAAAAAGATTTTTTTTTTACAATTTTTATATAGAATAAAATCCACTAGGTTTGATAATATATAAGTTCTATATCTTACTCAATAAAAATATTCATTGCATGCTTAGGCACATCTTTCGCAAGTAAAGCGATGTTTTCTTTCACCAACTGTCGTTCTTGAATAGATAAAAAATTGTCTGCCAAAACGCTGTTAACAGATATATAATTGTTATATTTTATCAAAAATTTCAAACGTGCACGCTAGTAGCATTTAATTACGATGAAAAGATAATAAGGAACAAGAAATAATAAACAACTTTTTATTATAAGGATTCAACTAATACAAAAATATGTCTGAATGTATAACATTCGTTGTGTAATCTTTATGATATAGTGATTTTATATAGAATAAATGCATTTTTGGACAATAGATCCCTTAATTTGGAGCAACTGTAGCTTGGGGGATAGTAAATAGTCAAATATTCAATCTTTAACGATAGTTTCTGCTGCAAATGCCAAGATTAGTTGTTTTTGAATTAATTCCTACGTTAAAACCAAATTTTTAAATTACAGATATTTTTCACGCCCAAAAAATTTAAAATTAGTCGTGTAAAATAAAGGTTTTTGTTAATACGTAATCAGTAAAG
Organism: Ecdyonurus torrentis; assembly: GCA_949318235.1. Taxonomy (NCBI): domain Eukaryota; kingdom Metazoa; phylum Arthropoda; class Insecta; order Ephemeroptera; family Heptageniidae; genus Ecdyonurus; species Ecdyonurus torrentis. The sequence continues at coordinate 23,687,656 of OX439133.1, read as the reverse complement.
TTTTACAGGGTAAAATGTATACGAAATATTTGCAATATTGTCTCAACAAAATATTGCTTTAATTTTTTATTACTGTGATTAACAGGGGAAAAAACTTATTTTTACTGCCGAATTTACTTCTTTTTTGGCATATGAGCAATTACTTTTTCTTTATGTAGTGCATGAGAAACCACACAAAAATTTAATTTTATAATTTTGTTGCAAAAGAAATTTTTTCCCTATAATAAACTATTGACTGTATTGAGCACAGATTGGAAACAGAAACGTGGCATATGCTGAGGAAAAGTTTGTTATTGATCGAATATTTGAAATATTAGTAACTTCTATGCTTAACATGCTCTAATTATTAGACCTTTGCCTAAAGCTGCCCACACTGTGTCCTAAAGCACATTATAAAAAAGTGTCGCATTAGAGTTTTAGCATGTGCCAGTAAAATAAAAATTTACTTACCATGATGAAAAAGTGGATAGAATGATTGCAAATTTCCACATCATTATTGTCGCCATTCTGTTACAAATATGTACAGTATTTTACTCTAAATATAGAAAGACATTTGAGTTACATGACTATATATAAATATAAGAAAGTAATAAAAAAACTATCAAATAAGCATTACAAAATAGTTTGTAAGATAAATGCATAAAATTTAAAATAAAAGTAATAATTATTTAACTTGCTCAGCAAAGTTAATTACTTTTTCCATATTTGTTTTTTATGAATAATAACCTATAATTAGGCAATTCAAAAATATATAATATACCATTTGAAACACAAACTACAATTTTCTATTTGCAATTGTTGTCAATTTTTTAAAATTAAATATTACAATAAAATTTTATTATTACGAATATATTTGTTTTATAATAAGGCAATAACACTAAAATAATTTTTTGCATTTTTTATGCTTTATTTTTTCCACAATGCATGCGTATTATTTTATATACATTGTTTTTTTTACCTCTGATAAATGGTTAAATATTTTATTTGAAGTTTTGATTTAAAAAACCAACAATAATTTTATTGAAATTTATATTTTTAAATAATTTGCCGTGTTTAGTAATATTTTATTAAATATATATATTTTTAAATATTGTAAAAAATAAAAAATAAAACATTTGTTCCTTATTAATTTTTTAATTTAAAAAAAGTAAGAAACAGAAACCTAGAATATGGACACTAAATAAAACAAAACAACAAGAAAAGAAATATCTGCACAATTTAACTATTTATAATTTTTCTTATTATAAAAGTGATACTATGGTATATCGTAGCAGTGAAGAAAATCGTTAAAATTGAAATTAAATATTTATATATCTTGTGTATTTATTTAAGATAGATTGCTTTTTAAATCACAGCTTTAAATGTTTCTACAAATGGTTTTTAATAGCATTTTTTCAATAGACGTAAGCGACAAAGTATTTTGCATTAATCTATCTGTATAATGCTAATAGACCTAATAGACCTTATATATATATATATATATATATATATATATATATATATATATATATATATATATATATATATATATATATATATATATATATATATATATATATATATATATATATATATATATATATATATATGCATAATTTATCTTCATTAACTTGATGTTTTGTAAAGTTTATGTATTAAAACAGGTTAACTTCAATTTTTTATTCATTCTCTTTCTTGTGTTTCCTGTTTCATCTTATTTCTAGAAAATTCATTACAAATGCTTCAATATTAAAAAAATTATATTTTAACACTCAAGATGCCATACAAAACTTTTTGCGCGGAAGGCCGAGCCTAGTCAAGCAGGTCCTATTTTATTAGTTAAATATTACAAAAGATATCCATGGAACAAGGCTCACTTTTTTACAGACGATCCGAAATTTATTAAGCTGTATAGGAAAATAATTGCAAGATTTTTATCGCAATTATTGTAACAATGAAATATTAATAACTAAAATTACTTGTGTCCATAAGAAATATATTGACCGCGATTCACAATTTTCAAGCATTTTAAGTATAAGAGAGGTCATGTGTCTTAGGTTAGAAAAAATAGAGCAAGGAATGCGTGATTATAAATAGAGAAAAAAAACTTCTTATGATGCAAGGGTTTGCTAGCAAAGTTTACTTTTATAAGAAGAGAAAACTTTAAAATCTAAACAATTAAATTTATTATAGTACATTCCTTTTCTATAAAATAGAAAAAAGAAAAATATAAACCTTTTCTTCAGCACCACTATTTATTAGAACGCGATAAGATTTTTTTCATAATAGTACCATAATTTTACTTACAGATCTTTGAAATTTTTTCAGAGGTAGATATTTTCATTGAATATATAGCATAACAAATTATAGATATTATATTTTATACTATATTTAACTAATTTTTATTTTATAATTTGAAAGTATTGTATTTCCTTTCTTTTTGGCCCCCTCACCACAAATAACGCGGTGTATTTATTTTTAATAGTGGTATAAATTATATGGAAATGCATCAAGCATCAAAAGGGCCACATATTGTGTTAAAACATAATAGTAATTAATGCAAGAAAGCAATAAAGCTTTTAAAATCCTTCATTTATATCTTTTACCTACCCTTATTTTCTTTGTGAAAAAAGGTCCCCTCTTTATTTTTGTAATCTCTGAGGGTAGTAAAATTCGCACTCCAAAATTATTGACTAAACGAGGGGTAACCTTTTATATTTTTTATACAGAGCAGGTATGCAGATGTCCCAGGCCCTGTAAGGCTGTCCACGCAAAAGCAAAACTTAATGTAAGAATTGCAATTAATGCAATCATATCTGCGAAATCATATTTTTTGTCAATATGTAAGTCAACACTTTTGTGGATTAACAAAATTTCATAATTTTATAGCAATTCCAAGAAAGTTTAAATTGAAAATAACTGACTCAAAAATGAGACAAACCCTGCCCTAGCACTTAAAGGGTAAAGGATTAAAAGCAAGTAATGTTTTAAATAATTTATTATACTTTTGCTACTAGAAACAAAACACAGATATTTTATTTATGCGTAAAAATTATACAATTATAATTATTAACATTTTAAAATTAAAAACTTACAATTATTTTTGATATACTTGGTCAGAAAGGATGATAATACTAAAAAAAGGTCTTTATTTAAAAGCGCAATTAGCGCAAAAAAAAAAAAAACGAAAGGAAAATAATTTTAATATCTGACAAGTTAATTGACCATTAAAAATAATGTTAGTATTTATTTAAAAATAATTTACACACGCATGATTGCGAAGCCTAAAAATTTAATTTTAATTTAACAACATTTGTATTTCGTAAGTATTAATCTTTGGCGACCAAGTTTTACAAATTAATTTCAATGTATCAAGTTTGAAGTAAGAGTGCAGTATGTAAAATTAAATCTAACTGCGCTCTTCTGATGACTCGCAAAAGCAACTTCTCTTCGTAGTATAAAATTTAACAATAATATGCTATAGCGCTATCTTTGTATATCTTTCTAGGCAAGGCGTATTACAAATATTATATTATTGTATGCAGAACAAATATGTCTTAAAACCAATAATGCCAGCAGTTTTGTTTTTTTGGCTGATTAAATTATCACTGTTTTAGTTTTAAAAACTGCTATTGTTAGATCTGGTTTACAGCACCTTAAAATTTTAAATCTTCATAATGAAAATAATATACAGTTGAGTTTAGTGATTAAAAGAATATGACAATTAAATACTAATGATTATTGATCAAATTAAACTCAAATTTCTAAAAGTTCATAACAAGATATTAATTTTGGACCCATTAAAACTTTAGAATTTGTTTTATTTATTGTTTTCTAATTTCTTGCCTTTAAATAAAGTGTCATTTTTTTCAGTTTGAACAATATTTATAATGGGCAATATTCTTTGAAGACTTATTATTTTCAATGAAATTTTCAGGCATCCTGCTTCATGATTTAAGGTACATACAAAAAATCAATGTTCTTCTTTTCAAATGATGATTAAAGCACACGCAGGACAATTTGATATTCAAATAATATTTAATAGTTTGTATAAATTTTGTTTACAGAAAAAATTTACGGTTGTTTTTTTAAATAAACTTTTTTGGATTACTTATTTTTTATTATAGTTATTATTTTACTTATAAATTATTTAACTAGACAATTTGAACAGGTTGTTTGTATGGATTTTTAAAAAAGGTTTATATTTTGTAGACAACTAAAAATACATAGGACAATTTTTTACTATTAAAAATTATTAAATTTGGCTTTTAAAATATTACACCTAGATATTGTAATCATATCTGACTGATAGACAGCAATTTATTAAGCTACAAATTATGAATATATCCTAAAAATTAAAAATTAAAATAAGGAGCAATTACATTGGATTTAAAAACTTGAGATTTCTTGATTATTAGTTTCAAATTTTAAAAATTGGTTGACATTTTCAAAAAAAAAAAATAATAATAATAATAATTGGACCTACTGCATGCTTTTTAATTTCCAGCTTAACTTTTTACTGATATTTTTTTATTCAGGCGTGTTCTACATAACAAAACTTTAAAATATTTTAAAGAAATATATTTTTTAAATAATTTTAAAAAATGAAAACTTAAACTTGATCTTTGAACCTGTGCATGTTCTGAATAGGAACTGATGTTATATATCTCTTCAGAAAATTATAATTTTTCTTGACTTATACTGTATTTTTTTTTCTTGGTTTATTTAAGTACCAAAAAAAATTCTCTTGAAGGAATATTTTATATTACTTATTTATGCAACAAAGATGACTTGAAACAAACTTACGTTAATTATTCTACAGTATAAAGTTAAAATTTATTTTTACATTAAATAATTTTAAGAGAACAAGATTTTTAATCAATATTTATTACTTATTTAAGTAACTAGCTTACTTTCTTTTTACAAAATAAAACAATTTCATTGTAAACAAGTTGAATGTCAAAAACGAAACATTATAAAATTGTAAAACAATTTAAATAAAAATTTTAAGATTAAATATAACATTTTAATGAATTTAATAGTCACAATAATGTAACTTGTAGTTAAAGTTTAATCTACATAAAAATTATATATGCCAAAAATTATTTTATAACATTTTAAAATTATTAATTTTGTTCACATATAAAAGAACTATTGGTATAACAATAGGCATCTCCCCATCCTTTATTATCTAGAAATAAACAATTTTGGTAAGTACTATTATCCATAGTATATAAACCAGCAAAAAATGTAACATCATTTCCAGTTGCCATCCATTTCCACTTTCCTTCCATTTCTGTGTCGCTTCCACTTGACCATGTCCAAAAGCTAAATTTTGTAGTAAGTTTATTAACTTCTGGCTTCAGAGCGTTCCATTCTTCTTCCGTTTCCACACTGAGCAACTGCATGCCATGTGACTTACAGAATATATCTGCGTTGAACCAGGTCATTTCTGGTTGATGAGTGGAGAAAAAATAATTTTTACCGTTTATAGTTTGTTTTGGCAAGCTTAAAAATGACAGTAATTCCGATTGATTTATTACTTTATCAAACAAAGTGTTTATTGTTATGTGATCTTTATCTGTTTTTTGTTTCATTTGAATTTGTGTCTCCTTCAATAGATTTTGACCTTTTATTATATCGTTTTGAATTTCTCCCATTTTATTTTTATTGATTTCTATTTCTTTCTGTAAATCTGTTAAAACTGTAAACATACGTTTCTCTTCTTTTTGCATCACCTTAATAGATTCTTCAAATGAATGAGCGTTGGCTTGAAACAAATTTGCTAGCTGTTTTATGTCGTTACTCAGAGCAGTTAACTTTGATTCACTATTTAGAGCCTTAAACATAGTAATGTATTATTAATAATGACACATTTTAGAAAATAACTTATTTTTTACAATTAGCAAATTTGTATATGTTAGCTTCTTGAAGCGACTTCGCTCCGGAAGCGGAAAAAAAATGTTCCAAACGCTTTGGAACCACGTATGAGGTTTCGTAATGCAAAATTTGTGTTGGGATCATAGTGTATTTAATCCCAACGTGTTGAGATCAAGTTGAAAATTTTCAACGTGACGAGTTCAAATTGAAAATTGTATGACGCGTTAGGAACATGCAAAACTTTCTCAATGCGTTGGGACACATATTGAAATTTCACAACGTGTTTCGGTCCAATAATATAATTATTTGTATAAAATATTACAAAAAAAAATGATATTATTAAAAAAAAAAAAAAAAAAAAAAAAAAAAACGATAATTACAGCAATAAAAAATGTCTTTGGTTTTATAGCAGAATTTTAAAAAAAATTGTGTTATATTTATTAAAATAATCAAAAGTCAAATATTAACAATTCTTCTCAACACAAATATTTGCTAAAATATCTTCTGTCAAAGAAAAGAAGAGATAGAGAGAGAAAGAGATAACGTCTTATTTTAAACTGATTTTAACTGAAGAAAGATTAAAAATATAAAAAATTAATCTATAATGACTATTTTCCTCATACATTGGTTCAAAGTTCAAGTCTACCTTATTTTATCCAGTGATAAAAATATACTGATATATATATATTTTTTCTCAGTTGAATTTTTGTTCCTGTGCGGAAAAAATTGTTTATAATTTTATCTTATTCATTGAAATCAGAATATATAATGATAATGTTTGAATTTAAATGATTGATGTGTTTTGTTGGTGCGCAAATAATAAGTGAGTGGATAATGGTTTTACAAATGGCCCTTAATTTAATCGTAAAGCCTCGTTCATAATGGAATTTTCATAAGTGCAAAAGATAACTTTTTCATATTAAAGCTATTGGAATTTCCACTTAAGATTTTTTTTTAGTTTTTTACGTTGAACTTTCACTTAACAATTATTTTTCTTAATTTTTTCTTAAATAGCTAATTAGAAGGATTAGTTGAATTTACGTAAGAACCAACGTGGGCTTGATTCTTTCACACAGTAGATGGTACAGTAGTCCATCTCCTATAGCGGGAATGTCAGATCGAATGCGCGCCATAATTCCGACTGGGTGAAGGTGACAGAACTAGAAGCCGTAATTTGAAGTAATGTTACGTGTAGTTCTGACAACTTCACCCAGTCGGAATTATGGCGCACATTCGATCTGACATTCCCGCTATAGGAGATGGACTACTGTATAATTTACTGTGATTCTTTCATAAATTCAAATAATTCTTCTAAGTAGCTACATAAGAAAAAAAATAAGAAACAAACTTGTTAAGTAAAACCAATTAGGAACATTTTTAAGTGCAACAATAGTTTTATTGTGAACTCCAATTGTTCTTAACTGGCAAAAATTATCATTTTTAGTTAAGAAAAGTCCATTGTAAACGAGGCTTATAAGTTTAAAATTAAAAAATTAAAAAAAAACTATATAAACATGCATATAATAATAATTCATACATAAGTAATAATAGCAAAGTATAAAATCATCACATAAAAGTTTGAATTAAGCAAAGTTCCTTTTTTGGCTTTTGATTATTTTATTTAATAAAATAAGAGTTTTTTTATTTAAAAATTTTGCTATAAAAATTTATATTGCTGTAATTATCGTTTGTTTTTTTATTTTTATTTATTTATTTTATACACATAAATGTATTATTGTATCGAAACACGATGTGAAACTTCAATTTGTGCCCCAACGCATTGTAAGAACAATTTTGCATGTTCCTAACGCGTCATACGATTTCAAATTTGATCCTGTCACGTTGAAATTTTTCAACTTGATCTCAACGCGTTGGGATTCAATTTACCATGCTTCCAACACGAATTTTGCATTACGAAGCCTCATACGTGGTCCCAACGCATTCGGACCATTTTTTCCGCTTCCGGAAGCTAACACACACATACACACACACACACACACACACACACACACACACACACACACACACACAACACACACACACACGTATATATATATATATATATATATATATCGTCGTGGTTCCGCTATAATGTCCGATGTCCATTTGACCTTGAAAAATATTTTTTGTTGCAAATGACCTGAAATGGAAAAATCCAAAATTTGGGGTCGATCAGACGATTTTTATTTTTTCAAGGTCATTTGGACATCGGACATTATAGCGGAACCACGACGATATATATATATATATATATATATATATATATATATATATATATATATATATATATATATATATATATATATATATATATATATATATATATATATATATATATATATATATATATATAATATAATACACACACACATATACATATTGTATTTAAAAATATTGTATACTTTAAAAATTCTATATACAGTATTAAAAAAATAGTAAAGTCTATTATAATAGGCTATAGTATTGTTGTTGTTTTATTGCCTTTGTGATAAATAGTATTTAAACATGACTCTACTAACACGTTGTTTTACAAAATTACCAGTTGAAACGATACTTTAACCTTTATTTGCTGTGGAAGCTATACCACATTTCTACTTTTAACTTGATGTCTTACTTTCCCGCATCCTCGATTATCGCGATAGCCATAATAACACGCTATTACTTACATTTGTCGTGAAATCAGTTAAATCCAAATCTAAACTTTTCCCATAAATATGTTTGTTTTTTTCCCCTTGTCGCTATAAATGTAAACGCATAATTTAATTGCTATTATGATAAACGTAGATGCGTGAAAATAAGCAGCCACGCTAAATGAATATGTGTTGTTTTAACGTATTACTTAAGGGTAGGAGTGTATTTATCTTATTATTATTTTAAATACATTTCAGACTGGTGTACTAAAAAATGAAATCCAAAAAATTCTATCTCAAAAACTCTTGTTACAACAGAGCATCAAAGTACCGCAAAATGCCCCGCCCTCTATGCCCCGATTTTGACCCTCTTTAAATTTGTTTCAGCGGTTTAAAAAAAACTAGCTTACTCTTCATCCTGAGTTTTAATGAAAACTGATTTTTCAGATTTTTCTAGAATGAATGTGCCGAGAAAAAAAATATCACAAATTGACCGATGTTAATTTGAATATACGAGATTCAATAATTTTTTTCACCGTTAATGTCTCGTAAAAATCGTTTAAAAAGTCAAATTCATTAAAACTTGATCTATAGAACACGCTAGTACTTTTTGTTTGGAAGTTATGCAAGAAAAAGGTTGAACACGGTGAGCTTGAAGTTTGAATGGTTTACATGTCAAAGGGGGCGTAACTCAATGACTTTTAACGCTCATTTACGGAAGATTTGATTTGAGCCAAAAACTTTTTGGAGTATAGAGAATTGTTCATTATGACCTCAAAAACGACAAAAAATTGAATTTTGCGACAACATTGCTACCCTAAAGTAGTACCTTAAGTCGGAATAACATAAATACACAAAAATATTTTATTTATACTTTGGCAATCACTATGTACGTTACAAATCTTAAATTACAAATATTTTCATGGTCTTAAGATAAATTAGATTAATTAATAATTTTTAAGTTGACAATAACTTTAATTTGTTATTTCAATAATTTGAATTATCAATTTTAGAAAAAAATACTGAAATTGCAAATGTTCTTAAGGTCATACATAGAGCCCTTAATAATATTGAAAAACAAATATTTTGAATAAATTTTATTTAATAACTAATACTTACGCTCAAATTTAAGTTATTAACTGTGCACAATTTATCTTGATTGGCCACTTCTCCTGGCTTCGTTGAAAATAAATCAGGGTTTTCCATGAAGTTAGAGTTTAAAGTAGGCAGAGTAATAATAATTTTTGCCAATGTATTTTTAAGAAGAGAATAATTTTGCTTGTGATCCTTAGAAGAGTCGTGGTTTAATGCCAAACCCTTGAAATCAGGACGATCTGTGAATATTCTAAATAAAATAAAATTATACATAGTTAATTGAGGAGAAAAAAAATTGGAACAAAAATATTTGAAATAATAGCAATAAAATGTCTTTATACTTTACTAATATAGACTTTGCGTTGTTAGAAATATGGAAATTAACTGTATCGTCATTTTCTGTCATTAGAAATTTTTCTTCTGGTGTTGTATTGGTCAAAGCACTGTTAACATTTAACACATTATATTATTTTATTACTTAACTCAATGCAATCTATAATGCAACACATTGACATACTCATCATAAGATAATTTGTTAATTATTATAAAAGCTGAGTCAATATAATTAATTATGAAATATTAAATATATTATTTAAAATTTCAATTCGTACGTACCAAGATGAAAAGGTAGAGATTAAGATGGCAAACTTCCATACTAGCATCTTATTACTTTTCAAGTTTGTAGATAACAAGCACACGTGCATTGATTTATTAAAAAGAAATAAGTACAGAAAGTCGTAAAGTGATAAAATATATTTTAAGTGCATATTACTTGCCTGTTATTTATGTAAATGTAATTTCAAATTAATGTTTCAAGGTAAATAGTTTTAAAATAATCGTTTTCTTAATTTTTGATGACATAATATAATACAATAACTGTTTGAATGTTTGCACATATACTGTAGTAAAAGTGAGAAACTATATATATATATATATATATATATATATATATATATATATATATATATATATATATATATATATATATATATATATATATATATATATATATATATATATATATATATATATATATATATATATATATATATATATATATATATATATATATATATATATATATATATATATATATATATATATATATATATATATGTATATATATATATATATATATATATATATATATATATATATATATATGTATATTATATATGTATATATGTAATAAAATATGTATATATTATATATATATATTATATATATATATTTATATATATATATATATATATATAAATGTTCTCGTAATAAAATAAACGCAGAAATTGTATATCATTCATCAGTTTAAAGGAATAGACCGGAGAAAAACATAAGCATTTATATCACAAAACACTTGATGGGATTTACAAAAATAACGTTAGTTTGTCCCAAAACCTAAGAGTAGCCCCGTAGCAGAGATTAGAAAATTCGTTTTATGCAACCCGCATAACATTTTCATACTAATTTTTGCATGTTTCTGACGTCATAAACATGAATTTTTACGCAAATTGCATACTTTACAGTTTTTTCACGCTCTCTCGTGGGGCTACATTAACATTCTGGTAAAAATTGTCATTAGTTTTGAAGATCCCATTTCGTGTTTATTCATTAAAAAGCACATGTTGTTTTATGCGGTCTATGGCTTTAACAGCGGTATATTTATTTCATTTATTGTGTAATTAAAATATAATAGGACTACCATTATCGTAATGTTCACATGTTGGATTTTTTTTTTTTTAAATTTTAAAGTTAAAAATAATGCACATTCAAATCTTACTGAAAATATTTAAAACACTGTTTTTTTCTTCTCTTCGTATTTTTAAATTGTACAAAATATGCAGAAATACTTCTTTGCTGTTTAATTTTTAAATAATCTTACTTACCTTGACCTTACTTAAAAAAATTCATCAAAATATAATAAATAAAAAAGTTACATTCATCGTTTATTTAGATTTTTTACGTAAGTGACTGTTTACTTAGAAATTAACATTTCATCGTTATATTGACAGCCTCGCAGCTATTTTATTTATCTGAAAATCTCGCTTGGTGATATAAAATAGGTATCTACAAATCTTACCGCGACCTGCACAAAATAGGTACAAGTAACACAGGAGATTCCTACTTTGTGTGGCACGGCGAGATTTGTAGATACCTATTTTACCTAATCTACCTACATATGTTTTAGCACAATATTTGCAAAACAGTTAGAAAGAAGTAGTTTGTAAATTACCTTAAGCTAATTCAAAACTATTATATAAATATTTACAGTGTCAATGAAGCACACCATTTGTATTAAAATTAGTTTACAGATAACTTCTGAAATGACCATATTAAAAAAAAATAATAATACTAAAAAAAGATGAATTGGTATCTTTTATGCCAAAACTTTTATAAGCAAGGCTCAAATAAGAAGAAATTTTTTGAAACGTGACCCATTTTCTATCCAATATAAATGCGTTACATAGTGTTTTACTTATTTTCTTTCAAAGTTGCACTTTTGGTAATAATGCGATACAAATTAGAAAAAGATAAAAACTTACCATTCAAGATCATATATAAATTAAATTTTCACATATTAACCTCGAAGTATCATATGTTTAATTATTAGTTTGTTGTTGTCTTGCTACTATTAGCTTTATATATATATATATATATATATATATATATATATATATATATATATATATATATAGGAAAAGTAAGTTTCAAGGACACAAGACAAAAATGTCCTAAATTTGTAGCTCACTTTCATATGAAACTTAAAATAATGATAGTTAACCAAAAATATTGCAATTTTATAAAATCTTATTATTTGCTTTCCATATTGTAATGTTTAACTTTATACATAAGTAATTTTTTTTCTGCTTTTATCTTAATCGTTTTATGTAATACTCTCTCACATGAATATAATTTTTTTAGTTATTAAATATCAAGAAATAACACTTTTTGACAATTTGGACAATAGTTAGATGGACAAAACCTTATGTAAACTGGTGGCGTATCAGTGCTTGCAGTTCCGTCACTGCATGCTAGCACGAGTGCTGTCAACTCTTGTTTTCCTAGATTCAGTGATCCTGGTTGCAGAGGTCTGGTAGTCAAGCTATTGTAATAACTGGTTGATCTTAAGGTATTGAAAGCTTTAGATCGTACGTAACCTTATACTGCAAAGGTTTAATCCTGGCCTACATCATAAGGTATTACAACGTAGATGCTTACCTGCACTGTTATCCGTATTTTTGAGAAGTTATGCAAAATTATCGCGTTAGTATTTTTATTTAAAAAATAATAAATCCTGGACTTCAGATCACTTGGAAAACAACTCGTCAAAATACTAGATTTTGCAAAACCTATCGCGGTAGCATTGGTCTTGTATCTTTGTATTTATGAATTTTATAAAAATATATGGGGAAAAAATTATATATTATATACATTTTTTTTTTTTTTGTAATTTTACAAATTCAATTTACCAATGCAGAGTTTTCAGTTACAAACATAACTCACTATTAATAAAAAAAAAATCAGTGATGTGAAATTGTTATCTCCGAATATTTCGTATGTAAATATATGTCGACGGTCTCGCGGCTGTTATATGTATCATGCAAATCTCGCCTGGTCACACAAATTAGGTATCAGCAAATTTCGCCGCGACACACAAAATAGGTACAGGTAATACAGGTAACGCAGGAGATACCTACTTTGAGTGGTACGGCGAGATTTGTAGATACCTATTTTGTGTGACCAGGCAAGATTTGCAGATACATATAATAGCCGCGAGACCGTCGATATAACACGTTGAATGTAAATTATGTCTTATTTCCCAATACACCTTGGGAAACCTTGTTATTTGTTGAATTAACGTTGGTTTGGCTGGAGCCATTGATTTATTATTTATTTACTACTAACAAAATAGCCAGGACGAATCCTTTCTAGTAAGAGGGCTTACAATGATCTGTGGCTTACCAGACCACAGGCTCAACCCTTAATGCCACACTCTTCTGGGCTCCTAATACCAGAACTATGCAGCTCGGACCACCAAATCTTACGAAGGCAGCACTCGCCACTATGGACGAGAGGTGGTCAAACTGCCTGGCCAACCCACGCATTGCAGCGGAAACGTACTCATTGAAACACACTGAAACTTCACCGTTCTAACCACCGCTCTTACAAGCTGCCTTACAAGGCTGAACCTCCAGCGTGCCAAACGAGCACGCTAACCACTACACCACATGGGCAGGTATATATATTTACTTCCTATATAGTAAACGTAAAAGAATACAGAAGAGGTAAATAAAGAAACTATAAACATATTTGTAAGATAAGGGTTATTTATTTTGTAACTAAAAAATTGAATTCACTTTTACATTTAAGTATAAAGATGTTTAAACAATAGTGTAAGTTTACATAAATCTTACGTAAAAATACATGGTCATGCAAAATATGGATTCTTAATTTATTTATTTATTTTATTTTTATATATATATATTTTTTTTTGCGTTATTTTGTCTTCATATACTGTGAATGAAAATTAAGATGAAGTTTCATTAACATTAAAGAATACGTGCAGATTTTAGGTATACAATTTTGATATACAAATTAGCTATTTAATAATATCAAATAATGGCTAAAAATGTTAGAGATGCTTTAGTGAACACGCTTTACTTATTCAAGCTCCTCGCAAAGTGCTCCCATAAAAACGTTTTGTGCGTCGCAATCCGCATCATCCCATCGGAGGTCATAGCCAGCGTTGAGAACGATACACACATTCTGCTGGTGAAGTTCATTCGGCTCGCCGGGTCCCCAATTAACATAAGAGACTAGTTCACCCGTGCCTGACCACACAAAGGTATCGTCGAAGTAGCGAATACCAGAGGTCCAGTAGTGTTGGCCCGCGTAACCTAGCAACCAGAAAACATCGTTCTATCTAACACAGTACCATATTTAGCAACAAATAAAAATTGTAACAATTTAATGCGTACCTATAAGATACTTATAAACCACTTGTTACCACAGAATCTACCTTAGCAACTAACAAATTAAATTATTGCAAAATATCAGATTTATACTACTAATTTTAAATAAAATTGAATTATATATTCTGCTTGTTACTTTGGCACAAAATTTACTAAACTTCTTATGTTTTTGCATAAAAAAAAACATGCATAGTTTAATTTTACAGAAAAAGTTAAGAGAATTAAGAGAGTTTATCTGCTTACTCTGCGCAAATTTTTCTGTATGAAGATACAGGTAAATGGAAAATATAGTATACGTATGCTATTTACAATCCAATATACTACAAACAGGATAAAGACACACTCAGTCAATTTTGGCCGCCGCAAAATTCAAAAATATCTATGCCAATCAGCGCCCGAATTAAAGACCACGTGATCAAAATTGACCAATCACAACTGCGCTAATATTAACATGGAACCAATTGGTGTCCCTGTCTTGTATGTAGTATCTTGCACAGGCTATATTTTTAACCTAACAAGGAGATATCAGATATTGCGCAGTATAAACCAACGTAAAATCAGCTTTCACAACAAATTTAAGTAGCTAAAAAATACATTGAAAATCTTCATTGGTGCAAATTTTAAATTTAATATTAGGAGATTTAATGATATATATATATATATTATATTATATATATTATATATATATATATATATATATATATATATATATATATATATATCTTTGGATTTCATATAAAAGTACCTACATAAAAAATCACAAATAAATTGTAAAAGAAAAAAAAATAATTTTTGGCATATAGAATATGCTTTTATTTATGCAAATAGTAAAAAGAATATTACTAATAAAATTAAATTTTTTTACTATGACTAAAATATAGGACGCCTAACGAGATCTTACCACTATTTCTGAGAAAATCGGTGACCATTTTGTCTTTTTCTGGGGTCTGAAGAGAAACCATGCGCATTCCAAGATCGTTGCAGATGGTGGTTGCACTGTCTAGAGTCAACTGAGAACAAATATGCAAGTGAAAGACACATTTTATTGGACAGAAACAAGTAAAAATATAAATTAGAATTAAAGGAAGAGGTGAATAACTATAACTTTGTGGGAGAGTTAATTGGTATTTAAATATAAACTGAAGAAGAGTTGATAAGTCTGAGGATATCAACCTGTCATTTTACAATACCCCGGCCTTTGAAAATTGGAAAAATCCCAATTTTAAAAATAGGCACATTTTCACTAGATTCACAGTGCACGGTTTTCATCATAAGATTTGCATAACTAAAGATTACTACGATTTTGGTACCTCATGTAAATGTAAATTGTGTGGTGAGCCATGTGATCAACATCATTTGCTGAAATGTACTAATCGTAGCATTAGTCTAACAGCTTATGCTCCAAAATAATGTTTATGTATGTAATTTACTATTTTTTTTTTGGTAAATTTAAGTTATATGTTGTACACCATGTGTGTTTATTGAATAAAATTAAATTAAATATAAACGGAACATTTACATATTCAAATTTCTGTTAACATGTCAATGGCTCTAATTAGGCCTAATTTCTAACCTAGTAAGATAAATTTAAATTTATATTTTATCATCATAGTAATTGAAGTAATACAGTCCAAAAATTGTTTTTTTTGTTTGTTTTTTTCATTTGAATAATTGTTCTGATTTTTTTCAAGTAGACGACCTTGTGCTTATTTAGAAATTGTTTTAAAAATTTTATTATTGGAATAATTTTGCTCCATCTTAAGCAAATTCAAACAATACAAAATACAACTCACATAAAGACCAACTGGCGTGATGTAGAAGTTGACACCGTTGATCACCTCCAAGCCTCGCTGACTGGCTGCAAAATAAAACAGAATGTAAATAGTACCCTGATAAATGACGTAGTTGGAAATTTTTTGTCTTTTAATCTTAATATTTTAATATTAATATTTAAATATCTATGTTATCTAATATTTATCTTTATATATTTTTTTGGTCGTTTTTTTGGTCGTTTTTTTTTTTTTTTTTTTTTAACTGAACTATGTGTAAGTTTTGGGATCATCAAGAACATCCCATTATAATCGATGATTCTGCGTTAAAAAAAAAAAGTATCTTTACTTTCCACCAGCGTGGCGAGTGGAGCTTCTGCACTTTCCACGCAGCACTTACTGCCATTTACTTAAAGCCATAGACCACATAAAATAACATGTGCTTTTTAATGAATAAACAAGAAATAGGATTTTCAAATATGATGGCAATTTTTACCAGAATGTTAATGTAACCCCACGAGAGAGCGTGTAAAATCTGTTTAGTATGCAATTTGCGTGAAAATTCATGTTTATGACGTCAGAAACATGCAAAATTTAGTATGAAAATGTTGTGCGGGTTGCATAAATCGAATTTTCTGTTTTCGCACGCGTGAACCAGTCGAGCTGTGACGTCAGTGACCGGTAGCGCCATTTTGTGAATAGAAAATAAATTAGAAATCAATGACTCTGGCCAAATCAACATTGATTTTCAGGTTTGTTAGAATATTATACAACTTTTTTGTTCGAGGTGTTCTACGCCTTTAACAGTTTTAAACAGTTAAAACAATAAAATTAGTTTTAGTTATAGTGCACGCAGAGCAATATTGACAATTTATCTATATAGCTCAAGATAATGTCATATTTTTACTGCTTAACATTCAAGATTTAAAAAATACTTACGTAAGACCTTGGCATCTTGTGGGAGTGCTATTGCGGTATGGCACTGCAAAAATTAAGTAGGTTACTTTACAAAAACATACAGAAACATATTATGAACACAGTCGTAGCCAGAACCTAAAAAATTTGAAACTGGAGTTGTCTTAGAGTATATTAACGGAAATAGTAATTTCGAATTAAAATTCATTAATGTATAAAAAGCAGGGTTTTTTTTAAGGGAGTAGGGGACCAACTTCGGCCATTAGACTCAAACTTTTCTGGTCAAAAAAAGATGAAATTTTGCACAATGATACTTCAGCTTGAGACAATTTCAAATTTATAAACATTTTGTGAGGTTACTGTGCAAATTAATTTTGTATGATTTTTTGAAATTTTAAGCCCGTTAGGCCCAATGTTAATTTTAATAATTTTTGCTTTTTTTCGGGACGGTCAAACATCATGAAATTTTTATCACGGCTAGGTATGATCCTTAACTACACAATGACGCCAAATTTAGATCCAAAACACTTTTGTTTTTTTAGATATAAGGTCAGTACCCTACTCCCTTAAATACTAAACTTTTGAGTGCCAGTAATTTGACATTGTTCCCAGATTGCTCCTTACACACAATGTTTACATTTAAAAAAATGTAAATTGTAATATTGTAATTATTTCTTTTAATTTAATTAGAAAATTTATATAATATACTAATTACTTTTACAAGTTTTCATTTATCTAAAATAAAAAAGAATCTTGTTTCTTTAAAGTTACTTTAAGTTTTTTTTTTTTTTTTTTTTTAAAGTGTTATTTTAGATTTAGTTGTAATAAATAAAGTTGTAAAAAAAATTACCAAGCTGTTACTAATTTTTTTTTAACCGAAACAATTTGGCTTTAGTTTTTACTTATTTAGGCTTGAAATATAGCACTTAAATAACTGTTTAAGGGGTTTATAGAAGGTTAACGATACATATATGTTTAAAGAAAGTCAGAGGACCATGTAAGTGGGTTTGTACCTTTTTGGCCTCTAATAAAAACCATTTAATATTATATACTAGCTCATATTTAACAATCATTGTTTTTTTTTTGTTTTTTGTCAGGCACACTTGTACATCTTTTGACAATTAGAAATTCAATTTTTGAAACATTGTCTTATTAGAGTCACCGTTTATTTAAAATTTGGATTTAAAGCTCGTTAACAAGCTAGTCCCAAAATTGTACATTATTTAAGTTTCACAATTTTAAAATATGATCATATGACTGTTGACCCCAGCTAAGACTCTTTTTAATTATTATAAAGCTTTTGACTAAAGAAGAAACAATTGTTTTGAGACTGACTATAAGCGACTTTGCTAACATCCGCTTCCGTTTCGACGCACTGGGCATGCGTAGTAAATAGAAATGGAAGTGGATGTGATCGAAATCACTTACAGTCGGCCTCAAAACTGTTTTTCCTATACTGGTTATTGAAATGAAATTAAATATTTACAGGAAAACTTATAAATATTTGAAGCAACAGACTTACTACCATGAATTTTTATGTGCTTTGTTGAATTTTCCTCATATCAGTATGATATTTTAGCCGATGATACACAATTATATTGTTATTATTGTAGTTCAAAATATTGTTACTGTTATATTGTTATTGTTCTTAAGCCTCGTTCACAATGGACTTTTCTTAAGTGAAAACGCTAATTTTTTCAAATTAAGAAAAAAGTGTAATTTCCACTTAAGAAATTTTTTTCTTAATTTTTTACGTAAAAATTCTTAATTTTTCTTAATTTTTCTTAAGTAGCTAATTAGAAGAATTATTTGAATTTACATAAGAATCAACAAGGGTTTGATTCATACGTAAATTCAAATAATTCTTCTAATTAGCTACTTAAGAAAAATTAAGAAAAAAAATTGTTAAGTGAAACCAATTAAGAAAATTCTTAAGTGCAACAATAGTTCGACGGTCTCGCGGCTATTATATGTATCTCACAATCTCGCCGCGTTACACAAAATAGGTATCTCACAATCTCGCCGCGACACACAAAGTAGGTATCTGACTTCCTCGCGCAGCGCACAATATAGGTATTAGAAAATCTCGCCGTACGCACAAATTAGGTATCAGACAATCTCGCGAGTAATTTTCCATATAACATGCTGGCAAAAATGTAATATACGACGAATTAAATTAAAAATAAATAGCATTTAATAATAGAAAATGTCTTATCTTTACTTTACACAAAATATTTCTTTAGTAATTTTACAGAACCTTAAATTAAATAATATATATTATAATATTAGTAATAAATTATTATTATTATTATTTTAAGTTTAAATATAAATTTCTAAAACAAATTTCTTGTGGTTTATATATTACAATTTATATATTTTAAAATCACTAATTATTATTTGTAAAACTAAAGTAAAAAGACATTATTAAACAAAAATGGCAACGTAAAATATTTAAAAATAAATATTATTATTACATTTTATTCTATATTTTTTTTTTTACTTTTTAATTAAATTTTATTTTTTTAAAGTATTAAAAGCATTTTAACATACAAAATATATTTACATTTCAAGTATTTATGTAGAAAAATTCTCTACGGCTGTGAGATACCTATTTTGTGTAAAATAGAGATACCTAATTTGTGCGTATGGCGAGATTTTCTAATACCTATATTGTGCGCATCGCGAGGAAGTCAGATACCTACTTTGTGTGTCGCGGCGAGATTGTGAGATACCTATTTTGTGTGTCGCGGCGAGATTGTGAGATACATATAAAAGCCGCGAGACCGTCGAGTTTCATTGTGAACACCAATCGTTCTTAAGTAGAAAAAATTAGCATTTTCACTTAAGAAAACTAAGAAAAAGTCCATTGTGAACAAGGCTTTAATATTGTAATATTACCTGCCAAACCATCAGACACGTCACGGCAAACAAAAGTCGTACCATTGTGCTGGAAGTTCACGCTGTAAGATATAGAACACACACATTAAACACGTTTAAATAAGATTTTAATTTTTTGACGAATTTTTTGATATTATAATAATAAGTCATTTTAATATTGTTTAATATAATATAAAAACAAATTATGAAGATGGTTGGCAATAATTTTTTTACGCGTAAACTTGTTTTCAATTTAAATGATGCAAAAGAAAATTCTTTGAAACTTTTTTGGAGCTTATGTTCAAACATCTTTAGTTTTATTATAAGTATAAGACAATATCATAGCAATGGTTAAAGCATTAACACGTTGAAACCTATATATTAGAGCTGTAAAAAACTCGAAATATTTTGTGCCCGGGCTGACTTGAAACCCGGGTTTAGCTTGAAATAAAGCTTAAACTCAAAAAACGAGCCAAAGCTCGGAAAGCTCGATATTTGAACCGAAGTTTATAAAACGAGCTTTCAAGCCTATGAAGAAAAAAGCACGATTTTCATTATAAAAAAAATGTTTTTGAAGGATAAATATGCATTAATAAATTTGAAAAAATATTTATATATTTTAAACAGCTTATTTTGCATGATACAATATTAAAAACACCATGTTTAACAAAAATTACAAACTTTTTTCTATGCTTTCTTCAAAGATTGTTCTTTAGCTCGATTTATTATCAAAAGCTCGTTTTTTCACGAGTTATTTACGAGCTCAACTCGAAATAGCTCGTTTTCGAGCTAAAAGCTCGAAACCCGGGTTAACCATTTTAAAAAAAAAAAGTACCCGAAAATTTGGCCCGGGCAGGTACTTTAACCGGTTTAAATTTACAGCTCTACTATATATATATTAAAGCCTGGTTTTATAAGTACTTTAGAACAAAGGCATTTCCTCGAAATACCACCCATCTAATTTTTAATGATGGTCCAAATTTTAAAAAGAGGTAAATTTTTGGATTACTTTTTTAGTAAATTAACTTAACGTTACGCAAAACTAGCTTACCTGGAGCAAACTGTACAGATATTGTGGGATATGTGCTGTTTTAAACCGTGCATATTATCTCGAACATTGCAATCAACCTCTAAATACATTAAAGATAAGAATTTGTTTTTGTATCAAATGTCAAGATTTACTAAAGTTCAAACAGTGTCACCGATTACAAGTGATAGCAAATGGACTATTATATAACAATTGTTTATAGGATTATATAAAATCAATAAAAAAACTGTTCATTTCCTTTTCAGTTAATTTATTATTATTACTATTTTATTTTTATGGCGACTTTATGTGCAAATAAAATAATCAAAATTTATTGTTTTTATTGCGTCTAGGAGATTTTGGTAACAATCCAATTTGAATATTATTTAATTTTTACTATAAACAGAGGGGCTCTAACTTTTCTGATTTTCTTCGATTTTATAACAGAACAAAAAAAAAATAATAATAAGAATACTAAATTTTTATCTAAAGGAAATGATGATAAAAAATTATAAAGTGCTGTCTGTCTGTCTGTTTGTGGTGTCTATAAAACAAGTGCACAAGATGGTATTCTATTCATCGGTGGCAGTTGCAGATCAATTTTATAGAAAATGGTAGCAAAATTTTATTTTTACAGGAAAAAAATTACAGAAGAAAGAAAATATGCCTCTTAGCAGTGTCAACTCTGATAACAATCCATACTTTAAAATCTTTGTAACTTTGTTACGTAGAGATATCTGAAACAGGAATACACAATACTCTCCTGCTATACAGCAGTGCTGCAAAAGATGTATACCGTACTTTTATTGTAAAACTATATAAAAATGACAGTTAAATACATTTTATACTGAGATAATTATTTTATCTAGTTTGCAATTGAAAAGACCAGTACCCCACCGAGGAAGGGGCACCAGTGGTGGTTGGAATCACGTTAAAAAGTTTTTTTTTTTTTTTTGCTTGCTTGCTTGCTTGCTTGCTTGCTTGCTTGCTTGCTTGCTTGCTTGCTTGCTTGCTTGCTTGCTTGCTTGCTTGCTTGCTTGCTTGCTTGCTTGCTTGCTTGCTTGCTTGCTTGCTTGCTTGCTTGCTTGCTTGCTTGCTTGCTTGCTTGCTTGCTTGCTTGCTTGCTTGCTTGCTTGCTTGCTTGCTTGCTTGCTTGCTTGCTTGCTTGCTTGCTTGCTTGCTTGCTTGCTTGCTTGCTTGCTTGCTTGCTTGCTTGCTTGCTTGCTTGCTTGCTTGCTTGCTTGCTTGCTTGCTTGCTTGCTTGCTTGCTTGCTTGCTTGCTTGCTTGCTTGCTTGCTTGCTTGCTTGCTTGCTTGCTTGCTTGCTTGCTTGCTTGCTTGCTTGCTTGCTTGCTTGCTTGCTTGCTTGCTTGCTTGCTTGCTTGCTTGCTTGCTTGCTTGCTTGCTTGCTTGCTTGCTTGCTTGCTTGCTTGCTTGCTTGCTTGCTTGCTTGCTTGCTTGCTTGCTTGCTTGCTTGCTTGCTTGCTTGCTTGCTTGCTTGCTTGCTTGCTTGCTTGCTTGCTTGCTTGCTTGCTTGCTTGCTTGCTTGCTTGCTTGCTTGCTTGCTTGCTTGCTTGCTTGCTTGCTTGCTTGCTTGCTTGCTTGCTTGCTTGCTTGCTTGCTTGCTTGCTTGCTTGCTTGCTTGCTTGCTTGCTTGCTTGCTTGCTTGCTTGCTTGCTTGCTTGCTTGCTTGCTTGCTTGCTTGCTTGCTTGCTTGCTTGCTTGCTTGCTTGCTTGCTTGCTTGCTTGCTTGCTTGCTTGCTTGCTTGCTTGCTTGCTTGCTTGCTTGCTTGCTTGCTTGCTTGCTTGCTTGCTTGCTTGCTTGCTTGCTAGCTAGCTTGCTTGCCATATTGTGTTATCGTGCTATACACCAATCTCAGTCCCAGTCAAGACATTGTCTTATCGACAGGTAAGGACTTTCCAAGTAATGGAAAAGCACACAAGGGCCGGCACAGCCCGGCATTCACCATGACAGCCTAGAGAAACCGTGGAAACATCTAGGCAGGCTGGTCGGTGCAATCACATCAATCATGCACCTCCCGAATACTGTGCTTCGTCATGGAATGCATGTAAACATGCATCGTGCAACGTGTTGTGCTCTCACACTTGACGTACGCACCCAGCAGTGGCTCGAACCTATACTCGGTGAGGAGTACAGAGTTGCGAGTGAGTCAGCTGCCTTCACCACTCGGCCATACCAGCTCGGTATTATACATAATAATTATGATTGCACATTGCATATTACATGAATTCATTGCAATATTTTCTTCGTTTACAGTGCATCATTACTTTGTGTATAGCCATTTTGCCTTTTCCAAGTGGGGTATTTTTTTTTCTAGATTATTATATATATGCATTATTGCATTAAATCTTTTTCTTCTAACATAACAACAATGTACAAAATTACATGCAAAGAATAATTAATAACATTGTTCTATTTATGCTATAATGACATAAATGTAGCATAAATTATGAAATATGTTAATTTCATGCATAAATACATTAGACTGGCATCGTTATAGGATTTTTTTTTAATGACTTTGTGTTTTTATTACTATATATTTTTTTAACGTTTAAAATACAACTTATAAAATTAACAGCAGCTATTACTTTACTTTGTTAAGACATTATAGTCTTAAAATTTATACAATATTTGTATTGATTTATAGTTTATTTATTTAAATGAAATCAAATTTAAATTTTTACTTTTATGGTCTATGATATTTACTGCTGCAATATGGCGTCAAGTCACAATCCTTAAGTAATGAGGAAGACTACACAAAGTTAACCCCTATGTTTGAATACGTCATTTGAAAGAGAAAAAGTAGTAGATAAAATTAGCATAGGCAATTACCTGCAAAATTGATGTTTTATTTAATAAAAGCAGAAATAAAAAATTTCAATTCCCAACCCTTTGCCGACTATGACATCATTTGTTTACATCCGATTTTCAATTGTCTTCTGGATTTCAAACGATCCCATTGTTGAAAGGCGGCCGTTGGCCGTTAACTTTTTTAAATTTGTAGCAGTTGCATGTAATCCAGAAGACAATAGAAAATCGGATGTAAACAAATGACGTCATAGTCGGCAAAGGGTTGGGAATTGAAATTTTTATTTCTTCTTATATTAAATAAAACGTCAATTTTCCAGATAATTGCCTATGTCAAGTTTATCTACTACTTTTTCTCTTTAAAATGACGTATTCAAACATAGGGGTTAACTTCGTGTAGACTTCCTCATTAGTGCAATGTAAAAACCAAGAGAGGTTTTAAGAAAAAAGTACAACAGATTTAGGATTTAAAATCAATAAAAGCGACATAAATTCCAATGCTATGCAATTGCCATATATATATATATATATATATATATATATATATATATATATATATATATATATATATATATATATATATATATATATATATTAACGAATTAGTTCCCACGTACGCTGAATTCAGTGCAGATATTAACAATTATTTTAAATAATTTAAATATTTACATTTTTTTTATCGATGTATTACCTTACATATCCATGTTCTGACTTCTTCTATTTTTATTTTATTTTATTATTACTATTTTTTTTTTAGTATTTATTTCAGATACGTCAGGATATTGATGTCTAAGGACAAGATAGACATCTTGCTGAAGTTGTATTACATAACCAAGAAAGAAATGTAAGTAAATATTGATGCCTAATGGAAATAATGAGTTTAAAAAATTCCTAAAAAATTTCTATGGATTAAAACACGTAAAATTATGTCTAGTATTACTCATTTAAATTTTTTCGAAATCGGTGAAGTAGTTTTCTCAAAAATCACAAAAAAAAAAAAAAAAAAAAAAAAAAAAAAAAAAAAATAGGGGACCTGTAGCTTTTCCCACGTCTCCCCGCGTGCAAAACCGATAAACTCCATTAATGTATGTATATCAATAAAACATGAAAATACTGAATTTATTGACAGATCTCTAATTTAATTTACGAATTTTTAACATAGTCCAATGGACTGATCATGTCTGAAACGTTTCAGAGGAAAATATTACAATTTTTAAGAGTTATTAAATTGTTTGAGTACTTAAAAATGTTAAGTAACGACGTATCTAATAATTTAGCTATCATTATTGTAAATCTAATTGACAAACATTTCTATTATTTTAAAAAATTTCGCATCCATAAAAAAGAAATAATAATACAGGTATATTTAATTAAAGATATTATAAAACAACCTTGAAATTTTATATATATAAAAAATCAACATTTTAGATCATTTATAACAAAAGTTTACAGGAATTTTAATTGATTTTGGTACTGCTTCTTTCAAAATGAACTTTCTCAAAATACAATTTGCATTTAAATTTCTGACATACATATCTGTAGGTTTGTAATACAGTACAAATTTCTATTATTAACTCAAGTTTTGTTCTATAAACTAATCTTCATTTCGGCAACAGATTCAGTTTTTTTAATTATTATCAATTCAAAATGCATCAGTATTTTAAAAAATGAAAGACTGTTTGATTGTATTTCTAAACTCCTATACTAAATTATATATGTTTCCATCTAAATTTTAGTGAGGCTTAAAGAAACGTAACTTGCTACTGCATAGTGTTAAAGAAAGGGGGGGGGGGGGGGAGAAAAAGCGAAAAAAGGTGTGCAAATTTATTCTTCTTTTAGTTGCCGCAAATAGTCCTTAACGTAGAACGTGAACGACTTTGACCGGATATCGCTTAAAGAAGAATTATATTTTCACAATTATTTTTTGTACATTATTTATTTCAAAAAACAAAAACAAAAACAAAAAAATTCATTTTCAAATAAAATTGAGCATATATTAAAAAATATATTTTTTGTTCCGAAAAAAGTTTAATAATATTTTTAATGAAAAAAAAGGTTCTAATTTGACTAAAATTTGCCACTAAAATTTGAAATTCCACATTATCATGTAGTCTTTAAAGTGAAATAAATTAAATATTTGATCGTGTTTTCACAATAAATCCTGGTGTTTTCACATGTTTGACCTAACTAAAATTTTAAGTATCATTTCTTATTTATTTTGTGTTTATATTATAGTCCTCGACCGTGTAGAAGCAAGATATCAATCGGTCACCTACCCCCTTAATTATATATATATATATATATATATATATATATATATTTTAATGTATATTATATTAGTATATTAGAATAGTATATGTAGATGTTTTTAAATACAAAAATATTTTAGTAACAAAGCAATTAAAAAAGTAAAACAATAGGAAAAAGGAAAAATAAAACAATAATTGATATGAAAATATATTATGATATGTATTTTAGTTTCCTCTAATTGAAAAAACCTTAAAATTAATTAATAATAATAATAAATAATGTTAATGTTATTCAATAATGACATTGAGGTAATTTTGTTAACCTTACTTATGTTAGAATATATTTCAGTTAAGGAAATAAGGGAGCTTAGATAGCATTACGGTATTTTTAGATGAAAAAATATCAGCTGTTATCCAGTTTTTTTTCCAGTGCTGCCATCTATGAACCCCTATATCCTTAAAGGAATAAACCAGAGAAAAACATAAGTATTTATATCACAAAACACTTGATGGGACTTACATAAATAACTTTAGTTCGTCTCAAAACCCAACTGTAGCTCCGTAGCAGTGATCATGTGATTTATGCAACCCGCGCAACATTTTCATACAAATTTTTGCATGTTTCTGACGTCATGAACATGAATATTCACGCAAATTGCATACTTTTCAGTATTTTCACGTGGGGCTACATTGACATTCTGATAAAAATTGTCAACAATTTGGAAAATCCCATTTCGTGTTTATTGATTATAAAGTAATGTTTTATGTGGTCTATGGCTTTAAGCAACTTTTTTATTTAATTTAATTAAAATGATAAAATATCTTAGAGTATATAATACTAGTTATTACTGTACAAAAAGTTGAATTAAAGGTTATTTAGTTCTTCATTTTTTAATATAGAAGAATTGTTAATAAAATACCATTATTGTATACCATAAAATAACATATAAAGTAAAACAATATATTTTGGTTTAAACTTACTAGTTTATTCAATATTATAAAAAACAAAAACAGAATAACAATAATATTTGCTTCACCATCACCAAAAAAGAAAATTTAAAATGCTTTTGCAAATTCATACATCAATTTTAAATAAATTTCAATACACACTTTGAAGAGTGCAGGTTTACATAAAAATAAGCATTTTTTTAAAGGAGTTTGAAAAAATATGCTCTTCTTTCCAAATTCTGCTACAACTAAGTTAAAAAATAATTAAAAAGAATTATGCTAACAAGTAAGTATCTAAAAGCCTAATGTTTTGGAAATTTAAACTCTTTTCTTTAAATTCTCTATCATTATTTTATTTTAAAAAAAGTTCATGATAGTTAAAATAGATAAAATAATAAAGGTTTTTACTCTCTAAAGAAGTTCTAAAAATTATGTGCGCTTATCAGATTATGGTTTTGAATAATATATATTATACCGTTTGTAGATATTATAGGTTCAGTCTGAAAGAAATAAATACAAAAATTTAAATATTTTTAAAAACAACAAATAAAAAAAATTATGTATGGTAATATATATATATATATATATATATATATATATATATATATATATATATATATATATATATATATATATATATATATATATATATATATAATTCATGTTTATAAAAATAAGTGTCTTACCTAGGTGTAGCTCAGTAATTTATGCACTCATATTTGTGCATATACAATCCGTACACCGGCATTCTTTTGGATGAAGGATATTTACTGGATATTCAGTGCCGTCCTGACATTTCATGGTTATGTTTATTGAAACATTTGTAGCAACTTCACAACTTTGAAAATTTGTGAACGCCCAACCTAGAAAATATAAACTAACCTTAAATAACCACCTTAATCGTATTTATTAGATTTAACTTAGAAATTACAAAATATCAACAAGTTAGATGATCTCACCAAATTTTCTATACAACTTTACTGGGTTTTTCTTGCAATTTATATATATATATATATATATATATATATATATATATATATATATATATATATATATATATATATATATATATATATATATATATATATATATATATATAAAGAAATGAATTTTTATATTATAACTATAACCTATTTAGATATTAATTAACAGAATAATTTTTATGCAGATGATACTAATGCCTGACAATTTATTGTGTATATATGCACATGACATCTTAATTTTCGCGCTTGGATGCCATACTGGAGTTATAAATGTCATTGCTTAACATTGGACCAACTTTAATCTAGATCGTTACTTGAGATCTATCTATCTATCTATCTATCTATCTATCTATCTATCTATCTATCTATCTATCTATCTATCTATCTATCTATCTATCTATCTATCTATCTATCTATCTATCTATCTATCTATCTATCTATCTATCTATCTATCTATCTATCTATCTATCTATCTATCTATCTATCTATCTATCTATCTATCTATCTATCTATCTATCTATCTATCTATCTATCTATCTATCTATCTATCTATCTATCTATCTATCTATCTATCTATCTATCTATCTATCTATCTATCTATCTATCTATCTATCTATCTATCTATCTATCTATCTATCTATCTATCTATCTATCTATCTATCTATCTATCTATCTATCTATCTATCTATCTATCTATCTATCTATCTATCTATCTATCTATCTATCTATCTATCTATCTATCTATCTATCTATCTATCTATCTATCTATCTATCTATCTATCTATCTATCTATCTATCTATCTATCTATCTATCTATCTATCTATCTATCTATCTATCTATCTATCTATCTATCTATCTATCTATCTATCTATCTATCTATCTATCTATCTATCTATCTATCTATCTATCTATCTATCTATCTATCTATCTATCTATCTATCTATCTATCTATCTATCTATCTATCTATCTATCTATCTATCTATCTGACTATCTATCTATCTATCTATCTATCTATATAAAATTATTAATATGTATTTACCATTTTGTATGTTATGTCTAGAGCCACACAAACCATGGCACATTTTCAACTGTGGAAGTGGATACTTATTGAAACATCTTCCGTGCACTGGGTGTTCTTCAGAGATATTTCGTGGCATATAGGATAATGGGACATCAATAACCTGACATTGTGCACCTTTCAATTCACAAGTGTTATTACACTCACTTTCCAGAATACACTGGTTATTTTTGAATACCTGATAACATAGATTAAAAAAAAATATTAAAAGTAAAACATAAATCACCAACATGATACATAAAGAAGTATTATTAGAAAATATTGCATTCTAATTCTAAACCTCTCATGCAAACAGGCAAAAATCTTAATAATCAGTAAATTCAGAAAATTGCTCTGTCAGTGCTTAAAGAATCTACTTCTATTTAGCTACATTTACGCAAAGGTCTTATTTGCATTTGGCCTTAAAAACCTTGGCTACAATCACAGCGGCTAAAAGATTAACATATAATACTAATGCTGTTCGTAAACCCTGTTCTTTGCTCCTAAAATGACGATCAGCTATGGTTAATCAAATGGAATGCGCATATTTTGGTGCAAGAGAACAGGATTTACGAACAGCATTCCTAACTGCAAGTACGCTTTTTGTATGACAACATTTTTAGGCGCAACTAGTTTGAAAAAAGATTTAAATCGTCTTAAAAAATATTTTATCATATTAAAAGTTAATTAGTTTAAACTGCACTTACGTGTCCTTCAGGGCAATAACAACCCTCGGAAATTTCGAGACCGCAGAGATTTGGATTTCTACGATATCTTTCGTAGTTATCACAATCTTCAACACATCCTGAGCTACATGACCTGTATTCCGTGCCTGTAAAGAAATAATATTAATTTAAATCTAAAAAATTAATAATATAACATGTTACAGCTAATTATTTTTACAGATTTACTGTAGATTCTTATTAAGGAATCATTTATAATAGCAAATAATTTATGTAATTTAAAAGCTAGGTATTGAATAATAAATGTATAAAAATTAGTTGCATGAAACAATGCAAATTTTTGTAGTTCAAAAACATCAGCGACTGTTTTTGCAAGTAATTTCTAGATAATTGTAGCTCTAATAGAAATCAAATTTTAAATTTATAAAATAAGCAATTTATAAATTTGTAAGAAATAAAAAAAAATCTGACAACACTAAATATTCATTTTGCAACTGTTTTAGTGTGCTTTCCTGACTAAATTAGAATTTATTTTTTAGTAGATTTTTAATTAAATAGAAATATGAATTTTGAGTGACAAATATATATATATATATATATATATATATATATATATATATATATATATATATATATATATATACACACACATATATATATATATATATATATATATATATATATATATATATATATAAATATATAGTAAAGGTAAAAAATTATTTTGAGTATTATAATTGTAATTTAGAAAAATAGACCAAAAAAATAGAATATACACACCAACGGGACAGTCTAGCGGACACCTATCTTGTGATCTCCAGTTGATACACACACCCTGACTTCTGCACTGCTCGGCATAGGCCTCTGCAGCGCTACATCTAATAGCTTCTCTGTCAGCACTGTGACACATATCAAACTCACATGCTTGAACATAAGGTTGTGGTGGAACAACGCTGTGGCACTGTAATGTAACATTAAAAAAGGTTATTATTCATGACGTGGTTTAACTTAAAAAATAAAAACCAATAAGAGAAAATATGAAGCACATTTAAATTATTTTTAAAGGCATAGACAACATGAAAATATTATCATGTATATCACAAAACACAAGATGGGACTTACATAAATAACATTAATTGGTTTCAAAACCCAACTGTAGCTCCGTAGCAGTGATCTTATAATTTCGATTTATGCAACCTGCACAACTTTTACATACTAGTTTTTGCATATTTCTGACTCATAAACAGAAATATTCAAGCAAATTGCATTATTTACAGTTTCTTCACGCTCTCTTGTGGGGCCACATTTACATTCTGGTATAAAAATTATTATCAGTTTTGTAGATTCCATTTTGTGATTAATGATAATGATTAAAAAGCACGTGTTATTTCATGTTTTCTATGCCTTTAAGGTTAAAACATATTAAATATATAAATAATAAGTATTCTAAATTTTTTATGTTACGCAACAAAAGATAACAATAAGATAACAAGGTTTTACTTTTTTATAAAAAAAAGTAAGAAACTAACTGGTACGTGATATGTGATTGGGAATTTCGATTGTCAAGGATCTTACCAAGATAAAACATACAAAAATACAACAAAACATTATTTGTTATTCATAAATATTTTTAAAATGCTTTTACTTTTAAACTAATATGCAACTGAAACTTTAATACCTTTTCTGTATCAAAGCTTCAAATAAACCGGTTAACATATAATTGATTCATGAAATCACTGGCTTGCTGTGAAGTAGTTAAATTTACAGCCTTAAAAATTTATTACATAACTTATTTTAAATACTATTACTGAAAAAATTCTGAGAAAATTTAAAGTAAAGCCATAGACAACATAAAACAAGATGTGCTTTTTAATGAATAAACATGAATTGTGATCTTCAAAACTGATGACAATTTTTACGAAAATGTTAAAGTAGTCCCTCGAGAAAGCGTGAAAATACTGTAAAGTATGCAATTTGCATGAAAATTCATGTTTATGACGTCAGAAACATGCAAAAATTAGTATGAAAATGTTGTGCGGGTTGCATAAATGAAAATTTCTGATCACTGCTACGGAGCTACAGTTGGGTTTTGAGACAAACTGAAGTTATTTATGTAAATCCCATCAAGTAATTTGTGATATAAATGCTTAATAACATAATAACATAATATGTTTTTCTATGGTCTATTGCTTAAGGTAATCTACCGGGGAAAAAAATAAATAAGTTGCACTTTTAGTATTACAATGCAGTCTACGTATAGTTGATCAAATGTATATTTTACGTGCTAAAAATATATACTTATATAGTTATATACAGCCCTCCACACAAAATATTATCTTTCGCTTAAAATTTAATAAAAATTTCGACATCTTAACACTTAATGAATCAATTAAAGTTTGAATTTTCAATAAACGAAAGAAGTTTTTGTGGTTAAAATAAATATAGCTGCTGGGTAAAAATACGTCGTGTACTCTTGAAAGTAAAGTATTATTCACATGACGCGTAAATTTGACGCGCGTCAACGTACGTCGACGCGCGTAACAAAGTTGAAACAATGTTAACAAATGGAGCCGTTCACATGGTTTTTGAAAATCACATGTGAACGGCTCCATTTGTTTACATTGTTCCAGCTTTGTTACGCGCGTCGACGCACGTTGACGAGAGTCAAATTTACGCGCTTTTCATGCTTTACGTCTACGGAATAAAGCCTTCTGTTTTCACAATTATTAAAACAATATAATATATATAAATTTTGCCTATTACATTATTTTTATAATTATAATTTTCAAAAAAATGTTTTTTATTTTTAAATATATACATTTTAAAATTATGTTCACTAGTAATAATAATCTGTATATTCATATAATATAAATCTATTAATACATTTTAATATCCTTTTATTTGTTATATAAGTAATAAAAAATATCTACATTGAAAAGAAAAAAATTGTCTATATCAAAGCGTCAGGATATGAAACTATTCCATATATGTAAGAATATGCCTGCAATAAACAATTATATTATACACAATTTTTTTTTTAATATAATTTAAGCTTAACAAATATGATAACAAAAAATATTGCTTTGATAACATCACCTGTCCGAAAATATTTGGATCCAAAATCCAGAGACAAGGATTTCTTTCTTGCGGTAAAGGATATCCACTCTCACATGTCAAATCTGAAGCTCCAACATTGCATGCATCTTCAGTATTTAAGCCTGAGATACAACAAAAATATAATAATAAAGAAATAATAATATCACAAACATTAATGACTTGCCTAACTTTAAAATTTAATTGTTATTTTATTGCATAAATGTTATAAGACTGTATTACTGGTAAAGTTTATCTATAAATAATACTTTCTATTACAATAAGTATATACAATTGTATAAAAAAATATTTGAATAAAAAAAATGAACCTAACTGCTTTAAAAATTGGAGTAAAATTTCGACATTTTTATGCATTTTAAAAGATAGGAAAAATTATTGAAAAAAAAATAAAAAAATTAAATAATTTAATTTATTTTTAATTTAAAAAAATGATACTACTTCTACAAGGGATACAAATTTAATTAATTAAATAATAGGTGAGAAATATTCCAGTATAATCTTCATTTCATAACATAACATATTTATTTTTTTAACATTCTTTCCCAGAAATTGTTTTATTCTAATTTTTTTGTAAATAATAAAAGAAAGATTTTGTGTATAAGATTATATATATATATATATATATATATATATAATTTTTTTTATAAAACTGTAACTCAATATAAAAAACAGTTTAAGAAAAGTAAAATGAACTTTCAATTAAAATAAAATAAACCTATAACTTCTTTATAAACCTACATATTTTATGATAAGCTATACTCATAAACTTTTAAAAATTGATTGATATTTTCCAATAGCTTTTGTAACTAACCGTAATACTTACCAGGTACTACAGATACATTTGCTACAAGCCAACTGAGTCCAAATTCATTAATGGTTTGTGAATTATTTCCTCCCATTAATATAAAATCATCAGTTCGAATGCCATTGCAATTACCTGAAAAATATATATGTACATAAAAAACATACAAATATGATTTCTGTATTTTCGTTTACAATACTTATTGGTTACTTAAACAATAAAATATTGTTTAATTATATTTTTATTTTCTTAAACTAGAAAACAGCAAAAAATTGAATGACAATTACAAACTGAAACCATTTTTAATCTTTTTACAGATACTGTTCATGGGTATAAAATAATATTTGATATTCAATAGGTTCATAAAATACTATTTGTTAAAAGCAACACATGTAAAAATCATAGTTTTATTATACAGTATTAAGCTTTTTTATATATGGATATTTCTTCGCCCCATAATATAAATGTGAAATAAACCACTAGGTTTTGATGCCATTTTAGACCTTTTGTACATGTAGCATAAGGTCTAAAATTGCATCAAAACCTAGTGGTTTATTTCACATTTATATTCTGGGGCGACGAAAATTTATCTACATACATATATAAATATAATACAACGTTAGTAATTTTCAAATGCAAAATTTATAAAAAATTTGCATGAAAAATCGATTTAGCTTCCACACAATAATTAAATACAATGTTGTAAATATTTTAAAAGTGCATTTTTTAAAGTTTGTTTTATTTAAAATTAAATACTTAAAAAAGTTATCGTTAAAAATAATGTAGATTAAATCTTTGTAAATTTTGTTTATATTCAGTATCTAATAAACTATTTTGTACAATTTAGTTTTGATTTTTATAAAATAGGCTAATAATTTTATATTCACACTAAAAAACTAGCGTTGAAAAACTTGTAAACAGTTTTGAAATGCTTTAAAGGAATAGACCAGAGAAAAACATAAGCATTTATATCACAAAACACTTGATGGGATTTACATAAATAACATTAGTATGTCTCAAAATCCAACAGTAGCCTCGTAGCAGTAATCAGAAAATTCGATTTATGCAACCCGCATAACATTTTCATACTAATTTTTGCATGTTTCTGACGTCATAAACATGAATTTTCACGCAAATTGCATACTTTACAGTATTTTTACGCTATCTCGTGGGGCTACATTAACATTCTGGTAAAAATATTCATCAGTTTTGAAGATACCATTTCGTGTTTATTCATTAAAAAGCACATGTTGTTTTATGTGGTCTATGGCTTTAAGTATTGTGTTAACAACGGTTATGACGTCACTAAACGTTGATATTTCAACAATAAAAACGTTAGTGACGTCACAAGCGTTGTGATTAAATAGAAAAACCATAGATTTGTAACGGCCAAGTTTAACGTTTATTCCATTGTGATTCTAACGCTTGTGACGTTATTTACGCTTTTATAACGTTAGATTGTCAACGTTTAGTGACGTCATAACCGTTGATTCTACAATACTTAAAGCATTGCAAAACTGTGTACAAGCTTTTCAACGCTTTTTTTTAGAGTGTTTTGAAATATTTTTAGCTCAAAATGTAAATAAATGAATACAAATTGTTCCAAACGTTTCATATCTATGTACTAACCACATAGTCCTTCAGTATTATTGGCGTATGGATATGAAGGAACACGCAAAGAAAATCTATTTCGTTGTAGTTGTACCTCTAATTCAAGTTCAGGTATATAAATAGTGACTTTTTGATGATTCCAATAACTTTGAATTAAAAGCCATTGTGTTTGAACTGGAAACTCGCTTAACAGTTGCCCATCCAACTCAGTCCTTATCTGTAAAAAAAGTTAATATTGTTAAATTTAATTTAAAAGTTATACTTAAATAATAATCAGATATACAAAATAATTTATTTTATTATTATTATTATTATTAGTATTGCTTTATATCTTATTTTTCTGTGATTACAGTCAACTGGGGTGACTTTGAACACCCAATTATCTCTGTCTTGGGGCCTCATTTTAGAAATTTGAAAAATCTTGCTATTGTTCAAATTTGTTTTTGATCTTAATGAAATGTTTCAAAAATTTGAAACGATTGTCCCAATTAGAGATAAATGGGTGTTCAAAGTCACCCCAGTTGACTTTACTTAATTATTTAATTTTTAATTTAAGATACTTAATTGATATTTTATTTGATAAAATATTCTTTTAGTAAGGAGATATTTTTAATTAACCTAAAATATGAGAAATAAATATATAATTTTTATTACCCTCCAGTTATTTTCATCTGAGTATGCATGAACAATGTGGTTGTTGAAAAAAACTGCAATACCAACTGGACACGTCGTACCTCGACCACACGAGGCACTTGCCTTGTTTGTTACCCAAACCTTGGAAACAGAAATGGGAATTAAAACATGCATTTGGTCTCATATTGTTACTTCAAATTTCTAAATATGCCACCTCTTATTATCTAGAACTAAAAATATCGCAAACAATCTAGGAAATAATTGAAGTAACGAAGTAAGTGTAAAAACTACTTTTGTAAAAGTTTAAAAAAATTTAGTTTGTAGTTATGTTTATATAAGAATTGTCTCTAAAGTATATTTCGATGTTGTTGCAACAAAATGTTTACCTCATTTTTTTTTTATGGTAAGCAAAATGTCTATTTCGTTTTTTATCATGCAAAGTAAAATGTCTATCTGGTTTTTTGTCATGCGTAGCAATATGTCTATCTCGTTTCTGGACGTTATGTAGATGGCACTCGAGATATATATTTTGTAGAGACCCTTAACAGAGAAGCGACAACCTCATGTTTTAGGCACACCTGCAATACATTGTTTTGAAAGGCCCGCTAAAAGTACCCAAACTTTCTAGCGTTTTGATTGGCTACCCAAATAATCTTTCAAATCTGATTGGTTTAGTCGCCACAGGTCTCCCTGTAATGTTTGCTAGCCTGATGTATTGCGGGTCTGCCTAAAACATGAGGTTGTCGCTTCTCTGTTAAGGCTCTCTGATATTTTGCTTTATGTGACAAAATTCGAGATAGACATTTTGCTTCACGTGATAAAATACGAGATAAACATTTTGTTTGCAAAAATAACGATTTGAAAGAAAGAGGCAAATTATATTATTATTATATAACAATTTATACAAAGAGTTTATTTTAATCATATATTTTGATTAGTAATTCAAGTATTTACCTGGAAAAGATGATCTAAGCTACCAGGTAACAGTTTATCTCTGGATGCTATGTAAGTACAGTTGCCTTGAAACGCAAAATATGATTGATCAAAGTTGTAGAAATGAGGATCACCCCAGCCAGTACAAGAGCCTGTAAAAAAATAAGGGTTAGGATTTCTAACTATTTTTTTTTATCAAAAATTGAAGTGCTTTATAGCATATAAACAAACTGAAAAATAAAATTGAATCTGATAGCTTGTTTTGTTCTTCACTTAAAATTATATATTTTATCATTACATTAACTACAAAATAGGAGCCACGATGTTATAAAGCAGAATTAAGTACTTAGCTTTGACATATGAAAAAAAATTTCTTCTTGTTTGTTATTCTTAAATTAAGTTAAGATGTGTTTTTTTTTACGTAAAATATGAAACAAATATGAATTAAACTCATAAATTTAAGCTCTAAATTTTAAGAAAATGATAATAATGTTCTTTAACAATTTTTCTATTAAGACGACATAAAAATGATATTCTTATTGTTGTAAAATTTGTTTGCAACCAATATTCTTCAAAAAAAAAAGTTAAATAATGATAGTTTGTAATTTAATGCCTATTTTTACACAGGAATTCCCAGTCGAGCCGAATTCCTTTTCAATGTCCGTTTACTGCTTATAAAACACGGTGTAACACAAAAGTTAAATAGTTAAAAAAAATTGTTAAATTAAGAATTGAAACTTCAAGCAAAGATAATTAATATATATATATATATATATATATATATATATATATATATATATATATATATATATATATATATATATATATATATATATATATATATATATATATATATATATATATCGACGTGGCTGCGGCCAAAGGGCGAATCTGCATTTGGCCAGTTTGCAGCAAAAGGCGAATTTGCTTTTGGCCAGTTTGCAGCAAAGGGCGAATCTGCATTTTGTATAGTTTTACAGGAGACAAAAAAAAGTGTTTTAAAAATCAGAGTAAAGAGAGAGAATATTTTTAATGAGTTAGTTTTGTCGATATATTTTATTTGATAAATTTTGTAATATTTATTTTAATGGTTATATCGTTTAAACTACAAATTTCTCGGAAATAGTAAAATTGTAAGGCTCTGCGCATGCGCGTTCCTAAATCGTTTATTCATGCCAGGTTATACCTGGCATGACTTTTATTATTTCTGTTTTTAATTTTTATTATTTAAATTAGTTTCTTGATGTTTTACGGGACGAGAAAATAAAATCTTTTTACTATAAAGTATAGGTTTTATAAGAATGTTACAAAAAAAGCAGATTTTGTAAGTTTTGAAGTTTAGGAGAACCGAACAGCTGTTTTTGAAAAAAGAATAGCCAACAAAAACAGCAAAAAAATACCAAAAACAATTTTATTTTATTTAAATAAAATGGCAAATTGTTCTAACATTTTTAATATATAGTTACATTTTTCTATATTTTCATTGAAAAATGAAAGAAATTACAATATAATAGCAAAATGTACGATAAATTAAAATTCTAAATTTAGTTGCCATACTAAGAGGTTGGCAGCCCTGCCGATGCAGATTCGCCTTTTGCCCCGCTCCGTTGGCCAACACGTTTTTCCATTAAATTGCTCACAATTATAATTAAAATAAATAAAAGTAATTATCAGAAAGCTTTAAAATTTTCAGAGAACATATAAAACTTTAGCCTTTATCGAAAAGTACAATAAAACCATTTTGGCCAAATTTGCAGATTCGCCCTTTGTGCGAGTGGCCAAATTTGCAGATTCGCCTTTTGTGGGGCGACCTTGAAATGCAGATTCGCCCTTTGGCCGCAGCCACGTCGATATATATATTTATATATTAAGTAGCTAATATTTCATTTCAATAAATAAAGTAAACAAACAAAAAAAAAACAGATTCATTATATTCGTTATTTTCTCGTAACTGGTTTCAAATAATAATTTTAATATACTATACTAATAACAAGTATAATAAGGGGAAAATTAACCTTAGACGTTCCGTAAAATATAATTTTTAATAGCAAGAAGCTGTTGGAATTTTTTTTAGATTTTCATGGGGCAATGTAATTAATAAATATTATGCTTCCTTCATCAAAAATTATAGATATAAATATTTTAAAGTAAACATACAGTCCTTGCACTCCGAAGATCTGACACATCTATTTCCTTTGCTGATCAAGCCATCAGGACAGAAGCAGCCTTCACGTTGTTCAATATCACACATCGAGCTGTTTTCTTTGTATAGTTTATAATTGGTACAAGTGACCTCGCATCCAGTACCACATGCTCGGTACTCTTTACCTAAAAATCAAGAAATTTGTAGTTGCAGATTTGTTTTACAATAATATATTAAATAACCCAACAAATAGAAGAATAATTTTCTAAATATTGTGATTGTAATTATTTATTACACAATCTTTTATGGGCTATACAGAAGAGAAGCTAATACCTAATACCCATGAGGTTACCGGAAAAGACTCATGGGAATCCATACACATTTTGTGTCCAGTCAACCTTGATTGCAAATTGTTCTTATGTTATCTAGGGCTTACCTATAGTCTACAACAAGTTTGGTTAGGTGATGATAAATGAACAAATAGGAAATACAAATAAAAATAGTAGTAGGAATATAGTAGGAATGAATATTATCCCAAATTCAAAAGGATTGATTTAAAAACAGCTTTCTAAAAGGTATGAAACAGTTTTTGAAAAATTACTGGTCCACGCTTTCATGAGCCGTGGGACGTGGTGGTCACATGCACATGAATGTAATCTAGTCGCGGCCTGCCTTAGCGGCAATTTGACCAGTCGAGGCTCCTCATCGAGATGTAAACTGTTCCGTCGTTCTGGGCTGAACGGCAAAATCGATTATGAAGAAGTACGAGCCGAAGACGTCCACATAAATGACGTCCACATGAATGACGTCCACATGAATGACGTCCACATGAATGACGTCCACATGAATGACGTCCACATGAATGACGTCCACATGAATGACGTCCACATGAATGACGTCCACATGGTATAAAACAGTTGATAGACAAGTTACCTGCTGGACATGTGAAGGGACATAAATCATCACTTCTCCAGTTTATGCATAGTCCTTGTGATTGACATGCTTGTGCATAGGCTTGCACTGCAGCACAAAGCGAAGCATTTCTATCTTCATTGTGACATAAGTCAAACTGACATGCTTCTACGTAGGTAGATGGATCCACTAGTAAATGACACTATCAACAAAATGTTCAGATAAAGTAAAATAGAACATATTATGTAAATATTTGCTTATTAAGTGTACTCAGAATTACAATATTCAAATTATAATTAAAATGGTTTCTTTGAGATAAAACAAAAAAATATATTTATGTTAAAATTAATTAATTATCAATTATTAATTAATTAATTAATTGATGTCTTTAAAAATACAATTTATAACCTAGTGTTGAACAATAATATTGAGGACTCCAATTAAGTTAAAAAGATTATATTTATACAGTATATCATTAAGTAAATAAACTAATAATTTGTTTAATAAATTAATTAATCAGGGACGCA
Organism: Ecdyonurus torrentis; assembly: GCA_949318235.1. Lineage (NCBI taxonomy): Eukaryota > Metazoa > Arthropoda > Insecta > Ephemeroptera > Heptageniidae > Ecdyonurus > Ecdyonurus torrentis. Next base: position 23,647,088 of record OX439133.1, on the reverse strand, counting down.
AAATGTGGTACTACTAAATTTAGTGCAGCAAAATAAAAAGGGCAATTGAAAAATTGATGTAAACTTTACATTTAGTGTCATATTTTTATGAAGTAAAAAATTGTAACTGCATGTCACCTTAATACTCACAAGTCAGAAACATTGACATAAAGTATTTTATTTACCTGTCCAAATTTATCCTTATCTAAAATTTGAAGGCATGGATCTTGGTTTGCACTCACGGGGTAACCAGGTAGGCACGGCAAAGGTTCAATTATATTACGGCAATGAGGATCGTTTCTCATGCCTAAAAAACAATGAAATACTAATTTAAGACACACATAATGATGTACTAAACAATAATATATTTGAAATGTTAAAAGTGTTTTAAAACTATGTTTTTACAGCAAACGTACATACACTCATGATATAAATAAAAATATGATTACAATATAATCTAATTTGTATTAGATTAAAAATAAAATAATACATAAAAGTTAAATAAATTACCGAGTGATCAAACAGAAAATGGCCAAATGACTTCCATAAAACTAATATTTTATGATAAAATCTATTTCTTTAAGAAAAAAAAAATAATGTTTAAAAAATGGTGCATTACTTTGGTTACAAATACTAACTTATTTAAGATAATTACTTTTAAATTAATATGAGAAGCTAAAATATTGCATTTTAGCAAGTTATTAACAATAGTTACTTTAATGTAAAATAGCTTAAAACAACTTGAAGCAACTTAAAATACATTTTTTTATTAACTTGCTAAAATATGCAATATTTTAGCTACTCATAATAACTTAAAAAATATTATCTTCAATAAATGAGTATTCGTAACTAAATTAATGCACCATTTATTTGAGTGTGTATAAAATATGTTACAAATATAAATTCATAATAACAATAAAATTGAGTTTCTAGCTAAAAACATCAAGAGTGCTATAAATAAACAAACATAGACATTTAGAAAATTTCCCCTAATTTCACTAGAATTAAAAATTTGTTTATATAATTATAACAATACGTACCTCTTGGTAGCTCTGTTTCTGATTCAGCAAGCCAACTCAGTCCGAACTCGTTAATATTAGTAGTTAATATTCCACTTCTCATTAACAAATCATCATTTTGCCGTTTGTTACAATTGCCTGTAAATAAATAAAAGTAATTATCAGTGTAAATAGCCAAATTAACAACAATTACAATAATGTTAAAAACAATTAATAACAAAATAACAACAGACAAGTAATAAAACAGTACAGCTATCTTACAGCTTTATATAATTTAAAACTAATACGTCATCAGTATAAATTTTTCGCTCTCCTCCCAATTTAAGCAATTCAATTACGTTTTCTAAAAATACTATATATAAATTATTATAACGTTATAAGTTATAAGTATAAATTAATTAAATAATTGAAACGTACTTTATAGTAAAACATTTTTATTAGCACTAATCTCTGCATTGCATTGTAAAGATAATAAATCGCATTTCTTAAAATTAATAATGTTTAATATGTCAGTAATAAAATTGAATATAACTGCTCCAATTTGTAACTTTGTTTATTTTATTTATATTTTGACACATACATCACATACACACATACATATATATATACAATATAAATTATATATATATATATATATATATATATATATATATATATATATATATATATATATATATATGTATTGATCTTTTCGCGTCAAGATGAAGACTTCAACACTTTACAATGTCGCAGCTACCTGAAGCTTCTGCTATATAAAACAGGTAGGTGAAGCTCCAAGTAGCCGCAAATTTGTTAAATGTAGATCGTTCATTCTGCGGAAATTTGTAAAGCGTAGAAAATTCATCTTGACGGGAAAAGATTGATATAGTATTATCAATAAATATTGATTGATTACTTAATCGTACATCTTGGCGACTTCCACCCATCATGCAAAAGTACAAATATTTTGCTAAAAAAAATATTTACCACAAAGTCCTGTTAAGTTCTGTGCTGTATAATGTTGTGAAGATATTCTTATAACAAAACTCCAACTAAGGTAATAGTAAGAGACTTCAAGTTGTGCCTCAGGAATGTAAATGGTCACGTGGTTTTCTTGAACAGATTGTAGGTGCAACCAGTTTCCTTGATATGGAAAATTACTCACTTCAGAGTTGTTTATACGGGTCACCAATTTCTAGGGATAAAAATTACATCAATTTAAACTGTTTAAATCATAACAAAATTACACAATAAAAGTAAAAATATGATTGCTTAGTAATAAATAGCTTGGAACCCTACCATCATAAAAAAAAATATATTAATTCTTTGATTAAGCATTTAAACTTATCTACGCTGAAAAATAATTTGACTGGCAATGGATGGCTAGATATTTATTATGTTTCAAAACAAAAGTAAGTAATTTGTCCTATGCTTTAAATTGAAAGAAATAACCAAAAAAAATTACTACCAACCACCACTGTCAGTTATAAATTAACTTGTCAGAAGAAAATTACTTCTAGTCTAGTTAAAAAGTTTCACTACATGTGTGTTTATAAATATATTTTTTTATAGGAATACTATATAAATACATAATAACCTAATTTTTTAACCAAACTTGCAATAATTTCTTTTTAAAAGTCTTGCCTAAAATTATTTTATATATTTTTTTTTCTGTATGGCTTCCCAAAAATTATGTTTCTTACAAAATAATTTCAAGCATATGAATTTACAGCTCTTGCTTAAGGGTTTGTTTAAATGAATTTTGTGAGCCTATCTAAAACATTTGCTTGTCACTTCACCTTTGAGGTTCTCTTCTACAATATTTTTTTTTTAATTAAAACATTAATCTGTTAATGAACAAATATCTTACTTTTCCAGCTGCGCTGTTCCTGTTTACTTGAATAACATATTGTTGAGTGACGTCATTTTGTACCAAGTTATATGTTACAGTCACAGCCGAGGTGCAAGCTACAGTCCCAGAACCACATGGCACGTTAGTCACCAAGACCTAAAATTAATTGTTGAGAGAAAAACATTACAATTTTTAACAATAAAATAAAAACAATGGAGAAAAGTTAAAATGTATTATTTAATGTTTTGAGCATATGTTTAATACATAAATGGAAAAATATTTGTACAATTTTATATTATTTTGTTTTTTCCATTTTTGTTATTTTGATATCTACAGTATATACCATAACCTACATAAAAATATTTAGTAGTTATATATTTTTGGAATTAAATATATTTGGTTTCTTGACGTTTAATATTATTGCAATTAAAATCACAAAATTAAATTAAAACACCGCAATTATTTAGGTTAAGTTAAAAACTGAGAGGAAAAAACTTTGCGTCAAAGAAACCTTATCATGTTATAAAATCTTAATCTTTTATTATGACGTTGAATAACATTAAAAGTTGTATAAATGAAATTGTACAGTATTTAAGATAATTTGATCCTCCAAGACGGCAAATAAAGCAATTGAACACAAGAAAACAAGTATTTATATAAAAAAAAATTGGGATATTTAACTTTAGCTTGTCTCAAAACTTAGCTGTAGCTCCGTGTTAGTAATAAAACTATTTCGATTTATGCAACCCGCACAACATTTTTTTTACCAATTGTTGCAGGTTTCTGACGTCAGAAACATGAAATGTCTCGCTAATTGCATACTTTACAGTATTTGCAAGCTCTATGGTGGAATGACATTAGCTTTCTAGTAAAATTTGTCATAAGTTTTGAAGATCCCATTTCATGTTTATTCAATAAAAAGCACATGCTCTTTTATGTGGTCAATGGCTTTAACGTTAAACATGCACCGTCTTAAGAAATGACCATTTGCAATTTTTTTCTTAAACAAATTTGCATTCTTATGCATTGATATTGAATTAACAACAAATATTTCTTACTCTAAATTCTCCTCCACTTTTATTGGACACTCCCGTTGAAGCGACATAAGTACATTGTCCCTGGAAATCATATGCAAAACCATCAAACGTTGTATAGTGGGGGTCAGTCCATCCACTGCAAACACCTGTCAAAATATTTCATATTCAAATATTATATATTTCTTTATTCAGCAATTTACACTACAATTTGAAAGTACACACTAAAAAAAAAAACGTTGAAAAGCTAGTACACAGTTTTGCAATGCTTTAAGTATTATAGAATCAACGGTTATGACGTCACTAAACATTGACAATCTAACGATGAAAGCGTAAATGACGTTACAAGCGTTAGAATCACAATGGAATAAACGTTAAACTTGACCGTTACATCTCTACGATTTTTCTATTCAATTCTAACGCTTGTGACGTCACTAGCGTTTTTATTGTTGAAATATCCCGTTTAGTGACGTCATAACCGTTGATTCTACAATACTTAAAGCATTGCAAAACTATATACAAGCTTTTCAACGTTTTTGTTTTAGTGTGTAATTCATCTGTCTGAATCTGAACGAATATAAACGCTAAACAAAGACTATACTTTAAAAACTTACAATCTCTGCACTGCTCAGGAAGCACACAAGTATCTCCTTTACGAACAAGACCTTCTCTACAGAAACAACCTTCATGACAGGATTTTTCCTCAATAGGACATGCGTTTGGATCGTGCATGTTATTACAGCTTGGTTCACATAATCTCTGGTTGCAGTCCTTGTATTCCATACCATCAGGACATGTTATCTCTAGAAAATAAATAAGAAAGTCAATCAAAAAATAGAACATAAATAGCAGGGGTTCGGACCCGTCACAAAAATTATCGGGTCCGCGGACCCGGGTCCGGGACCTGAAAAAAAATTGTCGGGTCCGCGGAGCCGGGTCCGGACCCTTTAAATTTTTTTTGGGGTCCGCGGAGCCGGGTCCGGACCCGTCAATTTTTTTTTCGGGTCCGGGACCCGGCTCCGGACCCGATCAAAATCTTCATATGGGTCCGGGTCCGGGTCCGGGTCCGAGGTTATTATATAAATTTGTAAAATTAACTTTAAAATTAATTTGAGATTGTGAATCTAAAAAAGAATGCACATTTTTTTTTTAGATAGAATAACAAATAAATATTTTTTCAGTATAATATGCTTTATTGATTTTTTGTTTCCACTTAAAGCCCTTGTCAACTTACTTTTTTATCATTTAGAATACTAGACTGATAATTACCATACCTTATTATACATGAATTAGACACCATCACGTTGATTTTGTATTTATTTTCATTTATTTTACTTTTTGCGGTTATATCACGTATCTGACGTCACAATGTACCGATGGGGCCGTGATAGGGGTAAAGAACTTAAGGGAGGGGCTTAAATTTATCACGTGACCAGAGCGGTGACTGTGATTGGCGGTGGTACAGTGTGACGTCAGATACGTGATAGAACCGCAAAAAGTAAAAAAAAAAAAATAATAAATAAATACAAAATCAACGTGATGGTGTCTAATTCATGGATAATAAGGTATGGTAATAATCAGTCTAGTATTCTAAATGATAAAAAAGTAAGTTGACAAGGGCTTTAACAAAGTGTTATTTATTTCTGGTTAAAAACAGCTTGTCAGTCATATTCTATGCACACAAATCTATAATAGCTAATATCACAAGCTTTTAGTCAGACATAATATTTAAAACAATAGTAATAAAAATATATTAATAGTCAAAATCACAATTTTTATTTACAACACAAGTCATTTTTTTTATTTAATGTGTTTGTTCTGATCAACATTATGCCATTTATTTTTTCATTAGTCATTTTTTTTCAAAGTCGGGTCCGGGTTTTCGGACCCTTTTTTTTAAAAGTTCGGGTCCGCGGAGCCGGGTCCGGACCCGTCAATTTTTTTTTCGGGTCCGCGGAGCCGGGTCCGGACCCGTCAATTTTTTTCTCGGGTCCGCGGAGCCGGGTCCGGACCCGTAAATTTTTTTTTCGGGTCCGCGGACCCGGGTCCGAAAGACCCGTCCAAAATATAGGGTTTTGGCCGGACCCGGGTCCGGGTCCGGATCCGGGTCCGAACCCCTGATAAATAGTATGAGTTTTTCAAACAATTTTTATAAATTTGCTAAGTATACTACTAACAATAAGTGGATAGTAAGATTTATTAGTTTGAGAAGTTCAAGCCTCTTTTCTTTTTGTGAACAATTAGCTAAACGATTAAAGCTTAAAATTCAAATGAACTTAAACATCAATTTTGAGCTTTAAAACATTATTCATTACATTATTTTAATTTTAAAATAATTCTTTTTGTCATTATAAGCTTAAAATACACCATTTAAAATAAAATATTACTTTTAATAAATTTTATACAATAATAACAAAGTGTGAATACTAGCAAAAAGAAAAAATTATAATTTTTTTTCTAAAAATAACGATGAAAAATTATTATTTTCTGTTTTGTGATTTTTCCTCCAAAGCATGATGTACAAGTTTCAAATAACCTGTATCTTTTGTATTACTACTTGAATAACTTCATTCACCTCTGATTTTTGTTTTATATACTGCTTTGCATATACGCCGGGTATGGAATATTTTCTTTATTTATACTTTTCATTAAAGATAGATGTCAAAATGAGTGACAAAAACAAATTATAAGACGAATACAAGTACTTAAAAATAAGAGTAATATAGAAATGGCAAGAAAGAAAATGTAAATATTCAAATTTTTCTATGGTTTGAATTACCAATAATTTGAATATTACTCAGAATTCTCTACGAAAAATGTAAAAATTAAACATATTTATGAAGAGCACAGCAAGTTGCTAAGGTTGCATGCCTAAAATTGAATAGCAAGTTTCAGCAAGCTGAAGAACAAGGAAAACACAGTGTGTTTTCTTTTTCTACATACCATGAGAGATTCTACAAGAAGTTAAACCCTATGTATGAATATACATTTAAAAAGAAAAAAAATACTAAAAATAGTAGATAAACTTTATAGTAAAATAATAAGGTCCATTTATTAACTAATAGAAATAAAAATGTCCCTTCTTAACACTTTGCCGATCGTGTCATAATTTGTTTACGTGTAAATCCCAATTTTCTTCTAATTTTTAGACGATCTGATAGTGGAAAGGAGTCTACTTTATAGTTTTTTTTTTTTTTTTTTTTTTTTTTTTTTTTTTTTTTTTTTGTGAATTTGTAGCATTTGTCTGAATCCAAATGACGATCGAATTTTGCTTTTAAACAAATTTTTTTTTGTATATACTTATATTAATCAGATAGGCATTTTTGCAGGTAACAATCTAACTAGGTAACTAAACTTATCTACTAATTTTGATCTTTCTAATAGTTTAATTAAAAAATATCAGGTAACTTCTTATAAACTTCAGACTTCCTAATTGTATATGAATTATGAACATAAATCTTTATATATATCTTTTTAAAACACTTTGCTGTTTTTTTATAATAATAAAATATAAGGGCTTGATGTGTTCAGTTATTGTTAGGATAAATAGAATCCTAGATTTTCATCGCAATGTAAATGTAATATATTAACATACTTTAATTTTAAAAAAATTAATATTTACCGCATTGTGATGAATTCCTCCAAGCCGATAAATCTAATAGAGGAGCTTCACTTTGACAATGCTGCATGAACTTTTGCATCACTTCACATCTGCAATCTAACCCTTGACCTTGAGAAGCACAGTAACAATAATCCTTCATACATTTATTGAGACAAAAGTCTACGTCAACTACATCCAAACATCTGTCCAGTGGCGTAGTTGATGTAATGTTTGAACATATTTCAAATGCTTCATTTCTTATTGTTTCCGAACAGCTTAAGTCAGGACAATACTGGCTGGTCTTTTCAACAAGCCAGCTTGATGCAAATTCATGTATCATGGATGTTTCATTGCCAGAGGAGGTTGTCAAGTCATCATTAGGGTTTTTGTTGTATTTTCCACAAAGCCCATTTATTTTGTGTATTAGCTCTTCAGGAACCTGTATAATCAATTGATTAAATATACAAATATCCGTGATATTTTTTACATATTACGTATTTATTTTTGTCCGTGTAGTATTGGTTAGAGTAGACGTTCGTAATAAATAATTTAAAACTAATAATTAAGTATTAAATTTATATATTTCCACTTACCCCTATTTTAGTGTTTCCAAATTTATCAAATCGAACCCAAAATCCATAGAGTAAAGATTTAAAGTATACACTGCGGCCACTATAGTATACTGAAAACTCTTGCTGTAGTGATCCAACGATGTGTGCCTAGAATTGTTGAAAAAGTTATTTTACTATATAACATTTAACGTGAAATCCATTTTTTTTTTTATTATTGACCTAACTTAAGGCATAAGTATATCATAAGTCATTTTCAATTGGCATAAACACAATACGTCCATTCAAATTTCTTACAATTTAATTCTAAATTTTGGTTGTTTTCACGTTTTGTTAACGAGAAAATAATTTTATATATTTTTTTTTACTGGGAGCAATCATATCATATTTTTTGTCTTTTTTTAGTATAATAGGGCCTTTTTTTAATTACTTATTTTCATATAATAATAATATCACTGGCTCTATAAATTCAAGGGTAGCGCAAATTATTTTTTTAAATTGTTAATTAACTTAACTAACGCGAGAAATTTTACTGACTTTTTTTTGTTTGCAATATTCTTTGCAATTATGAAGTTTTGAACCAAATTAGAAAAATTGATCTTTGAATTAAAAAAAAAAAAATAAATAAATTATTATTTATATTATATAAAAAAAAATTCTTAAATTTCAGGAAACTTTGACACGACGCTCACGTCAGAAAGCGATAGAAAACTTAAACAGGAAAGTGACATCCCCATGTTTTAGGCAGACCAGCATACACAAAACTGTAAACCTAAATCACTTTATTTCGTGGCACCAATAATAATAGTAGCTCAGAACAGGCCATTCGGAGGCACCAATCACAGAGCGCGACAGAGCAAAGGTGCCAAAGGTGTGCTTACGAGCGCTCTGATTATTGCCTCAGAATAGAGAACTTTAACATAGAAGCGACATCCCCATGCTTTATTCAAACTGCAACACTCAACAGTTTTGACTTAGTAACGTTGCTTTTTGAAGCACCAATCAGAGGCTAGAAGAGGCAGATTCAAGGCACGAATCAGAGATCGCGCTGTAGTAATTTCGTTTGCAGCGTTGCCAAGTTTAACGAAATGAGTGTTGCGGGTCTGCCTAAAACATGGGGATGTCACTTCTCTGTTAAAGTTCTCTAGAAAGAGAGTGTGAACATGAATAAGGAAGATTTGACTTATAGCAGTCAGGTTAATTTGCATTAACCATCAGTAAGACTGCACGTTCACGCACGTCACTTGCCTAACTCAAAACTTTTGTTATTTTTATTATCATTTAATCCAATTTATTTTTTCTTCAATATTTCTGATGTTGTTTTGTATTCTTTCAACATTTTAATAAATTAAAAAGTAATATTTTATTAAGGTCGTGAAAGTAATTTATTTGTTTATACTTTTTTATTAAAAAATAATAATAAGACGATGTAATACAGAAGCAGAGATAGATAAAAAAAGAGAGAGAAATAGAGATAAGTTGTTCTAGGTCAGGGGGGGGGGGAGGTTCACAAGCAGCTGTGACGTCACTTGTTCCGGAAAAAGCAATAAATAAATAATCGTCTTTATTCAAAAAAAAAAAAAAAAAAAAATAAGCATAAACCAATGTTAGCCATTAAAGCAATGTTAACCTTATGGGCAAAACGATTTACGTGACGTCAAAACACCCTAGTGAGCCTATCTTTATTATACTATCTTGGTTCTAGGTAGGCACATTATATTCTTAAAAGAAAATATAAAATGAACTAAAACTTAAAAAAGCATGCTAAATATATAAGGTAATTCAATTATGTAAAAATAAATAACATTTTTATTATACTTAAAACAATATAATTTTCTACTTACCTGTGCTACTGTAAAAGTAAAGCCATTGTATTCAACTGTCTGATTATGTGTTAGGATCAAAACACGATTTTTTTGTGTGATTTCTAACTCTTTGTTACAAATTTCAGAAGAACTGTTTCTTGGATTGCCATGGCAGATTAATCGTTCTAAAATAATAATAATGATATTAATAAAAAAAAAGTGTATCTTACCATTCTTCTTTCTTTTTTTTTGTATAAACACTTGTCTGAATTCTAATTTATTGATATGATATGCATAATAGTTCCCCTCCCCTTTCTTTATAGTATTATTATTATTGCATTTACGTAAATAAAGCGTAAAGCGTTAAAATTGCAATTTTGTTTACTGCTAATTAGTAATGAAATCTTATGTATTTTTACAATATTTTTATTTTTAATTCAAATAATTGTGGAGCAAAAATAAATATGTTGTACGAGAAAAACACTAAATCAGTGGCTCATGTAGTTTAAAATATCGAGACACCAACTTCTACTAGTGCCATTGTTATATGAACTGATTGTTGTGGTGACAATTTAAACTACAAACATGAGGGGTCGTTTTTTCAACAAGACTTACTGTCCTGTATGTTTATCCGTGTATTATATAATTATGTATTATAATAATATATTTGATGTAAAACTTACCAACAATTTTCCACTTATTTTGACAAGAGTTTTGCATTAGAATATGATTGCAGATTGCTAAGTTGAAATGTTTACCATCAAAAGTCTTGATATGTGTGCCATCAACTGTACATGTGGCTGTAAAATTATTTTAAATACACATATAATGATATTTGCTAAATAAATATAATATGAGAAATGTAAAATCAAAATTTAAGATATATGATATTACGTTTCATGTCGTTTCAGAGCTAGTAGAACATGTCAAAACACAACATACATATTATGTAACGAAATAATTAAATATATCAAATTATATCCTAATAAAGTTCATTTATATTTGATATTATTAACTATTATTATTATTGATAAGATAAGATATAAGATTTTATTACATTCTTTGTCTTTACAGAGCTAGTAGAACAAGTCATGCCAAAACACAGTATACATGTATAACAATATATTTATATATAATTATAGCAAAATGTGTCCTATTTAAGATCAATTATATATGATATTATTAACTGTTAAATAATCAGATACACTGTAAAGCATATTTTTGAGTATTTATTTTCGTACTTATTTCTTAAATAATAAATATGATATACTTCGTTTAATACTATAGGTGGTAGTGCATTATATAGTTAAGGAATAGAAGTTTGTGTATGCCAAACAGATATTAATAACGTTAAATATAATAGATACTAAATTAAATTAATAAATATATATAAATTAAATATTATTTATAGATAAACATTAAATTAAATAATATAAAATTTGAAGGTAGTATATTGAAAATATAAAAACGTAAAATTACCACTGAAAACACTAAAACGGGTTAATTAAATAAAACAAACTAATAATGATCCTTGATAATGAATTTTGCTGCTAATGTGAACTTGTATATTGCAAAATAAAAACATTTAAAATAATATGTATGCTCATTGGTCTATGTGTAAAGAGGCAATAAAAAAATCACAATTTATTGTTTAAAGATACTTTAAGAAATATTAGTTTTTTTGTTTTTATAAATCTTACCATCTGTATCGAAGGAATCGCAAGTGGATGGTCCAAGAAATTGGCTTGCAATTGCGATGTTGACAAGTAACAAAGAAAACAAAACCTGGAGCTCCATTGCCTCAGGCACTGAGAACTTTCAAACTTCAAACAGACACAAGAAATATAAGGAATTTTATAATGGCTAATTCAATTGCGTAATCTCGTTGATTTAAACTTACGCTTTAACGCTATATATTAACTAATAAAGGAACAACTGTTTTGAGGCCGACTATAAGCAATTTCGGTCACATCTGCTTCCATTCCTACTTACTACATTTGCGCAGAACATCGAAACGGAAGCGGATGTGAGCAAAATTGCTTAAAGTCGGCCTCAAAACAGTTGTTCCTTTATTAGTCATCCACTCACGCGAAGAAGAATAAATTACATAATTTGTGTAGCATTTATGTCATTATAAGTTATAAGCATATATTCAGATAAATTAGAACTAAAATAAGTATTGTTCAAAATTTCAGATATTTTTAAGGTTAAAAGTTTGCGTCTAATGGCCTACGTTGGTACCCTAATCCCTTAAATACTATTAAAAACAATTGATTTTACATGCTACAGAATTAAAAACTGCATATTAAACAAAAAACTTAAAACTTTGTTGTTAAATATTGTTATTCTTTAAAAAATGTATTTTACTAGTATCTTGTTTTTGGGTTGTTTACTCATACCATAGTGAACGAACTACACTTTACAGATTTTGCTCAAATTTTAAGATCCATACTTCGATGCTTTCGTATCAAAAACGAGCATCAAAACTGTCCAGTTTTGCATGTTTCGAGCATTTGCAATGTTAAGGTAACATCTGCCAGTCCAGTTACAGCGCTGCTCGGAAAGTGTAGATATTCGTTTTTGTAGCAAAACTGGAAAGTGTAGATGCTCTCTTTTGACACGGAAGCATCAACTTAGAGTTTCCTATTCCACCTATTTACATATCCCATTAATAGGGTGCTTTCTTTCATGTTAAAGTCAACGCCATAAGTGAGTGCTAAATAGCATGGGCCAGTATGGGAAAATAACTTATTTTGCCACTTTAAAAATACTTAACAATATTTTTTTTTTTCGAGGAAACGATGCTGTTAACAGGTTGAATTAGTTTGTCAAGAATGCAAGAAAAATAATAATAACCCAATAAAATAGCTAATTTTCCAAAGAAAATAGCCAAAAACTACACTTGTCCTATACTGAGCAATGTTATTTATTGCTCAAGAAAAGCATCGAAAAGCATTCAGAATGACGTCATGCGCACACACCCTATACTCCCTATAGCATAGAAGTGCCAAAGGTATATCATTTATTTTGAGTGAAATATTTATAAAGAGTAGTTAATTAATAATCATCTAAAAACTTCTATAGTAAAATTTTAATATTAAGAAACATGTCACTTACCTTATTGCTTCACCCAACTCTAAGACAAATAATAAAACTGCACAGCTATCTCACAGCTTTATATCATTTAAAACCAATACGTCATCAGTATAAATTTTTTGGTCTCCTCCCAATTTAAGCAATTTAATTACTTTTTCTAAAAATATTATATATAAATTGTTATAAGTAACTATAAATTAATTAAATAATTGAAACGTACTTTATAGTATAACATTTTTACTAACACTAATCTCTGCATTGCATTGTAAAGATAATAAATCGTATTTCCTAAAATTAATAATGATTATTATACGGAGTAATAAAACTAAATATAACTGCTCCAGATTGTAACTGTGTTTACTTTATTTATATTAATTGATGTACAGCTCTGGCCAAAAGTTCCCGAACGATTTGCATAGGCAACCCGCAACCACGCTATGTTATCTTTATGAGAAAACGCAGCGGCCGCCGCTGCCCCGTTCGGAAACTTTTGGCCAGAGCTGTACGTATATATATATATATATATATATATATATATATATATATATATATATATATATATATATATATATATATATATATATATATATATATATATATATATATATATATATATATATATATAATATATATATATATATAATATAAATGTTATGTATGTATGAAAATAAATATTTTTTTTCTATTTTCTTCATTTCTCTCTTGAGTAGGTTTAAAAAGAATAAACGCAACGTTTCTGATTACAGAAAATGAAACATGAAACTCAAAATAATTTAGCTGCAATTTAAGGGTGATAATAAATAGTTTTAAATTAATTAAACCTGAAGCCAATTAATATTATCAAATAAACTAAATACTGTATAAAATTGAATTCTATAAATACAGCGCAGACACAACCAAAGTCACATGATAGAATTTAAGGTGATAAATCAGGTACTGCGGGATTTGACTAGAAAATTGCAAAGAAAGAAAAATCTGAAATTTTGCACAGTAATACCTTAGTATATTATATTATCTTCAAAAATGTAAAAAAAAAAATGAAAAAAAAAAAAAAAACAAACAAAGAAAAGAAACAAAGAAACAAAGAAAAATAGAGTGTCACTATGCTAGATTTTTTTTTTTTTTTTTTTTTTTTGACGTTTTAGTCCCATAAGAACCTATGTGAAATTTATTAATTATTTTCTCTCTTATCTGATGGACACAGGGTCTGAAAATGTTTATCATTATAGTAGCTGTCACTATAAGCTTTTAAATGGCATCATAAAGTTTGGAAGGTTTTGTTTTAGATTTTGAAATATATAAGCCATATAAACCATCTACACCTATTTTACAAAAATTGATACCTAAGTGAATACTATAGCATGTATGAACGAAGTAGTTTTTGTGGGAGGAGCTGTATATACAACCCTTAACAAGCAAATCTTCTTTAATATTTATTACATTAGGTAAAGATCAAATAATGATTATTATTATTATTATTAGTATAGTATTGAAACACTTTTGTAAAAGGAATGGTAAAAATAAATAATACATGTTGTTATTATTTTCTTATACATTTATTGTATATTTATTTCACATCAATTTTTTTTTATAACACCGACTTACACATTGATTGATTATTTATTTTTCAGTTCCCAAGCATTGATCATTGATTTTTTTTTTTTTTTTTTTAGGACCCTGCAACCAGCTTCATTGGTAACACAAAATTATATTGTTTTATTTTTTTATTATTATTGATTCTGAAATCAATATACTTATTAATTTAAACACTAAATTCCAAACATCATATTTTTCTTTTTATATTCCAATATATGCCATAAATATACTACATATATGTGTAAGATTACACAATTTCTTTTAATGCTTTATGCAAATTAGCAAAGTCAAAATTGTAATATTATACTAATTAAATATGTTAAAATATAAAAAAGTCAATATTTTTAAAGAGTGAAAATTAAAAAATTAATAAATTTCAACTGTTTTGTTTAACAGAAAGAATAAATAACGTTTTTTCTGCTGAATTGATGTTATAAGAGCATAAATGGTGATAAATTCGATTAGCATAAATAATTAGGCTGTATAGCATAATACATTTACTTCATAACAAAGTTATTAAAAAGTATAGATTATTCAATGACTTTGTAATAAATAGATTAGCCTATAAATAGGGTCTATTACGTTATTTTGTCAATATAAAACAAATATATAATTTTTATGGTGTAAAATATTCCGGATTTTTTTTTTCTGTTGTTATTTTATCCCGTTTCAAATTAGATCAAAATTTAAATGCTATTTACTAATAAAGAATATTAAAGATTTATGGCATTTTAATCCAAAATTTGGAATGTTTACATATTTTAATATATCAATATAATTATTGTGTTAATAGCCAATGTTTTGTACACTCAATATTGATTGATTATTGATTATTGTCACACTTATTATCATCGCAGCAACAGGGAAACATTGATACATCGAATTTTTTTTACATTGATATTAATGTATGTATTTATAATATTGTATAGTATATATTATTATGTTTGTGGGAGGCATTTCATTAAAATAATTGATTAAATTTATTTTTATATTATATGTTGTCATTATTACATTCAATATTTAGTTATTATTATATTATATATTTTTCTTGAATTATATTTTAAATATGTATGTTATTCTGTTTGAATATAATATTAATAGATAATTTATTTTATATTTTTTTGGCAAGAGTCTTTCTACTTTTTTTTTTTTTTTTTTTTTTTCTTTCAAGATCAGTATAGAATTTTTTAGATAAAAGTGCTTAAAAATGTGTCAAATATGACTTGCAAAAATTTTATATTTAGAGTGAATTTGCTGTTGATTTTTTTCATTTATAACCCTTTTTTTTAAGTGATTCCTGCGCAGCCATTCGAAGGAATCTATTAGGGAACAGCGTGAAATTTTAAAAATATTTATTTATGCACTTTTATTCTTTTTTCATTTCCGAGAAAATTATAATAAAATTTAAAATAAATAATAATAAAAAGAATTCATGATGAATGTTATGATTTATTTTAATGTAAAATAACTAAAATAATGTATGATGTTAAAATAATATATGTTAATAATTTAATAAAAAAATTTTTTTAACTTATTATAGTAAATATTATGAATGAGTAATTATACAAATAAATAAATGAATAATTAGTTAAATAAATAATGAAATCAAATGAATTAATAATTAAATAAAAAAATAATTATAAAAAAATTACATGAAAAAATAGAAAATTATTAATTGAACATATGATAAAGCAAAGATTATTTATATATTTTGGTGTTCATTTTGAGTTGATACTTTTCTTTCTTCTATTCATCTTCTTCCTCGTTTTGGTAAGTGACGTAACGTACGGAAGATGCATCGCCAGCGATCAGAGACTGAAATTATAATTAGTAGTAATTAATTACATTTCTTTTCTTTTTTTCTTTTCTTTCTTTTTTTTTTTTTTTTTTTTTTCACTTTTAGTTTACAAGTTACATTATGGTTACAAAACTAATATTGATAATATTTTGCAAATTTTTATTTTTAAATTTTTGTTACTGTACACTACTGACAGGGGCGTATCCAGGGGGGGGTCTGGACCCCCCCCCCCCCCGTCAGGTCTGAAAAAGCATAGGAAAAGGGAATGGTATTCCCCCCTTGCCCTATGCTCAATATAGGCTGGACCCCTCCCGTCGCAAAATCCTCGATACGCCCCTTACTACCTATGTCTAATTTATTAATAAATTGTTTTTGTCATATTTCTTATCTTTCTTTTGATAACTAAGTACATTTTTAATTGATTTCTATTGGCTTATGGCCATACAATGCAATGATATGGAGATTTCATTTGACGCAAAACTACATTTAAATACATGTTATTTCCATATGTCATTAAAAATCAATTTGTTATTAAAAAAAAATGTATAGTAGCTATTTTTTAATTCTATTTTCATTCAGAATTGGTAATTCATAGCTTAAAGTCGTAGAACACTTTGAACCTGACGTCGCAGTTCGCAAGGTTTACGCGCGCGTAAAACAAGCAAGCTGTGACGTCAGTGACCGCCAGTGGCATTTTATGAATGGTTAATAAATTAAGATTCAATGATTCTGGCCAAATCAACGTTGGTTTTCAGGTTTGTTAGGATATTACACAATTTTTTTGTTCAAGGTGTTCTACGCCTTTAAGAGTAATACAAATTCAAATATATAAAAGTTTTGAAGTTGATTTATGCATTTTAGACTTTATATTATTATTATTCTTCTTCTTTTTTTTTTTTTTTTTTTTTTTTTCCAGCATAAATTACGTAAGTAATCTTTTAAGTGTGAATTTTTTTCTTCTTATGGGTTGTAGATATCGTCGGGTTAGAGCAGAAACCATGTAACTACAGCAAGGTTCCAAACATTATACAAAAAGATAATAGTTTGAACATTGCTGCTTTTGTAGATACACGATTTGTGCTCTAACGACCTGACGATATAACTGAATGCTTATACATTCACTTCACTACTATGGATTTTGTATATATATATATATATATATATATATATATATATATATATATATATATATATATATATATATATATATATATATATATATAATATAATGATAGATATCCATACCTTCTTTTCCTCCTTAGTTGGTGGGTTCTTGAGGATGAAGAGCAGAGGTGCGTACATAAAGTTGAGAATTGCAATCCCGAACAACATCCATTCAAACCCAATTGTGTTTACAAGAGTTCCACTGAGGGCAGGACCTATTGCAATAATGAAAATAATATTAGAAACCTGTATATTGGTATGTTGGATTCACATCATTGCAATTAATAACCTTCTAAACTATAGGGTGTATGCGCATGACGTCATATTTAATGCTCGTGAACGTCATACTGGAGTAATGAATACCATTGCTCAGCATAGAACAAAATTCGTTTTTGGAAATTTTCGTAGGGAAATCTGTTATTTTTTCGTTATTAATTTTTTTCTCACATACTTAAGATATACTAATTCAACCTATTGACAGCGTCAATGCTCTCAAAAATAATGCTTATAGTATTTTAAAGCTTTCAAAATGAGTTATTTTCCTATACGGTCCATGTTATTGAGTGATCCAATATGGTGTCGACTTTAACATGAATGTATACACCCTATATTAAAGGCTGCTCCTATCCTATATACAAGCAATATGAACAACTTTTTCTGGTACTATTTCAGGTATGTTAGGATATCACTTGCCATAAGAAAAGCTTTTGTTCAACATTTTCTACGGCTTTTATTGAAAACGCATTAAATGACTAAAATTTTTAGAGTAAGATTATTTTAAAATTATATAGATGACTATAAAACAGTAGAGTAAAATAGGAAAATAAAAGTTTAAACAGAGAGAGAGAGAGAGAGAGAGAGAGAGAGAGAGAGAGAGAGAGAGAGAGAGAGAGAGAGAGAGAGAGAGAGAGAGAGAGAGAGAGAGAGAGAGAGAGAGAGTAGAAGCAGAAAACACAGTACACTCTTTAACTAATATTCTCATAATCAAATAAGATAAAATGTTCTTTATATTAAAAAATAATAATAATATCAATACTGTATAGTCACAAAAGGAAACATTTTATGTTGTTGTTTTTTTAAGTCTTATCAAAAGTCTGATTTTATGATAACAAATATATTATTCTTTACAATGGTGCGATAAAGAAGGAGGCGTAAAATGTATTTCATCTTTATGCAAAAAATAATATAAAAGCATGATAGAGAGAAAGAGAGAGAATGTGTGATAGAGAGAGAACATATTTTTTAAATGTAAAAAAAAAATGCTTTTTTTAATGTACTGTATTACAGGTTGAGGATGGAAAAACATAATAATAACTTCTTTTTTTTTAGACAAAAAGAGTAATGTGGAAATAGAGAGGGAGAGTGAAAATAAAGTTTAAAATGCAAAAATCAAGATTTTTTTTTGTATGAGATAGAGATATAGGGAGAGAGAGAGAGAAATGTTTTACCTATTGCAAATCCCAGACAAAAGGCTACATCTCCAATAGCATAGACAGATCCATAGACAGCAGAGTGACGTATGTCTACCAGATACCCTAGTTCAGGCATCATGGAACTGTCCACCATTCCAATTGCAAAGCCAAGTCCTGCGTTAGGAACTATCAGGTGGTTGATACTTGTAGCCAGGGGGATCTGAAACATACAATAATTGTCTGTAATAGTTAGGTCATATCAAAATGTATAAATAAATATATGACTAAGCAATGTAATATTAATTTTTAAACAATAGTTGTCTAAATACTAACACTAAAAGTTAGGTAAAATTTATTGGAATATTTCATTCTTTGATCAAATATATTTATATAAATATGTAGTTTGACTGTGATATAAATTATAATTTTGAACGTTAGAATTTTTTTTAATTCATGCTAATTTTGTCCCATTGACTTTTTTTCTTCCTTTTAGTATATACTTAAACACAGTAAAAAGCAAATTACTTTTTTTTTTGTAGTAAAAATCTATTATTTTGGTGTAAATTATAAGAATCTTCTTTTTTTTTACAAAAAAAAATAATAATAACGTTGTACGTAGATTGCAAATTATGCTTAACGTTATCTAAAAATTTATTTAAAAAAAAAATATATAAAATTTCATTATTTTTATCATTTTTATTGAGAAATAATAGTTTCCTTTTGCACTATTTAAAACACAAGTTAATAATAATATTTTATATTATATCAACATGATGTATAAAACAAACTACGAGTCAGTAATTATTGTAACTATAATTAATACTGTGAACAGCCAGGGTCAATAAAGAATTTTATACTTATTTTTACCAGCATTAGACAAATTCCGATGACGATGAGTCCCAACATTGATGCTAACCAGCGGCCCATGCGATGTCCAAGAGGTCCAAATAGATTTGTACCAATGAGGTAAGAAATACTAGCAGGGAGGAATGTAACTCCTTGCTTCCAACGTCCAGCACCCATTGTGTCCATCATCCATATGGGGAGACTGGGCTCTAGCATAGCGATACCCATGTTGGCGAATGTGATTGCACCTGTGTAGTGAGGAGAGTCAATCAATCAATCAATCTATCAATCAATCAATCAATCAATCAATCAATCAATCAATCAATCAATCAATCAATCAATCAATCAATCAATCAATCAATCAATCAATCAATCAATCAAATAACACATGAATCAATGGATTTTAAAACCAATCCATCAATCAATACCTGCTGCCACGATGATATAAGGGTCCATGACAAGAGCTTTCAGTGAAGGTGGATCACTTTCTTGCTTCACCACGGTAGGTTGGAGCACCAGTAACTGAAGCACTGCAATTAAATCAATATTAAGTTTGTGTGCAAGTTAATGTTTTTTAAATAGTAGAATGTGTAGCTGAAATATCTCTGAATTTCAATTATTTATTAAGAAGTACATAAAAATATACATATTTTATATAAAAGGTTATCGGCGGTCGGCGGCAGAGTCTTATAGGGTTCTCTGATTTCCTATCCGTTATTAGCATTACGGGATTATATTTTTAGCAAGTTTTTACTGCAACGAAACCTGAAGTATTGAAAAACAAGGACATAAACTCTTTTACGTGTTTTATGGTTATAAAATAAATTGAAGAATTTAGTATTACCAATAATTCCAGCCTCTGCTTAACTTTATTATGCTTTTGTTGTTTAATAATATAACATACGATTTGTTTTAGGAATATTTTAAACATATGATATTAAAATCTTTGATATTTTCAAACCAGAAATTAAATATATTTTTTTTTTTCATTTTCGTATTGTTTTTGGTGTAGTTTATAAATTAAATATTTACTGGGTTTTATCTTAACTTTTTCTAATGCAATAAATGAGAGACAATAGTAGTTTTGTTTCTCCTATGTTGAACAATGTATAAGAAGACAAAGATGGCGACTGAGCACAAAGAGAAGTGTTCCTATGAGTAAGACTTACGTCCATCTCCGAGAGCGAGTGCAGACAGTATGAGGAAAGGCGCTGACTTGCCGACAAATTCATACATGACGCCGCCAAAAGGTGGTCCAATGAGGACGCCAAGTGCTAAACCTCCAAGAGCGATACCCATCGCATTGCCACGTTCTTTGTCGTCTGGGTATCTCTCAGCAAGCATGCCCATGCCTGCAAACAAGGAAATACAGTATTAAGGAACTCAATGTTTATTCAGGTCACTTTGCACCCTGACCCTGCATTATACAGTAGATACAGCGCACTGCAGACAGTCTAGCACTTCAGGTGATAAAGATTTCTCCTGTCTTCTCCACTCTCCTTAAAGGGCCATACTAAAATTTTTTAAAGTTGTGCTTAATCTACTATTTAGTACTACTATTTATGAAAATAATTGTAAATGTCGTATGGCCAAACAACTATTGAACTTTAATTTAATTATTTAAATTAGAAGGAATAGTCGCATCATATTTTAACAACTTGTGAAATTGTTTTTGTACCTAAAAGATTCTAAAAAGCTAGGTTGTCTGTGGGCCTTTAAGTTTGTGGTAGGAGATAACCCACCCACCACCCACTCTCATATGTTTGTATGGATTTCCCTTAATAAACACTGCAGCAATCAATTTATACTACAATGACCGTACAATGTCAGGCAAAGACAAATAAAGAGTCACCATTCAAATTATATGTTTTGTTTTTTTACCACTCTGATATTGCATTAAAATGTTTATGATCTATAAAAAAAAAAATAATAATAATAATAATTTGCGTAGAATCCAAAAGTAGAGTAGTCACCTGTGACATGATCAGGTAGACAATCCGTCACTCACTCACTTACTCACTCTATCTCCAAACATCTCTCTTTCAAATTCACTCTCTCCAAACACACACACACACACACACACACACACACACACACACACACACACACACACACACACACACACACACACACACACACACACATATATATATATATATATATCACACACACACACACTCTAAATCATAAACATTGTTGCAATTTGAAAGTGGCAATAAAAAAAATCAAACATGAATGATTGATCTATGTTCAGTTTATTTGTCTGGCAGTGTACTACACTGTACTCATGTACTGTCCCCTGCACCCTTACGGTACGTATATATTTAAATTTTGAGGACTTAATTTGCATTTAATGATTGTCTCGCTTACGTCAAAATATTTAATCTATATTCTCGTACTAATTTTAATATAGTTTTAAAGTTAGAACTTTTTTTATTTTGATCAAACCATAGCTGTTAGAAAAATTAAATATAAATAATTCAATGTCAAAATAAATAATAGAAATACAATTAAAATTTACGCAATTAATTAAAACTATATCAACGTTTTTTTAATAATAATAATAAAAAAAAGTGTTTTTCAATGCAAATTTAACCCATGGATGCATTTTTATGGCTAAATAAAATATTTTAACATTTTCATAGTAATAGCTCCAGATTAACGCATATTAAATTTGTTCTATGGAACAAATATGCATAGTACAATTTTTTACTATTTAATATTTTTAAATACAAATAATATTTCTATTTTATTTCTTTTTTCAGACTCAGTTCTATGCGCACAAAATAAAAAAGTAAAAAAAAAAAAAAACGAAAAAAATAAATACGCTATTAGCTTAGTTTCAGCACAATTTGTTCAATACAGCGTAATTTATGTTATATTTCATAATAACTTTGTTGAAAAACATGATAATTATGTTGTACTGTGAATCATAATTATGTATTTATTCTAATTTAGCATTATCTATGCCATATAACTTTTTATTGATTTTTTTTTTGCCTTTCATTCTTTTCTTTTTTTTTTTAAATAAATTTTTTTATTCAATATATTTTTTCAGTCTCAGATCTAAGTTCATTAAAGAGACCAGTAAAAAAGCAATAATATAATAATAATAATAATAGCATAAAGACGTCTAAAGCATTACTTAATTGCTAAAATGCTAGAGAAATATATATCAATGCAAACCTGAAACACTTGAGCAAGAAGATCCAATGCCCTGCAATGCTCGTGCGATGAAAAGCACACTGTAACTGCGACCGAAGGCAAAAACTGAAAAAGAAAAAATTATTAAGGGGGTTAGGTGTAAAATCAAGGATTTGGTCTAAACCTTGCTGCTACATTTTATCCTATGAACAACAATAATCATGATTTTTTTTTTAAGTTACTAATCAGAAAAGTCAAGCGTAAAAAGTATTAATATTTGTGTGCAATTACATCTGTGTTGAACTTCTAATTGGTATTTTTTTATTATTATTATTATTTTGATAACATGTTGTATCACAGTATATTATATATACAGTAGGTTATCTCCTATACTGAGAATGTCAGATCAATGCCGCTACAATTGCGACTGGGAAAAGACTGCGCGTAACGTTACTTCAAATGACGGCTTCTAGTTGTGTATGCAGTCTTCACCCAGTCGCAATTATGGCACTCATTTGATTTCGCATTCTCAGTATAGCAAATAATCTACTGTATAGCTACCATGATGTTGTATATTAAACATAAAAGACTTATATAATATTCAAACGTGTATAACCATATATAAAATTAGCACTAAATAAATAAATAAACTAAAGTAAAACAAATTCATATAATCACGTCACGGCATTGACAAGGGTCATCATAAGTTTTATGTTAATTTTAGCCTGGTGTATGTAGGGTTTACCATGTTGAATTGAGAGTTTCAATTCTTTAATTTCTCGCTTCAGAAATGTTAAAACACGTTCAATCGCACATCACATCATCATAAAGTAAAAAGCACAACTCAAAAAGTATTTAGGACGAGAACGATAAACGAGCCCCAGTGAAAGGAACGGGGTGAACAATATGCGCAAAGTTGACTCCAAATGAGGATCTGGGCTCTGCCAGAAATTTCAGTTCCTCATTGTTGAACTTTTAAATATAGTAATAAAATGTCGTTTTGATCAATATTTTAAAAATTCACCTTGAGAAACTGAAATTTCTGGTGGAACCCTGACCCTCATTTGGAATCAACTTTGCACACATTTTTCACATCGTTCCTTTCACTGGAGCTACTTCAGTTTCTTTCTTTTTTTTTTTTTTTTTTTTTTTTTTTTTTTTTATGCTTACTAACACTTTTATATTATGTTGATTAAGCACCCACCGATAAGACTTCATTGTCTTGGTGAAACTTATGTATGTATTTTATTTTTTATTAATAAAAAAATAAAAACATTTTGAGTTGTGCTTTTTACAGTTTTTTAATGAATCGTGATGTGTGATTAAACGTGCGATTAATGCCCTAATTTATCAATACGCTTATAAGGAAAAACATTGTTTTGTTTTTTGCAATTTTTGAGAAAACTAATCTACTGATTCCAGAGATATTTAAATGGAAAAAACTAGACATACTTTTACGTGTTTTATTTTAAGAAACTTTTAAACCAATAACCTTCATTTGAAAACGATTACTTACTAATCGTAGAGATGAACATAATTATGAAGCCAGTAAACATCGGGACGCTGTAGCCGATCCTGCAAAAATAAGAGGAAAATTTGTGTTAAAACAGCAAGAAAATATTAAAAAAATAAATATTATATTAAATATTTAGTAGCAAATAGCAATATTGTGCCCTACAATATTGTATAGGGTGTATCCACATGATGTCATACTAAATGCACTTCGACGCCATACTGGATCAATGAGCAACATTGCTCAGTATAGGACAAACTTCGATAATTTTTTTTTGGGGGGGGGGGGGGGGGAGACAGGTTATTTTTTTTGTATAATTATTTTTCTCACATACTTGAGATACTAATTCAATCTATTAACCGCATCAAAGCTCCGAAAAATATTGCTTAGGATTATTAAACTGGCAAAATTATTCATTTTCCTATAGCGATCCATGCGTTTGTGTGATCCAATATGGCGTCGACTTTAACATAAATGAGTACACCCTATAGGAATTGTTCAATGCAGCACAAATGCTTCATATCTGTGGTGACATAGCATTAATCAGAGTCTCGCTGGAAAAGGGTACGGGATCCGAATTTTTTTTATTGCGCTTATGGAGTTTTTTTTTTTTTTTTTTCTTTACAAAAAGTACATTACTTATTGCTATAAAAAATCATTGTTAAAAAGCTTGTACACAGTTTAGCAATGTGTTAAGCATTGTGGAATCAACGGTTTTGACGTTACTAAGCATTGAATAATGTAACAATAAAAACGTTATTGAAGTCATAAGCGTTGGGTCCGAATGGAAAAAAAATTAGATTTGCATTGGCGAATAAGTTTAACGCTCATTCCATTGTACGCTTGTGACGTCATTTACACTTTTTTCTATGATTACAAACGTTTAGTGACGTCATAAACGTTAATTCCACAATACTTAAAGGAAAGCATTGCAAAACAGTGTGCAAGCTTTTCAATTTTTTTTTTTTTTTTTTTTTTGTAACGAAAAAACGTAATTAAAAAGTTACTTTTTATACGTTTATAACAAATTTGTTAGATATACAAAAGTTATTTTTTATATAAAGAGCTAACTATTTACCGGTAAAGAAATAGGGTTTATACTAACAAGGTACTATTCAAACATTTTTCAAATCAGTTATTGGTTTGTACTGAAGAGTTACATCTGTTTAACTAAATAATTTGTTAAGTTTATGTTTTCCTTTAATGTTTACACTATTTGGATTGCGATATTTGACAGAGTTATTACAGTGTAGGTACAAATTGATTCATACTTG
>OX439133.1:23578907-23616407 GCA_949318235.1 Ecdyonurus torrentis | reverse complement strand
AGGCTAGACGATGCAATCACATCAATGCACCTCCCGAATACTGTGCGTCGTCATGGAATGCATCTAAACATGCATCGTGCAACGTGTTGTGCTCTCACACTTCACGTACGCACCTATAGCAGTGGCTCGAACCTATACTCGGTGAGGAGTACAGATTTACGAGTTAGCTGACTTCACCACTCAGCCATACCAGTTCTGTTTAATTTTAGCAATATTTATGCATAACAAAACAATGTAATATTGAAGAATAATTATGCTCCAGAGCATAATAGTTATACCATGTGAATTAGAATCTAATTCATTTCTATCATAATATTCTTTATTATATAATTATACTATAAGTCATAATTTTTATATACTCGCTAAATAAATTATTTTTCTAATAGCAGATAAGTAAATCCTGTAAATTACAATATACGTATGGAAAAAAAATATACATAGCTCATATTCAGCACAATTTGTTCAATACAGCATAATTCACATGGATAACATAAATTTGACAAATTATTCAGTTACATAGATGTAAATGTTTAGGACATTTATTGTACTAAAAAATAAATTTCTATTGGCTTATGGCCATTCAATGCAATCAAATGGAGATTTCAGTTGACGCAAAACTCTATCTAAAAACATGTTATTCCCATATACCAATAGAATTTCCTTTTTTAATGCAATGACCGTACAAACCAAAAAATTGGTTGAAAAAATTTGAAACAGTAACTTGTTAGTTTTAACGTTATTTCTACAGCGGTAAATAGTTAGCTCTTTACACCTTAAAAATCTTTGTGTATATCGAACAAATTTATTATAAAAAATGTATAAATTCTAAAAGACTAAAGACACCATATTTATTGCACTGGGATGCCATACTGGAGTTATGAATACCATTGCTGAGCATAGGACAAAATTTGTTTTTGGCTATTTTCTTTGGGAAATTGTCACAATGTACCAATGGGGTCGTGATAGGGGTAAAGAACTTGAGGAAGGGGCTTAAATTTATCACGTGACCAGAGCGGTGATTGGCGGTGGTATATTGTGACGTCAGATACGTGAAATAACCGTCAAATTGAAAATAAATGAAAATAAATACAAAATCAACGTGTTGGTGTCTAATTCATGGATAATAAGATATGATATTTATCAATCTAGTATTCTAAATGATAAAAAAGTAAGTTGACAAGGGCTTTAACATTTTTATCACATACTTGAGATAATAATTCAACCTATTAATAGCATCAATCCACGCAAAAAAATTACTTACAAGTTAGTATTTTTAAACCGGCAAAATTAGCCATTTTTCTATACCGGCTTATGTATTGAGTTATCCAACATGTAGTCGACTTTAACATGAATGCATAAATCTCATATAAAATGGTTAACATGTCATCTTAGGTGACAACAGCGTTGCCAGATTTAACCTCGCGGAAAACCTGCTGCTCTAATAGTGAAGGATAAATCTGGCAACGCTGCGTTCACTTAAGATGACATGTTGACCTTTTTTATTTTTAAGGAAACGGCATTGCTTTGATGGGTAATTTTAGAATCGGAGGAGTGTACAATAACACTTGATGTCATATTGAAATAAATATAAAAGTCATTTAAGTTGTAAAAAAAAAAAAAAAAAAAAAAAAAAAAACATCAGACGCTAGTTTTTTGTTTTCTCAGTGCATTTTTTTAAACTTTACCTAAGATATTACCATTTTCATTTTTTAAAACAATATTCAAATAAAACTGAAGTGAAATGAGAGAGAGAGAGAGAGAGACATTACCTTTTTTAACTTTGTAAAACAATCAGAACTCGGTAAGAAAGGTATAAAACCTAATATTTGTACGTTAGATACTCGTATATATCTGAATTATTGATGTTAAAGTCAAATATATGGATATTGAATTATATTTGTTTTAGATTGACTGTATAAAACTTTTTCAATTAAATAAAATGAATATTTTTCAACTTTTGCAATCGTATTCATTTTTTAATCATATAGAGTGTATGTGAATGACGTAATATTTAATGCACTTCGACGCCATACTGGAGTAGTAAACAACATTACTTAGTATAGGACAAAAGTCGTTTATGGCTATTTTTTTTGGAAATCGGTTAATTTTTGTTAGTATTTTTTTTCCGTACTCGAGATACTATAATTCAACCTTTATTAACAGCATCAATGCTCTCTAAAATATTGCACAGTATTTTTAAACTGGTAAAATGAGTCATTTTTTTTATATCAGCCCATGTTATCGAGTGATCTAACATGGCGTTGACTTTAACATGAATTCATACACCCTATATAAAAAGATATTATATAAATATATAGTATTTATATATACTTTTTCATGTATTTGTTTTTGAAAATTCAAAATTCTAAGTAAATTCGATTAATAAAAACTAATGGCAATAAATATAAATTATTCACCAACTTTCTCATAACTTGATATCATATTATAGGTTCTATGCATTCATATTAAAGTCGACGCCATGTTGGATCACCCAATAACATTAGCAGCATAGGAAAATAGCTCATTTTGCCAGTTTAAAAACACTACGCAATATTTTTGAGAGCATTAATGCTGTAAATATGTTGAATTAGTATCTCAAGTATGTGAGAAAAATACCAAAAACAAAAAAGTAACCAATATCCTTAAAAAAATTTGGTTTAAACGAAGTTTGTCCTATGCTGAGCAATGTTATTCATTAATCCATTATGGACTCCAATAGTATTAAATATGATGTCATACACCCTATATTATATTGAATGATAGTCAATATTATAGGAGCATCAACAAAATACAACACAATATTTTAGGTAAAGTGAAATTCAAATTGTTCCAAGAAATTCTCCAATAAATCAGATCTCTTGAACAAATATATTACAATGATTTCTTATCGCAATAAGATTTATTTTAGAATTTTAAATATTGCTTAAATCTTCTTTCCTCTCTCTTTTTTTTATATAATATATATATATATATATAAAAAAGTAAGTACGTAAGCAGCTTATTTTTTTGAAGTAGAACATTAGTCTGCTTCTTGTAAGAGGCTTGACAGAGAGAGAGAGAGAGAGAGAGAGAGAGAGAGAGAGAGAGAGAGAGAGAGATTAAAGAATAAAATTTTGCTAAGATTTCCCATGAGAAACGTTAAGCACTTATAACGACAAGTAATTAATAATACTAATAACGTAAAAAAAAAGTATATGCTTATTTATGCTAACAAAGATGAGTATTTTGTGTTAATTTTATACAATAAATTTCCTTGTTGGCATAATTTACGTTAAATCTTATTATAAATCAAAATCGAAATAAAATACAGCATGTTTTTATAGTATATAAATAGGATTTTTTTTTATTATTATTATTAGAACATAACATAAAAATAAAATAGAACTTTTTGATTGATTGATTAATTGATTTTCACAACTGTCATTGGTTTAGAGCTATTTTTTTATATATCAATAATAAATAAATAAATATTTTAAGATTTTTAGCTTTATATATATTATATAATAATAATAAAAAATAAATAAATAAAAAGAAGGTACATATTTTGAATGGAGGTTATTAGTATTATTATTATTAAATTTAATAAATGATGAACCAACGCGTGTTGATGGTACATCTCGCACGTTGTTGGATCATTTTTACACTAATATAGCAGTTCAAAATTTAAAATCGTGTACTCTAACTTCTGGAATTTCTGATCACAAAGCAATTAAGTTAACAATTAATAACATAAGTAAGTCTAAACCAATAACATATTTTCATATGAAAAGATCTTTTCATCCAGCGGATGTCAATAATTTTATTTTTGATTTGGAGTCTGAAAGTTGGGAGGAGATGTTAACACTCACTGATATCAATGAAATTAGTTCAGCATTTGTAAATATTTTTATGTACCATTTTAATAACCATTTTCCTCTTAAAAAAGTAAAACTCTTGCCAAACAAACCTGTATCCCTTCCTGATTATCTTGTAAGAGAGGGGGATTATTTAAGAGATTGGCATTCATTTATTAAAAATTTAAGTTGCATTAATGATGAGGAAAAGAAATTTAAAGAAAATCATTTATTTCAGTATAAAAAGTTTTTAAATATTCATAGGGAAAATATAAAATTTCATAGATTATCAGTAAATTCTGAATCAATTAATAGTTCAAGAAATAGAAATAAAGCAGCATGGAATGTGATCAATAAGCATAAATCATCACTATCATTTAGTTCAAAATCTCAAATTAATTTAGAAATTGATAATGTTAAAATTACTGATGCTAAGGTAATTGCAAATACGTTTTCTAATACTTTTTTCACACATTCTAATTATCTTGATTTTGAGTCACAGCCAATACCACCTCAAAGTCTACCTATAAAATTTAAATTAACTGCTTTGTCATATGAATCTGTCACTAAAATAATTTCAAGTTTACCAAATAAAATGACAAGTGGTATTGATGGTGTTCCATGCTTCTTAGTTAAACAATGCCGATCTCAACTTAGTCTTCCTTTTCATTATTTAATTAATGCATCGTTTGCTCAGGGCAGGTTTCCTTCTAATATGAAAGTAGCAAAAATAATTCCAATTCATAAAAAAGGTAAAAAATCTGATCCTGCCAACTTTAGACCAGTTGCGAATTTAATGACTTTTTCCCGTGTAATCGAAAAGGCATTCTATTTGCAATATATGGAGTTTTTGAATGACATTTTATGTAGTAACCAACATGGTTTTTGTAGTAATAGATCAACTAATACAGCTATGTTTGACTTACTATCTAAGGTGTACAGTGCGTTGGAGAATGGTGAGGAGACTATTGGTCTCTTCTATGATTTCTCCAAAGCATTTGACACACTGGACCCTGAAATTTTTATAATCAAATTAGCAAACTATGGAGTAGACGCTGTTGCACTGACATGGATTAGATCATTTTTGTATAATCGTACTCAATTTGTAGTAGTACAGAGCGTTGATGAAAATGGGGTTATAAGGGACCATTTTTCTGACCCAAAGAATACCTGCAAGGGTGTTCCTCAGGGATCTCAGGTCGGACCGCCATTTTTTGATACATACATTAATGATTTGGTTTTAATTATCATTATAGGTTTCCTTATAATTTATGCAGATGACACTAATAATTTAATAAGTTGTAAAAGTCCATCTGAGTTAATAATTAAGGCTATACAAGCAGTGAATTCAATGAAAACTTGGTCTTTAGTTAATAATCTTGATATAAATGTAAATAAAACAACTTTTTTGCAATTTCATACTTATCAAAAAAAGATAGATTATTGTCCATTATTAAAAATGGATGGAAAGTCTATCCTACCATCAAATGAAACTAAATTTCTAGGTCTTACCATTTCTGACACTCTTAATTGGACAACTCACTGTTCGGATATTTGTGCTAAATTAAGGAAAGGCGTATTTTTGCTAGGGTCTTTAAAAAACACTGTAAGTTCTGCAACTTTAAGAAACGTTTATTTCTCATATATATATAGTCATATTCAATACGGCATTATTTACTGGGGGCAATCGCCATGTTCAAGCGACGTTTTTGTTATGCAAAAGCGGGCAGTGAGAACCATGTTTGGTACATACCCCCCAATGTCATGTCGTCCACATTTTTTAGAACTGGATATCTTACCATTGCCTTCAATATTTATTTATGAATGTGTAAAATTTTTGAGGAGATATCCATCATGGTTCAGAACGGTTCATAGCGTCCATTCCTACGAGACTAGAAATAATGGGGGCTATTATGTTGAAAAAAAGAGGATGTCTCTTAGCCAAAAGGGTCCTGAATATTGTATTCCTTTTTTATATAATGCACTCCCTAATAATATAAAAGATTGTGATTCTTATGTTTCTTTTAAAAGAATGGTCCAGAGATACCTGCTTGACAATATGTTTTATAGTGTCGCTGATTTTCTTGCATGTAATAACGTTAAGTATAACTAGCCTAAGTTTTTCCTTATTATTATTACTATTATTATTTTTTTTTTTTATTAATATCCTGTGTAACAGCCATATAGTGATTCTACATGTTATTTTTTGTTGATGTATTTTGTGTTATTTGACTTGTTCTACTCTGTAAAGACATAGAACGTAATAAAATCTTATATCTTATATCTTATATCTTATATAGTTTAAAAAATTCTTTAAAAAATTCTGTAGCATAAAACACGTAAAAGTATAACTAGTATTTCTCATTTAAATTTCTCTGAAATCGGTGGAGTAGTTTTCTCATAAATTACAAAAAAAAAAAAAAGCAACTTGTTTTTCCCCATAACCGTAATGTTAAATTAGGGGATCCTTTGCTTTCCCCGCGTCTTCCCACGCGTTAAACCGATAAGCTCCATTGCATGAAATGTTTCTAAATATACGTCACGTCAACTCTCAACCGAGGACTATGAACAAAACTTTTGATATATTTTACTCTAAATGTTTAAGAAATTTAGAGTCGAAAATAAGATATTTACGATTTGCACTATATACTCAATTTTTGTCTCTTATAGTGGGAGCGCTAAATAACTTGGGCCAGTATGAGAAAATGACTCATTTTGCCAGTTTAAAAATATTTCGCAATATTTTTGAGACCATTGATGCTGTTAACAAGTTCAATTCGTTTTTCAAGTATGCAAGAAAAATAAAAATTACCAAAAAATATCTCATTTTTCAAAGAAAATAGCCAAAAACTACATTTGTCCTATGCTGAGCAATGTTCAAAGCATTTAGAATGACGTCATGCGCACACACCTCATAGTAACCCTGTTAGACGAGAATACATGCAAATTGACAATGCCAAGTAATGCAAGTACCTGACTTTATAAGTATAACTACTAATGCACGGAATTTTACTATTACAAAAATTAAAAATACAAATATGGTACATGCATGAGGATCAAAAATAATTGAGGACACCAAAACGATTTATTAACACTTCAATTATTAAAATTTATTAATAATATTGAATTAAATTATTATTGATTTCTTTATCTTTTTGTTTTCTGGAAGCAACATGTTATCTTGATTCTAATCATGTTTTAAAAATACTTTTTAAAAATAATTAAATATTTGCCCAAGTTAAATGTTTGTATATGCGGTAATATTTGTAAAGTGTGATGGTTTAGCACAGTAGATTTGTGCTCAGTCTGATGTGATGATAACTAACGATTTTTTACAGGACACAAAAATGTCGTGCGACAACGTTTGATTGTGGTCTCGGGAGTGCCTCAAGCTTTCGAGCAAGAACACTTATTGCAAAGAAATTATTAGCATGGAGAGAGAGAGAGAGAGAGAGAGAGAGAGAGAGAGAGAGACAGACAGACAGATAAGAACACTTATTGCAAAGAAATTATTAACATGGAGAGAGAAAAAGAGTGAATACAGAAACAGGGACAGGGACAGGGACAGGGACAGGGACAGGGACAGGGACAGGGACAGGGACAGGGACAGGGACAGGGACAGGGACAGGGACAGGGACAGGGACAGGGACAGGGACAGGGACAGGGACAGGGACAGGGACAGGGACAGGGACAGGGACAGGGACAGGGACAGGGACAGGGACAGGGACAGGGCAAACAAAGAAATGAAGACAGGCAGAGAAAGAGAGACTGGCATAAAACAAATAAAGCTATTTTATTGAAGACTACTGAATGCCACCTTAATTTCTTTGCAATAAATTGTACAAAGTAAAAAAAAAATCTAAGACGAAAAAGAAGCTTTAATTAAAAGATAATAATTTACGAAAGTAAAATCTTATTTAATTAAACATAAAATAATTCACTGTAAAAGACATCAATTAAGAATGTAAATTAATATTTTATGAAATAAAATAATTAAATGAATGTTATAATTAGCAAGCTTTTTATATTCTCTCTCTCTCTCTCTCTCTCTCTCTCTCTCTCTCTCTTCTCTCTATTTATCTCTCGCATCAACAAGTTACACCGACAAGGATTTCAGAATGAATGCTTAAAGTTAACGATTTCCTTTTCTAAAGTGTTCTCTCTCTCTCTCTTTCTCTCTCATCCGTTCTTTTCAGTTGCAATTGTATCCTACTTATTTCTTTACACTCGACAGAGAGTAAATAAATAATCTTTGATATTTTGAGATGCTCTAACAATCTAATTAAAAGCTAAAAGTATCACCATTGACGTAACAAAAAAAAAAAATAATAATAATATGAACATTTATACACTTCTATATTATAGCGTTGATTTTTGTTCTCCCGTTTTCCACCGGACGCAACATGTTATCTCGGTTCGTTTATATTTTTCTTACTAGTTAGATAGATATTTTTGTATCTAATCATTATTTGTGCTATTGTAAAGTAGTAGTACTAATAGCATATAAAAGTTATTTTTTATGACAATAAAACAATGCAACAAATACATAGCCATAGACCACATAAAACAATATGTGCTTTTTAATGAATAAACACAAAATGGGATCTTCAAAACTGATGCCAATTTTTACCAGAAGGTTAATTTAGCCCCACGAGAGAGCGTGAAAAAACTGTAAAGTATGCAATTTGCGTGAAAATTCATGTTTATGACGTCAGAAACATTAAAAAATTAGTATGAAAATGTTGTGCGGGTTGCATAAAATGAATTTTCTGATGACTGCTACGGGGCTTCTGTTGTGTTTTTAGACAAACTAAAGGTATTTATTTAAGTCCCATCAAGTGTTTTGTGATATAAATGCTTATGTTTTTCTCTGGTCTATTCCTTTCATTAAAAAAAAAAAATACTGAAAATACAAAATCATTTAATATACCAGTTTGGTAGACGTTTAATGTCAGTATTTAACGTTATGTTAACTATAACTTTAAGGGTTGTATTCAGATGGCTTGTATCTCAAAATCTAAAAAGAAAATTATAAATCTTCATATAGCCATTTAAAAAGTTAACAGTAACAGCTACCTACCTATGATAAAAAAAATTCAGAACCCGTGACCATCAGATAAGAGAGCAAATAATTAATGAATTTAACATGGGCTCTTATGAGACTAAAATTTTAAGAAATCATTATTTAAAATCTAGCATGGTGACCCCCTAACCTTTTTGTACATTTTTGAAATACCTTATCCTAATGTATCACTGTGCAAAATTTCACATTTTTCCTTCTTTACAACTTTTTAGTCAAATCTCGTAGTTCCTGATTTCCCACCTTAAGTTAAAAATATCAACAACAACAACAACAACAACAACAACAACAACAACAACAACAACAACAACAACAACAAAATAATAATAAATCCAAACACTTTTTTTAAATGCATTCCTTTTATTTGAAAATTATAGTATTTATTTTGCGTCGATATAAATAATAAAATAAGGAAGGAATTTATTATTGTAAAAATTAAGTTCTTTTTGACTATTTTTGTACCAAGTTGGTCACTTACCGCCTTAAATTAAATTAGCTTACCGTTAACGTTACAGTATAGAAAAAATAGCCGGTAACGAATATACAATACTGAATAAAATAAAATTGAAAATAATTAAAATTTTGAGATATAATTTTATTATTCAATAACAAACAATAGTTTATTTATTCAAGTAGAATTTTCATTTAATTTTCAGACAAGTTTTTGTTTTAATTTCTGGTAAAGATTAAAACTTTCACGTCTCTCTCTCTCTCTCTCTCTCTCTCTCTCTCTCTCTCTCTCTCTCTCTTTCTCTCTCTCTCTCTCTAACTGTAAAACTTTTCAACGCAAAAATTAATTTCACTTCCAATCAGGTACGGATTACTAACGTAAACTTTACAGCGTGTAAAATATGACAAATTTTCATTTTCTTTACGGAGAAAAAATAAAACTTTTAAAGTTTATTTACAACTCTTTTTTAATTATAAAATACTGTTTATATAACCTGAATTATTTACTCTGTGAAAATTGACCTACAATTTTTAAAGTTATAAAAAAGTATGCATTATATGTTTTCAGTATTATAGAACTCTTATAAATATATGCACAAAGTATAAATTTTTATATTTCAATGTTATAGTAAAAAGTGAGTATTTTATAACCCTTCTCTCTCTCTCTCTCTCTCTCTCTCTCTCTCTCTCTCTCTCTATGAATGCAGTTTTAAAATTTTGTAAGAATGTATCTATTTTTTTAACATTAAATTAAGGAATTTAGATTATTTATTATTATTATTATTATTATTAAAAATTTGACATTTAATAATATTTAAGCGCAAGCTGTGTTTCGATAAAAATCAACTTTATATAATTCTCTATCTCGCTCTTTCAAGAAAATTGTTCATATTATTATTTAATAAAAACTATTATTGATTATATTTTTAATAAAGCAAAAATAATATCTGATTAGCTTTTTTGCCAATGTTTTACGTTTGAAGAAAATTTTTGTTTTTACGCATACATATTTAAAATTTAACAAAACAAAAAAAGTTATACCAATGAATCTGCACGGAAACTTACCTAATTTATGCTGCATTTATGTCATTATAATATAAATGATGCCAAATCACAACAACATAGTACATAAGTAATTTTACTATACAACATCTTATTTATTCTTTACAACATAGTTATTATAGCATAAAGTTACTATAGCATAAATTATGCTATATTGAAATTTTTTTTTTTTTTTTTTTTTTTTTTTTTTTTTTTTGCATTTGAAATAGATGTTGTACATTATTAAAACTTTTTATGTAGTACATAAATTTCTTTTGCCAAAATACATTTTCTCACTTTTCTCACTTGACATAATCTTTTTACTAACTTATCTCAAAAATCAAAATATAAAAATATTATGACACGCCATTATTTTTTTACCCCTATATTTCTTTATCCTTTCATTTCCTGTTTACTTTGCGTCATAAATGTAACTTTCTTATTTTTCCTGTGAAAATCAGAAAAACATATATTTTTTTTCAGATAACATAAACAACCCTTCAAGTTTATGCGTTATAAAAAAAAGCATTGAGTGCTATGTACAGTTGGTAAAATTAAAATCTGTAGTTCATTAAACCATATGAAAATATCTTGCTGTCATGCAATCGGGCTGACTTTTAGTGTTTTCACTTACACTCTGGCCAAAACAAGGTCATTCACGCCAAAAACTGTATCCGCGGTGCTAAACCAATCAGAGAGCGTGTTATAAACCTACTAGCCAATCACAGTTGACTCTACATAGTTAATTACAATGTATCCGCTCGAACTAGTATTGGGTGAAGTGTACATCAGCTTCCATTTCTACTTACTATGCAAGTGCAATACGTTAAAACGGAAGCGGATGTGAGTGAAATCGCTTAAAGCTGGCCTAAAAACAGTTATTCCTTTATTAGTCAATTAATGCTAATTAAAGTAAGGATTTTTTTTTTTTTTTTTTTTTTTACTTTGATACACCAAAACTCAAATATGTTTCACTTTCCGAAATTTTAAATAACGCTAATTTTAAATTTTATTCCTAATTTCCAAATAATTTTTTTTCCGTATAGTGATCCCTTTTTGCCACCTGCAGTAACCATTAGACAGTTGGTACTGGGTTATTCTCATCTTCACCTTGATTCAAGTAGGATTCCGGTGTTGGTGTTAAGAAAAAAAAAAGGAAAAAACCTTATAATAATAAAAATCCATTTAAATTTAATGTACGAGCACAGTATTATATTGAAGATAATTCAGATAATATATTTTACTATTCAAAAAAATGCATACTAAATTTACATTTGTATTCTTTAAAAAAAATGCTCTGATTTTGAATGGTATATAAAATAGACATATTGCATACTAATATCTTTTTATTATTTAATTACTTAAAAATACTTTTAGCTGTTAGAACTTTTTAAGAATTTCTATAAAGTATCAAAATTTTACTTTTATACAATATACGATATTTACATATATTTAAGAAAATCTCCTCACAAAAATTAAAATATGTTAATTTTTTTATTTTAATAACAAATATACCATTTTGTTTGCTATGGCAAAACTAGACTATTTTCATAATGCAATTGAGTTTTTGTAATGAAAAGATTTCTTTTTTCCTCATAAACTGGAGTGCTCGTTTTCAAATTTTGGATCAAATATCGAGCTCACAACAATTTGCCGATTTTTTTTTTTTTTTTTTTTTTTTTAATTAAAGTTCAATTACTGAAATCGGGTTTCAAGCCGTTTTAAAAAAACTAGGGGAGGTTTTTATACAATAGGAAAAAATGTCTTTCTTAAAATACATAGACCAAATTTAAAGAACAAGAAAGTAAGATTTGCATGTGAATCACTGTACAAATTTCAGAGTTCTAACTAACAAGAGAGAAAAATTCCGATCGATTTGTATTTCTTAAGCTATAAAAAGACATTTGATAATTTTTATGTTTTGTGTCATAAAGTTATTTTCCATTAACATCTAACGTCATAAAAACATCATATTATATAGAAATGACGTTTAATACACCCATAAGTTAAGAGCTACTTCAGATTAGTAAACTCTGAAAGAGAAAATTCACATATAAATGATTTTTATTTTCTATGACTTTTTTATATTAAACTTTTTATATGAAGTATTTTTTTATGTTTTTTTTTTTTTTTTTTTTTTTTTTTTTGAGTAACTTTATTTTATTCAGTAAAATAACTTATAATTGATTTTAGTACTTGGAAAGAGCTTCTCTGAATTTCTTTTAAAAGCACAATATAATGGCTTAAGAATTTTATAGTATTAATTAATATACTGTATGAAATAATATAATATAGCTAAAATAATATTAGTTTTACGAAATTAACTGCCCGATACTACTTTTAATGAAGGATTAGTGCCAAGATATTGCAATTGTTTAATGTGCTCGCATGGAGTCAACACAGTTTTGTATGTTCTTGTTATAGACGAGAAATATAAAACTATTACTGTCCAAACTTTGTTTGTTCGTTGTGATTCATCACATCCATGTTTACACGCTGTTTGTTTGTTCGTTCGTTCGTTCGTTCAATCAATCAATCAATCAATCAATCAATCAATCAATCAATCAATCAATCAATCAATCAATCAATCAATCAATCTATCTATCAATCGTTCGTTCGTTCGTTCGTTCGTTCATTCATTCATTCATTCATTCATTCATTCATTCATTCATTCATTCATTCATTCATTCATTCATTCATTCATTCATTCATTCATTCATTCATTCATTCATTCATTCATTCATTCATTCATTCATTCATTCATTCATTCATTCATTCATTCATTCATTCATTCATTCATTCATTCATTCATTCATTCATTCATTCATTCATTCATTCATTCAATTTTATTTCCTATCCTGACGTATATACAAACTGCAATACATGAATGCATAAAAAGTTGCCTATATTACAGTCAATTTTCAATGTTATTGAGTATTGATTAATTATGAAAGTGTAATTAGCAGTTTGAACACGTGTAGCACATATGGCACCAACCATTCCATATATATATATATATATATATATATATATATATATATATATATATATATATATATATATATATATATATATATATATATATATATATATATATATATATATATATATATATATATATATATATATATATATATATATATATACACAAAATATAGTTGACTTTGCACCCCTATGTATGGAAAATTATATTTATACAGTGAAATATCTAACTAAAAGTCTTTAACATTGAATAATGGTTAAACTTTAATATTTCTAAGTTTCTCTGTAACTCACAAACATCAATAGTAAAACTAGCCCAACAAGTAAACTTTTAGACAAACGATGAGTGCATTTTTAAATTGACAAAAACTTTTCCCACGGACAAAAATAAATACGCAAAAATTGTCTTAAAAACTTTTAGCATAAATTCATAATAGTCATTTATTTATTCTGCCAAGACGTTTCCATGGTTTCTCTAGGCTGAATGCCGGGCTGTGTATTTAGACAATGGCCGGCCTGTGTTTGCTGTTTCCATTAATTGGAAGAAGTCATTAGTTGTTGATAAGACAATGTCTTGACTGGGATTGGTGTAGCGTGTAGCACAATATCACAATATGATAAGCGAAAAAAAAAAAAAAAAAAGTTTAAGTATTGTAGAATTAACAGTTATAACGTCACTAACTGTAAATGTTGACATTTTAATGATAAAAACGTTAGTGACGTCACAAGCGTTGGGACCGAACAGGGAAAAATGTACATTTGCAACGGTCAAGTTTAACGTTCATTCCATCGTGATTCTAACGCTTGTGACGTCATTTTCACTTATATCATTAGATTGTCAACGTTTAGTGACGTCATAAACGTTCATTCCACAATACATAAAGCATTGAAAAATTGTGTACAAGCTTTTCAACGATCATTTTTTAGAGTGTATATTTGATTTTTTTTTTCCCAAATAATTTTACATTAATTTCCATATAATAATAATATTGATTTATACTCAATCAATTTTAATGACATATAGGTGGCATGCTGAACAACAGTATATTATACAAAACATGTTCAATAATTCGTTACGAAGTATTTTGTTTGATGAAAACAATAGAGAAACCTTTATGGAAAATATTTATGGTTTACTAAACAAACAAAAACCCTATTCACTATCAGCTCTTCGCACTTTACTGCATTCAAGTATGGCTTTGTGTTAGATAGTTTTTATATTTTGTCATTTTACATTTATGTACGAACACGTTCATAAATAAATATACATATGTAAAGGGGGATTTTTTTTCTACCTTTTTTTAAAAAGGTGAAAAAATTTGTCAAAAGAGGTGCCACAAATTGAAAAAAGGTGATAAAGGTGGACATTTTTTTGAGAAAAAAGCCGATTTTTTTTGTATCTGCATGACATCGTATTTAATGCTCTTGGAGGCCATACTGGAACACTAAATAACATTGCTGAGCATAGGACAAACTTCGCTTTTATCTATTTTCTTTGATATTTGGTTATATGGCCAGATTTAAGTGACATTTCACCATTACAATACAAAATATATAAGTATATATATATTTTTTTTTTTGCAGCCATTCTAATATTATGTAGGGTCTATTTAATTATGTTTAAGTCGAAGCCGTGTTGGATCACTTAATAACATGGGTAGCCTAGGAAAATGACTCATTTTGCCAGTTTAAAAACATGCAAAATTTTTGAGTGCATTGATGCAGTAAATATTTTGAATTAGTATCTCAAGTATGTAAGAAAAATAACATTAACCAAAATTCAACAGATTTCCCAAAGA
Organism: Ecdyonurus torrentis; assembly: GCA_949318235.1. Taxonomy (NCBI): domain Eukaryota; kingdom Metazoa; phylum Arthropoda; class Insecta; order Ephemeroptera; family Heptageniidae; genus Ecdyonurus; species Ecdyonurus torrentis. Next base: position 23,601,222 of record OX439133.1, on the reverse strand, counting down.
CAATAGCCTAAAACAAAGTTTGTCCTATGCTCAGTAATGTTATTCACTACTCCAATATGGCCTCCAAGTGCATTAATTATGACGTTAGTAAGTAAGTAAGTAAGTAAGTAAGTAAGTAAGTAAGTAAGTAAGTAAGTAAGTAAGTAAGTAAGTAAGTAAGTAAGTAAGTAAGTAAGTAAGTAAGTAAGTAAGTAAGTAAGTAAGTAAGTAAGTAAGTAAGTAAGTAAGTAAGTAAGTAAGTAAGTAAGTAAGTAAGTAAGTAAGTAAGTAAGTAAACAAGCAAATTGATCAACTTAAAATTAAAGTTTCCGGTATTTTTGTGTAACGGTATATTTAGACTTAACTAGTCCTCTCCAATGCCGAGTATAATAATGAAATTTAAATGGAACAAAGAAATTTTTAAAAATTTTATTATAATTATCTTTGAAATATGAAATAAAAAGTTACACCGCAGACAGACGGACGGACAGACAGACGTACAGAAAGAGACATTGAGATTATTTGATATAGAGATGTGACAGAAATAAGGACCATGCGGGTGGTCAAATATAAGATTTATATTTATCTATCATTTACATTGTTATACAACTGAAATTAATTTTTTACTTCAACTAGGATTTTTTTATTTTATTTTTATTTTTTATTTTATTTTTTTATTTATTTTTTTTATTTTTTTTTGCTATAGGGTGTATGCGCATGACGTCATATTGAACAAGCTTCAACACCATATATGAGCAATAAATGATATTGCTCACCATAGGATAAACGTGGTTTTTGGTTAACCCTTGAAACATGAAGATAATTTTATGTTTTAATTATTTATATTTTTCTTTCACACTTGAACCACTAAAAGAATGAACACTATCAAAATAATTGCCAAGTACTATTTAAATTAGCAAAATGTCTCTTTTTCCATACCAGATCATGTCATTTAGTGCTCACATATGGCAGTTACTCAGTGAATGCAACAACCCTATAGTTAGTAAAAAGTGTAATTTGTCATCAAATTAATCAACGAAATTAAGTATATATTTCATTCTTAAAAAGTATAATTTAGGAATCCTGTCCCTGTCCCTGTCCCTGTCCCTGTCCCTGTCCCTGTCCCTGTCCCTGTCCCTGTCCCTGTCCCTGTCCCTGTCCCTGTCCCTGTCCCTGTCCCTGTCCCTGTCCCTGTCCCTGTCCCTGTCCCTGTCCCTGTCCCTGTCCCTGTCCCTGTCCCTGTCCCTGTCCCTGTCTCTCTCTCTCTCTCTCTCTCTCGCGCGCGCGCGCGCGCTCTTTCGCTTTAAATCATTGTTTTTAATAATTTTCTAAAATGCTAATTAATAATCTATTTATGTTATGAATTTTGGGACTTCATTATTTTACAAACAATAATTCAATTATTTTATGTAAATACAGTATAATATAGAAATTTGGATAACAAATACAAAATATTTTCCAGAAATGACACTGTTAACATTATTAAGTACATTATGTATTTCGTGTATATAATATGTTACATGATGTATAATTATGGTTTAATTTCCAAAATTTGAAATTTGTTGCTGTTTTATTTTTAAACCTATTAAAATCTTGAAAAAGTTAAAAAATAATAATAATAAAAAATCATTATTTTTTCAAGATATTAAAAAGAAGAAGAAAAAAACATATCAAAACTCCATATAGAATAAACATTAAAATAAACGTATTTAATTCACCTTTTAACTCACATTTTATGTATACAAGTTGAAAATTAAATTTCTCTGAGTATAATAATAAAAAATATAATTAAACTTTATTATATACACGATTAATTTCTCTAATTAATTTACGAAACCTTATAAACGTAGGGACTTTATACATCAAAATTAAATGTTACTTAATACGGAGAACACCTGCAAATAATAATTTGCTTCTTTAACTCAATTTTCTCCACGAAATATTATATAACTTTATTGCAAAATGTATATGTATAGTCAAATTAATTAAGTATATGATTTTATCATGCTTCGTGTGACTTTAAAATTGTAAGAATAAAAGTTAATATTTTATATAGAGTGTATCTGCATGACGTCATACTTATTGCACTTTGACGCCATACTGGAGCAATGAGTAACATTGTTCAATATAAGTGTTTTTTCTATTTTCTTTGGAATTTTAGTACTTTTTTTAAGGTTAAAAGCATGGAAAACATGAAACAACAAGTTCTTTTTAATCATAAAACACAAAATGGGATTTACAAAAGTGATGATAATTCTTTACTAGAATGTAAATGTAGCTCCACAAGAGAGCGTGAAAAAACTGTAAAGTATGCAATTTGCGCGAATATTTCTGTTTAAGACGTCAGAAACATGCAAAAATTAGTATGAAAATGTTGTTCGGGTTGCATAAATCAAAATTTTATGATCACTGCTACGGAGCTACAATTGGGTTTTGAGATCAATTAATGTTATTTATGTAAGTCCCATCAAGTGTTTTGTATTAGAAATGCTTATGTTTTCATGTTGTCTATACCTTTAAGTTTTTGATTAATATTTTGGTCATTACGATTTTTTAGTTCACACGTCGATTTTTCTGTATATTTTCTTTAAACTCACATGACAAAATTAAAGACTCCGCCTATATTCCACCTTATATTTCATAATATATTTGAAAAGCTGTAATATAAAAAAGTTGTCATAAAATGACATTTTGACGCGAGATTTGAAACTACTTTAACAATAAATCCGACTTGACTATACGAAGAGATAAAAGCTTGGCACTTCAACCACTGAATGCAACAGGCAACTCTCTCTTTGCAGAAAGTCAACATGAAAAAAAAAAATCAATCCTTGTCTTTTCAACTGTATAATATTATTTTTATCTGTGCTAACTTGATGGTGACTTGAAAAATTGCATTTTTTTTTTAGTAGTAGTAAAGTAGTGCATTTATAGAAGATTTTTAATGGTGTTTTATTGCTTTTATGAATGCAATCTTTTATTACTTTTTTTTTTTTTTTTTTTTTTTTTTGTGCATAAAATTTTAATGCATTTAAATATGATTTTCTTTCTTTTATTACAATTTTAACATTTTTTTTTTTTTTTTCGTAATGAATTTTTATTTATATTTTTAACATATTATACTATACTATATTAAGGGTTTTATTCGGATGGCTTGCATTTCAAAATCTAAAAAGAAAACTTACAAACTTTATGATGACATTTGAAAGTTAATAGTAACGCCTACCTATGATACAAGTTTCAGAACTCATGACCATCAGATAAGAGAAAAAAATAATAATTGAAATTAATATGGGCTATTATGGGACTAAAATTTCAAAAAATCATAATTTAAAACTTATCATGGTGAACCCCAATTAATTTTTTACATTTTTGAAGATACCTTATAATCCTAATGTATCGCTGTGCCAAATTTGAGATTTTTCTTTCTTTTCAATTTTTTAGTCAAATTCTGTAGAACCTGATTTAACATATTAACAATTATTTAAAATATTATATTATAGCCTATACTTTTGTATTTAAAAAAAATGTAGACTTCAAAATAATTGTATATATATATATATATATATATTTTTTTTTTTTTTTTTTTGAAGATTTTCATTAATTCGTTACAGAGTCCACACGTACAGAAATACATACGTAATAATTATGCTACCACATTTCTATTTATTTACAACAGCATAATCTATGCTATACTGCATAATTATAGCATAAATATTATGTTGTACAGCAAAACTGTTTATACTGTATTGTTCAAATTTAACAGTAATTTATGCTATAATGACATAATACAGCATCAATTATAAGCAATTTATTCTTTCTATGATGAGAATACTTAAAATTTATATACTTCTGGATTTTTCGATATACAGTATAAAGTATATTATATATTTTTTTTTGTATTAGTGATCTTGATAATAAAAAGAAGGGAAAAGAAGGGAAAAAAATAATAATTGGTAAAATATGTAACGTAAAATTTAAATATTAATGTAAAAAACATGCGGTTTAAACCATATTTTTCGTATAAAAGGTAAATAGTATAGAATTTACAAAAATCAAAATTATTATGAACACATTTTTCCTTTTTTTCATAACTTATATATATATTTTTTTTTTTTACGCTTTTCAAATTTTGAAGTAAATTTCATCTTAAATGTATAATCTTGAATTTTTTTTTTTATGCATTAGAAATATACAGGTTAAAATTACAAAAATAATAATCATAAATAGAAACTCATTCGATATAGTAAAAATAAAATTACTTTTTGTTTCTGTACACGGAAAAAATAAATTACGTAATTTATGCTGCATTTATGATGTCAAAATTAGATAAATGTTACTATATATTATATAGAACCATATAAATATGTATGCTGTACAGGGACAATATTTTAACTAGCTTATTTTCAGTATAATTTGTTCAATACAGCATAATTTATGCCCTACTTCATAATAACTATGTTGCATAGCATAAATATTATTTTATATAGCATAATTACTTATGTTGTTCTAATTTAGCATAATTTAAATGCTATAATGATATAAATGCAGAATACTTTATGTAGTTTATTCTTTTTGAGTGCATTATATGTTTATGTTGCGCATAACATAGTTATTATATGCAGTATAGCATATATTATGTTACTGTACTAGACAAGTTATGCTGAAAATCACCTAGCATAATAATTGCACGTATTTATTTTTTATTTTTATAGATGCTACTATTCCTTCAGAGTGCAATATTATCACAATTTTATACATATTCTTATACAATTTATAGGAAATTATTTTTAGATTCCTTTTTTTAAAGCAATTACTATTTCATATGTTATAATAACTCATTTAATAGAATAAAATACAATGTTAAGTGAATAAATATATTTTTAAAAAAGTTGGGATTAATTTTATAACTTTGAGTGCCTAATTTTGTCCAATAAAAGTAATGAATTACTACATGGAAAAGAATAGCTAAAAAGTTACTGTTTGGACTTTTTTTGTAGTAAATTTGTTAGATACGAGCGTATATACAAAGTTTTTTAAAATCTAAGGAGCTAACTATTTACCGCTGAAGAAATTACGTTTATACTAACGAGTTACGATTTCAACCTTAAGTTATTAGTATGTACTGAAGAGTTACATCTATGTATCTGAATAATTTCTTAAATTTATGTTTTGCATGTAGATGAAAAAAAAAAAAAAAAAAAAAACGTAAAACATTATCGCAAATGACTATATCGCAACTGATTGAAATAAAATAGAAATTTTACATATTGATGAAAAAAATTAAAATACAAAAGCTCTTCAATATTGAAAAAAAATAAAAATATTTTCAATTTTAAAGAAACCTTAATGTATAAAAACGTTATTCATTTTACGAAATACCAATATATCAAACTCTCTCTCTCTCTCTCTTTCTTTCTCTTTCGGTTTCTCATACAAACACTCACACACACTAACTCATCATACTGTACAATCAACAGGCATTAACTAACATACAAAATCAAGAAACAAAGTTTAAAATATAATTAAAATATTCTTAACACTTACCTTTATGACAGGGTTAATAATTAAAATCTACTTCATTTTGATATCCCTGCAATTTTAAATGATTTGCAGCAGGGATGCTGTAACACACAATGGTCCAGCATCTTGCAATCTCAGTTACCTAGTTCTATTCTATCATATCAATAACGCATGCGCGAATATCATATATAAATCAATAAGAACTAAAATACTATCTATTTATATATAATAATGAACTTTATATACAATATTTTGGTATGAGAACCTTTTTATTTTAGTGTTTTTAAGGTTTATTATTATATATTTAAAGATATAATTTTAGTCTTTATAGTTATTATTGGAGGGTTGTAAATTCATGCGCAAGACGTTCGGAAATTATACACTTGGTTTATGGTTTGATTTTTACTCGCGTCAGAAGAGAATTGGGGATGGAAAAAAAATAAAGGAAAAAAAGAAGTAAAAAACATTTCGAAGAAAAAAAAGACAGCGCATTTTTACTTGAATTGATTACGACTTGTAAGAGAGAGAGAGAGAGAGAGAGAGAGAGAGAGAGAGAGAGAGAGAGAGAGAGAGAGAGAGAGAGAGAGAGAGAGAGAGAGAGAGAGAGAGAGAGAGAGAGAGAGAGAGAGAGAGAGAGAGAGAGAGAGAGAGAGAGAGAGAGAGAGAGAGAGAGAGAGAGAGAGAGAGAGAGAGAGAGAGAGAGAATGACCATGTCTACTTAAAGTAATGAAAAGAATAAAAGAGGGGGTTAAAACTTTCTGATGTTGAAAAAAAAATCTCAATTGTAAAACAAGTGAATGAAAATAGTAAACTGAATAATTTTAAATAAAAGTTACCCTTATGTGTATAAGGCGAATATATTTTGAAGGGTATATTATACGAACAGGTGTTCCATGTATATTGAATTTTATATTAATATATAAACCGTATTATTGGAATTTTAGGGGGTGGATGTAGAGTGAGAGAGAGAATGATTTTTATTTGCCTATAAAATAGCTATATAATATATTTAGTTTTTTTTTTTTTCTTTTTTTTTTACTGAAATTGTTTATAGTTTTCTATCACTTTAAGAAAGGTTAGTTTCTAATTTCTAAAGGTAGATTATTTAGTATATTGTGTAAATATGGCTAAAACAAGTGAAAATATTAGAGAAATGATTATCGAAAGAATGAAAATAATAATTAAAGAATACTAAAAAAAAAAAAGTTTTTATTAATTAAGAATAATTTTTGAAAAATTATTTTTATTTTTTGAATGTGAATAAATAAATGCATTTTTAAGTAATTTGAAAGTCGTCGACAAAAATCATATTTAAACAAATTGATAAAAAAAATTAATAATAAATGAATAAATGAATAAATGAATGAATGAATAAATAAATAAATAAATAAATAAATAAATAAATAAATAAATAAATAAATAAATAAATAAATAAATAAATAAATAAATAAATAAATAAATAAATAAATAAATAAATAAATAAACAAACAAATAAATAAATAAATAAATAAATAAATAAATAAATAAATAAATAAATAAATAAATAAATAAATAAATAAATAAATAAATAAATAAATAAATAAATAAATAAATAAATAAATAAATAAAAAATGTCCTCATTGGGCGAAATCAACTTATCAATGTAGCCCAACTCTGTAAGAAAGTTACAAAATATTTGTGGCATAGTAAGCAACAGTTATAAATTTAACATTAAATTAAAAATATATATTTCAAATTTTACTACCCTATAAGAAATCATGTTCAATGAAGACAGCGATATACAAAGTCGTCTGCTAGAACTTTGTTTTACTATTTTGTTGCATGTTTATTTATTTTCTTATATTGAACCTACTTTTCCAAGACTGTTATTAAGTATTATAGAAGCAATACATTGAAATGTCAAACGAGTACCAGTTTAAAAAGTAACATATTAAATAGTAACTTTATTAAAGCCATAGACCACATAAAACAACACGTGCTAAAGAATAAACACAAAATGCAATTATCAAAACTATGATGATAATTTTTACCAGAATATAAATGTAGCCCCACTAGAGAGCGTGAAAAAAATTGTGAAGTATGTAATTTGCGTAACAATTTCTGTTTATGACATCAGAAACAGGCAAAAACTATAGTATGAAAATGTTGTGCGGGTTGCATAAATCGACATTTCTGATCACTGCTACGGAGCTACAGTTGGGTTTTGAGACAAACTAAAGCTATGTAAGTTCCATCAAGTGTTTTGTGATATACGAGTAAATGCTTATGTTTTCTTCTGGTCTATTTCTTTAAGACGTTGTGAGGACTTGACAACCATATTTTACAAAAACTTGGCCATAAAAAATGAATACATGACAAATACACATGGAAAAAAAATGGAAATATACTAATATACAAAGAATAGAAATAATATTGCACAATATATTATTATATTTTAGAACGTTGTGAATATAATATACGTATGATTGTTTTCTTTTACGAAAATTTTATCACTAATTTTAAAATATAGGTGTGCTGGATATTTAAATTATTTCATTACTCAAAAAAAATTGTGCGAATCCTAACTTATTTGCGATAAACACTTTTGAGTTATTATGAGTAGCTAAAATAATGCATGGAGTTGTATTGCGTCAAATGTTAATAATAATAAGAAATAATTTTTATTAAACGCAAAATTTTTAAATAGTGATATCAGTTTAAAATATTTCTATGGCTTAAAAGTTAAAACACGTAAAAAATATGTCTAATATGCAATATGTATCACATAAATATTTCCGGAATCAGTGTAGTAGTTTACTCAAATTTCGAAAAAAAAAATATATATATATCGATCTTGTTGCGAAAAAAAGGCCTATCTCTTATTTTGTCAGTGGAAGCAAAAGGCCTATCTCGTTCCCGAACGTTATGTAGATGGCGCTCGAGATAGACCTTTTGCTTCCACTGACAAAATAAGAGACAGGCCTTTTGCTTCCACTGACAGAATATGAGATAGGCCTTTTGCTTCCACTGGCAAAAAACGAGATAGGCCTTTTTTTCGCAACAAGATCGATATGTTGATTGTTTATGTTTACTCAAAATGCGGAAAAGAAAGTTGCGTGAAGAGGAAACCACGTGACGGTAAAAGTGGGAGGTAGCTCAAGGTTAGCTTGCTGCTGGCACCAAGTTTTCTCCCACTTTCACCGTCACGTGGTTTCCTTTTCCGGCACTTCCTTTTCCGTATTTTGAGTAAACATAAGCAGTCATTATATAATAGTAATAATTGAACTTCTTGCGTGTGATGTTAAATTAGGAAACTCTTAACTTTTCCTGCGTTTCCCAAGAGCTAAACCAATAAGTTCCATTAACGCAGAAAATTATGTGATGCATAAAAAATATATTCAATTGTTTGTATTTTCTTAAGATTTAATCATGTATGCTTACATAAAAAAGCACTCATGCGCTTTAGCACTGTAAGCTAGAGCAATAAATTACATTGCTCAGCACAGGAAAAAAAAAAAATCATATTTAATACGTATTAGCAGTTTAAAAATTTATATAAATACAAAATACTCTGTTAATGTCTATAATATACTATAATTTATTAATTTTGTTCTTATTTTATACATTATATAAAAAATAGTTATTAAATATTTTATTTTTTACATAATTTTATTTCATTATTTTATTATTATTTTAATAAAAAATACATGTTTAATAAAATAGAAGTTTACAAAAATATTTATAAATATTATTGACTTGCATGTAGGTCGAGACGTTTGAAAACTCAATCTCTCTTAGTTGATGTAGAATGTAGAGTCGGGCGGTAATTCAGCCTTTTAGCCATTGCAAGATAAATTAAAAAAATTGTAAAGAAACTAAATTAATAAATTTTACGCAGTGAAAAGTAAGAATACGATGTTTTCAAATATTTGTTGAAGATCAACCAAAAATAACCATACTGGACTAGATATTAAATTATTATTTGTAATTTCAGTGCAATAAGATCTCATGTTAATTTAAATAATTATTTTATATGATGGTCACAGGTTCTGTTATTAATTAATTTTCAAATGGCATTGTAAATTTTAGAGGGTTTCTTTTTAGATTTTGAGATAATGTCCATATTTTATACAACCATTACGAATTAAAGTTAAATACAAGTAATTTTTTAAGAGTTGCAAGGAGATTAGAGGAAATAAATAAGAAAAGAAAAATAACAATTATTTTCTATATTGCTTACAACACGCTAGTGTTTTCTATTTAAATATCGACGCAATCGGTACAGCACGTTTCTAAAAAATCGCAACAAACATGTTTTTCCTCATAGGCGTAATGTTTAATGGAGGTTATTGGCTAAAAATATTCCTTAAAAATGTCTATGGCTTAAAACACGTAAAAGTATGTCTAGTATTTCTCATTCAAATTTCATTAAAAAATCGCAAAAAAAAAAAAAAAAAAAAAAAAAAAAATTGTTTTCTCCCATAAGCGTAATGTTTAATTAAAGGACCCTTAGCTTTCCCCGCGTCTCCACACGCGCTAAACCGATAAGCTCCATTCACGCGCTATATCAATAAGTTCCAATAAAGAATACTCACCAAGATATAGAGCATATGCTTTTGACGCCATACTGGCGCAATAAATAACATAGCCCAGCATAGGACTTTTTTTTTCTTTTTTTTTTTTTTTTTTAGAAACGTTTTTTTTTATGTTTATTATTTTTCTCACATATTTTAAAACACAATTCAATCTGCTAATGTCCTCTAAATATTTTTAATTTTTTTTTATATAGAAAATAGTCATATTTTTCTCACATAAGGTAGGTTATTAGCAAAAACGTGATTTAAGACCCAAAGAACTTTGGAATAGTAGCCTCTTCAGTCCCCGACTTTTTAAAAAATTATCTCACTGTCGTAGATATTAACCACGATTTTGTGCAGATCTCGGAATAACAAAAATATTTGTCAAAAAGATTTTCTTACTTTTGCGGCCCTCCTACCCACTAAAGAATGCTCAAAATAGCTTTAAAAAAAACGTGAATTCAAGGGCGCTTATAACGAAAGAGGGTGGTGTGAGGGGGTGGTTGGTATTATGTAGCTAACGATGCTTGGTCTCCTCTTCTGACAGCAGGCAATTGTCTCGGCCTATCTCGTCGGTAGTCTAGAAATATGATATTCCACCAGCCTCTTCACCTCTTAAGTTATAGACCTTAGTTATTAAATATTAATTTACAATTCAAATAGACATTAGTATGGTGTTAATTAACAATAGACAATCAAAGCTTATTCCAAACTATGATTTCCCAACTTCATTGAATAACTTTCTTAAAAAAAACAAACCAACTACTTCATGTACTATTAAGATTGTCTTGTTAAACTCACACTGATTAACAATACCACCAGTTATTGCCGACCTTGTGTCAATACTTCAGTAAAATTACCATACTATACTTCAGGCTACTTCAGTGATTACTCAATATGATGAAAAAACATGTTGTTATATGCAATTAATATTAATAACTAAAATCTGTTTACTAAATTAATTATTTCGATTTGAATTTATTATCTAATAACTTATCATTAATTAACAAGGTTATTGTTTGTTTGTATGAATGGAAACTCCACAGAATAAAATATTATAAAATTTTAATGATTCTTTTAATATGGTTATATAATATTATTATAATAAATTGTTGACATGAGGTAGATAGTTGATTATAAAGGTTATAATAAAATATATTGATTTGTATTAATATTACTTGACGTTTGGTAAATAATTCAAAAAGCTAATATAATTAAATTTAATTGTTAAATTTCAAATAAAATAAAATATAGTACTAATTTTTACCTACAAGCATATATCAAAGAGAATTGTCATTTAAATTCGCTGTACTCTCTCAATTCTCACTTTTCTTTACTTAGCGTTATGATCTAATTAAATTTAAATAAAAAATATAAGTCATAAGTCGAATGGATTGATATTTTATAGAATTTATTTGATGAATTCAAATTGATTATGATAATGAAAAATTGACTTGAATTTAAAAAATATAATTCGTCCACTAACAGGCACAAATTATAATGAATTTACTGAAACAATTAATAAATATAATTTACAGTATAATTTGCTCGCTGACTTACGCAAATTATTGCAATACAAAATTATGGCTTAACAGTGAATAAACGTTGCGGTTCAACCAGCCAGATATACCACCAGCAAAACCTCCTGCTCTCACTATTATAATTAAACACAACTTTAATCAATCAAATGGTTTATTGCAAAAATTAATAAATGAATGATAATTTAAACGGCTATGTAATCTTAATCCACTCAACACCACCAACTTGTTGTACTCAAAACCAGGACAATAGCCAAATCATCAACCAAATATCCACCGCCTACTCTATCTAAATTTCTTAAATATAATTAATATTAATTAGCAGTATAATAATTTACTGAGTTTGTTTGCTTTTACTCACTCAGGAGTTGTGTCTCTACCCTTATTTGCTTCTGCCAAATGAAGGGGCTGATCAGGTAAGGGCTCTTGGCCTGCTGGCGAGTGTGCACTATGACTGACTGAACTTGATCGCAACTGGAGAATATCGGTCTCGTCTGCCTATTTATAACCTCTCAGTCCGAGAAGTGGGGTGTACGCGTCCCTTCCCCACGAGACGCAAAATATTACACACGTGCACGTTCCCCTCTACTCCGGCTTAGGTTTTTTCCCTTCTCTACATCGCAGTTTGTAGAGAATGTTCTAGGAATTCTATTGCTTTGTTTTACTTTTTAAGGCCATTGATTTGTTTCAAACATGTGGTAAAAATTTAGCAAGATTGATGAAGTGATAAGCATAGAAAAACTTTACTATAATAAAAACTAACAAGCATATTATTTTCAAATATATTGTGTGCTTGGATGCTATTTTTCCTCCTTGCCAGCCTACGCATTCCAGTTCACTAAGCTGTGCTATTTTTAGAATGCCTGGCCAACATCCTTCTCTTCCATTGACCTTGACTTGAATTAGAGCGCATGACAATAATAAACAAACTAAGCGTATACAATACATATAAAAACTCCCATAAACATCCCAAAATATTATCATTTTTATATATACATATATATATATATATATATATATATATATATATATATATATATATAATGCACATATACATACATATATACACATATATATATATATATAGGCATTAGTATATTAAGTAATAATTAATACTTCTTATTATAATTTAAAACACCAATTATTACCTAATCTTATGCCACCATTGCCCTATCATTTACCTTATATTACCAAACATCATACAAAATAATAATATGTATTACCTATCATCATGGCTTTACTTTAAAATAATAGTATATCATTATACAAACCGAACGTGTAAACAAATTCACCATGTATGAATTTACTGATAATTATTACTTAAAAATTTCTTAAACACCATTATTTTTTGATAAAACCATGTTGCCAGGCAAAATACTGCATGAAACCTCACAACACATGTGTGCACTGTGAACGGAACAACCCTCATGACCTTGACCCTGAACCACCTGTTTGCTTTGTATGCGAATAAAAAGTACCCCAACTTGTTTTATTATGTATTGAATTAACCCCATAATACATTAAACTATGTTAAACAACGCTTGACCAATGTTTATATTAGTTAAATTACCAAACGTTACTATTTTTTTTTTATCCCTTATATTATTACGTGTTTTCAAATTATTACGTAATCATGTGCAGCAAAATTGTTCTAGAATCCTTCTGTACCATGAAAACCCCCCTTTTTATGATACAAATTTTACATTAATCAAACATAGTTTACACAATCAAATATATTAATTACATAAAATAGCATTTTATTTGCTTGATTTTAATTAACCCCCGCTGAATTATCTAAAATTTATGTTAACAAACCCTCAAAGCAAAACAACAACAAAAATCTTCCGTCCACATTGCATTGTCAACCTACCACATTTTTTGGTACATAATTTTATATAAAAACTATAGAATATGTCTTACCTCTATGTTTTGCAGCAAGATTATAATATCAAGTCTTTTTAGCAATAGTCTTTAATCTCCAACTGCACTTTTTTCACAAAATAATAACTGAAAATTTTACACTACAATTTTTTGTTATTGACCGACCATCTTATGCGGTTGCTATGGTGATGCTCCAGTATGATGACGTCATGCGCAATAATGTGAGCATCGCCATGCGCAATTTGCCGCCTTGTTACATTACCACGGTCTGTTAAAAAAAAAGAAAAAAGAAAAAAGAAAAAAAATGTAAGTGCATGGAGCCTTAAACCAAATGAATTCAAACTTGTACCAGAAATATGACAAATTGACAACATATTAAAAAACATTTCACAAACAAAAAAAAAAACATGAACAATTTGCATCACAAATTCAAAGTCCTTTACTTCTTGTTATTTCCACGTCCAGGATATGATTTTCTTCGTAAAGCTTGAATGGCTTTAAAAGCATAATGCTCAGCTTGACTGGCTCTTAAGTCTGCCTCCCTGGCACGTTGACGTGTTGCCACTAATGTCTCCTCTAACCAATTCATAAAACCATTATGCTCATCCTTCTTTTCACATAGGAATTTATGCCACGCATCTTGCATTTCTCTGTAAGAATTACGAGTCATCCAGTTGATACGCTCCTGTGACCAACCTTCAGGCATGTTGTCGGATGGCTCCTCATACTGCGAAGCGACTGACTCAGTCTGAGGCTTAATAATTTCATCAGTTTGTACCATGGTTGTGGTAAATTGTTTAGCACCTGTACTGGTTATTTTGTCAGTCACAGACGACGAGTTCACTTCAACCAAGCCAGTTGATGAAGGTTCTACAGGAATCACAGGTATAGGAACACTAGGAATCGTGTTATACGTTACCATGTTATTAGTCTTACTCTCCTCAGTCTTTCCTAAGTCCTTTTGATTTGACTCCACCACTACCTGTGAGATAGCTACTTGAGATACAACTGGAACAGCCTCAATTTTAGTTTCTTGAAAAGAAACATTAGGAACTGGAAGTTTAGGAATCTTATAAGCTGAGAGAGAACATGATATTTCTGGCTTCTTGACAACAGCTTTTTCTTTCTTTGTCTTAGTTGCATTAGACTTTTTTGCAATTGCCAACTTATCCTTCAACTTAGTAGTTCTCCTTGATTTAATTTCCCTCACCTTTTTCCCTAGAGCTCTCTCATGTTTCCAATCCCGCTTTGCAGACTGTTCAACCAACTTATCGTTCTTAATTAGTTTTACTGTCGGTTGATTTTTTAGTATTTTCCGTTTTTCAACACCATTAACTGGTATTGTATGCCATTTTCCCTTCTTATTGGCTCTATCCAGTCTAGCTTTTTGCAACTCTGCAAATTTTGAAGCAGACGATTTTACTTTTGTTTTCACCATAATTTCTGATAAAGGAATATCACTGTCAGAATTGTCACTGATCTCTATAATTCTTTTCTTAGGTGATGCTTTAATACTCTCTCCTTTCTCAGATTCAGATTCAGACTTAATTTTCTCATCGTCCGTGATGTCAATTCTCAGCTTTTCATCACTGCTGCTCCCTGAACTGTTGATGACTGTGGATCTTTTTCTGTTTCTTTTCATCTTAAAGTCTTTGTAATCATCCTCCTCATCATTATCTACAGATTCAAGTTTTGATTTGTCAGTAAACAGATGAATAGGAAGCTGAACAATAATGCTACTAGGACCAGGCTTAGGATCTGACAACTCTTTAATGTAATTTTTAGTCTTGTCAATCTCCTGCTGAACTTCAGCAATTTTTTCAATCACCTTACTGACTTCTTCCGTGACCACTGGAGTTTTAGATGTTTCCTCAGCAATACTACACAATGAATGCTCCAACTGAGTAGACATTGGTACTGACGTACTACTTCTTTCTGAAATGACACTTGCCACGTCAGACCACTCCTCTTCATCTTTCTCTACTTTCTTACGTGCCCAGCCTTGTGAGGACCATTTGAAGAATTTCCTCCCCATGGCTACCAATGTCCTTGCACGTGTGGATAACTTTCCCTTCCTTCCTCTTAGTCCTCTCATCTGTAACAACAAAGATAGGTTAGCACATTATCTAACATAATCCTTTAAGTATACAGGTGAGTGTCTTTGACGTTTTTCTCTGGTAACAAGTTGTACATTATCACCATTTAAGTTATTATCACCACTCGACTCCTCAGAATCAGTTTCAGAATTATTACTATCCTCCTCACTAGACTCGTGTTCCTCCTGAACTTTTTTAAACCTTGCCCAATCAGGTTGATAGAAATATAACTTCATCTGATCAGCATTACAATTACCTATTAATACTCCCTCTTTAGTTCTTAATTCAAAAGTATTATCTCCAAACTGCTTAGTAATTACATAAGGGCCTTCAAATGAAAACGCGAGGGATGCTGCGACCCCTTTTGCCGCATCACTCAACACATGTTTACGTCTTAATATTTCATCCCCCACCATAAACACAGTTTGACGCCTCCCTCTGTTATATGACCTAGCTTGAAGAGTTTTTGCTTTCGCCATATTTTGCAAGGCTAAATCATAGTTTTTATTCATTGACTCAAACAAATTTTCATAATACTGGTAAGCACATTGATTTTCAGTTAATTTTTCACGCTGACTTTCATTGATATTTTCACCGTTATCAAGTGGCTGTAACGGTGATCTTAATTCATTTCCATAAGTTAACTTTGCCGGAGAAAATCCTGTGGATTCTTGAACTGCAGATCTTAATGCAAACAAAGCGGCTGGCAAACAAGTATCCCACTGTTTATGATTTTTTAAGTTTGACTTTATGGCTTGCTTAATGTTTCTAATTGTTCTCTCACAAGGATTACCTTTTGGACGATAAATAACTGTTTTGTGATGCTCTATGTTCATTTGTAAACAAGTTTGTTGCCAAACTTTACTTATAAATTGGACGCCATTGTCCGATCTAACTCTTTTTACTACCCCATGTCTACTACAATAATCTTCTAATCGCAAAGCACACGCCTTTGCTGTAGCTTTACTAAGAGGAAAAACTTCAGGAAATTTAGTGAAGTCATCAACTATCACTAAAGCAAATTCATGACCTCTAGCAGTGCGCGGGAGTGGACCAATTAAGTCAACACTTATTGCCTCACCTCTCTCTCTAGGCATTCTTGAGTTCATGAATCCTTGAGGTTGTGTATTAACAGCTTTAATTTCCTGACATTTATGACATCCTCTAATATATGCGTGTATGTCTTTAAGCATACCTTTCCATATATAATGTTGTTTTAATTTATGATAAGTTTTCTTAACACCCAGATGACTACTCATTTTATGATCATGGAAACGTTTCATAGCCTCCCTTTTCAACTGCTCTGGCACGACAATTAAACTAGTGATTGGTGTAGCTCTCAGCTTTAAAACACCTTTTTGCAAGATATATTGTCCCACCCTTTGTTTATGCAGTCTATCAGAATCCATTTCAATTGATTCAATTGCCTTCATCAACTGTGGATCTTGTAATTGAGCATTGGACCATTCATAATGTTTGACTGGCCACTCTGAGGTTTTTATTTCTTCTTCCATCGGCTCATACGCACAAATAGACTCAATAGTTCTCAAGCCCCTGGGACTCACACTTCTATCTCTCGGAAGTCTAAATCCTTTTAACGCTTGCAATTGTGGACTACATTTTTTGCACATGTGTTCAGGTTTTGTTAAATCATCTGGACTTTCAAATCTGAGTTTATTTGCAACAGGCAAATCTTCTATTGGCAATATCTCATCCACATACGTCACAGGATTATTATCAGCATTTTTTACAGGATGTCTTGACAATGCATCAGCTACAAACTGAGTACTGTATGTCCTTGACATTTGCTAACTCAGGGAAATCCTTGATAGCCCTTACTTTCTCTGGGTCAGGATATGCTTTTCCATCTTCCAACACATGTCCCAGTATTTTAATTGTTTTGGCTCCAATATTTATTTTTTTACGATTAATTGTGAAGCCTTCTCTATGCAATCTACCAAGAACATTGTCTAAATGAATACAATGTAAATTCCAATTAGCACTATATGTAACCACATCATCCAAGTATGCATTTGCATAATGTAAAGTTGCTCCCTGTAATGTTATGTCCATGGCTTGTTGAAAGGTCCAGCTTGCCCCTTTCAAACCAAAAGCCATTCTATTGTACATAACTCTACGCCTGTCAGGCAAGACTAACGCAGTTAAGTGCCTGTGCTCTTTTTTGATAGGAATTTTTTATAGCCAGATTTTAAGTCAACAACGGAAAATATTTTTGCCTTTCCCATTTGTGAGATAATATCATTAATTTTTGGCACGTGATGCTGTCGTGGCACTGTAAATGTGTTCAAATCTCGAAAATCCCCACAGAGTCTCCATTTTGTGGTCTCCTGCGGTGATTCCAGTGTCACTTCATCACTGTTATCATTATTGTGTTGACAAGTATGACTCATAGAATCTATATCAATATCAAAGTTAGTTGTGTTATGCTTAAAATTACAATTTTCAAACACACATTGATCAGATTGTTTAACTTCCAATGATTTTTTTGGCACTAATACAGGGCAACTAACAAAAGGTCCTAATTCATTACAAACACTCATGACCCCTCGTTGTAAATCCTCTTCAACAGCTTGTAAAATGATATTTCTCTTAGCTGGAGTTGCTGGTCTAGGATTAGCTACCTTCCTTACACTTTCTGATCCAGGAATTAAATCAATTGAATGTTCAAAATTTTTGGACAATCCTGGCTCATCAGAAAATAAGCCCTTATCATAATATTTACGAATGATATTTATCATTTTAGTTTTTATTTCAGGTGGAGCATCAATATCTTTGCAGACTTCATCTGCAAAATCCATGGATTCTACGCTGAAGCAATTCACATCATTCTCTAATATAAAGTCATATACAATTTCAGGATTATTTAACAAAAACCATTTATGGTCATAACTTAATGGTATTAATTTAGTGTCTTTCTCAAAGTTAAGACCGACAATTAACGGTCTTGTTAATATTTCAAATACATAGAATCTAATGTCTGCACGATCACCATTGTGCCCAAAATACATGTTTACATCAATATAACCAACACAATTACAAGCACTATCATGGAAAGCGTCTTTGAAATATGATCTTACTGGATGAATTTTAATGCCCTTAGCATGCAATTGTGTAGCTATATCAAGTCTCATTGCTGCTATTGAGGAACCTGAATCAAGCATAGCTAAATATTCATTACTACAAATTTTTACTCTAATAAACAGTTTTTCTTTTTCTACATGTTTAATGGTATGAATTTCACCTGTGCCTGATTCACATTTACTCATTTTAAAAACATTTTTCCTTAAAAATTGTCTATAAGAATTTTTATTGTAATTATTTTCCTTTTCTATTGATGAACTTGAATTTTCTAACAACAGACACGTACTTTGATGACTTTCTTCAGCTTCCCCACCTGAATTTACATGTTTTTTGGTGACATAGGACGAGGCACTGTACGCTGAGGTACTGGTGACTCGCTCTGTCTCTGAGGACAGGTATTTCTGAGATGTTCAGTGGAACCACAATGATAACAAGTCAAAGGGCCCTGTTGCTCACGATTCACCTTTCTCTCACTGCTAGGACTACGCTCAGCCCTACCATACGTTGATGCCAAACGCTCTCGTGAACTGCTCCTTTGATTTTCCTCTTTTTGATCAGCAAATGCAACATGACGCGCACGTGGCTGCTCAAGAACTGGAGTTTGTGGCCGTGGCTGAGGCTGACCCTGTCTTTCGTCACTCCTACCCCCATAATTATTGTTGTTATTATTATGTTGTGGTTCTCTAGGACTTTGTTGTCTTTCATGTTGATAACCCCTACTATCACCACTAGGCCCTTGTCTTTGATCTCTGTATGGACTGTGATTTCTACCATCATAACCATTATCATAACAAGAACGGTCGTATCTCTCCAAGCTTACCTCACGCCCCCTCTCTCTATCATAATAATTACGATCATGAAAACCATGGTCCCTTTGCCTGTATTCACGTGAATGCTCGCGATATTGATTTGATTCCTGCCATGAATCACGCTCGATTCTACGTGACTGTCTTTCCCTTGAACGTGGCTGATATGCAAGCAAAGGATCTGCAGCCCTTTCTGGTGGAGGTCTGTAATTTCTTTGAATCTCCATGGCCGCATCAACATTCCTAGCAACAGCCGCCATTTCTTGCATAGAATTAAAAACACGGTGAAACATTGCCTCATAATATGAAGGATGCATTAACTTTTTTACCTGTTTAATTCTCTCCTGCTGAGGAATTAACGCATCAACTTTCTCCATGATAGCATCCACTCTCTGTATAAAATCAGCTAAGGATTCTTCCACATGCTGAGTTCTCTCTTTCAGTCCTTCACGCAATTTCTCTTTGTAATTAAATGCGTATTTTTGCAAGAATGCCTCTTTGAATCTATAGTAATTATCAAAGTAACCACAAAATTCAAACCACTCAATTGCTTCTCCTACCAATGCAATAGGTAAAATTTCCACCACAGCTTGATTAAGAGTTGTTCCACTTTTGGATTTGACAAACCTCTCAAATCTACTCAAAAACTCATGCGGTGAAGATTTATCATCAAGTCCAGCAAAAATTGGCATAGGAATATTTCTAACATCAAAACTACTTGAATGAACTCTTTGATTTTGTTCACTCAACTTAGCCAATTGTTGTGCTTGCAAAGCTTGAATTCTCGCATTCTGTTCCATGACTTGTTTTTGTAATAACAACGTTTGTTCATGCATGAATTTGTTTTCCTCAGAACGTAATCGCTGTTGTTCCTCCAAAGATGTATATGCAGATTCATTAGTCTTATAAACAAACTCCATAAACTCTTTTGAATTTAACTCATTTTCCTCTTTATCTTGCTTTATTAAATGTAACAAACTTTCAGTTTCTTTTTTATTATTAAGTTTGATATTTTCTTGTTCGTTACGATAATAATCAATTACTTTTTGACATTTCTGTACTTCTTTTTGTAATTTAATATTTTCTCGTCTTTGCCTACACAACTCATCATATTCTGCTGTTGACTTCAGCACTTGACCTTTACCTGACTGTAGTTGATATCCAGGTATATCAGTTTTAGATGGAATATATACTGATTGTTCAGAAACATGGCCAAAACTTTTCCATGTTGATGATTGTGTATGATCACTGACATTTTGTTTCCTCATATCTTCCCGAGACATGTTTTGACTTGGAACAACAACAGGAGGTGGCGCCTCTAACGACAATGAGCTTAACTTATCAACCACAGACTCATCACTGTTCTTACTTGCTTGCATTGACACCTGCCCCTCTTGTTTGCTATGGTTCTTTTTAGCCCCATAACTCTCCAATCTAGACATTTTAATGTATCCCTCAGTAGGTGCTGGACACACAGTGACAACAGGATTAACCGCTGATAACATTTTCTCCTGTTTGACTGTATTTTGAGTATGCTCTATATAAGCCTTTTCACTTCCCTTATTAACCTCTGATGAACTACTATATTCTTTCTGTGACTCTCTATATGGCTGACTACTGATGTGTGAGAATATTTCATCCCAAAATTTGGTAGAATTTAATTCATCAACCGCCTCATTGGTCATGCTCTCAATTGCAGTTGCATTTGATGCCTGCGATAATAATACACTATCATAAGATGTATTATCAATGAAAGGATTATTTTTTGTATTATATGTTATAGCAGGCTGTACCTGTGCACTTGGTACATAGCCTTTTTTGTTATTAGTTGCAACATGATATTGATTATTTACTAGGTCATTGTTACTCTGTAATTTAGAATTTTCAAAAATTCCAGTACTTTGTACTGGGCCATAAGAATTCTTATCAGAGTTTTTGAGCTGTTCACTGCTATATTTTGAAAAATGGTCGTTATCATAGCTAGGAAGTTCACTCTGACAGTCGACATAATCGCTACCAGGTGACAATGACTGTACGTTGTATGACTGTTCAATTGGTACACTAGCCTGATTTACTGTACTAGTATATTGACCAGTCCTTACTTTCATTAACGACGTTTTATCCATTTTTTCTGACATCTGAGATTTTTTTCTTAACTCATTTCTCCGAGCTGCTCTTAAATCTCTATCAGTTACAGTTCTTTTAATAGCACCTTTACTTCTATCCATATTTACTTTACTTCAATATGAATGTACCCAACGTCCTTACTATATCATTCTCTATGCTACTGCCACAGCAGTCTGTCAACTAGTAGGTAAAGATGTTTCCACCATAACCCTAAGACAATAATCTTTAATCAATATAAAATAAAAATGTCAAGAGTAATAATATTATTTAAGAATCAATATTAAGTTTCCATATTATTCATACAAAATCAAAAACAACCCTTAAGTCGCATTTTAAAACCGAGCCCCCACTATAACGAAAGAGGGTGGTGTGAGGGGGTGGTTGGTATTATGTAGCTAACGATGCTTGGTCTCCTCTTCTGACAGCAGGCAATTGTCTCGGCCTATCTCGTCGGTAGTCTAGAAATATGATATTCCACCAGCCTCTTCACCTCTTAAGTTATAGACCTTAGTTATTAAATATTAATTTACAATTCAAATAGACATTAGTATGGTGTTAATTAACAATAGACAATCAAAGCTTATTCCAAACTATGATTTCCCAACTTCATTGAATAACTTTCTTAAAAAAAACAAACCAACTACTTCATGTACTATTAAGATTGTCTTGTTAAACTCACACTGATTAACAATACCACCAGTTATTGC
>OX439133.1:23562387-23578707 GCA_949318235.1 Ecdyonurus torrentis | reverse complement strand
GATCGTTGGTGAAGTCAGTTTGGTGCTAGGGTACGTACACGAGTTAAAATAAACTAAAAATTAAAATATCCACTCATTGTGTAAAGCAATGTGTATCATACGTCACTATATGTCTACTTCTGAAGAAATATTCAAAAAAATTGAATTTGAGCAGATAAGTTAAAATTTTTTTTTTGAGTGTAGTTTTTTGAGTGTACATTTTTTAACGATTATTGTCATTGAATGAGTTGTCTATAAGATACATCAGACAGATTTTTTATAACTATCTTATTTCCACTAAAACTGATTTTTCTTAGTGTAGTTTTCTGAGTGTAGCTTTTATTTTTACATATTCTTGCTTAATTTTGAAAGCTCTATCCATATCCGGTTTCATATTTTCTGTAAGATGAGTGGAAGTGTACTTTCAAAGTCGTAAAAATTAATTACTAGTATAAATTTTTATTGATAAATTTACTTCCTTGTTTGCATATTTGCATTTCCTTGTTCACAAATTCTTCCAAGAACTATAAAATTTATATTAATTTTTTTTCCGAGAACTATAAAATTTAATTAATTTCTTTAGCGTGAGAAAGTGGATTTACATATACCACACAGGACCACCCACGATGCTACTGTATTTGAACGACGACCTTCTAAGGCCTTATAATCGCCTGATAGCCAACTTTAATTTTCAACCTCAAATTTGACTCTTTGAGAGCCAATAATTAATCAATAATGTATGGGAAGGTGAAATAAAGTATATAGGGTGGTATATATGACCGATACCTTCCAGAATATTCATTAAAAAAAATTAACCCCACCCACCCCCTTACTGCATGTACTGCTATATGCAATGCTATATACAGTACTGCAATGTGCTGAGCGTCTATTACGAGGGTGGCTGCCGGTGGAGAAGGTTGTTCCAATTGAGGTGCTCCTGAGGTGACCCGAGATCGACTCTCGAGTGAGTATACTATAGATAATTTTATGTCAACCTTGTAAAATATTTTTTCTTCGATCAAACGAAATTTGAGTATAATTATTCAATGCTATTTTAACTTAAGAAAAAAAAATTCCTTGCTAAAAAATAATATAACATAGAAGATTGATATACATATTCGCACTTATCATGTATATAGTAAAAAAACTATTATATAGGAAAAATATTATGACCTTCGCGTTTGAAAATATTTATAATGATAACTAATGTGCGTGGAGTAAAACGTTTTTAAGAAACTATTGAGTACAGAAAAATTAGAATGACCTTGCTAATGTTTTGTTTTATTATAATGTGCCCGAGATCGCGACTCTCGCGTGAGTATACTATAGATGCTTTTATTTCAACCTGGTACAATATTTTTTTCTTCGATCAAAAGAAATCTGAGTATAATTATTCAAGGCTATTTTAACTTAAGAAAAAAAAAATAATATTTTTTCCTTGATAAAAAATAATATAACATAGAAGATTGATATACATATTCGCACTTATCATGTATATAGTAAAAAAACTATTATATAGGAAAAATATTATGACCTTCGCGTTTGAAAATATTTATAATGATAACTTATATGCGTGGAGTAAAAAGTTTTTAAGAAACTATTGAGTATAGAAAAATTAGAATGACCTTGCTAATGTTATGTTTCATTTATAATATGCCCGAGATAGCCTCTCGAGTGAGTTACTATAGATACTTTTATTTCAACCTGGTACAATATTTTTTTCTTCGATCAAAAGAAATTTGAGTATAATTTTTCAATGCTATTTTATCTTAAGAAAAAATAATATTTTTTTCTTGCTTAAAAATAATATAACATGGAAGATTGATATACATACTCGCACTTATCATGTATATAGTAAATATACTATTATATATAGGAAAAATATTATGAGCTTCGCGTTTGAAAATATTTATAACGCACTTATCATGTATATAGTAAATATACTATTATATATAGGAAAAATATTATGAGCTTCGCGTTTGAAAATATTTATAATGATAACTAACATGCGTAGAGTAAAAAGTTTTTTTTAAATCTATTGAGTATAGAAAAATTAGAATTACCTTGCTAATATTTTGTTTCATATATAATGTGAGTAAGGAAAAACAAAATATTTTTCATATGCGATAATATGATATGAATTTTTTTTTATAACCATGAAAACATTAGTAATTTTACGAAACAGTTAATTTCTACCTCTTTAAGCTTTCTAGTGCCGCCGTGCATGTAACACAGCTTTGTCTACGCATTTCGTAGCACTATACTATATAATACATAGTATCCTGTACATATGCAACCTGCGAAACACTTCTGCTCAAACAGTTGCCTATACTACAGGATGCTTATTAGTATTTTTATTTTCACTTCTTATATTGTATTAAGTTTGTTTTATCACGAATTTTTGCAATATTTATCCCATATATAAACAAAATATTGTTGTATAAAATATTGATAAGCTATAACACTAGTTGCTACTTTAGCATATAATTATTTACAATGATCTTATTCATAGTTTTTGATATATAACATTGCTTTACATTGCATTAAGATTATTTTTTCTTTGCGATTTCTTTCTTAAGACTTGTATATATACAAAACATTGTTACTTACTATACTAACAAGTTAACACACTTTTATTCTTGTTTATTATTATATATATATTTCTTTTCCTTGATAAATTTAAAGTAAATTTAATTTTAAGAGAAATGACAGACCTCATAGATTTTAAGGTTTCAAATGAAAAATAAGGATATTTACTACAATATTAAAAATTGGCAGTATAATAAAATATTTCTGGTTCATGATATATAATTTTCAAATTACAAAATTATCAAAGAGAATATACTTATAACTTTTTCTTGAAACATGAATCTTGTGATTTCTAAATTCTTATAGTTTCACAATGTTATATTTTATAAATTTAGTACTAAGCATTGAAGAACTTTAATTTTTCTTGGCTTCACCTAACCATCCCCCCCCCCCCACACATTTCCCCCACTCCTTAAGAATTTAACGCTGTAACAGCAACCATTTGCAAAAGTCCGTTAGAACTGTTTGTACTCTGGTAGAGTAAACATGGTCTGTCATCTCTCCGTGTACAAAAAAATGTGAATAAATATACATTTAAGTTTCTTTTTGTGAAAAATAAAAGCTTTTACAATGTCGAACAGCAAACAAGTTGCTGACACTCAAGGCATAAAATGTGATCACTGTGAGGTGTATTTTAAAGTAAAAAAGGACTTACAACTTCACAGCTTCTACAAACATGGAAAGCATATTTTTCCTTGTGAGTATTGTGGCGAGTTTTTCCACCATTTGAAAAATAGAAAGAGACATGAAACTACCAGCTGCATTCATAAAAGTGAAATACTAGCTAAGAGAGTTAGAAGAGAAGATAATCAAGGTGAAACTGAATCTACTGAGGGTAATAATATTACATGTAAGAAGTGTCACGCAACTTTCACTAGAGCTGATTCTCTCAAGAGACATTTAGTTAAGTCATGTAATAAACAACGTGGTAGAAATGTGCTTGCAGAAACCACTTCGCATTTAAACACCAGTCAACCCTCATCCAGTAATATTGTTCATGCTACAGCCTCAACGTCGTTGCATGCTAACAACAATATTACTGAAGTAGTGGCGGAGCAAATTGAAACTGCTTCTAGACCAGGCGATCAGCAGAAGCAAGCAGCAGCCTCAAGTCAAGCAGCTTCAAGCTCTCAAAACAATGAAAACATCAATCCTGCTTCCCAGCAGGGAGAGGCAGAGAAACCGAGGGAGGTTGAAAAAGATGATGCTGGTGAGACAAGCAATTTGAATGATGTAAATGCCGAGTTTGTGAAACTAGTAGACAGTGGAGAAGTATTAAAGTTAGAATCGTCATTTCAAAGTAGAATTTGTACATATAACATAAAAAATAAGAGTGAAGAGCATGACCCGTTAAAATATCTAGCTTCTAAGTCAAATATAATAAAACATATCATTCAGAAAGAACTGCAAAGTAAACAGTGCTTGAAAGTAAATGTTAGGTTTGAAGTTGACCATGAAAATTTGCGTGGAGAAACTCAAGAAAAAAACTTTAAAACAGTGAACATACCAATTTATAAAGAAAGTGATTTGAATGAATATATATCAAAAACTTTTGATAAGTTACAGCGTGAAATGAGTGAGTTTCAAGGTAAAGGAAGCGGTTGGACCGTTTCTAAGGTGCAAGGCATGGAAGTTCGTGTAAATAAATTCAATCCTCTTAGAGGCAATGGTTATATTGCTTTGCCTGTCAGCTTACGTAAACGTAATGCTATTGTTAATATACAAAACAATGACGCTCATTGTTTTAAATATTCTGTATTAGCAAAGTTAGCTACAGAACCTCATCCTGAAAGTTATGATTATTCTAAATTATCAAACAAATATAATTTCTCATGTATACAAGCTCCTACTAAGTTAAGTGATATCCCTACTTTTGAAAGAGTGAATGATATAAGTATTAATGTCTTTGGGGTAGATGAAAATGAAAAAATATTTCCAATGAAAGTTTGCAAGAATGAGTTGGCAGATCATAGAGATTTATTATTTTTAACTGACAAATACGGTTCAACTCACTTTTGCTATATTTCTGACTTTGAGAAACTAGTAGGAACGCAGCTTAGTAAGCGAGGTCATAGACTTTGTATTTGTAAAAGATGTTTTAAATATTATTACAAAGATCAAAATGGTAAAGAAAAATTAGAGCAGCATAAAGAATTATGCAGCAAGAAAAAGGCAGCTAAAATAATAATGCCTGATAAAGATCATTCAGAAATACAATTTAAAAACGTTGAACATTCTTTGCGCTTGCCAATAATTCTCTATGCTGACTTTGAAAGTATTTTGAAAAAAGTTGATACTTGCATGCCAAATCCAAATCAATCTAGCACCACTTCTACTCAAGTGCATGAACTTTTAAGCTATTGTGTTCATATAAAAACATATGGTTTAAATGAAGCGGAAAAGAAATATCTGCCAAAAGAACCCTTCTTGTATAGAAAAACGAGTGAAGATTGTGATGTAGGAGCTCACTTTGTAAAATATGTACATAAACTTGCAAACATTGTGAAGGAGATCTATGCTAAACAAGATCCTATGAATCCACTTACAGAGATTGAAAAAGCCTCGTATGCTACAGCAAAAGAATGTTACTTGTGCAATAATGTTTTCACTTCTTGTAATTACAAAGTGAGAGACCATGATCACCTCACAGGTTCTTATAGGGGAGCTTGTCATAGAATATGTAATTTAAATAATAGAAAGCCGAGAGTCTTGCCTATATTCTTCCATGGTTTGTCAAATTACGATTCACATTTCATTGTTAAAAAGTTAAATACTATTCCGGGCGACATTGAAGTGATCCCAAACTCTGAGGAAAAGTATATAAGTTTTACGAAAAAAATTGGTAACATTAAATGTAGGTTTCTCGATAGCTTCAGATTTATGTCATCTAGCTTGGCTACTCTGGCCAACAATTTACCTCGCGATGCTTTCTTGGAAACAGCTAAGAATAGCAACGTGTCATCTGAGCAGTTGAAGCTCTTACTTCGCAAAGGCGTTTACTGCTATGATTATACAGATTCCCTTGATAAGTTAAAAGAGACTTCTCTTCCTGCTAAAGAAATGTTTAGCAGCTTGCTTACAGAGTCAGACGTAAGTGATGAAGACTATCTTCACGCTCAAACGGTTTGGGATCAATTCAATATTAAAACTCTCGGTGAATATTCAGATTTGTACCTTAGGACTGATGTATTGATTCTTGCTGATGTATTTGAACATTTTCGTGACCTCTGTTTAAAAAATTATGAACTTGATCCTAGCTATTACTTCACTGCTCCAGGGCTTGCGTGGGATGCTGCATTGAAAAAAACTAAAATCAAACTTGAACTCTTGCAGGATTACGATATGTTACTCATGTTTGAGGAAGGGATACGCGGTGGCTTCACAACTTGCGTCACTCGTCACGCTGTAGCTAACAATCCATACTTAGAAGGGTTTGATCCGAGTAAACCGACACAATATATATTTTACGGAGACAGTAATAATTTATATGGTGGAGCCATGATAAACCACCTGCCTTATGGAGGATTTGAATGGGCTGATGTAGAGTCAATAAAACCTATAGAGTACATTGAGGATGATGCTGATGAGGGGTACATATTCGAAGTCGATGTAACATATCCTGATCACTTGCACGATGTTCATTCCGACTTGCCGTTCTTGCCCCACAGGTCTTTGCCTGTTGGTTCAAAATATCCGAAGCTCGTTAGCACTTTGCATCACAAAGAAAAGTACGTGGCACATTACAGATTGCTTAAACAAGCAATCGCTCACGGTCTCATCGTCACTAAAATTCATAGAGCTATAAAGTTTAAACAGTCTGCTTGGTTAGCTTCATACATTAATCTTAATACAATACTTAGGCAAGCAGCTCGAAATCAGTTTGAAAGAGATTTTTTTAAATTGATGAACAATGCAGTATTCGGTAAGACCATGGAGCAAGTAAGAAATCGCTTGAATATTCGTCTTGTGACCACAGAAGTTCTGCTTCAAAAACTTATAAATAAATGTAATTTCTTAGACAGAACCATCATTGCTGAGAATGTTGTAGCTGTACACTTGGCCAAAGAAAGCATATTGATGAACAAGCCTGTTTACATCGGCCAAGCAATTCTTGATATATCAAAAATAACCATGTACGAGTTCTACTATGATGTATTGAAGGCTAGGTATGGTGAAAAGTTGAAGCTTTTGTATGGAGATACTGATGCCTGGATATACATGGTAGAAACATATGATATATACAAGGATTGCTTGGAAATGAAGCATCACTTTGATTTCTCAGATTATCCCAAGACTCACTTGTGTTACTCTCTTGAAAACAGAAAAGTGTTGTGCAAGTTCAAGGACGAGACAAATAGTAAGCCGATCAGACAGTTTTGTGGCTTACGTCCTAAGATGTATTTCATTGAATTTGATGGCCAGCATGTAAAGAAAATCAAAGGAGTAAAAACATATGCAGTCAAAACTAAAATATCCATAGCAGATTATGTAAAATGTCTTCATACTAAAGAATCATCTCTTGTCTCTTATAGAAACATCATGTCAAAGAATCATAACGTTACTACCGTTGACTGTACTAAAGTAGCTTTATCATTCTATGATGATAAACGAATAATCCTAGGGGACGGGATCAATACACTTCCATATGGACATAAGAGCGTACGTGCGTTGGACATGAATATAGACATTGATGTAGAAATGAATGTTGCAGTGCATATGGATATTGACTAGAAATGTACTTTAATTTTATATTTTATGCTTACGCTATAGTAGAACCTTGCTTTAATTTTATATAATATGTAAAAAAAATGTTTATTTTGCTTCGAAATAAAAAACTAGTGATAATGTTGAAATATATATTTTATTTCTTAACATCTAACTTACTGTATCATATGATAACCAATAACATATCATAAATATATACTATGTCATACATGTATAACTTCAGAACATAATTTTTATTCATCTTATAATATCATTAACATATCATTACTATATGTACAGTTTTATACATGTTTTACTTCAAAACATCATTTTTATTCACCCAACAGTTGTGTGAACTATCAAATCCAAGAAATTTTACAAACAACTTGTCTTTAGCTCTCTTTAAAACTTTCTCAATAAGATAGACTTCATCAACAGAAGTCTTTTGTAACTCTTCTTCATAAAATCCACCCAGTACGGGCTGATCTAAGTAGTCGAGCAATAGATAAGTTGTTGGCATAGTTTTTTGAATTTTTACAATTTTAAAGACTTCGTTAGACCAGTTTGGAGTATAACCTTTACCAAACTCAGATTTTACTTTAGAAATTCTCACCCTATCATTGACTTTAAATTTAGGAGGCTTAGGTTTAGTATATTTTACAGCATAAACAGTTTCAAGCAGAGTTTTCTCATTAGCAGCATTGACATCAGAAGGCTTCATGTGAATTGTGCTATGAATATTACTATTGTAAGTATTTAAGAGCTGAGGTAACAATTTAAGCCATTGATAATTTCCTTGAAGGCTGAATGCCTTCCACATCATACTTTTAACAGTTCTATTAAAACGTTCACAAATAAAAGCTTTCATGTGAGTATAAGAGCTATAGTGATTGATGTTGTTATCTTTCATAAGAGTTTGGAAGTTAGAGTTGTAAAATTCTTTTCCTTTATCACTTTGTATGTTCTTGGGTACACGCCCCTGCTTGAAGACACCAGCAAGGGCAGCCGTGACGACAGATCCAGTTTTGTTTTTAACAGGTACAGCCCAAGCAAATTTGGAGAAAACGCATATGATTGTGAGTATGTAGTTGAAACCTCGGTTTTGCTTAGAAAACTGATTCATCTCTACCAAGTCGATCTGCCACAAGTCATCCACTCCTTTCATATGCATCTTACGTCTCTGATAGTTCTTTCGTGCTGGCTTGTGGAGCTCGTTAACCAGTGTTTCTTTTACTCCATCTTCGACCATTGTAGCACAATTTTCCTTAAATTATTAAGATAATTGACTTGCCTTTGGTCATTTGCTTTTGAAACACCGTTCTCAACGGCTTCTACGTCAGTACTGATTCTGCTTATATGATCTTCTATGAGGGAGTTGAGTTTAAGCTTGTCTTGCGTAAGATAACTTCTAAGTGATTCTCTTACAATCGATGTATACAATTGTGCAGCTGTACCACCCACTTGGCCGAAATTCTTGACGGAATAAAGATCTGAAGCATTGTAAGCCACCAAGCTGACTTCTGAAAATTTCTCGTCCACGTACAGCTTATTAGTAGCATCTGTTTTGTCAATAGGTTGTTCAACATTTATGATTCTTCTCTTTTTTGCATTGATGAACTCCTCTTCTTCATGAGAAGCCTCGAAGAAACCATGTTTATGTTGAAGATGAAACGATGCACGTCCAAACTTGTCAACGCTCATTTTCACACTAATAATTATCCTATCACTTATTTCCTTTTATTCTATTATACCAGCTTCGCGCAGTTCTTCTACGATCGATAAAACTTCATTTTGATGTATATTATTTCCTGCCGACTGAGAAGCTAGAAGTAAGCGAAGTCTGTCTACAATCTCATTTGGGTCATCCCAATATTCATACCTTGGCTTATCCACAAGCATGCCAGAACCTGATTTTGTAACGATGAACATTGGTTTAATGATGTTAAGATACTTGTAGCCTCTGTTGGAGTTGAGTATACCGTGCACTTTATATCCTTGCTTGTGAGCGTTTGATTTTAATACAAGCGTCTTGTAGATATTAAAATCTTCTTGTGTAAACAGAGTTCTTCTTGGTGCTTTCATAAACATCAGTTCAAAGAGCCCAATCGTTCCTTCTATCTTTTCATCATCAATAATAATGGTGTTATCTTGAAACGTGACGGAGAACTTGCCAAGCAACCAATTTCCATCTTCGTGTCGTATACCATATGTGGTATCAAGATATTTCTTGTCTTGTGGCTGCATATGTAAAGCAATGTAAGGAGATATCGCCTCTCCTACGTCTTGTTTTGGCTGTTGAGTAGATGTTTTTACTTTTTCCAAATTTTTTGCATCCTCTTTCATGTCTACTAATTTGCGTAAAGGCTCAGATATTGGTTTCAATGAAGTGGAGATCGTATCTTCATCTTTGAGTTTTGAAAGTTTTAATTTCTTGTATTTTTGACGTATAGCTTTTGCACTGGAGATAATATCCAGTGTGAGTGCATCACTCTCGGTGGTAGATCGCTTCATTTTTTTATGTTTTTTAGCTGCGATAATAAGAATTAAGGAGACGAACTTCACAGATTGATGGTTCAGAGATAAATGATGAATGTTAATAACTTACAGTGTAGATATATCAACAAAGTGGTCAAATCCTTTACGATATCGTCACTCGTTAAGCTTACACTCTTTGTCAATCATGACAAAAGTATAGCTCTCATTCCACACTTTATTACACATATTTAGAAATTGTGCAAACGTGATATCTGGGCTTATGTGATCTGAGTAGATGTGCTTCAAGTTTAATTCGTCTTGTTTGAAGAGTAATATAACGTTGGCATTATCTCTTATCAAATGTTTTGGTACTTTAGCATAAGATTGACACAAATAAAAGCAATCTACACTTTTATGTCTGCCCATACTAAAGTAGTTTTTCATGTTTTCTTGCTTGTCACATATCACATCATCAAATATGAAGATTGAGTTTTCTTTTGCATTTTCAGGCGCTACTACTTCATTTGTATTAGAAAACGTCTCATATTTAATTTCTGGTATCTTTTTCATTATGCGTGCGAGATACTCGTATTTAGGCTGATACAAGCTTTTGCTGTACACGTAAAGATTTTCAAACTTTAATCCACTGCGATTTGTAAGCAGATGCATCATGATATTTGTTTTACCACAGGCAGAAGGTCCACATATCAGAGCTCTTATACTATTTGGAAATAATGAACTATGTCTTGTGCGATCCCCGACTCCCTCGCCAACTTTGATGTTTGTCACTGGGAGACGTACATCCTGCGCCACCAATTTCATTATTTCAACTGATGAGTAACTTACTCGTCTCTGCTATTTAAACATGAATCTGTATAGAAATTTATTCAGTATGCCTAAAGCTGTTGTTGGTAGTGGTTGGATGACCGACGCTCTTGATAAAATCCCATCAGAACTTCATATTCCAGGCTACAACTTTTGCGGTCCAAACACAAAACTCAAAAAGAGGTTAGCAAGAGGAGACGTTGGAATCAATCCTCTCGACGAAGCTTGCAAGGAACACGATACAGTTTATTCACAAACTACTGCCACGAGTGATAGGCATATCGCAGACAACATTCTCGCAGGCAAAGCTTGGAAAAGGGTAAAATCATCAGACGCAAAGCTTGGAGAAAGATTAGCAGCAATGTTAGTGACTGGAACCATGAAAGCAAAGGTAAAGCTTGGAGGTTCATTAAAACTTAAGAAGAAGAGGAATAATTTCTCAGACGTTGTTAAAATGGTGAAAAAAGGAGTCAAGAAGTCAGGAGTCAAAAACATATTGGAAGCTTCAAAGATTGCTTGTGCCGTGGCGAAGAAGTCAATGAAGGGAATGAAAATGTCTAAGAAAAAGCCAAGAATCATTCCAATTCCCAAAACAGGTGGAGTTTTGCCATTTTTGCTTCCATTATTTGCAGGATTGAGTGCTACAGGGGCTCTGGCTGGTGGTGCGACTGCAGTAGCTAGAGCCGTCAACGAGGCAAAACAAGCTCGTAATAGCTTGAAAGAAATGAAGAGACACAATGGAAACATGGAAGCCATTGCTATCGGCTCTAAAAACTCTAAAAAGAATGGTGCTGGCTTTTACTTAAAACCCTACAAGAAAGGTTATGGTTTAGTTGTAAAGTCAAAAAACTAAATGTGATGCTGCCGTCTCATGCACTCAGTGACTTAGAAATCAAGAAATTTGTTAAAGTGCTAAACATTAAAAACTTTAGAAACGTATTTATGAGAGACAGTCTTCCTTCAAGACCTTGGAGAAACGAGCGAGGTATTGTAAATCTGGATGGCAGCAACGGAGATGGAACACACTGGGTATGCTACGTGAAGAAGGACAATCAAGTAAACTATTTCGATAGTTTTGGCAATCTGTTACCACCTCAAGAATTTTTACATTATATGAAAAATTGTAATATAACTTATAACAGAGATAACTATCAGGCTTTTGGCTCTGTAATATGTGGCCACTTGTGTCTTCTGTTCTTATGTATATAAAAGAAATAAATTGATTTGAACTTCAGTCATGTCTTTTACTCTGACGGTTTCACAACCCTCCAGCATCTTAGCGTGTGATATATTTCCACCGCTTCCACTTAACGATGGAGCTAAATATGAAGTGGGATTACTTAGCTTTAGTGCTTACTACTCTGTGCCTAATATAGACGAAGGAAACAACAAGTTTCACTATGGTGAAGGCAAAGTCATCGAGCTGCCAGTTGGAAGTTACGAACTCAACGACATAGCAGGATACTTAAAAACTGAGTTGAAGAAGGAAAATATTTCTTTCAGCATCTATGCAAACAACAACACTCTGCAGGTTTTAATCAAGTGCTCTGTAAATATTGACTTTTCACGTAACCACACAATTGGCTCGTTACTTGGCTTTGATCTTAGAGTTTTGAAAGCTAACGAGAGCCACTTTGCTGATCATATCGTAGACATAATAAGAGTGAACACCTTAGACATTCAAAGCAACATCTCAAGTGGAGCATACATCAACGGTAGACCGTCACATTCTCTTCATTCGTTTGCTCCTAAAGTTGCGCCTGGATACAAGATTGTCGAGACTCCACACAATGTTATTTATCTGCCTGTAGATGTCACTGTTGTAGACAGGCTTGCACTTAAAATATGCGATCAGAATGGTAGACTTGTCAATTTCAGAGGTGAAGAGATAACGATAAGGCTGCATATTCGAAGAGCTCTATAAAATGGGACTCGTTATTCAAAGTACTTATAAGAAAACTACTGCATCAGAGAACGTCAGTAACGTTTCAGGTTGCAAGAAGCTCACAGTTCAAAACATTGTCTTTCTTCGAAGAATCGGTCTTAAAGTCAAATAATGGATATTCTCAACATACATTCAGAATTGGAATTTAATTCCAACATCACCAGCATCGAGCTCCACGATCATGAGGCTTATGCGGGGACTAGATATGATAATACTGATGAAATCAGGATCGAAGTAAAAAATCAAGACATATACACATTGCCTTGTGAAAGCTTGTTATATGTTGAAGGAAAACTGCTCAAGAGTGCAATTAATACTGTTACGACAAACACTAAATTAGTCAAGAATTTTTTGGCACACATGATAAGTGAGATTCGCTACAAAATCAACGACATTGAGATTGATCAAACAAGACATACTGGCGTAGGCAGCACGCTCAAGGGACTTGTCTCTTTTACACCAGAAAAACTTTGCTCGCTCTCCAACGGCGGCTGGTGCAGGGAAAGCACAAACACGTTGGTACAAGCAAATGATGGTACGTTTAGCGCCGCATTGCCATTGAACACTCTCATAGGATTCTTCGAAGACCATCAGAAGATTCTCATCAACTGCAAGCAAGAACTTGTCATATTACGTTCACAAAACGACGCTAACGCAGTCATCACTACTAGTGACGATGAGACCTATGAAAGTAGTAAAATCGTGATAACGAAGTTCAAGTGGAAGATGCCACATGTTGAGGTAGATGATGAGACCAAGCTGAAGTTGCTCAACACACTGCGAGCTGATAAACCCATTACACTCGGCTTTCGATCATGGTTCGTTGCAGAGAAGCCAATGCCAACTACAACAAACAAAGATGAATGGACGCTTCAAGCCATGACATCGCTGGAGAGACCTCGCTATGTTCTGCTTGCTTTTCAAACCAACAAGCGCAATCTCGTTCAAGCCGACATCAACTCCTTTGATAACTGCGACATTCGAAATGTCAAAGTCTACATCAACGGAAAGTGTTATCCTTATGTCGATTTTAATTTGGACATGACAAAGCAACAATGTGCCATGTTATACAATGCTTATACTTCGTTTCAGAAATCTTACTACGGCGAAGAGGGCAAGCCATTGCTTTCTTATGCAGAGCTCTTGGAACTTGGTGGCATATTCGTTGTGGATTGTTCTAAGCAAAACGAGTCAATCAAAACCAGCTCAGTAGATGTGAGAATTGAAATCGAATCGAGAAACGTGTTTTCTGCATCCACAGTAGCTTACTGTCTCATTGTTGACGATAGAGTCGTAGAGTACACTCCTCTCACCAATATTGTCCGCAGACATATTTAAAGTGCTACTTTTATAAGTCAGTGTGGAGCAATATTTTGTGCGGAGTCATTTAATCAACCATGGCTTCAGCAGTTATTAAAGTCTTGTTCTCGAGTGAGGAAACGCCGTACTTTGGAACCCACAACGAGGTAATCAAAGAAATTGCAGTTGTAGACGTGAGTACGTTCGCCAGCCAGCAGTGGAGATTTGCAAACCCTTCCAGTGAGTATAAATATCTTGATTACACGAGATTTCTACAAGACCCGTACTACTCTGGTGATGTCGCCTACGACCAAGTGGGAGCAGTACTCAAGAAAGCAACAGAATCTTACAAGGCTTTATATTGTCATGGACAAAAAGATTATGACATGATAAAGAAACTCTTGAAACGTTCCACAATATTTGATCTGCTAGATATGCATGAAGTGAAATTAAATGATCTTCCAACCAACGTAGGTACAGAGTGTCTGTATCACTTGCACCGTGATCAAGCCTGTGTATGCCCCCATGCTAACGCCTACCGCTTGGCACATTGGTGTTTGAACAACAAGGCGAAAATCAATGTGCTGAACCATGATGTGAGAACGGAGACCTTTAAAGACTGGCCTCAAGACAGTGTTCATATCTGCGATCTCGTTGCAGCAGGATTTTTCCACAAGCCAACAGAGGATTTTCCTGAGATGACAGAGTGCATTTACTGCGGTCTGCAAGTATACAACTGGCTCCAACTGGATAACCCCCTCGACAAGCATAGAAAGTTAAACAAATACTGTGTCATGTTTAACTATACCCCATCATTTACTGGCATTGACTTTTAATCCCCTATGAATTTCTACATTTATCACTCTCTTTTGTTTCTTAAAGTAAAAATTGTTTGAAAATTTATGTTGTATGTAAAATTATTTAAAATAAAATTTTGTTTGAACATATTTGAAAGTGTTTTCATTTCTTATAAAATTATCCTGTATGCTCATCAACATCTTAAATATATTTAAACAACGCCTCAATGAAAGACATTCTATATTTTTATTCAATGTGTTTTCTATTATAATATACCTTTCTATATATTTTTTTAATGAAATGATATTTATAAACTAACTATGCTATAATATTTTATTAAAACTTACAAACTATTAGCTTTAAGAGCCATATTCTAAGTGAAAAGGTTTTTAGTATTCAATAAAAATCACTAAGGGTTTCAAGGCAAGTTTTGATTTTATTTAATCAATTCATCATCACAATAAGTATTTAATTGCTGGATCTGGTGGAAAACTCAACATCAATGCATCTTCCAACCATGCCGTTGTAGATGAGTACCATCTTCTTACATTCTGGGCATGAGTTATATTGCACAAGAAATTCATCACTGAACCTAGATGCTGGAATTCTAGACGGCAGGAATACACGGAGGAATTTGGAGTGGTCCAATGCATTCAATACAGCAATCAGTACTTGCTCATCTGCGTAGTTAGAGTTGATTTTCTCCATACTCTCGATGAGGTACTGCTTTCCAACAGTCAGATTCTTGCATGATAATGCTGGTTCTACGTGGCCTAAAGCCTGGAGGAGTTTAGCTTCCTTTGTCTAAAAACATAGAAAATGTACAATGCTGTTAGTTACTTTAATAAATATATCAGAAAAATCTAATTTTAAAAATATTAAAGTTAAAAGACAAAATAAAATATAAAGAAAAAGTACTTACGAAAGACATGTTGAATTTTTGGTAGAGTCTTGAGCGGAGCAGAATAAAATGCAGGAGAACTTGAGAAAGACTTCTGTCTTCTTTGAGGTTTGAGCTTGTAATGCGGCTCTGCTATTGAAAAGTAGAAGGGGTTAACCACGAACCAATGAGAATAAACCTTCTCCTCAAATTTTCCCTCCATTTTTCAAAGTTTCCCCTTTACTTTTATTTTCAACCAATCAGTTTAAAATATTTTAAATTATCCCGCAATTTCTCTGAAAACGTCACTTTTATTTTTTCTGCTCACGTACGTATGCATCTTAGAAAAATATTCACGCTGCTCCGCACAGGCTCCGCACAATCTGCCGCCATCTTGTTTTCTTAGCTCGTGTATGTAAGTAATTACAATTTTAACAATTTAACCTTGAATGTATTATACACTCTTTCATGAATTTGACAAATTATTTTTGTAGGTACGCTGCATGCACTCTTTTAAGAAAATGAAATTTGGACCTTGAACTTTCGCTGTATGCAATATTTTTTAGAACTTGAAATTTTAGCCTGGAACGCAAAACTGACTTCACCAACGATCCCATCCAAGGCCAGGCAAACACTCAACGACAGCTTAGCATACAAAATTTGACCTTGGAGCAACGCTTTATTCACATATCGTACACAATCAGACGAAACTTTCAATTTTAGCTCGCGTACGTTCACGAGATATACAGCTTAGCATACAAAATTTCATCTTGCATCAGAGTCATAAACTTATCACAGCATAATCAAACGTAACCTTCAATTTTAG
>OX439133.1:23552387-23557387 GCA_949318235.1 Ecdyonurus torrentis | reverse complement strand
ATTTTATTCAATTTTCAAACTTATAGTAGATACCAGTCTAAAAAAAAAAGAAAAAGTTATTTAAAACATATAATATAACATTATAAAAACCAAATCAAAAATTTCTATTACTTTCAAAATAAAATAAAAATGCATCACAAAAACCTATTATTTATATATAGAAAACGATTAAAAAAGCAATATTGTAGAAAAATAACAATAAATATCACTATCACTTACAATAAAAATCTAATAAAATCGACTGTCAGAAATGTCAAGTTTTTACAAAAGTTATCACCTCATTCCCCTTAACTCCACTCACTCACTCAGTATAAAAGTTATGATTCTCCCTTACGTATATATGTCTAAAATAAGGGAGGTGGGGGTGTCGAGATTGCCGTAGTTCTTGATGTAATTAAGCTCTCACAGCCGGTTGCTAATTTACTAGAAGCTCTTATTATAATGTATTCACGAGTGTATTACATGCAAGTATGGTCGCAATTATTATATATTTCAAGTTGATTTTAGTCTTTATGTTATTGTGATATTTTATATGTTTAATATATAGGTCAATTTGCTTGCTATTATAACTGGATAGCTTTTTGGAAACGGGGTGTAAATTAGGTTAGAGAGAGAGAGAGAGAGATCACAGCTTTTAACTTTTACTCTCTCTCTCTCTCTCTCTCTCATTTTTCTTTGATATGTAATATTATTTTTTAAATTGATTCAAAAAAAAAAAATCTTTCCTTTAAAATTATTAAAAAATATAATATAGCGTGAGAAAATTTTCCTTTTAGATTTATATTTTAGACTAAATTTTATCTTTAACTATAGAGTTTTTTTTTAAAGCAAAATCATGATTCATGTCATGATATATTGGATATTTTTTGTTACAACAAATGACGCCATATATATGCTTCTTATTTTTATTACAAAAATAAAATAAATTTCCTATACTACAAATTGCATGGGATATTATACGGTATGTTGAATAAATAGTTTCATGAAGGAAAACAAATAACTAATTTTAATGAATGAAGTTATTAATACTAATTTTATTTAAAAAATATTTAAATTAAAATCTGCAATTATATTATGGCTATTTTTTTTAATAATGACATTTTTAAAATTTTTATGTTAATTTATTTGCTTATTTATATTTAAAACAAAAATCATAAACAGTCCTAAAAAATAATAATAATAATAGTAATAATAATAATCACACAGACAAAAATAAATACGCAATAGCTCACTTTCAGCATAATTTTCTTCAAATAAGCGTAATTTATGCTCTAAAGAAAAAAAAAGTTAATAATTATTATGTTACAATATCATACAATTGTCATATTAAATTGTAAACAGTATTTATGTTGAAAGGGTTTGGCTTTCGTGTATTTATATGTTATTCTAATTTAGCAAAATTTATGGTTTAATGACATAAATACAGCATAAATTACATAATCGATTCTTTCCGCATGCTTAATTAAATTGATGGCTTTCAAAAATTTTAGAAACAATTTTATTATTGTCAATAGTAATGGTTATTATATATATTATTGTTATTAAAATTGTTTCTTATATTCTTTGATTATACGACTATTTACACCTCCTATTGACTTATTACAGAACTAACATGCTAACGTACTAACTAGCTTATTATTATTATTATTATTGCCTCTCGTCTCTTGTAGCGACTTTAAGCAATTATTAAAAGTACTTTCAATTGCTCCGAATATATTGCAACTGCAAATATAAACTATTAGTGTACAAATCTGAAGAAAAGAAATGAAAAAAACAAACAAACAAACAATAATAATAATAAATAAAAAAAAAGTTAAAACAAGTATTTCAAATTTAAGCTGTGCTAGATTTTATTATTCTATAGAACGGTTCCATTAAGATAAATAAATCAACGCCATATAGGGTGTATGCGGATGACGTCATATTTAGTGCACTCGGAGGCCATACTGGAGTAGTGAACAACATTGCTGAACATAGGACAAACTTCATTTCAGGCAAATTTCTTTGGGAAATATGTTTAATTTTTGTTAATGTTATTTTTCTCACATACTTGAGATATTAATTCAACATATTTACAGCATAAATGCTCTCAAAATTATTGCATAATATTTTTAAACTGGCAAAATAGCTTATTTTCCTATGTCACCCATGCTATTGAGGTATCCAACATGGTGTCGACTTCAACATGAATGCATAGACCCTACATGAGCATTACATAACATTTTCGGGTATGGGAAAATGACATATTTTGCCTATATGACAGCTATCTTTTCAGAGCACTGATTCTGCTAATAGGTTGAATTAGTTTTTCTAATATAGGAGAAAATAAAATTAACCCAATTTTTCAAAAGAAGATTGCCAAAAATGACGTTTGTCCTATGCTGAGCAATGTTACGCATTGCTCCAGTACCAGTATGAACTCAAAGCGCATTCACAGTATGACGTCATGCGCATCCACCCTCTTATACATCTATATACATGACATGTGATTGCGATAGAATGAAATTAAAGGACGAAAAAAAGTAAGAAAACAGCAGAGAAAATGAAATCACAAGACGAAGAAGAAGTAGTCACACGTAATATGTGGGAGAGAAGAGAGGCTAAAGATGTGTGTAGGTGTAAGGGTTGGGTAATCCCAGTGTGACATGGAATCTCACTATCTCTCTCTTGATGACGTCATCTATATGGTAGTCTGTTGTCTTCAGAGAGAGGAGAATACTGAATACTCAGAGACAGAGAAATCAAAAGAGAGTGGAGAGAGAATAGAGAAAGAGAGAAAGGGAAAAAGATACCAAATTCTGATATGATAGACAGAAAAAAAGTGTGAAAAACACAAGTCAGAGAGAAAAGAAATAGGTACAAAAAGAATAGAGAGACAGAAAAAGACAGAATTATGAGAGCGAAAAAAGTGAGAAAGGCACGAGACAGAGAGAGAGAGAGAGAGAGGAGAGAGAGAGAGAGAGAGAGAGAGAAGAGAGAGAGAGAGAGAGAGGAGAGGAGAGAGATACAAAGCGTAGGGAAACGATTGGTAGTGAGAGAGAAAGAGAGACAATAGGGACGAGAGAAACGACAGAGGATGGAGGCGTGAGACGACAGAGAGAGAGGAGAGGAGAGAAGAGAGAGAGAGAGCAGAGAGAGAGAGAGAGAGAGAGAGAGAATACATGCAGAGATAAAGATCAATACAAAATCAATCACACTTTGAGAACATTGACACGTATCACTGATTGCTTACCTCTCTCTCTCTCTCTCTCTCTCTCTCTCTCTCGTCTCTCTCTCTACGTTGTTTTCGTACACACCACCCACCCTGTAACTTTGAACACTCCAAGTTTCTTGTCATTTCAAGACAATTACCTACGATCTTTCTCCTTCACTAATTTGTGAATTCAGCTTTTCTTTTTTCATATTCTAATCCAATTTTAAAACTGTTAATAATCTAAGTATTTTTATTTTCATCCATTAAACATAAAACAAAAAATCATGATCACGTTCGTCTAAATATACATATACATTTTTTGTTCTAACTTAACGTTGCCAAATAATTATTCAATATCCTAAATATACAGCCCAACATTCACATTGACAGTGTTGAAAACTGTGGATACATCTAGGCAGGTTTGACGTTTGCAATCACATGAATCACCTGAATGCTGTGCGTCGTCATGGAATGCATGTAAACACGGCTTGTGCAACGTGTTGTGCTCTCACACTTGACGTACGAACCCAGCAGTGGCTCGAACCTATACTCGGTGAGGAGAACAGAGTTACAAGTCAGCTGCCTTTACCACTCAGCCCATACTAGCTTGGCAATCTTAATTGTCAAATTTGCTTTGCATAGGATATCTTTCTCTTATTTTAAATTTAAAATTTACACATACTTTGTAAAGCAAAATTAGTGTAAAAAATAGTTAGAAAGCGCCGTAAATGTATGCAACTTTTTCAGCACACTTTTGTTTCAAGTTGCATATGCGTAAGGCGCTTTTAGGTTTGAAATAATGTCATTCATTCATTCATTCATTCATTCATTCATTCATTCATTCATTCATTCATTCATTCATTCATTCATCATTCATTCATTCATTCATTCATTCATTCATTCATTCATTCATCATTCATTCATTCATTCATTCATTCATTTCATTCATTCATTCATTCATTCATTCATTCATTCATTCATTCATTCATTCATTCATTCATTCATTCATTCATTCATTCATTCATTCATTCATTCATTCATCTCATTCATTCTTTCATCCATGCTGTGTATCGGGCCTCAGGCTGGCTCTCTTGTGCGATTTTCATTGTAAGTCATTGTATTTTAAAATATATTTCTGTTGGCTTATGGCCATTTAATGCAATCAGATGGAGATTTCAGTTGACGCAAAACTCTAACAAAATACATGTTATTCCCTTATACCAGTTCAAATTAATTTTTTAGTAAAATGACCATACACATTGATAAGATGATATTTTGAGGGCACTTTGGTTAAGTGTAGCTCGAGAACATAATATGTCAAGATAAAAAAAAATCAAAAATCTGAAGACATGTTATTTGCAGAAATTAAAAAAAAAAAAAAAAAAAAAATACTGTCTTCAACATACAATATTGATAAGACTGATAAAGCTTTGTATATGGATATAAAATATTGATAATTTCTATACTATAGTTCTATTGCAATCAATTGAATAATTGCACTGCTATTAACATATATTGTTTACTATACAATATTGTTAAAATTGAAACTGCAAGATAAATATTTAATTATTTTTATAACACATAGTGATCTCAACTGAAAATATGTTAGTTTTTTGTTATTGTAAATGTTACACACAATACGTCAAATGCTAGTATGTTTAATAAATCAAGCAGAATATTAAAAACTATTGCAAATCTCTCACAAATTTATATTATATATAATATTGTATTTTATTTAATTGCATTCCAAGTGGAAATTGAAATGACATCTGCAATTAATGAAAATGAGAGGAATACAATGCTATAT
>OX439133.1:23545025-23552187 GCA_949318235.1 Ecdyonurus torrentis | reverse complement strand
CTGCACATAGCATTGAACAATAATAAATTTACAATTATTACATTGCATTAATTTCTTTAACGTTATTATGTTATTCACAAAGCTTGTTTGTAAGCTCTGATTAAATTTTTTTTATTATAATTAAATACATATTGTTAAATTATTTTTATATAATTATAAATATATATTATAATATAATAAATAATAATACATTGTATCATATAGTAAATAATATTATTTATATAAATATTTATTTACCTTCGCATTATCAAGTATCACGTTAAATTACGATATATCTAACAATAAGACAGCTATAATGAATAATCATTTATCAAAAATATTTGTAATTCAAACATACTTATCATCAGTAAAAACGAGAAATAAAGCTCTACGGTTTAAGGGAGTAGGGTACCGAAGTCTACCATTAAACTCAAAACTTTTCTCGTCAAAAAAATCTGAAATTTTGCACAATGATACTTCAACTTGGGAAAATTTAAAATATATAAAAATTTTGGAGGGTTACAGTGCAAATTAATTTTATATGATTTTTTGAAATTTAAGACCATAAGGCCCAATGTTAACTTCAATGTTTTTTCTTCTTCTTTTTTTTTTTTTTTTTTTCAGGTCGGTCAAACATCATGAACTTTTCATCACGACTAGATGTGGCCCTTAGCTACACAATGACACCAAATTTAGACCCAAAAAACGTTTAGTTTTTTATATATAAGGTCGGTTCTCTACTCCCTTAAATCAATTTATTTTACTCTAAAAAAAATCTTTGTAAAACTGGTACACAGTTTTGCAATGCTTTAAGTATTGTGGAATAAACGGTAATGACGTCAATAATGACTTGATATTGTAGCGATAGAAAAATTAGACGTCATAAGCGTTGGGACTGAATTGGCAAATTGAAGATTTATAACGGCTAAGTTTAACGTTTATTCTAGTGTGATTCTAACACTGTGACGTCACTAACGTTTTCATCGTTAGATTTTTAACTTTTAATGTCATGAGTCACATGAGTGTTGATTCCACGATACTTAAGGCATTGCAAAACTGTGTACAAGCTTTTCAACGATTATTTTTTAGTTACAGTGATAGAAAAATGAATTTTTGAAGTCTGAAGAAGTTGCAGTTTTAAACAACTATAGCCTCTATAACATTTTCATTTCTCAATGTAAAAATTTGAT
This sequence comes from Ecdyonurus torrentis, assembly GCA_949318235.1. Taxonomy (NCBI): domain Eukaryota; kingdom Metazoa; phylum Arthropoda; class Insecta; order Ephemeroptera; family Heptageniidae; genus Ecdyonurus; species Ecdyonurus torrentis. The sequence goes on along the minus strand of OX439133.1, from coordinate 23,551,018 downwards.
TTCTTAATAGAAATTTCTTATTTATAAATGAAAATACATTTATTCAAATTTTATTGCACCATTTAAACATAAGTTAAATCATGAAATTTTTCCTAGAATTTTACTAGAACAAAAAAATATCATTTAAAAAAAGAACAATAGAAAAAACTTTTCCCAAATAAATTCCTTTCATAGAAAAATATTTTTTAATTAAAACTATAAATTGACTTTTTTTTTATATTGCTTTTCATTTCACGTAATATTGGAGGTTTATAATTTATGTGGAAGCTTTTGTCTTTTTTTTCTTTTCCAATATCTTGAAGCACATTTTTGTCTCTCTCTCTCTCTCTCTCTCTCTCTCTCTCTCTCTCTCTCTCTCTCTCTCTCTCTCTCTCTCTCTCTCTCTCTCTCTCTCTCTCTCTCTCTCTCTCTCTCTCTCTCTCTCTCTCTCTCTCTCTCACTATCCCAATATCTTCACCAGCAGTTAGTAAAAGTATGATATAGGAATGTTAAAGATGGCATCCCGCGCACTTCGTGCAAATATTTCAATTAAATACCAGAACCCTAAAGGAATTTCTATATACCCTATCCTATAAATATACTGCTTTATATACGGTTAGAAAAATTAGGTCATATTTTATTTATTACATTTTTTTTTTGTGTTGAAATATAAATATAAATTTTATATCAAACTTTTTTTTTTATTGAATAACAAAAGAAATAAATAAAACGCATTAAAATTTATATATTTTTGTTATCTATTTTGGCAATAGATGTGTGGATTCATAACATTGTTTTTGAGCCTTATTTAAAATACTCCGAAGTGGAAGGAGGTGGGTCATTATAATAGCAAAATCAGTTGATTAAAAATTTGTTGTTGTTTTTTTACTATAATTGTGCAAATTTTTAATCAGTGATGAAGATTTGGAAAGTAGACCCATAATATTATTGTTATTATTTTTTGTCGTATTATAAAATTTTGATTAGTGGTGGGGTCATTTTTATTAAGGCGAGAAATCAGATATTACGGGATTTGACTAAAACGTTGTTAAAAAAAAAAAAAAAAAAAAATTTGAATGTTGCACAGTAATACATTAGATAAATTATGATTTATTTTTTTTTTGAAATTTTAGTTCCATAAGAGCCCATGATAATTTCATTAATTATTATCTCTCTTATCTGATGGTCATGAGTTCTAAAATTTTTATCATAGGTAGCTGTTACTAATAACTAATAACTTTCAAATGACATCATAAAGTTTGAAATTTTTCTTTTTAGATTTTGATATGCAAGCCATCTGAATATAACCCTTAAAGTTGGTAACAGGAGACAGTATAAATTTGGAAAAGTGCAACCTTGTTTTCTCGGTGGCTTAAAATATAGAAAATCAGAACAAAAGACATGTTTAGAGAGTTACCTAGAAAATGCATTGATTTTAAAGGGTGTAACCACATGACGTCATACTGAATGCGCTTTGATGCCATCATTGAACAACATTGCTTAGCATAGGTCAACCATTGTTTTTGGCTATTTTCTTTGGAAAATCAGTTAATTTTTTTGTTACATTATATTTTTATTACATACTTAAAATAACAAAGTAAACCTTTTAAACAGCATCAATAATGCTCTAAAAACAATATTGTTTAGTATTTTTAAACTTACAAAATGAGTTATTTTCTTACCGTTCCATGTTATTGAGTGATCCAACATGGCATTGATTTTACCATACATGAATGCATACACCCTATAAGTCAAAGCACGAAAGTATTTTCACTCAATCTTGTCGATGTAAGTATGATGACTATGATGAGTATTCAAAAGATATATGTGGGTTCTACATAAATATTAGAGTATACTAGGAGGTACTACATTTTCACTACTAGTAGACAGTATACCCATGTGCAGTAAGTGAGTTAAATAATACTTTAATGCTTAAAGCCATAGACCATTTAAAACAAAATGTGCTTTTTTGTGAATAAACATGAAATATTATCTTCAAAACTGATGACATTTTTTTACCAGAATGTTAATGTAGCTCCACGAGAGAACGTGAAAATACTGTAAAGTATGCAATCTGCGTGACTATTCATGTTTGTGACGTCAGAAACATGTAAAAATTATTAGTATGAAAATGTTATGCGAGTTGCATAAATTGAACTTTCTGATCACTGCTACGGAGTTACAGTTGGGTTTTGAGACAAACTGAAGTTATTTATGTAAGTTTCATCAAGTGGTTTGTGATATAAATGCTTATGTTTTTCTCTGGTCTATTCCTTTAATTTCTACACGGAAAGGATAAATTGCATAACTTATGCTGCATTTATGTAAATATAGCATAAATGTTGCTAAATTAGAAAAATACAAATTTTTATATCGTAAAACATAATATTTATGCTATTTAACTTAATCATTATGCAGTATAGCATAACTTATGCTGCATTGAACAAATTGTGATGAAAATGAGCTAGCTTAATTATTACGTATTTATTTTGTTCCAATTTAGTATAATATTTGAATTTTGATAAATTGAAGTACTCTCTTTGCACTATAATTGACGTAAAAGCATGAATGTTTATTGAAAATGCAAGGAATGCTTACTTTTAGTATGAGCTTTATCAATATCGAGTTATATTCACATATGACGCGTAAATTTGACGCGCGTCATAAAGTTGGAACAATGTAAACAAATGGAGCAGTTCACATCGGTTCTGAAAATTACATGTGAACGGCTCCATTTGTTTACATTGTTACAATTAACTTTGTAACACGCGTCAAATTTACGCGATATGTGAATAATACTTCAGGCGTAGGGTGCAGGGACACCTAATTCAACATTAAAATTATGGGGGGAAATACTTTTTAAATACTTTTAAAATTTTGAATACTTTATTTATCACAAAATCTGCTTTGTTCATCCATGCAATAGTATGTATTTACGTATCAGTTTTTGTGAAAAGAGGTGTGTATGTATAAATAAATATATTGTTTCTACAAAGTGGCGATTTTAAAAATAGATTTTTTTCAGTATGTAAGTTTGACAATTGTTTCTTAATGTCTATGTTTTGTAGATGTAAACCTTGGCAGATGCATTGTAGTTGTATACTGATTGTAGCAGAGAGAAATGAAATAACATTTTTTTTTTTTTTTTTTTGAATTTTATTTCTTGCAATAGTTTAGAAATCTACTGTGTAATAATTCCGTAAAAATATAAATGAGAATTGCTAGGTATATATTCTAATATTTTATCATGTTTAAAGCCATCTTTTAAAGTTTCATTGCCATTAATACTTTATTTGTATCACCAAATATATTTTCCGGATTTTCCCCCAATTGCAAAGTTTGCAGTTTGCAATTTCCCTTTTGATACCTGCACAGTGAGATATTAATTCTGTCTACAAATCTATAGTTATTTTTGCGTGGACTTAATCTTTATAAAATATATTTTATTAAAATAATTCAAAAAATATATTATAATAGAATATTATATTATTGCATATTATAACATTTAACTAAATTTAAAAGTTTTTTTAACACAATAAATTTTAATTACAAAAAAATACAATAAATAAAAATTCTAAACTATTATTAAAAAAAAATTTAAATTTTGCTTTACGTATATTTTTTTTAATTAATAATCAAAATTCTACAATACATAAAATTGGCGTTACAAAATATAAAATGCAGCTTTATTTTAATATAAATATGAATGAATGGTAAGAAAATGAAAATAATAAAAACATAAAATAAAATAAAAAAGAATGTGAGATAGAGAATTTAATATTGTGGTGAAGGAATTTTGATTACTATGTTGATGTCACCAATATTGCTTCACATTCTATCATACACTTGGCATCTCTCTCTCTCTCTCTCTCTCTCTCTCTCTCTCTCTCTCTCTCTCTCTCTCTTACACACACACTTGTAATTCTATCTGTGTGTGTGTGTGTCTCTTCGTTATCATGACCTTTTGAATTTCTCATTTTCTTCTCTCATTTCTGTCTCTCTCTCTCTCTCTCTCTCTCTCTCTCTCTCTCTCTCTCTCTCTCTTTCTTAGTGTGTGTGTGTGTGTGTGTGTGTGTGTGTGTGTGTGTGTGTGTGTGTGTGTGTGTGTGTGTGTGTGTGTGTGTGTGTGTGTGTGTGTGTGAGGGGGGGGGGTATGTGTGTGTATCTGTTTCTACAGGTCATATGCCCTTTTTAAATTCTGTTTTCTTTTTTGATTTCCCACCTTTCTCTCTCTCTCTCCCCTTCTCTCTCTCTCTCTCTCTCCTTCATTTTCTCTCTCTCTCCCTTCGTTTTAATCTACTCTCATCTTATTTTGACTCCTCTTTCTCAGGTTTCTTTTTTTCTCGAACCTTCTTTTTTCTTCTCTCGTATTCTTTTCTCACTGTTCAGACTCTCTCTCTCTCTCTCTCTCTCTCTCTCTCTCTCTCTCTCTCTCTCTCTCTCTCTCTCGCTCACACTTCTCTGTCTACACACATATATCGGTGAGAAGCCCTGAAACTCTCTCTCTCTCCCTTTCTATCAAAGTCTTATTAAATCTCTCTCTCTCTCTCTCTGATATTCTCTAACTAAAAGCATTTCCCTGTACGCCATACTCCTGCACACAACCTCCCACACAAATCGATTTCTTCACTAATTTCTATCGCCACCACAAATTGTCACAATCTTTATGAACAACTTTTTAACGACCACATGGCTATAATTAATTATATATTTTTTATATATAAAATAATATTGATCTTTATATACTTTTATAGTGATATTTGGTAGATATTTCTGACATTGACATGAACACAATTAAATGAATAATAATTATGATAACCCATATTTTTTAACCTTCTTTCAATACAAAAATATTTATGCGCTATTGTAACACGTTAATGATTTTTATTAAAAAACTTTGCGCTGAATGTGCAATATTATTCTTATGATATAAAACATGCTTAGGATTATAATGATACAAATATTATTATCACAATCTTTTGTACATGTTAAGAATGAATTACGTAATTTATGCTGTATTTAAGTTACATCATAAATGATGGACAGAATAAATAATTATGATTCAGAAACAATATTTATGCAATGAAACATAATTATTGAGGATTAACCTCAGACCTAGCAAAAGCAAAATATCTCAAAATTGGTTCGACAACTTTTTTAAAAAAACTTTAAGGGGGTTAAAAAATGTCATGATCTACGAGCTCCAGTTAACAGAATATTCAAACAATATTTGTGACTCGAGATAATTAGGATTAAAATTTGCATATGATTAGCATTGTGTTTTTGTTTTTTCAATTTAAAAAAATTTTGGTTCAACAACTATTTTTGAAACTTTCTGAAGTTATAGATATGTCCAAGCTCTATTGATTACTTTTTGTTTTATATTTCAAAATTATTTCTGGTTCGAGAAAATTAAGCGTTAGTTTGCCCATTTGAATAACATTGATTTTGAATTTCGCGGCAAAATAAAAATGGTTAAAAATTAATTGTGAGGAAAGTAAATGCAATAGGTAGACATATAACCTAGAACACAGGTATTATAATACTACAATAATACCTAATGCTAATGCAGATGCAATATGCTACAATAAATGTGTGACTCACTTAGATTAAATGATATTGTAGTTTATAACTACCTGTTCCAAATTAAAGTATACATTTTGCGAAATACAGGATTCATGTACCTGCCATAGGTATTAATTTTTTTCCGTGTACTTTTTTTTAAAAAAAAAATATGTAAAATTTAAAGATGTAATTAGATGGTGACCCACGATCATGGTTATAAATAACCACATACATGGTTACTTATGAGTAGTTCAGAGAAACAATTTGTGGTTAATAATGACACAATTATCTTCATATATATATATATATATATATATATATATATATATATATATATATATATATATATATATATATATATATATATATATATATATATATATATATATATAATATATATATATATATATATATATATATATATATATATATATATATATATATATATA
>OX439133.1:23217525-23542525 GCA_949318235.1 Ecdyonurus torrentis | reverse complement strand
TCTCAACCGTCAATTAATATTAAATTTAGCATCAATTTGAAGATTTTTATGTTAGTTATCACTGGTAAAAATTTCAAGGTAAATTACCGTTGATTACTATAGGGACCGGATTTTCAGTTGCAAATATCTGCTTACGCCAGCAAAAACAGCAGTTACTTTTCCTGCTGCACAACTTATTATCAATTTGTAAAATATTTCCTATCTACCTGTAATTTAACTCAAAATACCTGGAATGAACCAAAATTTATAAATATTTAGTAAATTGTTGTGCGGTACGAGAAGCAACCAAACTTGCAGGCGCAAGCAGACATTTGCAACTGAAAATCCGGCCCCTTATTATAATTATAAATTACATTATTTTCTATTATAGTTTTATTTTATTTAAAATATTTATAAATTTATTCAAATGATTTAAAATTAAATTTAAACTGTTTTACTAGCATTTTTTATAGTTTTCACAACTTAATCATAATTTGCAAATATAAAAAAAAATATTAAAACCAACAACAATGCAGAGTAAGATTCAACAACAATAAACTATTATAATATGATTTAAATAATTATAGGGGTATGCATTCATGTGAAAGTCAACGACATGTTGGATCACTCAATAACACGGGCACCATAGGAAAATAACTAATTTTGCCAGTTTAAAAACACTGCAATATTCTTGAGAGCGTTAATAATGTTAATAGGTTAAATTAGTATCTCAAGTATGTGAGAAAATTATTAATATCCAAAAAAACTAACTGATTTCTCTAAGAAAATACCCAAAAACGAAGTTTGTCCTATACTGAGCAATGTTGTTCACTATATTTCAGTATGGTCTCTAAGTGCATTAAATATGACGTCAATTATATACAACCTATACATTTTTTATGAAACTTAAGTATTATTCACATGATGCGTAAATTTGACGCGCGTAACAAAGTTGGAACAATGTAAACAAATGGAGCCGTTCACATGGTTTTTGAAAATTACATGTGAACGGATCCGTTTGTTTACATTGTTCCAGCTTTGTAACGCGCGTTGACGCATGTTGACGCACGTCAAATTTACGCGTCATGTGAATAATGCTTAAGTCAAATTTACTTTTGGTGCGATTATTTTGCGGTTTATACATACTTACTTTTTTTTCTTTTTTTTTTTTATCGGTACAAAAAATCTCTCATGTCATTACTCATTACATTACTACCTCAACATATAGTATAATGACAAAAAAAAAAAAAAAAAAAAAAAAAAAAAAAAAAAAAAAAAACGGTAGAAGTCCGCTACTATGTGACACAAACTCAGTACGCTGAAGTCCCCGATACATGAACACTCTGGACGGTAAGCCAAGGCCAACTTACGAGGAACGCATACCACCCGAGGGGGCGCGTGAATCCTCTCATCGATAACTCCAAGACTGGTCCACGATTGTGTAAAGAGATACAACACGACATACATAAGATGTATCACAAAGAGCTTGTAGACATAGTATACACAGATGGCGAAAGGAGCTAGCATCCTTTCATTGTGGAGCTGGCCATCCATGCACTTGCATGCCCCCGAGAATATCGTCCTCGCAAATCTCATGGCAGGAATTCCGTCGTGATCATAGACCATCCTGGCGTCATTACTCCAGCACACCCGTCCCATCTCATTCCTTTGGTTCTTACACCAGATGAGCAGAACTCATTCCTTTGGCTTAACCAGATGAGAACAATTAGGCATATAGCCCGATTTTTATCTGTGTAGAGAAGCCGTAGAAAACATTTACTAAGACAATAAAATATACGCAGTGGCTTATTATTAAGATCCTGAATTAATGTAATTATGTATGTTTTCTGTCATATCATATTTTATATTTATATTCATTGTCATTGAAAAAAACAAAAGAATTTACAATTACAATAATTTCAATTATAAAAACAAACAACAAAATATTTTAGTTGTAAAAAAATCCTTGCAAATCAAATTGCATATAAACAAAGGACATTCAATTAATCGCTATAAAAATTTCGATATCGATACAGTAATTATTAATTTTAAATCTAGTGATGATGATTGTTAATATTTTGCACGGAAGAAGAAATCACTTAATTTATGTTAATTTCATGGCATAAATGTTGGTAAATAATTTATGCTATACCAAACAGCATATATAACATAATATATGTAGTTTAGCATAAATTTGGTTTGATTTACCGAGCTGTATGGCCGAGTGGTGAAGGCAGCTGACTCGCAACTCTGTACTCCTCACCGAGTATAGGTTCGAGCCACTGCTGGGTGCGTACGTGAAGTGTGAGAGCACAACACGTTGCACGATGCATGTTTACATGCATTCCATGACGACGCACAGTATTCGGGAGGTGCATGATTGATTTGATTGCACCGACCAGTCTGCCTAGATGTTTCCAGGGTTTCTCTAGGCTGTCATGGTGAATGCCGGGCTGTGTACTTAGGCCGTGGCCGGGCCGTGTGTTTTTTTCCATTGGGACTGGGAAGAGGATTTAGACGTTAGGATGTTACTGTCAAAAATAAGTTAGCATAATTATTATTAAAGAGGAAGTTTAGGGGTTACAACATGGCTTCTTCTCTTCAACATTATAGATAATGAGAAGAACTGTTTATGAAATCCCATTTCATGACCCAAAGCTCTTCCGTATTCCCGTAAACTCGAGATATGCAACTCGTCCCGTATCTTTAACGTCATAGTTATACGGCTTTACTATATATATATATAGAAAATATTGTATCGAATTGCATATCTCGCAAGATTAGTGCAAGTTAGCGGGGCTACGGAAGATGTATCATTATAAGTCAATGAATAGTTCATCTCATTATCTAAAATTCAAAAAGCCATGTTGTCACCCCTAAACTTTTCCTTTAAGAAAAAAAAAAAAAAAAAAAAGATAAATTATGATAACATTTTAACAATACCGATACACTTAAAACATCGATATTTTCAAAATCGATTGTATCCATGCATGGTTAAGGTAAATCGTGCGCTCACTCACGCATGCACTTCACACGATGGTCACGCCACGTGGACAAGACAAGCACGCAGGATATCTCAAGTTTAAAAACCTTGACATGGCAAAAAAAAAAAATTATCCCGAAGTGTTGAAATATAAAATTACAACTGTCTTCATGCATTATTGTATAGTACTTTGAGAAGAGAGGTCAAAGGTGTTTTGTTTTTGTTCGTCAATTTACTTCAATTTTGATATCACTTTCATGCTTATTGTGTAACTTACTTGTGATAAAAATGTTAATCTCATGGGTAGGGCAGTATTATTTGCAATAACGAAGAAACATTTTGTTGTTGTTGGAATTTAGTGATTGCTTTGGCTTTATTTATTTTATTGTTATATTTTTATTATTTTTACTCACATACAGGCTCGGACTGGCCATAAGAGCAAGTCCGCAATTGCGGACGTGGCCCCCCCTGTTTGGAGGCCCCTAAGGCCCAAAAAGGGGCGTAACTAGGGTGTTACGCCCCCTTTGTGGCCCCTAAAGAGGGTGTTACACCCCTTTTGCGGACGAGGCCCCTTGATTGCCAGTCCGACCCTGCTCACATATAAAAAAATGCAGGAACAAAAAATAATAAAAAAAAAAGATCTTGAATGATATTAAAAATTCTTTTCGTTTGAAAGTTACGTAAAAGGTATAAAATGTTTTGTTTTTTTTCCTTTTGAATTAAACTTTTCTATGATTATACAGAAAGAGCATAAAACATTGACATTTATAGATTTAAAACTTTATTATAAAATCTCTCTCTCTCTCTCTCTCTCTCTCTCTCTCTCTCTCTCTCTCTCTCTCTCTCTCTCTCTCGTGAATAATTTAATATCTTATGATTTTTTTATTCAAGTGTGCATGGATTTCTATATATATATATAGGGTGTATGCACATGGCATCATATTTAATGCACTTGGAGGCCATACTGGAGTAATGAATAAAATTGCTCAGCATACAAAAAAAAGCGTTTTTGGTCATTTTCTTTGAGAAATCTTTTGTTTTGTTTTCTTTTTTTTTTTTTTTACAATTATTTTTTTTACATACTTGAAATATTAGTTCAACCTATTAACAGAATCAATGCTCTCAAAAATATTGGTTAAAGTATTTGATTTTCATTTTAGAAGCAGAAAAATAGAGTTTGCAAACAACCAAAGAATATTAAGGTTTTATTGTTCCATCTTGCCTCTCCTAATTTTTTTTCTTTTTTTTTAAACCTCTCGTTGTAAATTTTTTATTCTTTTTAGAATGATTTTTTAAAACATTACATAAAGTGCAAGTCACAAATCAATTGATTACAAAACAATCATTTTGTAAAATAACAACAACCACAACATAAGAAAGAAGAAGAAGGGAGAATGTAGAGTTTGGTTGTATATTTTTAAACGCATAATATTAATCTTTTTTTTTTATATATATATATATATATATATATATATATATATATATATATATATCTAACCATAAGATGTTGTAATACAATGGAACTTATCAGTTTAGCGCGCGGGGAAAGACAAGGGGCGCCTAATATAACTATACAATTATGGGGATTTTTTTTTATTTTTTTTTTTTTTGAAAAAACTACTCCGCTGATTTTGGAAAAATATAAAATGAGAAATCCTTCATACTTTTACATATTTCAAGAGTAGTCTATAGTCACCGATAGAACATGTGTTTATAAAATATGCTTATAAAACATGGGTGTGGCCTATTTTCTATAATTTATAAAACCAATGGTGAAAGTAATTTTTTTCGATGTTTTATAAAACCGGGGGCGTGGCCTGTTTTCTATGATTTATGAAACCAGTAGTGGGGGTAAATTCTTCGATGTTTTATAAAACCAGTGGTGGGGGAATTTTTTTGATGTTTTATAAAACCATTGTTTGGGGAATTTTTTTTATTTAATGTTTTATAAAACTAGTGGTGGGGGAAAATTTTTAATGTTTTATAAAACCAGTGGCTAGGGAAATTTTATCGAGGTTTTACGAGCAATACCGACTGAAACCGAGTGACCTCAACCAGTGGTGGGGGTAAATTTCTCGAAGTTTTATAAAACCATGTTTATTAAAAAGGGGACGGGGGGAAGAAATTGCCTCGTCACAAAAGAGCGAGGGAAATATTTTAAAGAAAAATATATTTGTTAATTCATATTTTATTATTGGTCCGATTTATGGCTATTATATGACCGATTTATGTATATATTATGACCAATTTATAAATATTTTTATATGAATGATTAAAGAATGATAAAAAGTGGCTTTATAAATTTTAATTGTACGATTTATGATTATTTTTTGTTCACTTATGATAAGATAATTTGCTGCCTGCTAAAATGGCTGCGATACTAGGTAGAAACTTACCATGCGAGCGGAGTGAACACACGTGTGCGCTCACCTCACTTTCGCCCCACACACCAGCCCATTCCTGAGTAAAAAAAAAATAATAAAATTGGCAATATATATTTTTGGCGGGAAAGTGAATTACCGAATGACCCCAAGCAATACCGAATGAAACCGAGTGACCTGAATTGCTAAATCTAGAAGAACGTAACGAGCGTGTGTGCTCTCCATCTACTCTTCCGACTGACTGCCAAAAGTGCCAGCATGTAAGCGCGAAGTGCGTTTTTGGTAATATACTAAAGCAATTTTCGCGGGAAAGCTAATTACCGACTTACCACGAGCAGTACCGATAAAAGCCGAGTTTAGCTAGGTATGAATAAATCATAAATAACGGTAAAATATATTTAGGTCAACATTCAGCAAGTCTACACAAGTTCAACTTCGCCCTGTAACGGTATTCACGTCTACTTAACCAATGCAGAGTCTGATGCTAGAGATACGGATACGATTATTTACTTACATCAATGGGTATTGTTTTGCAGAAGGTTTTCAAATAAAAGTTTGGTTAGCTAGAGGGTTGGAGTATCAATGGTGCAATGGTGTTTTTTTGTGATAAATGTCTTTTTAAGTATTTCTGGTTGGAGAGTTTACTTAACAGTGACTGCCCAACCCTTTGTACTTTAGAGCTGGTCACAATTTATGTAATAAGGTCACTTGTTAATTACCGAAATACCACGAGCACTATCGATGCAAGCCGAATGATGTCAATCGTTGTAAATTATGTATGAATAAAGCAATGAAGCTGAAGATAACGTAAGGTAGCGACTGCACATTTCGTACATTTTTTCCGCATTTGACCGACCGCCAAGATCTATTTCCGGTAAAATTTCAACTTTTTTTAAAAAAAAATACACACGATAATATTTTCCCGCCACCAAAACGTGAAAAATACCGGAAATAAGGAATTAAATCTTGCAACAGACGCACGAAATGTGCAGTCACTTCCTTAGGTTATCTTCAGCTTTGTTGGAATAAAGTATAAGTAACTGTAAAATAGATTAAGTTCAAGGTTTTAACAAGACTACACAAGAGTAGCGCTTGCCTGCTTGTAAATAAATAAAAAAAAAACATTTATCAAAACGATGAAAAAATTTGAGATACAAAAATTTGAATATCAAAAAAGAAAAGAGAAGGTTCGAAAAGTTTAAAAAAGGTATAAGAAAGGTTCAGAACATTAAACAGTTTTTTACCTGTAAAAAAATTATAATTATATATTAAATTCATAGACTATGGACCTTATAAACAATAATTTATTGACAATATAAATTTGCTATGTACGTGTGCATTCACTTTCTGATTCTACTTAAGCCTGTACATGTCATGACATGTTTGTGATAATTGTGTTAGAGTCACCTGTTTAAAGCCACGAACTTATTTGGATAAAAAAGCTTAAAGATTTTAAAATTTTAGATTCAAAAACTTTTCTATCCAAAAACGTTTAGATTTAAAAGTTTTCAGATTCAAAAGTTTTTAAATAAAATGAATTATAAAAAAATATATAAAAAGGAAAAATGTAAAGTACAAAAATGTAAACAGCAAAAATTTAAAAAAGAGATAATAAATATAGTATAAATTACCGTAAAAGGTTTTCAATTATTTATTTCAAGGACAAATGAACAAATTTTAAACTAAGGCCTAGATGTACTAGTTTATACAAGTTTAGACATGTTTAAAACACTACTTTGACATGTTCAGACATGTATAAGTCTGTTCAAAGTTGTTACGTGCTTTCTCAGGTGTGCATGTCTTTTGATTTTGTTATCTTAACACAAAAATGCAGACACCTCACCTTATTATATTGTGTGACGGTTTAAGCACTTTTTTTTGTTCAATGTTGTTGATGAGATTTGAGTACAATGAATTATACCTAAATAAATTTTGATGCGTATACCGTGACTGGTAGGTTCTTACTGAGATTTTTATCATATGTTCCTTAAATGGTTTGTTTAGTAGTTTCAAGGGTTGTTCGCATTCCCGCCGCTGTCGCTATCCATGCCACCGCAGCAAACCTTTTGACTTGACGTAGTTACACCTATTATCTCACTTATTTTTTTGTGAGACTTCGGAAATTCTTATACATTTAACTTTTGTAAGTTTAATGTCTTACTAACATTTTTTTTTTTGCTTTACGCTATTTAAAATAAATATATAAATGAAACTATGACTTTTTATAGTTTATACTAAAGTATAAACCATCGTAAAAGTTCTTTTATTTTTAGATTAAGGTTTTAACCAGTCTGCACAAGTCCTGTGCTATCCTACATTTTAAGAGCAGATAGCCGATATAGGACTTTTTTTTTTACCAACGTTCAACTATACCTTACTTTATATGTCACAAAAAAGGGGGTGGAGAAGTTCAAAGTGACCACTTGGTAGTTTTCTGAAACGACTATGACCTAATTACTACATTATTGTTACGAGAAAGGCAGGTAGTCAATACAAGACCCTACATCAGAGTTGCATAAAAGTTTAGATGGGGTAGCGGAACCTAAATTTCAGGAAACTTTTAAGCAGCTTTTAAGGAAATATTACTTAAAAACTGCTTAGCCAGAGTTGCAAGACTCAAGATTCTACATTAAAGATAGTGACGCGCCGATTTTGGTATCCGGTTTTGGCCACCGCGAAATATTTGAATTGCTGTGCAATCAAATAGCACGGCCAAAAACGACACTAGCGCCACCTGGTGGTAAAACTGTGAAACTCCTATGCTCTAACACGGATCGCAGTTATACATGGAACCAATGGGTGTGACTATATCTTGTTTCTAGCATCTTGGTAAGACTTAGTTAGACTTATTTTTGTGTTTTGCTGACTGCAGACGCGCTAGAGTTGCAAGACTTAAGATTCTACATTCAAGATAGCAACGTGCCAATTTTTGTATCCGGTTTGGGCCAACGCGAAATATTTGAAATGCTGTGCAATCAAATAGCACGGCCCAAGACGACAATAGCGGCCACTGGTGGAAAAACTGTGCAGGTTCTATGCTTTAACATGGGCCGCCGTTATACATAGAATCAATGGACGTCACTATCTTGTAGCCAGCATCTTGGCAAGACTTGGTTAGACTTACTTTTGAGGCTCCACTTAACTTTTAAAACCATGTCCACTATGTTGTAGAAAATGTCTCACTATTAAGACTTTTTTGTTGGCGTTAACCTAGAGTTACTTTTTATACAAAGAAACCTAGGAACAAGAGACCATATTACAAGACGTATATTTTTGAGTGTAACTTATTGTCTCCATCACAAGCCTATAGCCCCACGTTCACTCTCACCGCAATGTTAAACTTTCGGGTATCTTTCTAAACCTATATTGACCAAACATTTCAACTACGACCCCTTGAATGTTTCTGTTGACCATTTTCATATTTTGGTATTTATCTTTATCATTAGAAATATTCTTGTATGTTTAAAAAGAAAAAAAATTATAGAGAATTATAATACATATTAAATTATAAAAAATATAAATAAAAATTTGAACAGAATTTGAAATTTAAAAATTAATATTTTGTCTTTAGGAATTCAAAATGTATGATTAACCTTGCATTAATTAAAGTCACCTTATATTCAAAAAATACAATTTAAACAAAATGCACCCTGCTTTAAGAACGTTGTGTATAAAATTGGTGAGATTTGGTAACCTGCGAGATATGGTACCGTACCAGACCAAATGTAAAAACAATTTAATAGTTAAAAAATCAACTGGGTCTTTAATACAGAACTATAGTAAAATATTCAAGCATTTCTTAAATCTATACACCAAAAAAGTATTCAAAACTGTAAAAGAAAAACCATTCTTTAAAAAATAAGAACCAATTAACAAACCTAACAACCGACCAACTAACCTTTAATTGCTTAAAAATAAATTTAAAAACCTAAAATATAAAATAATAATTAAAAAGCTTGAAAAAAAAGTTATTTACTACACAAAAGTACAATAATAAAAATACTTTATAAAAAAACTTATCTAAACTGGAAAACAGTTTACATAATTACAAAGCTGCATCTTACCTGTCTTTCAAGTAAAAATTTATTGTAAAAACAATGAAAAATGTAAGAGACAAAAATTAAAAGATCAAATAAAAAAGAGAAGGTTAGAAAAGTTTAAAAAATGTAAAATAAATATTGAAGCATTTCATAAATTCATACACCAAAAAAGTATCCAAAACTGTAAAAGAAAAACCATTCTTTAAAAAATAAGAACCAACCAACAAACCTAACAACCAAACACTTAACCAACCAACCAACCAACTAACCTTTAGTTGATTAAAAAATAAATTTAAAAACCTAAAATATAAAATAATAATTCAAAAGCTAGAAAAAAAATTTATTTATTAAACAAAAGTACAATAAGAAATACTTCATAAAAAAATCTTATCTAAACTAGAAAACAGTTTACATAATTACAAAGCTGCAACTACCCTGTCTTTCAAGTAAAAATTTATTGTAAATACTATGAAAAATGTGAGGTACAAAAACTTAAAAATATAAAAAAAAAAAAGAAAAAAGAGTAGGTTAGAAAAAATTTAAAAAAGGTATATTAAATTTTCAAGCAATTCATAAATTTATACACCAAAAAAGTATACAAAACTGTAAAAGAAAAAACATTCTTTAAAAAATAAAAGCCAACCAACAACACTAACAACCAAACACTTAACCAAACAACTAACCTTTAGTTGGTTAAAAAATAAATTTAAAATCCTAAAATATAAAATAATAATTAAAAAGCTGAAAAAAAGCTATTTACTAAACACAAGAACATTAAAACAATTCTTCATAAAAAACTTACCTAAACTGGAAAACAGTTTACATAATTACAAAGCTGCATTTTTCCTGTCTTTCAAGTAAAAAGTTATTGTAAAAACAATAAAAAATGTGTTAGGTACAAATATTTAAACATAAAAAAAGAGAAGGTTAGAAAAGTTTAAAAAAGGTATAATAAAATATTCAAACATTTCATTATTTATACAACAAAAAAGTATTGAAAAGTTAAAAACAACCTTCTTTAAAAAGTAAAAACCAACCAACAAAACTAACAACCTAACACTTAACCAACCAACCGATTACCTAACTAACCTTTAGTTGCTTAAAAAATAAATTTAAAAATCCTAAAATTCAAAATATTAATTAAAAAGCTAGTTCAGCTCAGATTAAATTGTCCCATTCAATGCAAGTAACTTTGAATTACTTAATGTTCATTTCTGTAACATATTTTGTTGTTTATATTATATCATTAACTGCTCATTACACTGAGTATTTATTCTTTTACATAAACAATAACAATTAACTTTTATGAAAGAAATAAAACATATTAAATCGTAAAAAAAATAGTGTTAGAGGTTGAAATATGTATAACACTGAAGGAAATTAAAGTCACAAAAAAAATCAATAACCTGAAAAAAGAAAGGAAAATGTATAAATTACAATCAAAACTACGGAAAACAAATTTGAACAATACTAGGAAAATTATGACCAACCATATGATCAATTACATTTTTCTGAACTTCAAAAATAGGAGAGGTTTAGAGAGGTACGGAAATTTAAAAAAAAAATCAACAAATTACAGAAATGAAAAACAGTAAGAAAAAATTAAAAAGAAATAAGGAGAGGTAACCCTGATCCTGCAGCCGTGCCTCCCCGGTGCGGTCCGGACGTGTAAAAATGTTAGATCCGGCGCGGGTAAAAGTTGATAGCTGGATGCGTTTACAAATTTAGATCCGGTGCGGTCCGGACGTGTAAAAAAGTTAGATCCGGCGCGGTTAAAGTTGATAGCCGGACGCGTTAACAAATTAAGGTCCGGCCTCAAATAAAAACTTAGAACCGGCTCTTTGCAGCGGCGGGTCCAGACGTTTAAAAACTTAGAACTGGCGCCGTGCGTCAGCAGGTCCGGACGCTTAAAAACTTAAAACCGGTGTGGGGCGGCGGCGGGGGCGGCGGCGGGGAGGCACGGCTGCAGGATCAGGGTTACCTCTCCTTATTTCTTTTTAATTTTTTCTTACTGTTTTTCATTTCTGTAATTTGTTGATTTTTTTTTTAAATTTCCGTACCTCTCTAAACCTCTCCTATTTTTGAAGTTCAGAAAAATGTAATTGATCATATGGTTGGTCATAATTTTCCTAGTATTGTTCAAATTTGTTTTCCGTAGTTTTGATTGTAATTTATACATTTTCCTTTCTTTTTTCAGGTTATTGATTTTTTTTGTGACTTTAATTTCCTTCAGTGTTATACATATTTCAACCTCTAACACTATTTTTTTTACGATTTAATATGTTTTATTTCTTTCATAAAAGTTAATTGTTATTGTTTATGTAAAAGAATAAATACTCAGTGTAATGAGCAGTTAATGATATAATATAAACAACAAAATATGTTACAGAAATGAACATTAAGTAATTCAAAGTTACTTGCATTGAATGGGACAATTTAATCTGAGCTGAACTAGCTTTTTAATTAATATTTTGAATTTTAGGATTTTTAAATTTATTTTTTAAGCAACTAAAGGTTAGTTAGGTAATCGGTTGGTTGGTTAAGTGTTAGGTTGTTAGTTTTGTTGGTTGGTTTTTACTTTTTAAAGAAGGTTGTTTTTAACTTTTCAATACTTTTTTGTTGTATAAATAATGAAATGTTTGAATATTTTATTATACCTTTTTTAAACTTTTCTAACCTTCTCTTTTTTTATGTTTAAATATTTGTACCTAACACATTTTTTATTGTTTTTACAATAACTTTTTACTTGAAAGACAGGAAAAATGCAGCTTTGTAATTATGTAAACTGTTTTCCAGTTTAGGTAAGTTTTTTATGAAGAATTGTTTTAATGTTCTTGTGTTTAGTAAATAGCTTTTTTTCAGCTTTTTAATTATTATTTTATATTTTAGGATTTTAAATTTATTTTTTAACCAACTAAAGGTTAGTTGTTTGGTTAAGTGTTTGGTTGTTAGTGTTGTTGGTTGGCTTTTATTTTTTAAAGAATGTTTTTTCTTTTACAGTTTTGTATACTTTTTTGGTGTATAAATTTATGAATTGCTTGAAAATTTAATATACCTTTTTTAAATTTTTTCTAACCTACTCTTTTTTCTTTTTTTTTTTTATATTTTTAAGTTTTTGTACCTCACATTTTTCATAGTATTTACAATAAATTTTTACTTGAAAGACAGGGTAGTTGCAGCTTTGTAATTATGTAAACTGTTTTCTAGTTTAGATAAGATTTTTTTATGAAGTATTTCTTATTGTACTTTTGTTTAATAAATAAATTTTTTTTCTAGCTTTTGAATTATTATTTTATATTTTAGGTTTTTAAATTTATTTTTTAATCAACTAAAGGTTAGTTGGTTGGTTGGTTGGTTAAGTGTTTGGTTGTTAGGTTTGTTGGTTGGTTCTTATTTTTTAAAGAATGGTTTTTCTTTTACAGTTTTGGATACTTTTTTGGTGTATGAATTTATGAAATGCTTCAATATTTATTTTACATTTTTTAAACTTTTCTAACCTTCTCTTTTTTATTTGATCTTTTAATTTTTGTCTCTTACATTTTTCATTGTTTTTACAATAAATTTTTACTTGAAAGACAGGTAAGATGCAGCTTTGTAATTATGTAAACTGTTTTCCAGTTTAGATAAGTTTTTTTATAAAGTATTTTTATTATTGTACTTTTGTGTAGTAAATAACTTTTTTTTCAAGCTTTTTAATTATTATTTTATATTTTAGGTTTTTAAATTTATTTTTAAGCAATTAAAGGTTAGTTGGTCGGTTGTTAGGTTTGTTAATTGGTTCTTATTTTTTAAAGAATGGTTTTTCTTTTACAGTTTTGAATACTTTTTTGGTGTATAGATTTAAGAAATGCTTGAATATTTTACTATAGTTCTGTATTAAAGACCCAGTTGATTTTTTAACTATTAAATTGTTTTTACATTTGGTCTGGTACGGTACCATATCTCGCAGGTTACCAAATCTCACCAATTTTATACACAACGTTCTTAAAGCAGGGTGCATTTTGTTTAAATTGTATTTTTTGAATATAAGGTGACTTTAATTAATGCAAGGTTAATCATACATTTTGAATTCCTAAAGACAAAATATTAATTTTTAAATTTCAAATTCTGTTCAAATTTTTATTTATATTTTTTATAATTTAATATGTATTATAATTCTCTATAATTTTTTTTCTTTTTAAACATACAAGAATATTTCTAATGATAAAGATAAATACCAAAATATGAAAATGGTCAACAGAAACATTCAAGGGGTCGTAGTTGAAATGTTTGGTCAATATAGGTTTAGAAAGATACCCGAAAGTTTAACATTGCGGTGAGAGTGAACGTGGGGCTATAGGCTTGTGATGGAGACAATAAGTTACACTCAAAAATATACGTCTTGTAATATGGTCTCTTGTTCCTAGGTTTCTTTGTATAAAAAGTAACTCTAGGTTAACGCCAACAAAAAAGTCTTAATAGTGAGACATTTTCTACAACATAGTGGACATGGTTTTAAAAGTTAAGTGGAGCCTCAAAAGTAAGTCTAACCAAGTCTTGCCAAGATGCTGGCTACAAGATAGTGACGTCCATTGATTCTATGTATAACGGCGGCCCATGTTAAAGCATAGAACCTGCACAGTTTTTCCACCAGTGGCCGCTATTGTCGTCTTGGGCCGTGCTATTTGATTGCACAGCATTTCAAATATTTCGCGTTGGCCCAAACCGGATACAAAAATTGGCACGTTGCTATCTTGAATGTAGAATCTTAAGTCTTGCAACTCTAGCGCGTCTGCAGTCAGCAAAACACAAAAATAAGTCTAACTAAGTCTTACCAAGATGCTAGAAACAAGATATAGTCACACCCATTGGTTCCATGTATAACTGCGATCCGTGTTAGAGCATAGGAGTTTCACAGTTTTACCACCAGGTGGCGCTAGTGTCGTTTTTGGCCGTGCTATTTGATTGCACAGCAATTCAAATATTTCGCGGTGGCCAAAACCGGATACCAAAATCGGCGCGTCACTATCTTTAATGTAGAATCTTGAGTCTTGCAACTCTGGCTAAGCAGTTTTTAAGTAATATTTCCTTAAAAGCTGCTTAAAAGTTTCCTGAAATTTAGGTTCCGCTACCCCATCTAAACTTTTATGCAACTCTGATGTAGGGTCTTGTATTGACTACCTGCCTTTCTCGTAACAATAATGTAGTAATTAGGTCATAGTCGTTTCAGAAAACTACCAAGTGGTCACTTTGAACTTCTCCACCCCCTTTTTTGTGACATATAAAGTAAGGTATAGTTGAACGTTGGTAAAAAAAAAAGTCCTATATCGGCTATCTGCTCTTAAAATGTAGGATAGCACAGGACTTGTGCAGACTGGTTAAAACCTTAATCTAAAAATAAAAGAACTTTTACGATGGTTTATACTTTAGTATAAACTATAAAAAGTCATAGTTTCATTTATATATTTATTTTAAATAGCGTAAAGCAAAAAAAAAAATGTTAGTAAGACATTAAACTTACAAAAGTTAAATGTATAAGAATTTCCGAAGTCTCACAAAAAAATAAGTGAGATAATAGGTGTAACTACGTCAAGTCAAAAGGTTTGCTGCGGTGGCATGGATAGCGACAGCGGCGGGAATGCGAACAACCCTTGAAACTACTAAACAAACCATTTAAGGAACATATGATAAAAATCTCAGTAAGAACCTACCAGTCACGGTATACGCATCAAAATTTATTTAGGTATAATTCATTGTACTCAAATCTCATCAACAACATTGAACAAAAAAAAGTGCTTAAACCGTCACACAATATAATAAGGTGAGGTGTCTGCATTTTTGTGTTAAGATAACAAAATCAAAAGACATGCACACCTGAGAAAGCACGTAACAACTTTGAACAGACTTATACATGTCTGAACATGTCAAAGTAGTGTTTTAAACATGTCTAAACTTGTATAAACTAGTACATCTAGGCCTTAGTTTAAAATTTGTTCATTTGTCCTTGAAATAAATAATTGAAAACCTTTTACGGTAATTTATACTATATTTATTATCTCTTTTTTAAATTTTTGCTGTTTACATTTTTGTACTTTACATTTTTCCTTTTTATATATTTTTTTATAATTCATTTTATTTAAAAACTTTTGAATCTGAAAACTTTTAAATCTAAACGTTTTTGGATAGAAAAGTTTTTGAATCTAAAATTTTAAAATCTTTAAGCTTTTTTATCCAAATAAGTTCGTGGCTTTAAACAGGTGACTCTAACACAATTATCACAAACATGTCATGACATGTACAGGCTTAAGTAGAATCAGAAAGTGAATGCACACGTACATAGCAAATTTATATTGTCAATAAATTATTGTTTATAAGGTCCATAGTCTATGAATTTAATATATAATTATAATTTTTTTACAGGTAAAAAACTGTTTAATGTTCTGAACCTTTCTTATACCTTTTTTAAACTTTTCGAACCTTCTCTTTTCTTTTTTGATATTCAAATTTTTGTATCTCAAATTTTTTCATCGTTTTGATAAATGTTTTTTTTTTATTTATTTACAAGCAGGCAAGCGCTACTCTTGTGTAGTCTTGTTAAAACCTTGAACTTAATCTATTTTACAGTTACTTATACTTTATTCCAACAAAGCTGAAGATAACCTAAGGAAGTGACTGCACATTTCGTGCGTCTGTTGCAAGATTTAATTCCTTATTTCCGGTATTTTTCACGTTTTGGTGGCGGGAAAATATTATCGTGTGTATTTTTTTTTAAAAAAAGTTGAAATTTTACCGGAAATAGATCTTGGCGGTCGGTCAAATGCGGAAAAAATGTACGAAATGTGCAGTCGCTACCTTACGTTATCTTCAGCTTCATTGCTTTATTCATACATAATTTACAACGATTGACATCATTCGGCTTGCATCGATAGTGCTCGTGGTATTTCGGTAATTAACAAGTGACCTTATTACATAAATTGTGACCAGCTCTAAAGTACAAAGGGTTGGGCAGTCACTGTTAAGTAAACTCTCCAACCAGAAATACTTAAAAAGACATTTATCACAAAAAAACACCATTGCACCATTGATACTCCAACCCTCTAGCTAACCAAACTTTTATTTGAAAACCTTCTGCAAAACAATACCCATTGATGTAAGTAAATAATCGTATCCGTATCTCTAGCATCAGACTCTGCATTGGTTAAGTAGACGTGAATACCGTTACAGGGCGAAGTTGAACTTGTGTAGACTTGCTGAATGTTGACCTAAATATATTTTACCGTTATTTATGATTTATTCATACCTAGCTAAACTCGGCTTTTATCGGTACTGCTCGTGGTAAGTCGGTAATTAGCTTTCCCGCGAAAATTGCTTTAGTATATTACCAAAAACGCACTTCGCGCTTACATGCTGGCACTTTTGGCAGTCAGTCGGAAGAGTAGATGGAGAGCACACACGCTCGTTACGTTCTTCTAGATTTAGCAATTCAGGTCACTCGGT
The DNA here is from genome assembly GCA_949318235.1 of Ecdyonurus torrentis. Classification (NCBI taxonomy): domain Eukaryota; kingdom Metazoa; phylum Arthropoda; class Insecta; order Ephemeroptera; family Heptageniidae; genus Ecdyonurus; species Ecdyonurus torrentis. The sequence goes on along the minus strand of OX439133.1, from coordinate 23,525,666 downwards.
TTCATTCGGTATTGCTTGGGGTCATTCGGTAATTCACTTTCCCGCCAAAAATATATATTGCCAATTTTATTATTTTTTTTTTACTCAGGAATGGGCTGGTGTGTGGGGCGAAAGTGAGGTGAGCGCACACGTGTGTTCACTCCGCTCGCATGGTAAGTTTCTACCTAGTATCGCAGCCATTTTAGCAGGCAGCAAATTATCTTATCATAAGTGAACAAAAAATAATCATAAATCGTACAATTAAAATTTATAAAGCCACTTTTTATCATTCTTTAATCATTCATATAAAAATATTTATAAATTGGTCATAATATATACATAAATCGGTCATATAATAGCCATAAATCGGACCAATAATAAAATATGAATTAACAAATATATTTTTCTTTAAAATATTTCCCTCGCTCTTTTGTGACGAGGCAATTTCTTCCCCCCGTCCCCTTTTTAATAAACATGGTTTTATAAAACTTCGAGAAATTTACCCCCACCACTGGTTGAGGTCACTCGGTTTCAGTCGGTATTGCTCGTAAAACCTCGATAAAATTTCCCTAGCCACTGGTTTTATAAAACATTAAAAATTTTCCCCCACCACTAGTTTTATAAAACATTAAATAAAAAAAATTCCCCAAACAATGGTTTTATCAACGAAGCTGAAGGTAACGTAAGGCAACGACTGCGAATTTCGTTCGTCTTTTCCGAATTTGCCCGATCGACGAGATCTATTTCCGGTAAAATTTCATTTTTTCAAAAAAAATTACACACGATAATATTTTCCCGCCATCAAAACGTGAAAAATACCGGAAATAAAGATTTAAATCTTGCAGCAGACGCACGAAATGCGCAGTCGATGCCTTACGTTACCTTTAGCTTCGTTGGGTTTTATAAAACATCAAAAAAATTCCCCCACCACTGGTTTTATAAAACATCGAAGAATTTACCCCCACTACTGGTTTCATAAATCATAGAAAACAGGCCACGCCCCCGGTTTTATAAAACATCGAAAAAAATTACTTTCACCATTGGTTTTATAAATTATAGAAAATAGGCCACACCCATGTTTTATAAGCATATTTTATAAACACATGTTCTATCGGTGACTATAGACTACTTTCAAGACATGCATTTTTATTTTTTTTCAACCAATAACCTCTATTATAATTTAATAAAATAATTACAGTTTCAGTAATACTAATATTTACAATTACCAACTTGTGCAGTCCTTGTATTCCTTCAACGTAGAATTTAGTGGGCAATTTTTAATAATATTATTCATTACACAGATCAGACAGAAAGCATAAATAACATATTTTTACGTTTAACATAACAATAAAGAATCATTAAATATAAATACACACTATAACCAAAATATTATAATTAAAATTTCTACATATATTTTCAATGCCATAAATTTAAGTAATCTTTATTATAGAATTATAAATGTTATTTTCTATTTTTTTATCTTTCAAAAGTTTGAAACAATTTAGATTTTAATCTTCAAATGTGTTGCAGTTAATTTCATTGTTTTGAAACTGTATGCAAATAAACTCGTGGTCAACGGTCACACTTTTTTTTTTATTTTTTTATTATTTTTTTTTTTTACAATTTTTTTGTTTTTGTTGTTTTAATATTTATGTGTAAGGTCAAGACCCAGTTGTTGGCAGGTTCATCTGATCATACCACGACTGAAAATTGCGACTTTTTACCTTTTTCTATTTTAATTAATGCAATACCAATATGCTCTTCATTGCTTTTATTTGAATCTGGTCCCCACGACACTGTTAACGTACTTTGCTCAAGGTCAAATTTTGAAGCAACTGTCATTTCGTTAGAAAGCTTCATTTATTTATTTATTTATTTATTTATTTATTTATTTATTTATTTATTTATTTATTTATTTATTTATTTATTTATTTATTTATTTATTTATTTATTTATTTATTTATTTATTTATTTATTTATTTATTTATTTATTTATTTATTTATTTATTTATTTATTTATTTGTCAACCAAAAACAGGCTTGCGCCCAATACATTGGCGGTACACTCAGTACATATAATCAAAGTATTACAATTAAAATAAAATTTTCTTCAAATAAAATTTCTTTTCACATTATTTTTATTATAAATATTCTTTAAATTTGATGGAATTTGATCCCATAATTTAGTCGTTAAGTATATATATTTTTTGATCTTTTAGTGAATCCATTTACAATTTTCGGTACAAACAAAGGATTGGTTTCAGCGATTCTTGTATTATAAATATGAACTCTATAGGTGTACCATGCACAGTTTCAAAATAATTCGCACACATGAACACACATTTTCAATTGGCAATATATTAAAATATTTAAAATACTCAATATAACTATTTTATTTTGATCCATTTTTCCAAAAATTTGGTATTCTAATTTGCAATTTTTTCAATTACCATATATAGTTTACTTGATTTAGTACAGCCATATGCTAACAAACAAAACAATATAATATTATATTACATATTATGTAAATGCACAAATGAAAAATATAATAATTCTCTCTTACACTTTTCGCTAACATAACATAATCTTTATACTGTATGATATTTTCTTCTCATAGGCTCAAAAGCTTGTTTTCAAATTTCGGCTCAAATCTTGAGCTAGTTGAGTTTTCCAAGATCGGGCACATTGGGTTTCTAACATATAGATTTTTTTACACATACAGTATATAATATATTATTATAGAATAGCTACTTAAAACTTAAGTAATTTAGTGTAAAAAGATATTGTACTATTGATTAATATTAAATGGTTTATATTTTACATAATATTATACATGCTTATTTTTTTATATTTTGTTTTTCTGTACTATTTAAGTTATTAGCAAATTTTTTTATTATTATTTTTAATTTGTTATAATTTTATTTAATTTTTATTTATTTTATGTAGTAACTTAAAATTATTTTTTGTTAAATTTTTTTTTTGTTATTAAATATATAATTTTAAAAATAGTTATTATAAATTTTTTCAAACACTGTTAATAAATTAGAATCTTTACTGGAAAATTTTTACATAAATATTGGCAATGTAATTCCTGCATTAATCTTTAAAGAACTGTCATATTAAATTGATAAGCGTAAGAAGCGAAAGTTACAGAATATCAACATATTGTAACGTATATATTAGGACTTGATAACTAATATGTGAAAATTCTTTGGGGTTAATCATAAAATAATATTATAAATATTGTACATATTTTGTTAAGCTCAAAAATGAACGACTACATGGTTTAGTGGTTCACGCATCCGACTTTCATGCAAGAGGTCGCGAATTCGATCCAAGCCACCTACTAGGCTTTTACGAAAGCCTTGCGATGACAAGGAGCTAGCTTAGAGATGGCAATGTCAACATTGCCGACCATCATGACTGAATGTTTCCACGGTTTCCTTAGTCTGTTATGGCGAATGCCGGGATGTTTGACAGACCGTCAAGTTTGAATCCGTAAGTACATAATACAGTGTTCAAAAGATCCCGGATGTAAAAATGTAGTTGGAAAACTGCTAATCATTAATGTTTAGTAAAAGCTAAAAAAAAAAAAAAAAAAAAAAAAAAAAAAAAATGAAAAAAAAATTGAAAAAAAATCGAAAAAAAAAATAATAACAAAATAATAACAATAATAATAAATAAAAAGAAAAACATATTAAATATAGTAGGTACGTATAATAATTTAAGTTTTAGTTTTTTCATGGTGTTTTAATGATAGAAAAGCATTTTAATAAATATTGAAGTATACTGATGTTTGAAAAATACCAACCGGCATTGTGTTCTATACAATACTTAGGTGGCTCATATCTATATAACGTCATGGAAAGAAAAAAATCACATAACTTATGCTGCATTTATGTCATTATAGCATAATTGATGCTAAGTTGGAACAATTTAAAGCCCTTGTCAACTTACTTTTTTTATCATTTAGAATACTAGATAATTACCATACCTTAATATCTATGAATTAGACACCATAACGTTGATTTTGTATTTATTTTCATTTATTTTCCTTTTTGCGGTTATATCACGTATCTGACGTCACAATGTACCACCGCCAATCACAGTCACCGCTCTGGTCACGAAATAAATTTAAGCCCCTCCCTTAAGTTCTTTACCCTTATCACGGGCCCATCGATACATTGTGACGTCAGATCAGGATATAACCGCAAAAAGGAAAATAAATGAAAATAAATACAAAATCTAATTCATGGATAATAAGGTATGGTAATTATCAGTCTAGTATTTTAAATGATAAAAAAGTAAGTTGATAAGGACTTTAAATAATTATGCTGTGCAATATAATATTTATACTATTTAACATATTTATTATGTAGTATTTATTATGATATTTACTATATCAAACAAGTTGTGCTAAAAGCATAATGTTTTATTATATTTTTGTCCGTGTAGCATTTGTTAAGTTGTTATGCATAAATGTTGCTGCATTGAGCTATTATAATGGAGCTTATCAGTATAGCGAGCGGGGAAAGCTAAAAGTCCCGCAATTTAACATTATATACGTTTATGAGGAAAAACACGTTTTTTTGCGATTTTTAAGAAAACTACTGCAACGATTCCGGGAGATTTTAATAGAATATAAAAAACATAATTTTACTTGTTTTAAGCCATAGAATTTTTTTTTTTTTAATATTTTTTAACTGATAATCTCCATTTTTGCGTAATTTTTCTGTGATTGTATACTTTGATTTAATACGTTCTTTTGAAGGGACAAGCAGGCAAAGGATGGTAATCATTTTAATAATAATTTTAAGTAAAAAAGTATAATAATAATAGTCAAATTGAAATATAATTGAAATAATTTTTCTTTCACTTACAGTTTAATGTAATTTAAAAAATAATAAAACGAAGAAGAGAAATTTTTAATTAAGTTCTATAGTCAAAATATAATAAGAACTCTTTAATATTCAAATGAGAAAAATTGAAAATAAAAATAATTATAGATATGGCATCTGGTGTATTATTAAAATAAAACAAAGAAAATTAGGCAACGTTATGAATTATCATAATTACAGCAAGATAAGAAGTGTGATTTTGTTGTGACGTCACGCGGAAACGTTGTTTTGTTTCTTGCAATTATATTAATCAAATGTTAATTTTAATACAAATCCGCTCTTACTTGTTAGTAGAGTTAGTCAATATTTTGGTTTATAAACATAACAATTGCTAACCTAGATTGAAGGAAGTAGAATTTTATTTTAATGCGATACGAACTTACATTATTATTATTGTACGTGCATTCATTTCTTCTTCCTTCCTTCCTCCGTTGTTTCGTTCATTGATTGATTCATTGATTGATTCATTCATTCATTCATTCATTCATTCATTCATTCATTCATTCATTCATTCATTCATTCATTCATTCATTCATTCATTCATTCATTCATTCATTCATTCATTCATTCATTCATTCATTCATTCATTCATTCATTCATTCATTCATTCATTCATTCATTCATTCATTCATTCATTCATTCATTCATTCATTCATTCATTCATTCATTCATTCATTCATTCATTCATTCATTCATTCATTCATTCATTCATTCATTCATTCATTCATTCATTCATTCATTCATTCATTCATTCATTCATTCATTCATTCATTCATTCATTCATTCATTCATTCATTCATTCATTCATTCATATTTCATTACAATTTTTCCTGTATACCACTATTAAAAATTCTAAATAATGTAAATAAATAAGTAGTTTGAATTTATTACACAATAAAAATTTATCGCTGAATATGCCAAATACTTATTACATATTACCATAACGGTAGAAAGTGAATTAGAGAGAGAGAGAGAGAGAGAGAGAGAGAGAGGGAGGTGCCGCTCGCTCTCTCACATCTAGCCGTGATTGATGATAACTAATGACACACTACGAGTCACAAAAAAATCGTGACTCCTTCACATCACGCTTAAATCAAAACAATAATTGTAAATATAATATGATATTTAACGTGTGACCAATATGTACATGATTTTGATAAACAACATTGCATAATCTTATTGTTTTAAGTTAGCAAAATATTTGTATATATAGCAATATATATATATATATATATATATATATATATATATATATATATATATATATATATATATATATGATTAGAGTTGAAAGATTGTATTTAGAATGTACTTTATACAATAAGTATTATTAATATTTACATATTTGAAAGTCAACATAAAAAATATATTTTCTATGATATATTTTATCTTTCATTTATTTCATTTGATTTTTACAGCTTGCCTAGAGTTTCTACGGTTTCACTATGCTAACATGGTGAATGACGGTCTGTGTAATAAGGCAGTGGCCAGCTTGTGTGTGCTTGGTTTTCATTGTAGCTGTCGATTAGAAAAAGTCTTGGCGATACTATGGAGAAGTTGTGTACCACAATAGGACAAAAAATAATTTAACGTTAAAATAGCTCATTCTGTCATTTGGTACATATTATAACTTATAACATCCTTAATTTAGTATCAAAAAGGGATATTTTTATATCGTTAAACGTAGAATACACTGTTCTCAACTATATAATTGTCTTTTTTCGCGGATACATAAATAAAATTGATCGATTCCATTGTAAACTATATATTGCTGAATGTATGTATTTTTGTATTCTTCTTCTTAATTGATTAGTCAATGCAGTTATGATATATTCTATTCCATGAGCTCAACTTGTTGTTTAATACGGGTTTTACTTTTAACTAAAACAACAATTATATTAATTTTTTATTTTACACAATAATTTGATTTAAAACAATTTATTTATAAATTTGTTTTTATAAATATCTTAAAAATAAAATTAAATATAATACAATATAAACTTAAATTAAAATAATTTATTATTGTAATAGTAAAATACATTTCAAAAAAATATTTTTATAAGTAATATAAAAATATTAAAACATTAAAAAAAATATAGTATAAAATAACATCATGTTGAGGTAAAATCTAAATAAAATATACTTTTTAAACGTCAAATCTTACTATTCTTCAGGCAAAGTATACAACACTGCATGATATCAGATATTTATTTCATTTTCAGCAATTTTCTTTGGGAAATCAGTTACTTATTATTTTTTTTTTTCTCACATATTTGAAATCCTAATTCCACAATGCTCTCAAAAAAATTGCATAGTATTTTCAAACTGCCAAAATGAATCATTTTCGTATGCAGTCCATGTTTTGCAAACTATATTTTGATCGTGTTTGACGTAGCTAAACTTTTAATTATCATTTTTAGCTTTACTTCCAACAATGAACATTCAGTTTAAAAAATATTAGCTGCTTCTTTAACATTAATATAAAGTACAGTCTTTTTCCAAAAAAAAAATTTGATTTCTATTGGCATATGGAAATAACATGTGTATTTAAATGAAGTTCTTCGTCAACTGAAATCTCTTTCTTTTTGCATTGTATGGCCATAAGCCAATAGAAATCAATTTTTGAGTAAAAATTCTGTACCGGTACACTATAGATTTTCCCAATTATTTTAGCCCAATAAGAAATTTCTATAATTTTTTCATTGTTAAGAGTTCACGATTGACATTTAAACGCATGTTATTTTATTGAGGTTTTCAACAATATAGAAATAATATGGTAAGAATACTTGGTATAGGGAGGAGCTTTTACACTTAAAAAATTTCAAAAAATGATCAATTTACATTTTCCAAATATGTGTCTACCTATGGAAATTATTAAATTTTACATTTCGAGATTTGCCAATGAGCGTATAAGAATACATTACCTATTATTTTAACAATGTCATATTCTTAGACCGTACCTTGTGTTACCATTGAGTGTGTTTTCTGGTGTGATAATAAAAATTAACAGCTTTTATTGGGTGAAATCAGGCGTACAACCTCTCAAATTAACCCAACTTTAACAGTACAGTCAGTTATAATGTTTGTTAGTAGCCTTAAAGCCATAGGCCACATAAAACAACATGTGCTTTTTAATGAATAAACACAAAATGGGATCATCCAAACGGATAACAACTTTTACCAGAATGTTAATGTAGCCCCACAAAAGTGCATGAAAAAACTTTAAAGTATGCAATTTGCGTGCAAATTCATGTTTATGACGTCAGAAACATGCAAAAATTAGTATGAAAATGTTGTGCGGGTTGCATAAATCGAATTTTCTGATCACTGCTACGGAGCTACAGTTGGGTTTTGATACACACTAAAGTTATTTATGTAAGTCCCATCAAGTGTTTTGTGATTTAAATGTTTATGTTTTTCTCTGTTCTATTCCTTAATATTTATTTTAAATAACTTTATTGATATTAGTAAGTTCGAAGTTCAGTATTGTATATTATCATGCAGAATACAATTTCACAGTTCATAATTATTACTTAGCTATCAAATGAATGAACGCAAGTATCAGAAGAGAGTTGAGTTATTAACTGCTAATGATATTAATAATTTTCTTAGTAACACAATAGTTTATAAAATTAATTATAAAAATATTATATTATAATATTGTAAATATTATTTAAAAAAAAAATGATATTTAATTATTTTGTTAAAATAAAAAACAAATAAAAATTATGAATTTTATTATATATATAACTATATCGTTAAAAATAATTATTAAAACTAACATTAAAATTTAATTATAGCTAAAATAATTAAAAATAATATTAAAACTTACCTTCATGCTAAAACGATTTCCAATAAAAAAAAATTCAGGCACTGTACAAAGAATCTTATTCTTATTGGTCAATTAAGACATCTCGTTCATAATAAATTCCAAGCTAATTGTAAGACTATTATATATAGTCACATATTATGTCACTTAGAGCCCTTGTCAACTTACTTTTTTATCATTTAGAATACTAGATTAATAATTACCATACCTTATTATCATTATTATTATTAGTAGTATTTATTTTCATTTTAGCGGTTATTTCACGCATCTGACGTCCCAATGTACCGATGGGGTCATGATAGAGGTAATAAACTTGATAGAGATGCTTAAATTTATCACGTGACCAGAGCGGTGACTGTGATTGGCGGTGGTACATTGTGACGTCAGATATGTGAAATAACCATCAAAAAAAAAAATAATTGAATTTAAATACAAAATCAACGTCTTGGTGTCTAATTCATGGATAATAAGGTATGGTAATTATCAATCTAGTATTCTAAATGATAAAACAAGTATGCTAAGAAGGGTTTTAAAGGCTTCTGTAGCCTCACAAACTGGGAAGAAACTTGTAAAGTAATTGGAAGTCCTGAATTTCATGACGTCATGCATTCTAAAAGTTGCTTTCGTTTCAATATTTTAATCCAGTTTGTGAGGCTACAGAAGGGTTGAGGAACATATATGTGTATTGTATAATGGTCCAATCATAGTTTTTTTTTTTTTTTTTTTTTTTTTTTTTTGTGAAGGTGGGAAACTAGGTACTGCGGGATTTGACTAAAAAGTTGTAAAGAAAGAAAATTTTCACGGTGATACATTAGGATATAGTATCTTCAAAAATGTAAAAAATTTGGGGGGTTACCATACTAGTTTTTAAATTATGATTTTTTTGAATTGTTAGTCCCATAAGAGCCCATGTTAATTTCAATAATTATTTTCTCTCTTATCTGGTGGTCATACTGTAGGTTCTGAAATTTTCATCATAGGTATATAGTTGTTACAATTAACTTTCAAATAGAATCATAAAGTTTCGAAGTTTTTTGTTTTAATTTTTGAGATACAATCTATGAATCTATCTATACAACCCTTAAGTCAAGTTTTTCCATGTTCTCCAAGTTTTTTTTTTTTTTTTTTTTTTTGACAGATTTATTTTATTTTTTCTTGATTTTGTAAAAAAAAAAAAAAAAAAAAAAAAAACTATTCTTACCATTGATGACGTAACACCAATCAGAGGCGTTATAGAAACAGTCACGGGCGCCATAATTTAACATTACTCTTGATTATTTTTTATTTATTATTCATATAAATCCAACATTAGCAGTATAATATATAAAAAATACAGTACAAAAAAATAATAATAATAAAAGCACGTGCAATAACTTGCAATAAGGTATAATAAAATATATTGGTTGGTGAGAAAAAAATGAAGGAAAGTCATTAAAAAAAAAAAATTACACATATGGAGATATGTGCCGCCAACATTTTTGACCAGCACGTAAAATGCTTTGTCATGGTGACACATAATAATGTTTTTTGTACTTTGAATTTAATAGAATATAACAGTCTTTCAAGTAAACAGGTAAATGATTATACTTATTTACAGTTCTAAAAATAAAGCCATTCACCCTAGTAGTATAGTTATGAGGAGTAAAAAGTTTTTTTTTTTTTTTTTTTGAACCGGGCAAGCTGTGACGTCAGTGACCACCAGCGTCATTTTGTGAATGGAAAATAAATTAGAAATCAATTACTCCGGCCAAATCAACGTTGATTTTCAGGATTGTTAGGTTATTGCACCACTTTTTTATTCAAGGTTTTCTATGCCTTTAAGAGAAAAATGTAAATGAGGAATAATACTATAGGGCTGTGGATAAAAGCCGGTTCACATCAAACCGTTTACATAACGATTTTATTAACCGAATTCATTGAAACTGGTTAGTCGTTATAGTGTGATTTTTATTTATTTATTTCTTATTCTTATTATTTTTTAAACCGAAATGATAACCACATACGCGATTTTAGAAATCTTTAAATTGCTAAAAGTTAATGAGAATCCATAATTTTTAATTTAAAAATTACTAATCCACTAATCAATGTGTTATCAATTTTTCAGATTTATTTAAATAATTTTAAGTGAATTTTACAGTATAAAATCTTAGAAAATTATTTTTATGTGCCTTGCAAAAAACACTGGAATAATAATTTTCCATTATATTTTGAAATTGAGAATAAAAAAATACTAGTTTTCTTTTATGAATATTCAGTAATGCAAGTACATTTATAAACTCTGTAATGTATATTTTGCTATTATTAAAAGAATTCATTTTATAAAAATCATTTATAGAAACTTATGATTTTTTATATTTAAAAATTGTTAGATTCTATAAACGATTTTAATGATTTTAAAATCGATATAATTTTGTAGCAATTTTAACGATTATTTAATCGATTAAAATTGCTGAATTTTGCAAACCGATTCACGCTTACCGGTAAGAATTCTTAACGATTAACCGGTTTAGGAATTATTACTTATTAGCTATAATTTGCAGCCCTAGAATATACTATAGTCATACTTTATAAAGTATACATTTGTTACGCCAACTTTTTTTTTTTTTTTTTTTTTTACTTTTTATTTTTATTATTATTATTAAATTTCATTGGCGGTAAGAATTATTGAAAATCATTAAACACATTTTACGTCTTACCAATAGTCAAATCTCTCCAATTTACCTCATTATTAGTCCTTCATTATAAGATATAATTAATTTATATTGATGTATTTAAATAATAATTATGACAGGTATTAAAATATTATACTATTAGTGCTTGCATTATAATAGCATTATATTTACATATATGACAATGCATATATTACACAACAATATAATTAATCAAATATATTGTTATTTATTTATTTAGTGACGGAAAAAAAAAGAGAATGTTCATAATAATATACAGTACATTCAAATTTTACTTTATTATTATTTATATTTTTTTGTCCTACAATATTCAAATTAATCATTTTAACATAGGTGTGAATTTACTTTTTTTATATAAGCGTGTATGCACACAATTTTTATTTAGAACACGGGTCATTATTATTTATTTTTTTATATAATTATTTCTTGAAGACAAGGGCTTTCTGATGTTACATACGCATTTACCTTGTATTTGATTGCAAGAGAAAGTAATAATTAAGCATTAAAATATTGACTTTTTTAAAAATTTAAATATAGTTCGTTGGTTTCTTTCGTTCATACATTCATTCATTCATTTAATCTAATAAGTTTAGAGCAAAATATTATTTAAAAGACGAATAGAACAGAACACAGAATAGAGCAGTAAAATGTAGTAAAAAAAAAATATATTAATATGTTAACTTAAGTTTTTTTTTTAGCATTTCCATTTTTTTTTTCTTTTTTTTTTTTTTACTTTCCTATTGAAATAATTTCATTTTAATCTAATAAAAATAGTATTACAAATACAAAAACATATTTAATTAAGTTATTGTGATGATATATAAACAAATTAAGAGTAATAAAAAAAAAGGTGTTTAATATTACAGTCTGAGATCTATCATCCCAGATGGCGATTATGAAGGTTATAAATTTTATTAGTATATTAGAGAAGAGAGAGAGAGAGAGGAGAACTTCACTTTACTGTCGCCCCAGGTCAGTTTTTTCAAGGTAAAAACAATCTAAGTTCAAAACTATTAAATCACCGTCTTTCTATTAAGATTATGTATTTTATGTTTTATACCCTAGAAAAAAAAAAGAGCTACTTTTTATTTAATTCATTTGATTATTGTTATATAATTTACGTTACCAGTGATGAAAATGTCGTTAACATTTGTTATTAGTTTAAATGTCTTGAAATAATATATATATATATATATATATATATATATATATATATATATATATATATATATATATATATATATATATATATATATATATATATATATATATATATATATATATATATATATATATATATATATATATATATATATATATATATATATATATATATATATATATATATATATATATATATATATATATATATATATATATATATATATATATATATATATATATATATATATTGTAGTTTATTCTACTGTATTACTTGTTTAATTATTTTGACAATGACCAATAAAGGTACACATGTTTTGAGGCTGACTATAAGCGATTTTGCTCACATCCGCTTCCGTTCCGACGCTTTGCGCATGCGTAGTAAGTAGAAACGGAAGCGTATGTAAGTGAAATTGTTTATAGTCAGCCTTAACAGTTTGTTTAACAGTTGTTCCTTTATCAGTCAATGTTGGATTATTAAAAAAAACATTGGTTAGTATAGAAATATTGCTAATTTTGCAGGTTAAAAATTGTAAGCAATATTTTTTAGATACTTGATGCTGTTAGTAGGTTGAATTAGTATATCAAGTATACGTTAGAAAAATAATAATAACAAAATTTAACAGAATTTGTAAAGAAAATATCCTAAATCTAAGTTTGTCGTATGCTGAGTAATGTTATTCACTGATCCAGTATCGCATTCTGAATCCATACTGTATTCATCATTTGGAATCCGTTTTTTTTTTTTGTATATAAACTCTTATAAACTTACTATCAGTGATTGAAAACTAGCAAAAGTATAAATTTAATCATTCATTCTCAACAATGTAAATTTTCAACAATATGAATTTTCAACAATTTAAAGTCAACTGGTATTAAGATTTTACATTGTAATTATATATGACCATATATCCATTCGGCTGGGTCGTGTCGGCTAATTTGATATACGTTTATGAATAGTAATTTCTACATAATAATTTAAAGAATTGACTTTTATATATAAAGTATTTTATAAATATATATAAATAAATACGTAATATAATTATAAATAATAATTTACGTTAATTATTTTATTTCATTACTTTTTTTTTAACAAATTTTCAAATTGCAATAATTATTGTATTACCTTTTTATTAATTATGAGTTTTTGAATTTTTATTTTAATTGACTGTAATTATTTTAATAACTATTCGCTGTGCAGTATAATATATAATTTCAACAAAATATGAATATCACACGCACTTAAATAAAAATTTAAAATCCACATTTCATACTGGCGAGAAAATTTAAAAAATTAAAAAATAATTATATAAATAATAAAAATAGTAACTTAAAATAATGATAATGGAGCTTATCGGTTAAGCGCGCGAAGACAGTTACGAGTCCTCTAATTTAACATTATAGACCCCTTGCACATCATTGCGCTTTGTCGCCATGTTTGTGGTGCCTAATGCATTGTCCAGCATAGGGGAAACTTCGTTTTTCCTAATTTTTCACATAAAAAATCGTTTATTTCAACTCAACAAATTTTTCTCATATCCTTCGAGCTTATTAGGAGCTAGAAATAAGGCTTTGATTGAGGTTTGAAGCTTCTTTTGCTATTAAAAAAATAAAAATGATGTTTTTCCTATGCTGGCCTATGTATTCCTGACCAACAAAATGGCGGCTCTTAAATATGAGTGCAAGCGGTCTATATACGCTTAGTTGATTTTTTTTTTCTCTCTCGATTTTTGAGAAAACTACTCCGCCAATTCCCGGATATTTCAGTGAGAAATACTAGAGATATATTTACGTGCTTTAAGACATAGAATTTTTTAAACCGATAAGCTTCATTGGCGAAATTCATGTTAAAGTATTCCGATTTTCAATAAATATTCAGTGTACTCACAAAAAAAAAAAAAAAAAAAAAAAAGAGGCAATTTTAAGTACTTAATGTTTTGTCTTCACTTCATGTTAATTTTATATTTCACGACCGTCCAGTTTGTCAGATATCAACTGGTCACCTACTACCTTAAAGGCGTAGAACACCTTGAACAAAAAAAGTTGTGTAATATCCTAACAAACCTGAAAATCAACGTTGATTTGGCCGGAGTCATTGATTTCTAATTTATTTTCCATCACAAAATGGTATTAGCGGTCATTGACGTCACATCTCACTTGTTTTACGCGCGCGTGGACCAGGCGAGCTGTGACCTCATTGACCGCTCGCGCCATTTTGTGAACGGAAAATAAATTAGAGAAATAAATTACTACGGCCAAATCAACGTTGATTTTCAGGATGTTAAGATATTACACAGCTTTTTTGTTCAATTTGTTCTATGCCTTTCAGAGTATTCAATTAAAGGGGTAGCCAACAATGGATTTTTAAATAGACATCATTGTGTTACTAAAACTTCCGAAATCGCGATCTTTAAATACGAATTATTAACGCGCTAAGAGCAACTGCCGTTTAGCGACCCCGAACCTACGTCACAGCTACAACTTGCTCTCACGCCAGGCTGGAGTTACTCTGATCTTTGCATAATTTTTTTTACTTTAAAGTCGTAAAAACATTTTATATATTATGTAAAATATGATGTCAAGTAGCGAGAGCAAAAATGAGGGTAACTTCTGCTCGCGCCAAGCTAGCGTGAGAGCAAGTTGTAGCTGTGATGTAGGTTATAAGTCACTAAATGGCGGTTGCTCTCAGCGCGTTAATAATTAATATTTTAAGATCGCGATTTTGGGAGGTTTAATAACACGTTGATCTCTATTATAAAAGCCATTGTTGACTATCACTTTAATAAAATTTTACTGCACCGTGACCTGTCATTTTAATGTCATTAAAACTGAACAAGTACCAGTTACATTTTTATTTGTGATACGCTGGTGAATACGTATTTAATTGATAGTAATTAAATGTAAATAATTTTTCGCAAACATTAAATTTAGAATTATTATATTGTAAAGAATTAAAAATTACGAATAAATTCGATTCATTATATGTACTGAGTTAGCCAAAGTCCAAAGTTAACAGTAGCATTGATTATTGGAAATAAATATTCCCTATTTACATATGATATAATTTATAAACCATTTTATTAAAAGATTTTAAATAAATAAAAAAATTATGAAAAATAAAATATCTATTAAAATTAAAAAGTTTGATAAACAAACTTTTAAATTTATTACTTTTAATAACAATAAAATAAAATTTAATTTAGTATCCAAAAATATAAAAAATTAATCATAATATTCAATAATATAGAATTAATTTTTAAAACAATTTACAATTTAAATAAAAATTCTATGAATTAGAAATAAAAGAATTCATATAATTTCATTTAATACGTTTCCATGTCATACTGGAATAATGAATAACATGTCTACGTCTTTTTTATTTTTTATTATTTTTTTGTGGGGATTTTTTATTATTAAAATTATTTTTCTCACGCACTGAAGATACTAATTGACAGCATCAATGCACTCAAAAATATTGCTTATTGTTAGTATTTTTAAAGTGTCAAAATGAGTTATTTTCCTATACCGGCCCGATTACCGGCCCATGTATTGAGTTATCCAACATGGAGTTAACTTTAACATGAATCCATATTAACATATCCACCCTATAATATTGGCGAGTAAAGAAATACTTCTCGTAACTACCTTTATTTTTTCTTAAACGTATTTATTACACATTCAAGGCACGCTAAATTTTCAAAACAAACAAATTTTACTTCATGTACTTTTGACAGATGATTTTTTTTTTATTTTTTTTTTTATTTATTTATTTATTTATTTTTTTTATATTTTTTTTTTTTACATTTCATGCACATTTACACACAAACTTTCATATAACATAATTAACACATGAAGAAATGTAAGTACAGTACATTGCACATAATTATAATAATTAAACCTCTAACATGTGTTGACTAGGTTACGAGCTACCGACTATAATAAATTATACTTGTATTTCCGCTTTCTGTACTATACGCATGCGTTACTGTCTTAAACTGAAAGCGGATATGAACATGCAGTATGATAAACTGTCGTTAGTTTATAAATTGGCTTTACTAAACAGTAGCTTATTGACTAGTAACGGAAAAACGGTTTTGAGGCTGACTATAAGCGATTTCGGTCACATCCGCTTCCGTTTCTCCTTACTACGCATGCGCAATAAGTCCAAATGGAAGCGGATATAAGCGAAATTGCTTATAGTTGGCTTCAAAACAGTTGTTCCTTTATCAGTCAATAAAGTCACATTTTATGTAAACTTATAAAAACAGGAAAAAGGAAGTACCGGAAGTGGAAATCACGTGATGCTAAAAATGGGAGAAAACTTCAAGCTAGCAGCAACATAGGCCTGAGCTTCTTAACATCACGTGGTTTCCTTTTCCGGCACTTCCTTTTCCTCTTTTTAGCTTTACATAAGCGTTCAATAGTTCATCTCTTGCAGCGAGAATGTTGGATCAAATGCTACTGTGGTATTTAACATTAAAATTTAAGTTTGTTGACAATAAAAAAAGCAAAAATTATTAGAAATTAACGTGAAGTTTTGCGTAGGAACTAAAACTGCAAAAAATTCTTATTAAAACTAAGCATGGTGGCAGCAATATATTTTTATTATTTAAATAGTTATGACTGTAAAGGAACAACTGTTTTGAGGCCGACTATAAGCGATTTCGCTTACATCCGCTTCCGTTTCGACGTACTGCGCATGCGTAGTATGTAGAAATGGAAGCGGATATGACAGAAATCGCTTATAGTCAGCCTCAGAACCGTTGTTCCTTTATTGGTCAATATAGTTTTCCTATAAAGTATTACTTAACAAGAAATTTTATTTTTTTTTTCTATTAGAAAATTGTAGTCAAATTAACGCTCTCATATCAATATCAATATCAATTACGTCTTTTATTCAAGCTCTTTAATTTTTATTATTGGATTATTGAAAAAAAAAAAATCAAGAATCAAAAAATCAAAAATTACTAACAAGTTAAACAAGTATTGACCAATATACAAACACCTGTATTGAAGCTGACTATACGGGATTTTGCTAACACCCATTTCAACGTACTGCGCATGCGTAGTCAGTAAGAAACGGAAGCAACCTATTTGCTTAAAGTCAACCTTAGGTGACCGACTGATATCTTGCAAACTAGACGGTCGCGAATTATAATACAAACACAAAATAAAGAAGAAATAGTACTTAAAAGTTTAGTTACGTTAAACATGTGAAACCACGAGCAAATATTTAAGTTTTTCCACTTTAAAGATAAAACGTAAATGTGGACATTCAAATTTTAGTCAAATCAGATTTTTTTTAAAAATTTCAAATATTAGTAAAACTTTTTTCGGAACAAAAAATATATATATTTCAAATTTACTCGATTTTATTTAAAAAAATTTAGTGTTTGTTTTGTTGGAAATAAATCATGTACAATAAATTATTGTAAAAATATAGTTCTTCTTTTAGCGATTTCCGGTCCAAGTCGGTCACCTTCTACGTTAAAACAGTTGTTCCTTTACCTTATTAGTTTGTTATCATAATAACTTTTTTTTTCCACGATAAATTTTCAAATTTATTTTATAATTAACTTGACTATATTATACAGTTCTTTTTTATTGTAAAACAGAGAAGAAATAACTTAATGTTGATCATCGGTGTCAGCGCACGGGGAGAGCTAAAGGTTCCCTATAATTTAACATTATTATATACGCATCAACGAAACTGAAGGTATCGTAAGGCATCGACTGCGAATTTCGTTCGTCTTTTCCGAATTTGCCCGATCGACGAGATCACACATGCCTAGTCTACACCAGTTATTTAAATAGAGCTCCTCTATTTAAATGGGTAGTGTAGAAGTGCGCACTCTATTTAAATGAGGGGTGTATTTAAGTCCACCCCAGACCCCCATTTAAATAAAGGCCTGTATTTAAAGTGAGCAATATGGCGGAAAAGCGCACGAAATGTAGCGATTTGGTGGCAAATTATGAATTAATATAGGGTGTTTCATTGCATTCATGCACGCCATGTAGGAGCACTAAATAACATGGCAGGTGGATAAATGACACATATTTTATAAATTTTAAATGCTTTGCAATATTTTTGAGAGCAATGATGCTAATTATCAGGTTTTATTAGATTTATTTTTTCAAGTACATATGTGAATAAAAAAAATAATTAAACTGCAATTTCAAATTTATTAAAAAATATATATAATAACCACACGGTTGTCCTGGTGCATGATGAATGTTATTCATTGCTCCAGTATGGCGTCGAAGCGCATATACGCATGCATTTATATGTAAGTTTTGTCATAGGAGGAACTGAGAAAAAATATTTTAAAATTGATTTAGGGGATTTATTTCTATTCATCAAATAAAAAGGGATGAAAGAAATATTAGAGGTGCTATATTGCTATACAGTGTTTTGGAGATCTCTTCCAAAACTTTTCAGCGGAATAAACCCACACCTTTAATTACAATTAGTACAATTACACACATTACATAGTTGGGGCTTAATTATACGTATGCAGAATGCAGAGTGCAGTGCAGGGAGCTAGATTTCCGAAAATGCCTACACTTTGCAAGATATATTAGACGTTAGTTTTGTAAATATAAATTTTATTATTTTATTTTGCTTATAATACACAGAATGAGCTACTTATTTTAAATGTTTTTTAATGTTTTTAGTGTAAAAAACTAAAAACCAAAGGTACCAAAATTTTGGCCAGCTGATGAAAGCGGCTGACCGTCTTTTACTGTTTTATCAGTTCCAAAACGACATATAGAGGGCATTAGCGCATACTTAAATGACTGGTGTAGAAGTTCCTCCATTTAAATACATGTATTTAAGTATAGTTGATTTAAATAGAGCCTAGGTGTAGAAAGGGCAACACGATAATATTTTCCCGCCATAAAAACGTGAAAAATACCGGAAATAAAGATTTAAATCTTGCAGCAGACGCACGAAACGCGCAGTCGATGTCTTACGTTATCTTCAGCGTCGTTGATACGCATAAATATGGGGTAATACTTTTTTTTTTTTTTTTCTTTTGAGAAAACTACACCGATTTCGCAAAAATTTAAATGAGAAATACTAGACATACTTTTACGTGTATTGGGCTATACAATTTTTTTATATCGATAACCGCCATTCAGATTAAATTTATTTTAACCGTTAATTAATACTAAATTTCATTACATTATTTCAAAGAATTCAATCATAACCACAACATAAAAAGTAAGGTAAATTACACCACTCTCAAATTAACATTACAGGCTTAGGTTACTATAGGTTACTACGACAACAACGGATTTTATATGAATCTGAAATTTTCTTGAAATCTGACAAAACTATAACTATATTGTTTAAAAATATTAATAAAAAAATTAATTAAAAATAAAATAAGTAAAATTTTATATAAAAATATCCTTTAAAATATTTTAAGGCGGTGGGGGACCGACTTGGACCGGAAATCGCTAAAAGAAGAACTATATTTTCCCAATAATTTTTTGTACATGATTTAATTCCAATAAAACAAACACTATAATTTTCAAATAAAATCAAGTAAATTTAAAATATATTTTCTTATACCAAAATTTTTTTTAATAATATTTTTAATTGTAAATAAGTTCCTAATTTGACTAAAATTTCCCGCTCAAATTTGAATTTCCACATTTACATGTTATCTGTAAAGTTCAATAACTTAAATCTTTGATCGTGTTTTCACATATTTGACATAACTAAATTTTTAAGTAACATTTCTTCTTTACTTTGTGTTATTTATTATTATTTGCAACCGTCCTAGTTTGCGAGATATCAGTCGGTCCCCTACCCCCTTAAATATATCTTAAACTATAAAAATATATAATTTAAATTGTTTTGTATAACAATAAACAAAAAAATTTAATGTTAAAAAAAAAGGTATACAATTTCTCGTCTATTATAAACACAAATTAGATGTGTGAGAAAAAAAAATTGGTATTTTTTTGTTAGATCGGGAAGTTATGCGAGTGTAAGTAGATCATAGCACAAAAGCTTTAATATTCCTGAGGCGTTTTCTCTTACTGCCATATATTAATGATTCGTTACACCAAAATACATGCATTAGAATACAGGGTGTCTTCAAAGTCAACGCAAAAAAAAAAAAAAAAAAAAAAAAAAAAATTATAATGGACCTCTTGCAATGTACAAACTATTTTTAAAAAAATTCAAACATCCTTGATGCATTTCTGGAAAAATTATTAAAGGCGTAGAACACCTTGAACAAAAAAGTTGTATAATATCCTAACAAACCTGAAAATCAACGTTGATTTGGTCGGAGTCATTGATGTCTAATTTATTTTTCATTCACAAAATGCCACTGGTGGTCACTGACGTCACAGCTCGCCCGATTAGTAGGGGACCGACGTCGGCCATTAGACTCGAACATTTCTTGACAAAAAAATCTGAAATTTTGCACAATGAAACTTCAGCTTAAGACAATTTCAAATATAAAAAAAAAATGCGAGGTCACCGTGCAAATTAATTTTATATGATTTTTTGAAATTTTAAGCCCATAAGGCCCAATGTTAATTTTATTAATATTTCTTTTTTTCGGGATGGTCAAACATCATGAAATTTTTATCACGTCTAGGTGTGACACTTACCTACAAAATGGTACCAAATTTATACCCAAAACACTTCTAGTTTTTGATATATCGTCACCTCAGA
Source organism: Ecdyonurus torrentis (assembly GCA_949318235.1). Taxonomy (NCBI): domain Eukaryota; kingdom Metazoa; phylum Arthropoda; class Insecta; order Ephemeroptera; family Heptageniidae; genus Ecdyonurus; species Ecdyonurus torrentis. The sequence continues at coordinate 23,504,412 of OX439133.1, read as the reverse complement.
ATAAGAATGTCGTATCTGCAAAAAAATTTGATGCAATTCTGAGCCTTATGTTGATAACAAATAAGGCTCAGAATTGCATCAAATTTTTTTGCAGATACGACATTCTTATTCTGAGGTGACGATATATATCAAATATAATAATAAATATATGTAGGATATAATCAAAATATATATATTCACATTCAAATTTTTCAAAATTGACAATTTGTTATTTCATTTCTCTCTCCTACAATCAGTATACACATACAATGCATCTGCCAAGGTTCAGATCTACAAAACATAGACATTTAGAAACAATCGTCAAACTTACATACTAAAACAAATGCTATTAAAATCTTATATCTTAATATCTTATATATAAGGTCGGTACCCTACTCCCTTAATTAGAACATAACATGCATCCTTTTTAACACAGTGTCTCTAAGATCTACAATGACTTTACACTACAATCCATAAATTATAATGTTATTATATATATGAATATTACTACATTGAGCTAGCATAATAACGTACTTAACATTAAAATTATCCCAATTTAACATCATTTAAGCTATAAATTGCAACAAAATATTATGTAATTTATACTTTCCTTATTTATTGTATATTGTATTGTATATTTATTTTATATTGATTTCATGGACACTCTGTTTAAATGTAACACCTACATCCATACATATAAATATAGCGGGCACATGTATATAATGTTGTAAGCAATGAATTGTAATTAAACTGCATGTTATATGTCCTGTTTACAACTTTTTTTTTAATGTTATATATATATATTTTTTTTTTTGGTAGGTGTCTTAGCTTTCGATTTTACTTTTTCATTTTTTTGTCTGTGTTATTATTTTATTATTATATAGAGTAGTATTTTTATATATTTTTTTTATATTTATTTAAGACGCGAGGTATGTTGAGTTCACCTAAGGTTGAGTGTGAAGCAAGCACGTAGATTTTTACAATAAGTCGTAGCAGGCAGCAAAATTTTAAGTGTAATTCTTAATATATGAATGAATGAATGAATGAATGAATGAATGAATGAATGAATGAATGAATGAATGAATGAATGAATGAATGAATGAATGAATGAATGAATGAATGAATGAATGAATGAATGAATGAATGAATGAATGAATGAATGAATGAATGAATGAATGAATGAATGAATGAATCAATCAATCAATCATCAAACAAAAACATGCATTATACTTAATAATAATTAAATACTTCCAAAACAAACCTCAGTTTAAACACTATCTCCGAGAGAGACAGGGACAATAATTAATTTTTGAAATCCATTTGCTTCTCTTTGTTATCATTATTTTTTCAATTATAGTTATAATTATGTTAGTGTCTATATAATTATGTTCCTAAAAATGCATTTAAAATTCATTTAAAGTTAAAAATTAATTCCACATTAAACTTATGTGTGTGACCAATTTTAAACCATTAATTTTGTAACAATTTTTTTTATAAAAGGAAAATTTGATTTCAAAAGAAAAGAAAAGAAAAATTAAAAGAAATCTTTTGGAAGTCAAAATGAGTTTTTCCATTATTATTTCTTTCTTTGATATATTTATTTTTTTTGTAAGTTTGGAGTTAGTGTTGGAAAAAAAAAAATCAAATGTAGAAAATATAACACACTATCCATTTCTCCAAATAATAATTATGCAACAATTCGAAATTACCTAAAAACACAAATATTTACTCAATCCAAAGTAATGAAAGTCAATATATTACATTACGAGTTTAAAAACCAACAATTTCTAAAAATAAGACGCTTTCCTGATTTCTTTATACTCATTAATGTAATTAAGATTTCTAATTATTGTGACTTACGGTGCAATTTTTTGTTTTATGTAAAACACAAAATATTGTCTCACTCATATATATATCTCAATTTAGTTCTGAAATATTATTATCAGCCAAGCATAGCAAATTTGTATCTCATTTGGATATACAGCATGCGTCGCTAATTTTTTTTTTTTTTTTTTTTTTTTTTACATATTTTAACTTTTGCTTTTGTAATTTTATTTCTACATATTTGAAATTTTGTAACTTAAAGTATTGGAAAATTTATGTGTGGTGAGAGTGAGGGAGATAGATATATATATATAGAGAGAGAGAGAGAGAGAGAGAGAGAGAGAGAGAGAGAGAGAGAGAGAGAGAGAGAGAGAGAGAGAGAGAGAGATAGAGAGAACAGGGAACGAGGAACGATACACTTGTTTCATACCCTGCGATTAAAAATGGTCTGTCTCTCTGTCTCTGTCTCTGTCTCTGTCTCTGTCTCTGTCTCTGTCTCTGTCTCTGTCTCTGTCTCTGTCTCTGTCTCTGTCTCTGTCTCTCTCTCTCTCTCCGTTTCTTTCTTTTTTTTTAGCCTTACAAGAAAAAAAAAAAGATAGATTATACACTTAAAATTCATATATTTATGTTATAGCTCAATGCAGCAATATTTAAGCATTTTAAAACATAGTATAAGAGTTTACACTATATTGTATAGCGATTACACAGTTCTTAATAATATTATCGCTAAAATATTCATTATAAAATACTAATTTAAATGTCATTTAATAAAAATAGCAACATTTGTGCACTAGAATAAGAATTTTTCAATGCAGTAAAAAGTACGTATTTTATTTTTTTCTATAGCTATGCCAAGTTATACCTATTTCAATTTACAGTATTTAAATTTTATCTACCATTAATACAATATATTCAAATATTAAATATTTTCGCGTTTAATACGTACTAGACAATTATTATACATAATTTAAATTTCTGACTTTTATGGTCATTAGTTATTACTTTTTTTTATATTGTTTTTGTTTTTTTAAGTAAAGAATAAGTGAATAGAAGGGTAAAAGATAGAAAACTGACGTTATACCTATTTTATTTATTTTGTTTGTTTATAATTTATTGTAGTTATTTAATATTAAAATTATAAAAGAGATCTAGTTTAAAATCATTTTACATTTTATTTTAATAAAAACAATTTCTACTTTAATTTGTTATATAATTTTATTAAAGTTTATTATTTTAATAACCTTCTTTACTATTAAAATTATCATTGTTCTGAAAGCAAATAACTTTTAACGATATGTCAGATGGTCATGTCTTGCATGATAAATACATTGTTAAAATTGTAACAAAGTATAAAGATGAAGCTATCGTACAGTCATACATATAAATTTGATAAAATATAGTTATTGATGCTTTTAGGTACGAAAATTAATGTGAATACCCATATAATAATTTTAATAAAAAAAGAATAATTATTGTATTTAATGAGTAATAAAGATTGCAATATTTTGCATAATAGTTAGGATAATCAGTAGAATTATTACTTATATTGCTTCCGTTTCGACGTTCTGCGCATGCGTAGTAAGTAGAAACGGAAGTGAATGTGACTGAAATTACTTATAGTCGGTTTCAAAACAGTTGTTCCTTTATTAGTCATATATGAGTAAGTAAGTAGGTAAATACAAGCAAACAAATTAATACTTACAATAATGTAATAGGTAGACATATAACCTAGAACACAGGTATTATTATATTACAATAATACCTAATACAGGTGCACTGTGCAACAATAAAGGTGTGACTCACTTTGTTAGTTAGATTAAGTGGTATTGTAGTTTTATAACTACCTGTTCCAAATTCAAGTGTACCTATTGCAAAATACAGGATTCATGATCCTGCCATTAGTAGTATTTTTTTTTTATGAAATTCAAGTTAGCCCCCCCCCCCCCCCCCCCACCTGAAATTTTTAATGAAATTTGGTGTGTCATTTGTGCTACGTTTGTGCTGGTTTGTGCCGCAAATAGTTTCGTTTGTGCGATTAATTAGCGGGAGTTAATTAGAATCTTAATTTGTGGAGCTAACTTGACGCCAACCCCCCCTCAATTAAAATTGCAAACTTTTTTCACGTGAATCATTTGTGCTGGTTTGTCCCGCAAAAATGTTCGTTTGTGCTACTCTAATTAACTAACTAACTCTAATTACAGAGACAATTAAAATTTAATGAGAGGGGGCTAACTTGACGCCAAATACAATAAAAATTTAAAATAAATAAATATTGAACCACAATGACGTGAACTACATAAGATCACAGCATACAGCTTGTCAGTATATATAGAACACGTCACAAAGTTGCAAAGACTTACAGTATACAGTACGATGTGTCAATATGTGTTTGGAAGGAGATTGATGAATTATACATGATGTCAATACTGAGTATTAATGTTCACCAAGCAAAATCTATTACGTTTTTATTTCTGCAATATCTCGTATAGCACGAAAGTAAAAAAAAAAATAAAAAAAAAAAAAAAAAAATATATATATATATATAATAAAGGAATAGACCAGACAAATACATAAGAATTTGTATCACAAAACACTTGATGGGACTTACATAAAGAACTTTACTTTGTCTCAAAACCCAACAGTAGCCCCGTAGCAGTGATCAGAATATTCGATTTATGCAACCTGCACAACATTGTCATACTAATTTTTACATGTTTCTGACGTCATAACCATGAATTTTGAAGCAAATTGCATACTTTATAGTATTTTCACGCTCTCTCGTGGGGCTGCATTAACATTCTGGTAAAAATTGTTATCAGTTTTAAAGATCCCATTTTATGTTTATTCATTAAAAAGCATATTATGTTGTATTATGTGGTCTATGGCTATAATTTAAATTTGTTTCAAAAAATATATATATTATATATTATAATAGATCTATGCATCCATGTTAAAGTCGACGCAATATTGGATAACTCCAATATAAGGGCCGGCATAGGAAAATAACTCATTTTGCCAGTTTAAAAATACTTATCAATATTTTTGAGTACATTGATATTGTTAATAGGTTTAAAAAGTATCTCAAGTATGCATGAGAAAAATAATATAACAACAAATTAACCGTTTTCTCAAAGAAAATAGCCAAAAAATGAAGTTTGTCCTTTGCTGAGCAATGTTTTCTTGATTACTGCGTATGAAGCCCAAGGGCATTAAATATGACGTCATGTGGATACACTATATATTTGACTATTGGTTTTTTTACTTCGAGGTAGCATTATTATTACTTACAGTACAAAATTATTTGAATCATTTGTACCGTTTATTCTCATAACAGCTAAAAATATATATATATATATATTTTTTTTTTTCAACGCATTAAGTAGTTGAGAGTTCTGTTGTACTATATCTATAATTAATTACAATCAATCGTTATTGTTATCGTTTAAGTAATTTGTATCATTCGTAAAATGCAAGAAGAATTTTAGAATTATATGCTAGTATAATTTATGTAATACGCTTAAAAAGAAGATTATATAAATAAAATATTTAATTAAAATTATACAAAAATAAAAAGTGTAAGTTGCTTTTATTTAAATATGATATAAAAGTATTTTTAAGACAATTTAACTCTATTATTGTTAATTGTGCATTGCAAATTAAATTTGAGAAGAAAAGACAACAATTTTTATGCTTTAGTATTGAAAAACCATAATGCTGTTTGTAAAGCCTATTCCCTTGCTCCAAAAAATGCGCAAAACCATTTAAAAAGCATTAGGAGATCGTCATTTTTTTGTGGTATTAGGCACAAACATTTTTTGGTCGTTTACGAACATCATTCAATTTTTAATTGATTAAAAAAAAAAAAAAAAAAAAAAAAGAATACTCAACTTTAAAAGTCAGAAATTTAAATTATACATAATAATAATTCTGTAGTACATATTAATACGAGAAATTTTTTAATATTTAAATATACTAAACTAATGGTAGATGTATAAACCTTGTAAACTGGAATAGACCTCCTTCACATCCTTGCGCTTTGACGCCATGTTTGTGGTGTGGGGAATCGTCATTTCCTTTAACAATTTTTGTTTTCGCAGAAATAAAAGTTTATATTAACTGAACGCATTTTTGTCATATTTTTCCAGCTTATTAGGACCTATATAGAAATAAGGCTTACTTGTTAGATTGAAGTTTGAAGCTTAGTTTGCTATCAAAGGAAAAAAAATGACGTTTTTCCTATGCTGACCTTTGTATATTCCTATAACTTACAAAATGACGGCTTTTAAATATGAGTGCGAAAGTGTTCAATGGTTAACTTGGGATAGATATTCACGGGTTTATCTTGAAATCTAGTCTTAACATGAAAAACGAGCCATAGCTCGGAAAGCTTGATATTTGAGCCGAAATTTGAAAACAAGCTCTTGAGCCTACAGCATGAAGACAAAAAGTAGTTTTCATTATGAAATAATTGTTGACATTAGACAAAAGCCACAAAATAAATAGTTCTTAAAAATATATTTAAAAAAAAAACATAATATTATAAAACAAATTAAAACATCATATTATACTAATCAAAAATCTGAAAAAAAAAAAAAAAAAAAAGTGCTTTTGAAAAGAGCTTAAGAAGACATTTTTGAAGTTGTTTTTTTTTTTTTTTTTTTTTTTTTTTTTTTTTTTTTTGCGTTACTTTTAGGTAGCATTATTAAATCACTTTACAATACAACATAAATAATGTTGTTATGGAAAAATTTTAATGCATATTGAGCTAGTACAGTACATTTTTTATTGCCATTATTTTTTCGTGTATTGTATAATTTGTATGTATTGTGTAGTATAATGTATGTATATATATATATATATATATATATATATATATATATATATATATATATATATATATATATATATATATATTAAACGACTCTCTTCTCGAAGTGAATTACATCAAGTAGTACGTATGTACGTACAATGTAATTACAGTTGCAATGATTTTATTTGAACTACAAAATACTATTGTGCTAAACAAATTTTGTAACACACTGAAAAAAAAATTATGTAACGTATATAATTTATAATTCTACATTAGTGTTCTACATGCTAATTTAGCAATTTAATTATTTCATAATTTGTAATTATACACTTAAAAAATAAATCACTATAACTTATGGTGTTATTGAATAATTACTTTTCTTTAGAGCAAAAATGTTGCAATTTTGTAATAAGTTATTAAAATATTATGCTGAACATATTAACTGCATCATGCTATAGAGTATAATATCTATACAATATAGCATAAATAATGTTGTATACACAAATGCTATTGCATTGAGTCAGCATAATAATTACGTATTTTATTTTGTCCATGTTTCTTCGCCGGATTAAGTGAGCATAAATTTATTCGAATCCGCATTCAGCTGACTTTCTGAATAATAGATCAACAAAATTCAGATCTTCTGGATAAAATTCAAGATCATAAAAATATTGCATTCTTTTGAGGGGTGATGCCTTGAAAACTCGAATCGGCTCACTTATGTTTAATTATCCCCCCCCCCCCTTTTTTATTATTTTTTTTTTAGATGTTATTAATCCGGTTCTAACATGGATACATATTACACAGAAACAATAATCCACTTGCAGATCAAATTTTAACTACAAAATCCATTAAAAATTAAAAAATTCTACAGGTAAATATTTTCCAAAGTGTCATTATCTCCCAACATGTAAAGGTTTAAAGGTTTATTTTATAACTGCTGAAGTTTTCTCATTATTGGCTTAAATAAGACGCTAGTGTAATGCTGTATATTAATATAATATAATAATATTTAGAGATCCAAAATTCAATTTTCTCACGAAGGTAAGCGTCATCACCAATAGACGGTATTTTTCACCAGTGATTTATTGTAATCAAAGCATTGTATCTTTATTATTAGATAAGGAAGAGATAGCAACAAGTGAAGTCTTGTGCCTTCTTTTTTGTTTGAGCGTATTTACATCTTTACTTTCGTTTTTTTTTTTTATTGTACAGTACATTTGTTTATTAAGTAATTTACATAAAATATAAATATTAAAATAAATGAATGAATGAATGAATGAATGAATGAATGAATGAATGAATGAATGAATGAATGAATGAATGAATGAATGAATGAATGAATGAATGAATGAATGAATGAATGAATGAATGAATGAATGAATGAATGAATGAATGAATGAATGAATGAATGAATGAATGAATGAATGAATGAATGAATGACTGAATGAATGAATGAATGAATGAATGAATGAATGAGTGAATGAATGAATGAATGAATGAATGAATGAATGAATGAATGAATGAATGAATGAATGAATGAATGAATGAATGAATGAATGAATGAATGAATGAATGAATGAATGAATGAATGAATGAATGAATGAATGAATGAATGAATGAATGAATGAATGAATGAATGAATGAATGAATGAATGAATGAATGAATGAATGAATGAATGAATGAATGAATGAATGAATGAATGAATGAATGAATGAATGAATGAATGAATGAATGAATGAATGAATGAATGAATGAATGAATGAATGAATGAATGAATGAATGAATGAATGAATGAATGAATGAATGAATGAATGAATGAATGAATGAATGAATGAATGAATGAATGAATGAATGAATGAATGAATGAATGAATGAATAAAAAGACAAACCAGTGTGTAATAATATTATACAATTTAATAAAATTGTAGTATTAGGTAATTAGACTCCGGCATTACGGTAAAAGTAACTGACTAAAAAAAAAAAAGGATAATTTTTGTAAATTTTCGCCGTGTACATATGATTAATGTACAGACTTCATGAACATACATACATGTTGAAACATACAAAAGTAATGACAATAAAAAAAAAACAATAATAATAATAACGTTCACCGTTCTTGTCTTTTTAAATTACTAAATAATGAGGCACAAAAAAAAATTTAGTACTCGTGCATGTAAAGTTCAAAATATATTTAAGTATCATATAAAATGATCCTTATTGATTTATATATTTTAATTTTATACTCTTAATGATCATATCGTATATGTACTGTACGTACAAACACTAGATCTTGTGTTATATATATATTTTTTTTTGTCCTTTTTTTTTCTGTAATCTAATTTTTACCAAGAGAGATTTGTAAAAACATGTATGTATGTTCCATGTATAAGTGCAACGTTTTGGTACTGATTGTAATGATATATATTTTTTGTTTCTAAACTCCAAACATCTTTATTTAAATCTACTATGCAGAAAAAAAAATACAATGAAATTACGTAATTTATGCGTTAATTAATAATATCGTTTTCAATATCTTTTAACCAATTCTGCTGAAAATGAGCCAACATAATTATTGCGCATTTATTTCTGTTCACTTGTATATACTTTTCCTTTCCTTTCCTTTCCTTTCCTTTCCTTTCCTTTCCTTTCCTTTCCTTTCCTTTCCTTTCCTTTCCTTTCCTTTCCTTTCCTTTCCTTTCCTTTCCTTTCCTTTCCTTTCCTTTCCTTTCCTTTCCTTTCCTTTCCTTTCCTTTCCTTTCCTTTCCTTTCCTTTCCTTTCCTTTCCTTTCCTTTCCTTTCCTTTCCTTTCCTTTCCTTTCCTTTCCTTTCCTTTCCTTTCCTTTCCTTTCCTTTCCTTTCCTTTCCTTTCCTTTCCTTTCCTTTCCTTTCCTTTCCTTTCCTTTCCTTTCCTTTCCTTTCCTTTCCTTTCCTTTCCTTTCCTTTCCTTTCCTTTCCTTTCCTTTCCTTTCCTTTCCTTTCCTTTCCTTTCCTTTCCTTTCCTTTCCTTTCCTTTCCTTTCCTTTCCTTTCCTTTCCTTTCCTTTCCTTTCCTTTCCTTTCCTTTCCTTTCCTTTCCTTTCCTTTCCTTTCCTTTCCTTTCCTTTCCTTTCCTTTCCTTTCCTTTCCTTTCCTTTCCTTTCCTTTCCTTTCCTTTCTCTCTCGAGCCCACAATCTATCAATCATTGATCATACAATCAAAAAGTACTGTATTCATGGACAAAATAAATACAATGTATTTTGCTACCTTGATTTCATCATCATTTTCTCAGAACAAAAAATATATCATCCAGCGATATTGAAACTTAAGTATACTGCACAGCATAACATTTTTGCAGTACTAAAAATTATATTAAATTAATAACTGTTTGTTATAACATTTTTTTTTAACTAAATATATTATATAAACATATAGCTTAAATAACGTAAAAGCTTATCTAGTATCCTACTCATAAATTTTGCGGCCTTGATAAAAAGTTAATTATAATAATAATACCACAATGCTAAAGAAAAGACGAGGAAGTTATTAGTAGTATAGCACTATTTGCACAGTGTCTATCATTAGATATCGTTACGGTCGTAACATCTATTGCATAGATATGCGTACTGATGTAAAAGATTGTTCAAAATTATAACAAAAGAAAATTTACAGAATAAAACATTTGTAAGAAAACTATTTTGTGGTGATATAATTTTAGTATTTACAGAACTTAAACTTTTTTTTTTTCCAAACATTTTTTGTACGCATGTTTCAAAAATAAGAATGTACTCAGATTGAGATGCAAAAGGAAATGTATGAAACAAGGTATGAGACTGGAGGAAACAAGTGAAGTACTGTATATCAGGATAGGAAGTTGTGGAGGTCTATCACTGGGTCAGGATAAAACATCTGTGTTGTTGGCTTACCCCGAAAAGGGATTATGATATGTATGCATGTATGTATGCATATTCAAAAGTTAAATGTACAGTCTTTTCTGTAAAAAAAAAAAAAAAAAAAAAAAAAAATCTAATGGTTTGTCATGACCATAATGTATTCCGATCAGATGGAGATTTCACGCAAAACCTCATTTAAATACATGTTATTTTTATATTTTAATAATATATTGTAATAATTCAATGTTTTATTAAAAAGACAGTTTAATACATTTTATTGCAAACTTTACTAAAAAAAAGACTTTTTTTATATGTTCTTTTGTTTATTTTTTATTAATAAAATATTTATATTATATATTATTAAACTTGCTATGATATAATGAGTTAAGAAGTTATTTTAATTAGAATATAGTTTTAAATATAAAAAATAATTTTTTTTATTTTATTTTTATAATTTTATTATTATTTAAATGTTATATTTAGGTTTTATCATATTATTTAAAATAAAAAAGATTATTTTGACTTTTATTTAAATTAATAACAACATGTTGAGTTATCTTTAATTGAAATTTAATTCGCGTCACAGAATGCTGGGCTGGGATGTCGTTGAGTGCTGGTTGAGTGGAAGTGAATATATTTTGTTGGAGACATAGTACATTGAAAATTATTTAAAAAAAAAAAAGTACTATGTAGATTTAGACATGCAATAGTATATCTCGAGTAAATATTTCTGTATATGCATAATCAGTGCAGTAGTTTTTCAAAAACAGTAATATTTATATAATATATAAATTTAAAATGTTTCTCCCCTAAAGGGCGTATTCGACCTCTGATATTACAAAAGCTGCACGGTCGTGAAATATAAAATAAACATGAAGAACTGTACAGATGAAATGTTACTTGAAAGTATAGTTATGTCAAAAATTTGCAAACACGGTCAAATATTGCAATTATTCCACTTTAAAAAGTCACCGTCCTCAAGTTAGGTGACCATTAGCGTTTTCCACTACATATACCGATAAGCTCCATTTAAGAAATTAACTGGTTCTTCTAATAAAATTGTAGTTAGATAAAAGTTAATAAACATATTAAATGTAATAATAGATTATTCACATCAATATGTACTGAATTGATATGAATTACTGTATTTTAAATTTAAATTTGTTATATTTGACTTGTTTTACTCTGTAAAGACATAGAACGTAATAAAATCTCATATTACAATGAATCTCTGAATTTGAATTACTACAGTATATTGTCCGTTCATATATAATGCTGTTATTCATAAGAAATTAGTATTGAAATATCAATATTAAAAATATTAGGATCTCGAAGCATCAAATACGAAAGAGCAGAATGACGCAAAATCTGCACACTGGGAAAAAATATACACATAGGACATAGAAAAAACATTTTAAATCCTAAATAATGCAATATATAAATATTAAACTAAAATTAGTATTGAACTACAATGAATGAAGGATGGACAGACAGACAGACAGACAGACAGACAGACAGACAGACAGACAGACAGACAGACAGACAGACAGACAGACAGACAGACAGACAGACAGACAGACAGACAGACAGACAGACAGACAGACAGACAGACAGACAGACAGACAGACAGACAGACAGACAGACAGACAGACAGACAGACAGACAGACAGACAGACAGACAGACAGACAGACAGACAGACAGACAGACAGACAGACAGACAGACAGACAGACAGACAGACAGACAGACAGACAGACAGACAGACAGACAGACAGACAGACAGACAGACAGACAGACAGACAGACAGACAGACAGACAGACAGACAGACAGACAGACAGACAGACAGACAGACAGACAGACAGACAGACAGACAGACAGACAGACAGACAGACAGACAGACAGACAGACAGACAGACAGACAGACAGACAGACAGACAGACAGACAGACAGACAGACAGACAGACAGACAGACAGACAGACAGACAGACATACTATATACACAAAATTGCAATCCTAAGCTAGACAAGTGCATTAAAAATTAAGGTTCCACTACTTTCTCTTGCAAGTGTGGTAGTGGGAGGAGGTATATCAAGCCGTGTTTCGTGGTCCTGTCTTTCATTGTTGTGGTCATGGATTTGCTGCTCATATGCAGGAGCTTACTCTTTGCCTCCCCTGTCATTTTGTACATAGTGTGGAGAATAATAAGGGCTCCATTTGAAGCCAAAGTAGAGAAAATACCAGGACCGAAAGCATGGCCTATTATTGGAAATGCATTGGATATGTTGATGACCCCAGTGGGTAAGTAACGTTTTACTTTAATTTTACTTGGAGTGATTATAATGTAAGTTATATATGAAATTAATGTTAGAAGTTTATTAGTATTTGTCTTTTTCTACTCCTTTTTTAAAGTAAAAAAAAAAAAAAAAAAATTATTTATTTTAGTTTCTTTTTATTATTTTTTTTATTTTTTGATGATCTAAAAGACTATTATTACCTGCGTATTTTCTTGCGCCCTCAAACAGAAATAATGACAAAAACTTATAAAATAATAATAACTTTTTTATAATTTATATTTTAATCTTATAAATGTCATAATAATAATAGTATACCGAAGAAGAATTTCTTATAAAACAATATGTATTCCATAGTATATATTTTGTAAAAATCATTGTATACAATTTAATATTTAATAACTAAATATTTGCATCATTCATAACTATATAATTATTTAGAGAATAAAAAACTTGAGGCTTTTCCAATAAAAGTAGCAAAAATATTATTAATAGGTAATAACAAGTAATAAAAAATCACATTATAAATAAATAATTTTTTATTTTAAGTTTAGTAATAAATTAATAATAGGTATTTAATAATAATTGTAATAATACATATATTATATTTTCTTTTTTAATAAATTTTTTTTTTTACATAATATATATATTTTTACTAAAAGTTAAAAATTAAGATATTAAAAATAAAATTAATATTTATTAATAATAAACAGTGTTCATTACATGTTTAGTGCAAGTTTCGTTGCAAATTATATGTTTATTTTAACATTAACATATTCGAATATGAATGGATGATTCTCGTTAATTACAAAAAAAAAAAAAAAAAAAGTGAAGTTTTAAAAGGAATTATAAGAGCTAGTTCCAGGCTAGATCGCGATGTTTTACTAAATTGTGACAAATTAGCATCAAAACAAAAATTTAAAAAATTTAATTAATTAATGATTCTTACCGACGATAACATAGGGTGGGATTCATCAACAAGATAACAGAGTTATCTTTTGAAAAACTCTGTTAAGTATTCACAACAATCAGAATTTTTTAAAAGTTAACTCTGTTATCTTGTTGATGAATCCCACCCTTAGTGTACTGCCTTAAATCACTCATAAGTGTATGCCGGACTCGGTACAGTAGCTTTCTTACAAATGAGGGGGGGGGGTGTTTCTCTCCGTTAGCGTAATGTTAAACTAGGGCTTTTTCTAGCGTTTCTTATATTTGTGCAATGTCCTCGCCAGTAAGACGCATTGCAAAAATAATTAACACAAAACAATTTTAGCACCTTTTTTCTACAGTATATAAGTAAAAAATTATGATAATAATTTTTTTCATTTCTTTTTATACTATTATTTATTCAAAGATATTAAGTTATTGCAGTAATTTCTATATGCATAACTAAAGTTAAAGTATAAATGTATTTAAAACCGAATTATTAATTATTAGTACACGGAAATAAAGCCTAATACATAGGGCACTATCAGTTTTATTTATACAGCAGAGTTGTTTTTCACCACTGAAGAATTACAGCTGAACTATAAGGTCACTGTATAGTTTAAACACAATAAAGCTGTAGACGTGTAACAGCAAAACATTGTTATATATAAAAATTCGTAAATATGTGTTATTTATTTATTTATTTATTTTTTATTTCTTTTATTTTGTTGTTTATTTGTAATTTATTGGCATAAAATGATATCCTATAAAAATAAAGCAGTTATACCTATATCTAAATTTAGTTTTGCAGTTTAATGAGGCATATCATTGCAGAGCGCTAGCGGTGCGAGTTAATACTTTTTTTTTTTTTTACTTCTTTCGTGTGTGTTTTTTGTATGTTTTTTTGTATATTTTTTAATTTTTTTTTAAGGAATACTACTAGTAACAAAAAAAAAAAAAAAACTTATATATGTAGATTTTAAGAATCGTTTCAACAAGTTTATATCCAAAATTAGTAAATAAATAAATAAACGAATAGATCGATCAATTACCGTAAATATATTTTATTTTTGAAGCTAATTTTTTAACATGGTTAATCAATTTTTAATAAAATAATAGCTCATATTTTTGTTAAAATATTTAAAAGTCTTCATTTACAATAAAAAAAAATTTATATCAGGTATAAATTACACTAATTTATATAATTATATCATGTTAACACTAGTGTGAAAAACATAATAACTTAGGTGAAATATACGCAAAAAAAAAAAAAAAAAAAAAATACTACATCATAATTTTATTGCTGATTATATCGGTAGGCGGAAAAAAAAAGAGAAAAGATATAGGATCTCTTGTTTAATAAGCACAAAATGTGACCGTGAATTTTTGTTTTTTTATTATTATTAATTTTTTTTAGGAAAATAAATTATTCCGCATTTTTTTCTTCTCATGAATGCATTTCATTTTCACATTGCCGTAGGTTAAGTTATTTATACGTTGCACATTTTTTTTCATCAATTTTTTTATACGATTAGTACGATTAGTTTTTACAATAGTTTGTTTTCTTCTTTTTTTTATGAGCCAGTAAATATAGTAATTAGTGGCTTTAACTTAGAAAAAAAAAGGTGTTAGAAAAAGTAAATAAACATGACTATAATTCTATAATATATTAGGATTTTTTATAGTTTTTTTTTTTTTTTCACCATTACTATTATTATAATTATTTTTGCATTTTATAAAATCAAAGTTTTAGAATTTAGTGATTATGATTATCAGCTTAATTTTATTTATTGCTGAGTCATATGTGTTGAAATTAGAAAAATCTAATTTATATTGTATATTCAGTATTATACAAAAAAAAAAAAAAAAAAGTTAGGTTAAAATTACTGTGCCACTGATTTAATTCTTTTTTTTTTTTCATTTTTTTTTTCTCGTAGCTACTCCAGGTATTTAAATAGTGAAAATACTTTGATTAAAGTCCACGTTTTAATGTTTTCTTTTACTACTCAAAAGTTTTTTTTTTTTTTTTTTTTTTTTTTTTGTGCATGTGTGTGTGAATAGAGATAATTATTTAATTTAATTTAAATTTACATCTCCAAAGAAGTAAAAACTAGAAGTTTAAAAATGATATTCACTAAACTTAAATATTTTATCACTTTTTTTTTATCTCTCTATCATTAAATGTATATTAAAATATATTATCAATTATAAAATTTTAAGTGAAAAAACTGTTAAATTATGAGTGTAAAAAATGAACCAATTTTTTTAAAATTTACTTACAAAATTATAACTTGTATAATATAATTTATAATTTGTATAATGTCAAACACTATATCAATATATAGATCCCTTTGCACATCCTTGCGCTTTCTCGCCATGTGTGTAGTACCTAAAGTATTGTCCAGCTGTTGAACAAAATACAGCTTTTTTAATAAATTCTGGCGCTGAAAAAAAAATGTCCATTGGCTGCAAACTCATCCAAACGCAATTAAAAGAATAAAACTTAAAAGAAATGCGAATCATCTTTCGACGTAATAACCACCGTCTTTACGTTAAATAAAATTAGAATTAAAAAAAAAAATTAAATATTAAGAAATCTTATATATGCATTAAATTTTTTTCCTTAACAATTTATTTATATTTTTAAAAAATGGCATATAAGTTGTCTTTTCCTATCGTTTTTTATTTTAGTTATTTATAAGCACCATTCATTTATTGCTAACTCTATAATTCTCCTCAATTGTCTTAATCATTTCAATAGCTTGCAGCAACTTTGCAAAAATTATACCATTTTAATCGTCTTATATCAATTCTTCAAATGGAAATGGTCAATATTATTTATAAACATTTTTATTATTTTTAATTGCAGAAATTATATATTTATTACACAAATCTTTTAATAATAAAAATAATATTTTGCTTATTATATTTAATTTTAATTTTTTTAATTTTAACTGTAAAATTATAAAATAACTCATTAAACTTTTAAATATTAAGTGTTGAGATAATTTTTTTGTTAAATATATATTTTTTAATGTTATATCATCCGTGGTCATTACTATAATAATAGACAACTTGCAATGAACGAACTTTTTAAAATAATTTAAGAAATTTTCAATGTATTTCTTATAAAAAAATCATTTTCACTTACATGTTGCAACAATATTGAGGGGTTTCCAGTCTGCAATAGTTTTGAAGAAAAAAAAATAATAAAAAAATAAAAACGCTTTAAGAATGGTCATTTAAAGCCAACATACGAAATAAGTAAAAAAGTGTCTTACTTTAACCTTGATCAAGTATAAAGAATTGGAATAATGAAATTTTATATAGATAGTGTTTTCCTAATAATAATAATAAAAAAAAAATATAATAATTTTTTTTTAAAAGAATCAATTTTAATTTATATAAAAACAAACACGGATTTATTATTATTATTTATTTTACTTAACAAAATTCTTTTGATTGGTACCTTATTTAAGAAATTTTTCAAATGAGAATTCAAACAATTTTTTATTTCTTCTTCCTTTCTTTTTTTACCATTTTTGATGGCATAATTTAAAATGGAGAATTACGTAAATAGGTGTTATTTGTTGAGGCGCATGGTTAAAATTTTAAGCTTCCTTAATGCTGCATTATGCACTGAAACCGGAAATATTTAAATCAAGAATGAAAAATACATTTTATATATTTAATGCCTAGTGCACAGAGAGAACATATTACGTAATGCACAATTTGTTCAATACACCATAATCTATACTACATAATTAACTAAGGACTATAAGCTGCAACCTCTAGTTAAATCTTAGTTATCTTTTTTCAATAGTTTCAACAATCAAAATAACAACTTAACTACGATTTAACTAAGCTCGTTCTGCAAAGTCAGACTTCCGGCGCAACTTTTGTGTCGATATGTTCCTTTGTTATAACAGCTGATTATGACTTCGTTACCTGTTTACTACATTTATACATATGAGCTTGTTCTGTAAAGTAAAGTGAATCTCAACAACAGTGATTGGCTGACCAACAAAATACGACACATTCATTGGTTGATCTTGTTTTTTGAGCTAACAAAATTGACAAAAATTGAGTCACATGAAGAGCATGGAACTTTTTTGTGTGGAGTTTCTTTCATTCTTATCAAGTTCAAAATTCTAAACGAAGAAATAACAATGATCGACCATATGTATAAACGTAGTAAACAGGTAACGAAGTCATAATCAGCTGTTATAACAAAGGAACATATCGACACAAAAGTTGCGCCGGAAGTCTGACTTTGCAGAACGAGCTATGGTCGATCATTGTTATTTCTTCGTTTAGAACTTTGAACTTGATAAGAATGAAAGAAACTCCACACAAAAAAGTTCCATGCTCTTCATGTGACTCAATTTTTGTCAATTTTGTTAGCTCAAAAAACAAGATCAACCAATGAATGTTCGTATTTTGTTGGTCAGCCAATCACTGTTGTTGAGATTCACTTTACTTTACAGAACAAGCTCTAGTTAGTTAGCGTTGCAGCTTATACGGGGGTATGATACAAAGCATATCATAATTATAGTCTCTTCAATCCCCGACTTTTTAAAAAATTATTTCAATGTCGTAAATTTTAAGCACGCTTTACTTCGGCTCTCAGAATGACAAAAATATGCTTCTTTTGTCAAAAACATTTTCTTACCTTTCCGAACCCTCTACCTACGATAGAATGCTAAAAATAACTTTCAAAAAACGCGTAAATTCAGGGGCGTTTTCTGATTCCATTTTTTTTTTCTAAATTTGTTCATTTTTTGTCTATTTTTTATTGAATTATCTAATGTCTACTAAACCGTATACTTGGGACTGAAATGGAAATATTTATGGAAACCATAATTGAAATAAATAATGATATAAATGCAGTATAAATTACTTAATTTATTCTTTCTGTGAATGTTGCATAAATTACTTAAATTTTTTTTTTACTGTCAGTTTCGAGCAAATAGAAAATTATTTTAAGAATTTTTCGTCACTGAAAAAATCACTTAAACTTTCTATATTAATTATTACCATATATACAACAATAGAGAACTATTTTACAGTATTGTTTAAAAAATTAATCTAAGAAAAAAATATTTGAAGTTTCAATAAAAGTAACATTTTTTTTTCTCATAAGATTATTATAAAGTATAATTTAAAATCTCACATACGAATTATTTTTTTATGCAAGATTTTTTTCTTGAACAATAACTTATTTTGACAACTACAAAGAATTTCTTTGATATATATAAATCGTATTGTAAATAATATAATAGAAAATATATAGTTACATTCTAAATTAACATATTGGAGTAAATATATTCACGTATCGTATGTGAACAACGAGATTTTAATTAGTGATTAGGTGTGAATGCAAGAGTAGGTCACGGAGGTGCATCTTTTCTTTTAGTTTTGAGTGTATGCATTATTAAAAGCATATTATAGAAGACATTGAACAACAAAATTATCTTAACTTATGACAGGTAATTTACGTTTATCGGGTGGAACACTTTTTTTTTTTTTTTTTTTTTTTTTTTTACAATTAAAAAATATACATATAAAATGCACTGATTTCGGAGATATTTAAAGGCGTGGAACACTTTGAACAAAAAAGTTGTGTAATATCCTAACAAAACTGAAAATCAACGTTGATTTGGCTGAAGTCATTGATTTATAATTTATTTTCCATTCACAAAATGCCACTGGCGGTCAATGACGTCACTGCTCGCCCGGTTTACGCGCTTAAAACAAGCGACCCGTGACGTCAGTGACCGCCAGTGGCATTTTGTGAATGGAAAATAAATTAGAAATCAATGACTTCGGCCAAATCAACGTTGATTTTCAGGTTTGTTAGGATATTACACAACTTTTTTGTTCAAGGTGTTCTACGCCTTTAAATGAGGAATACAAAATTCTAAACATACTTTTACGTGCTTTAAGACATTAAACACATGTTCAGATATATATATATATATAAATATATATATATATATATATATATATATATATATATATATATATATATATATATATATATATATATATATATATATATATATATATATATATATATATATATATATATATATATATATATATATATATATATATATATATATATATATATATATATATATATATATATATATATATATATATATATATATATATATATATATATATATATATATATATATATATATATTAATCCAGAACCTTTATTAAGAAAGTAAAAATTATAATATTCAATAACTACTATAATAATTGTTAAATGTATTAAAATTAGCTGTCATGGTGAAAATTAATTGCATGTAAATGCACTTAATTATAAAATTATTAAAAAAAATGTTTGTCCTATGCTGAGCAATGTATTTATGTGCTCAACTATGGCGTTGGCATGCAATATAGGCTATATGCCTATGACGTCATATTGAATGCGCTTCGACGTCTTATTTGAGCAATGAATTACGTTGCTCAGCATAGGACAAACGTGATTTTTTTAGCTATTTTCTTTGCGAAAATTAGTTAATTTGTTGTTACTATGCGATGTAGTTATTGTATGTATGTTAACTAATTTGAGGTTATTTTTATTATTTTTCTCACACTTAAAAATTTAATTCAATCTATTAACAGCATCAATGCTCTCAAAAATATTGCTTAGTATTTTTAAACTGGCCAAATAAGTCATTGTCCCATACGTTCTTATGTTATTTAGTCCTCACATATGGCGTCGACTTTTATATTATAAGCTCTGGGAAAATTATTAAAATTTTGAATAAATTTAATTTAAAAAAAAGCATAAACTTATTTAAATAACCAAGTTATTAAAATAAAAAAAAAACTGTAATTTTTAATAATTTTAATAACTTAATTTTTTTTATATTAAGAGAATTAGAATTTTTGTATTATAATTTATTTAATTTATAATTATTTAATGTATTTTATTATTAAAAAAAAATAAATATAAATAATTGATTTCCTTTGTATTAATAATAGCTTCAATAGTAATACTTTTAAATGATATATTATTGTACTAATTTGAAAACGAAAATATCCTATACATAATCTTAAAAAATAATAATAATGATGTTCAAAGATACCATTCAATATGACGATTAGAGGTGTAAATGTCCATAACGAAGAGGGTGACGACTTAAACCAGAATTTGTTAAATGCATAGACAACATGAAAACATAAGCATTTACATCACGAAACACATGATGGGACTTACTTAAATAACGCTGATTGGTCTCAAAACCCAACTGTAGCTCCGTAGCAGTGATCAGAAAATTTCGATTTATGCAACCAGCACAACAATTTTATACTTACTTTTTGCCTGTTTATGACGTCATAAACATAAATATTCACGCAAATTGCATACTTTACATTTTTTTTCACTCTCTCTTGTGGGGCCACATTTCCAATCTAGTAAAAATTATCATTAGTTTTGTAAAACCCATTTTGTGTTTAATGTTTAAAGTTTAAAAAGAACACGTTGTTTCAGGTTTTCTATGTCTTTAAAGGAGGAACTATATTTTCACAATAATTCTTTGTATTCTATATTACCAGAAAACTAACATAATTTTCAAACGAAATCGAGTAACAAAGAAACAAAAGTTTTTTCATTCCGTTCTGAAAAAAAATAAATATATATATATATATATATGTTGGCAACTATTGCCGAATTCGCTCATTGGCCGAAATAGGTGACCACGTCGCAGCGTGGCAATGCAATTTTGCCAAGATCCGAAATTCAGCACTTGTGCCCCGTAATGATGACCATATACAATTTTTTTTTGTCAAATTTAATAAGAAATCCTTTTTATAAATTTATAAGTATTTTAATTAACTGAAAACCATGATATAAAATGATGTGTTAAAATAATAAAAAAATATATGATATTATTCATACTTATACCGAATATCGTAACCTGCGTATTAAACATTTTGACCACGCTGCAGCGTGGCACTTATCAAAAACCACTCCACGAACTGGCTAAAATGTATTCGCCAAAAATTTGGCATTTGTTAAAAACCACTCCGTAACGTGGTCAAAATTACGATGCATTTCGGATCTTGGCAAAAATGCATTGCCACGCCGCGACGTGGTCACTTATTTCGGCCAATGAGCGAATTCGGCAATGGTTGCCAACATATATATAATATTTTTAATTTAAAAAAAAAATTAAATTGACTAAAATTTGCCCCTAAAATTTGAATTTCCACATTTTTTGATGGAAATAAAGAATGACAAAGAATTATTGCTAAAACATAGTTCCTCTTTTAAATATTTCCGGTCCAAGTCAGTCACCCTCTAAACCTAACACTTAAATTTTACGAGCTGTACGATAATAATTATTGTTAAACAAACTTTTGTATATTTTGTACATAAAATTTGACACAGCTAGTGTGCAATTTTACAAGATCTTTGAGATTGTTTTAAAATAAAAAATGTAACATTTTGCCCCAGTGCTTTTACTTAAACAATGTTACATGTTTCGTGGTCTATTTATTTACTTTATTTTACGTATATGATTATTATTTTTTTTTTCTTTTTTATGTTTTTCAACTTTTTTAGCAGTTCAATTGTTTATTTTTGTACTTATTTACCATATTATTCATGTTATTTTAAAAATAGTAAACGATTGATAATCTCTCTTTCTCTCTCCCACTCCCTTCAAATATGTGTTACCGGAGAAATTACATTTTTATCAATTTACTTAAATCGCGTAAAATTGTGGATATATTATCTATTATCGTGTATTATCCTTCATTTCAAGTCTTATAGCCCCGCGGTGCTTAATTTTTCTCAAGAAAATGCAAAGGGGGTGATTCCAATGTTAATGAATAGAAAATAAATGTGTGCGCATCTTTTTTAAGCCTCATATGATTGGTTAGCATGATACACCGGTAACTTCTATTCTCTCTCTCTCTCTCTCTCTCTCTCTCTGTCTCTCTGTCTCTCTGTCTCTCTGTCTCTCTGTCTCTCTCTCTCCTTCTCTCCCTCTCGACTCACTCTCCCTCAATTCAAACGTGTTACCGCAAGAAAAATAAATAGGTAATAATTATGCTAGCTCAATGTAGCAATATTTATGCATAACAATATAATTTATGCTATGTTATGCAATGCTTATACCACATATAGGATAACAGTTAAGAGGTTCAACATAGCTATTACAAAATAGCAACTTTATCAGAGCACTAAAATATAGGAATTATTCAATACAGCATAAATTAAGTGATTTGCTTTTTACGTGCGTCAATATATATATATATATATATATATATATAATGAATTTAACACACGGAAAAATGTGTCTGTAAGTCAGTAGTATCCTTCTTTCAAAAATATTTGGCCTTGGTGCAGTATAAAAAAAATAGTAAACAATATAAAGTAACGCTATGAAGATGATCCCGCTATACCATACAATTTATATGAGAAATTAGTGGGAGAGTGTTTGTTTTTTTGTTTTTTTGTTTTTTTCAATACCACTCGTGATTAGTTCACGCACTAGCCACGCGATAACCTCCATTCTCTCTCTCTCTCTCTCTCTCTCTCTCTCTCTCTCTCTCTCTCTCTCTCTCTCTCTCTCTCTCTCTCTCTCTGTACAATTTGTAATTATGATCTACCAAATATTTTAGGTAAACAGTACTAACAATATTATATAATCCATTCATAAACAATAAAAGAAAGTGCTGTTATACAAAAAAATATATATTTATATTAACACATTTAAGTATTTCCGTCAATATATAAATAAGAATGAAATATTTTAGAAACTTTCACTCTATGTAAGTAAAGTGAGAAATAATGCACTTTAATTTAAATTAGAGTAAAAATACAATGGTTTACAAATTCATTTTTATGTAATACTGTTTGAATTACAAAAGAATATCGTTTAGTTTTTCATGAAATGAAAGAAAGAAAAGAAAAAAAAGATTAATGATATTAAAATACGTATTTAATTAACTTCTTACATTTTTTTTTTTTTTTTTTTTTTTTTTAGGAAATGTGTTCTAATAATGTGTTTTCTTTTCATATGATATATATAATTCTTTATTATCTCTCTTATATTTTCTTATTTTTCCTGCTTTATTCAGAAAACAAATTTGACAGATAAGTATATAGTTAACAATTTTAAATTATCAATATTTTGTAACAAAATGAAAGTTCAATAACTTATAATTTTTCTCATCAATGCACATTTTGGAGAAGGTAATAATCCGAGCTGTTGTGGCCGAGTAGTGAAGGCAGCTGACTTATTGTAACTCTGTGCTCTTCATGGAGCACAGGTTTGAGGCACTGGTAGCCATTAGTCTAGCCATGGCTTATGCCGGCTGATTATTTACCCTGTGGCTGGTCCGTGTGTGCCATGACGGGACTATAGCAAAGATGTAAAAAAAAAAAGAAAAAAAAACTTTTATTTGATGTTAGATTCATTATTTGCCATTCAAATTGGTTTTTGATTGTATGTTTGTATCCGAAACTAATATTTAAATTATATTTATGGATTGAAAGTAAGTTAGAGAGAGAGAGAGAGAGAGAGAGAGAGAGAGAGAGAGAGAGAGAGAGAGAGAGAGAGAGAGAGAGAGAGAGAGAGACTGACAGTAAAAAAAAAGCGTATGTAATAAAATAATAATATTTACCATGATTTCCTATTGTTACAAAAAAAAAATCGAACTTCCACATAATATCATGATTATTCATATCCAAATAAACTAATACTGTACTTCTTTAAAAAAAAAAAGTAACAAAATAATAAATTAACAAAATTATTGATATTGTTACTTATAGGATAACGTAAATCAAAAGTTTAAGTATAAATATTCAATTTATTAATATAGATTAAATTAAAATGAACTTACAAGTTAGCACCACATCTCACAATTTAGCTATTTTTTTGGCAATAACTTTAAAATTTAAAACTTTGCTAGGTGCGTACGTGAAGTGTGAGAGCACAACACGTTGCACGATGCATGTTGAAATGCATTCCATGACGACGCACAGTATTCGGGAGTTGCATGATTGATGTGATTGCACCGACCAGCCTGCCTAGATGTTTCCACGGTTTCTCTAGGCTGTCATGGCGAATGCCGGGCTGTGTACTTAGGCCGTGGCCAGCCCGTGTGTGCTTTTCCATTAATTGTAAAGTCCTTACCTGTCGATAAGACAATGTCTTGATTGGAACTGGGATTGGTGTATAGCACGATAACACAATATGGCAAGCAAAAAAAAAAAAAAAAAAAAAAAGGAAAAGAAGTAAAACTAGTAAAATAATTTGAATAATAACAAAAAGGAAACGAATTATAAGATATATTTTAAGATTTTCTTACGCTTCATGTCACAACAGAGTAAACAAGACATTAATGTTTTGACTCATGATGTATTAAAAAAAAAAAAAAAGGAATACAAACAATGTAGTAACTGGGACTTAACGTTTTTTTTGTTTTTCAGTGTTTCAAATCTGTACATCCCCTCTCTCTCTCTCTCTCTCTCTCTCTCTCTCTCTCTCTCTCTCTCTCTCTCTCTCCTCTCTCTCTCTCTCTCTCTCTCTCTCTCTCTCTCTCTCTCTCTCTCTCTGTCTGTCTCTTTCACTCTCACTCTCACTCTCTGAGAAATTTATAAAATTTCTAAACAATACTATCGATTTTTTTTTTTTTTTTTTTTTTTTTTTTTTGCAAAAATTAAAATTAATGAATAGCGCACGACAAAACAATTTGCAGTTTTGTAAGATCATTATATTAGATAACTAAATATATATTGAGAAATCAAAATGCTATATCCGATATATCTTTTACTATTTTATTTTATGTGTTTCACCGATTATCAAACTATAAACCAAGGCTATCAATTGACTGTTAAATTATAGTAATTAAAATAAACTATCATCATTATCAAATTATAATAAAAAAATCCTCGTTTTTTTAACGTTAGATTGATTTTGTATATCTAACTTTTAGATAGACAATTTAATAGGATAATTATATATTTCTAATACGATAAACATATTGCGAATTTAAATTTGCAATAACGGAATAAAGTTTTTTTTTTTTTTTTTTTTTTTTTTTTTATTATTTTTATAGCACAATGTTTGTGATTTGAAAAACTCAAGGATAATAAAATTCCAAATATGTAAAAATATTGCGGTACTACCTTCAAAACTTCATATTAATTATGATTTTTTTGGAAATAAAAGGCCACATATTAATTAACATTTAATTATAATAAAAACTTTCATGAATATGCTGCTGGGATGGGTTTTGAAATTTTTAATTCAAAGGTTGTCGTGCATGAATGCGATTTCAAATTTACCAACAAAATAAGAAGTTAATATTGTTGATGTAAACGATCATTTCTAATTGTTTTCTTATGCAACAATGTCTTAACCTGATTAATTTTTTATATATTATTATTGTGATGTTAGGACGAGAGAAAATAAGATATAAAATTTTATTACGTTCCATGTCTTTACAGATTAGAACAAGTCAAGTCAAAACAATAATAAGTCATACTAATAATATAATAAACATAAAAATAATAATAATAATAATTAAGGCGGGAAATCAGCTACTGCAGGATTTGACTAAAAAGTTGTAAAGACAGAAAAATCTGAAATTTTGTACAGTGATACATTAGGATATGGTATCTTCAAAAATGTAAAAATTTTGGAGGGTCACCATGCTAGATTTTTATTTATTATTTTTTTGGAGTTTTAGTCCCATAATAGCCCATGTTAATTTCAATATTTAATTTTTCTCCTATCTGATGGTCACGGGTTCTGAAAATTTTATCATAGATAGCTGTTACTGTTGACTTTCAAGTGGCATCATAAAATTTTGAAGTTTTCTTTTTAGATTTTGAGATACAAGCCATCTGAATACAATCCTTAAAAAAAAAAAGGAGAAAGAACTTTTAAAATTTAAATTCTATTCATCTAGAAAACAAATAAATACTCATTCATAATATACTCATAAGTCACACATGTTTAGAGCATACCTATAGGGTGTTTGCATATTACGTCATATTTAATACGCTTGGATGCCATATTATAGAGTAATAAATAATATTACTCAGCACAGGAAAAACTTTGTTTACGACTATTTTCTTTGGGAAATCGGTTAATATTAGGTTATTATTATTTTTCTCACATACTTGAGGTACTCAACTTATGGTATTCAATTTATTAACATTATCAATGCTCTCAAAAATTTTGCTTATTATTTTTAAAGTGGCCAAATGAGTCATTTTCCTATGCTGACCATGTTATTGAGTGATCCAACATGGCGTTGAATTTAATATAAATGCATAAACCGTATACAAAAAACATTGATTGAACGTCAAAGCACGAGTGTACTGTATTTTTCACTAAATATTCAAACTTATAGGCTAATCAATGTCACGATGCAAGTATAATAAAATGAGTGTAGCAAATACGCCATTTTCCCGTAAACATTAGATTAATAGTATAATATACTATATGTACCACATTTCACTAGTAATAATTTACTATTTACCAAGTAAGAGTAAACTTTTTAAAATCCGAAATCTATAGCATCATCAAATTTGGGAATCTTTTTTAGTACTACCTAAGCATAAGAATTCAATGCATATAAACAAGAAAATTTAGAGAAAATGCATGAACTGGGTTGTCAGTATCAGTTTTAATAATAGTAATAATAGTTTTAGTAATATATTATTAATTGATATATTTAAAATTAATCTTAAACAGAAATACTAAATGTACTAAAAAAATGTAATATTGATGTATCTGAATTAGTGAAAACTAAATTAAACATCTTATTTATTTATTTCTAACTATTGGTCTTTTGTACTACTTTGCATTCTTTGTAAGTGTAGAAATATTAAATATAATCCTTCACACACGTGCAGTACATACATCTATTATATCAATCAATCAATTAATCAATCAATCAATCAATCACGCAATCAATCAATCACGCAATCAATCAATCAATCAATCAATCAATCAATCAATCAATCAATCAATCAATCAATCAATCAATCAATCAATCAATCAATCAATCAATCAATCAATCAATCAATCAATCAATCAATCAATCAATCAATCAATCAATCAATCAATCAATCAATCAATCAATCAATCAGTTAGTCATCATAATATTGTAATTAAGTAATTATAGGATAATTAATAATGGTGTAACAGTGCCAAAAGACAAATAATTAATTTGTGTGTGTGTTTTTTTTGTTACAGAAATGTTTACGGTGTTCTACATCATTGAAGAAACCTGGGGACCTGTCTTCAGGTGAGTTATTCACTGAGTTATGACTAATAAAGGAACAACTATTTTGGAGCCGACTTTAAGTGATTTCGGTCAAATCCCTTTCCGTTTCTAATTACTACGCAGTGCGTAGTAATTAGAAACGGAAGTGTACGCAGTATGGTAATTGTACTAGTTATCGTCATGCTTGCCGCAATTATCGGCAGTTGCGTTTGCTGCCTTTTTTATAATAATACGTTCCACTCATTTGAGAGTTTTAAAATCTTTACACAAAAATGATTGCTTAAAGCCATAGAGCATAATTAATTAACACGAAATGGGATCTACAAAACTGATGATAATTTTTACCAGAATGTTAACATTACAGAAAAGAAAATCTCTCCCTTCAAAATTTTGGCTCAATCCACCCCTGCCTTAATTATTCTGTTTTATTCCCCTAAATTGTTATAATATTTCAGATTCTGGGTGCTTGGACATCCCCAAGTGGTGATCCAGAGGGCTAGAGATGCAGAGAAGGTCTTGACTGGTATGACACATCATCACAAGAGTGACAACTACAGGTTCTTGCACGACTGGATGGGAACTGGTCTCATTACTTCTAAAGGTAAAGAACCTTTTTTTAACATTAAGGTAGTAGGGTACCAACCTTATATCTAAAAAAATTAGAAGTGTTTTGGGTCTAAATTTGGTGTCATTGTGTAGCTAAGGGTTACACCTAGCCGTGATAAAAATTTCATGATGTTTGACCGTCCCGAAAAACAAAAGAAAAAATTATATATTGAAATTAACGTTGGGCCTTATGGGCTTAAAATTAAAAAAAATAATTTAAAATTAATTTGCACGGTGACCCCCTAAAATTTTTGTATATTTGAAATTGTCTCAGGGTGAAGTATCATTGTGCAAAATTTCAGATTCTTTTGACGGTAAAAGTTTAAGACTAATGGCCGACATCGGTCCCCTACTCCCTTAAAGTATAATATAATGAGTTATGACTTATGTAATCGTATAGATGATCAGCTAATATCTTATAAACTGAACGACCGCGCTTCATAAAATTAACATTAACTTAAGATGCAATGTGACCTTAAAATTAAATTACATTTTATCACCAATTACTAACAAGTAAAGACCTTGTTAAGGGTGTTTACTAACAAGAAGAAGAAGAAAAAAAAAAGTTCATATTTTTATTATATTAGTGGTTAAATAAATTTTCTTTCCAACAATGCAAATATTTTTTAAACATCCATTGCCTTAAAACAGGTCAAAGTAAGCCTAATATCAATAAAATTAAATTTCAAAATCGGAGCAGCATTAAAAATTAAATATAATAATAAAAAAAAGTTTTTCTCCCTCTCCCCTCTCCTGATTAGCGTACAATGGACAATGGTAATCCATTAATTTGTTTGCCTCTAATTGATGTTAGTCACCTCACTACCGCGAATTCATAATATTACAAGTTTTAAAATTAACTCTGATTCGTCTACATATTTCTTTGCACATCAACAACCCAGATTTCCAAAATGTGCCTTTAAATCTAAGTTTGCTATTGAAAATACTATTTCATTTTTTAATTCCAACTCTACTTATCATGAGAAATTATATAAATACGTATTTTATTAAAAGTTATAAAAATTAATAGTTTATTTTTTCATAAAATAAATATAAAATTAAAAAATGCCAAAAATTTAATAATTATATATAAAAAAAAAAAAAAATTATATTAAAAAAATATAAAAATATAATTATTAATTTTAGTGAATTTAAATCAATGTTTTATATACTGTAGTTTGTAAAATTTATACAGTAATATTTATTTAAACTACATTAGTATGTTGGAATAAGCATTAGTAATTAATAATAATAATTATAATAATACAAGTTCAATAATAAATACTTTGTGTTCCTGTCTTGACAAAATGATTTCTTATAAAAGCAGTAGTGCGCGGGGAAAGCTATAAGGGTCCCCTAATACGAATAAGGGTCCCCTTAATCCCCCATTACGCTTAAAATAAGGATTTTTTTTTATTAATATTATTATTATATATATATATTTTTTTTTTACTTTTTGAGAAATCTATTGCGCCGATTCCGGAGATATTTAAAAGAAAAATATTTTAATTAATTTTACGTGTTGAAGCCATAGCCTCTTCAGTCCCAGTATACAATACAGCGGACATCAGATAATTAATTCAATAAAAATTACAAAAAAATCGAACAAATTGAGATAAATATACAAAACATTGGACCAGAAAACGCGGTTGAATTAATGCGTTTTTTAAAAGCTATTTGGAGCATTCTAGAGTGGGTAGGGAATCCATAAAAATAAGAATCCTTTTTGACACAAGACATATTTTTGTCATTGTGAGAGCCGCGCAAAAATGTTCTTAAAAGTTACTACAGTGAAATATAGTTTTTATCAATTCGGAGAAAGAAAAATACCAAATTTCCACTGAAGTCAAAATTGTATGCTTCCACTTAGGGAGTAGGGTACCGTACCGCCCTAATATCTAAAAACTAGAAGTGTTTTGGGTCTAAATTTGATGTCATTGTGTGTAGCTAAAGGTCACACCTAGCCGTGATAAAAATTTCAAGATGTTTAACCGTCCCGACAAAAAGAAAAAAATTATTGAAATTAACATTGGGCCTTATGGGCTTAAATTTTCAAAAAAATCATGTAAAATTAATTTACACAGTGACCCCTCAAAATTTTTATATATTTGAAATTATCTCAAGCTGAAGTATCATTGTGCAAAATTTCACATTTTTTTGACGAGAAAAGTTTGAGTCTAATGGCTGACAGCCCCTATTCCCTTAATAAATATAATGGCATTTAAGTGTTTATTTTTTTATTATTATCTATAATTTAATTTCATATTACAATTACTTTTATCATCTAAAAGTTTCCTCTCTCTGCTTTACACAACATTTCAATACACATTCGAATAATACATGATACAGTGAGCAAGTGAATTTCATTATAATAGTTAATTATTATACAGATGAGGAATAACAATTTATAAATAATTTTTTTAATTGCTATTTTCATCAAATAATTTAAAATTAAAAATAAAAAACATTATATTAATACATTCTTTCATATAAATAATAATTATAATAAAATAAAATTAAAATATGTTTTAAAATATAAATATATATATATATATATATATATATATATAAAATATATATATATATATATATATATATATATATATATATATATATATATATATATATATATATATATATATATATATATATATATATATATATATATATATATATATATATATATATATATATATATATATATATATATATATATATATATATATTATTAACATAAATAATATAATGTATAATATTATATATATACGTCAAATATATTGTTAATATTATGTACGTATATGTTGCTTTACATATTAGTTTTGCAAATATTATTGTGAATGTGCATGACGTCATATTTAATGCGTTGCGACGCCATACTGGAGTTATAACTTATGAATAACATTGCTCAGCATAGGCAAACTTTGTTTATGGCTATTTTCTTTAAGAAGTCGTTTAATTTTTTGATAATTATTATTTTTCTCACATACTTGAGATACTAATTCAACCTATTAATAGCATTAATGCTCTTCAAAATATTGCTAAGTATTTTTAAACTGACACCATGAGTCATTTTCCTATTCAACCTATTAACACCATCATTTTCTTTTTTTTTTAACTGGGCAAAATGAGCTATTTTCTTATGACGACCCATGTTAATGAGTGATCCAATATGGCTTTGACTTAAACATGAAATGCATAGACCATAGAATGTAGGAGGTTCAAAGATATATATTATCTTTAGTACCAGTATACAATACAGAGAGCATTAGATAATTCAATAAAATATAGAAAAAAAAAAAAACCAACAATTTGAGTTAAAATTTCAATAATTAGACCCAAAAAAATGCCCTTATATTGAATTAACGCATTTTTATAAAAGTCCTTTTTGCGCATTCTAGAGTACAGAATTTCTGCATATTACGAGGGTGGGATGGAAAGTTTGCGTAGTCGTATAGAAATATTTATATTAGGACAAAACAAAAAACTATCCGTGTATTAGTGATATTTAAATAGACAAACCTCAAAATTTCATATCTCTGTGAAATTTATTAAGTGCAGGGCAGTAACTTATGTGAAGCAACGTCGGGTGCTCCAAGAAATGGCCAAAAATGTGTTGCTGACCAGCATCTAGTACGTGACATGGAAACAGAACAGTGCATGTGAAATTCGTTTTAACATATTGGAAACAGTAGGGGACAATGCTTCATCATGTCCTTCAGGTTTCAAATGGGTATCTTAATTTTAGAATAGTTATGCTGACCTTTGAAGTTGACCTCTCAAAAATGGCCAAAATTGGCTCCCACTGAAGATATGATTAAAAAAGTATACACAATTTTGGTTCAACACCAACGTATGAGATATCAGCAGATAGCTAAGACTTTGGGCTACAACATGAAATGACAAAAAGTTACGCACATACAAAAATTGAGGGTAAAAAAACTATTGGAGTGACAAAACCAAGTGCAATAGTCTCAAGGGATACTATGTCGATAATTAAGATCAGTGGTAGGTCCGAATTTTTTTTCTACATATGCGACTACGCGAACTTTCCATCCCACCCTCGTATTTGTTAAAGACACGAAATATTTTGCTATTATGGCTTAAAAGCTTTTTTTACCTAAGTTATTCAGTTTTGTTATACTGTTTTTATGCTTGAATACAATTTGAAAGAGTAAAAATATTGAAGTGAGATGTCAATCATTTTCTCACTCAGCAAAAGCAAGAAAAGAGCAGCTGGCAACCCTGCTTTTACCTGACTACGCATTTCTACCCTTTTCCTTAAAAAGCGGCATCGTCTTTGATGTTAAATTTATTAGACCCGTCAGTGTACAAGGAATCCGCACAAGTTAGAAAATATTTTGGCATAATTAACATATTTTTGTAATTCTGAGCGCTGTACCAAAACGTAGTTAACATTTACTTTACAGTGAAATTAATTTTTTAAAAATTAGAGGACTGCAGAGGATTTAATTTTTTTTAAGTGATCTTAAATCCGATTATCTCAACTGAGGTTTAATTTATTTTTTTTACTTGAAAAGTATAGAGCCTGTAAGTTATCATTCTCTATTATTTAATTTATTTTAATTTCCAATTAGTTTGATCATCTTTAAAATTTCTCAGTTTTCTCATTATTTCAAAAGATTCTCTGCTTAACTTACTTTAATTCAAATATCCATGTGAACTTGTGAAAAATTTATTTATCATTTAAAGCTATTGTGTAATATGAGGAGTTAATATTTATAAATAATCATAATATAATCATTTTAACAAAGTAATTGAAATTTAAAATAAAATGCTTTATATCAATACTTTATTTTATAATAATAATTATACAAAAAAAAAAAAATTAAAATATGTTTAAAAAATAGTTAAATTAATAAAATGTTATCAACGTAACTAATAAAATATATAACTTTACAATTATACATAACGTATTATATTATGTATATACGTATTTACTTTACATTTAAGTTTTGCAATAGTGTATGTGCATGACGTCATATTTAATGTGATTGGACGCCATCCTGGAGTAATGAATGACATTGCTCAGCATAGGACAAACTTCGTTTATGTCTATTTTATTTAGGAAATTGGTTATTCTTTTTTTTTTGTTTTTTTGTAATTATTATTTTTCTCACATACTTGAGATACTAATTCAACCTGTTAACAACACCAGTGCTCTCAAAATATTGTTTAGTGTCTTTAAACTGGCCACATGGGTAGGAAATCCGCAAAAATAAGAAACTTTTTTGACATAAGACATATTTTTGTCATTCTAAGAGCCCCACAAAAACGTGGTTTAAAATTTACGACATTGAAATATATTTTTAAAATAGTTAGAGACAGAAAAAGATAGAATTTTAAATAAGTAATTTTTATTTTGATAAACTCCACTGAAGTCAATTTTTAATATTTGTTTCCACTTTAGACGTATATTATTGCCTATAAGTGTTCATTCCTTATTATTATACTTACTTTAATTAAACATACCAAATCATGGTCAGTAAGTCTTATCAATAGTAAGTTCTTCTACTGTAACACATTATATCAAATTCATATTCAAATGAACATACAATCCTTTTAGATGCACACAAATTCAAGTTTAGTAACTTAAGGTTAAGGAATTACAATTTATAAATAATTATATTTTCATATTTTAAAAAGATTATTAAAAACAAAAATTAAACACATTATATGAAAAAAAAATTGAAAAAAAAAATTTTTAAAAAAAATTTAAATATACTAAAAAACAGTATTAATATTATCAACAAAAATAATATTATGTATAATATTATAAAAATATTCATATCGTATTATGTACTTATGTATGTACTTTACATATTATTATTATATAAGTTTTGCTCATATAGTGTATGCTCCTGACGTCATATTTAAAGCGATTAGACGCCATACTGGAGTAATGAATAACATTGCTCAGCATAGGAGAAACTTTGTTTATGTCTATTTTCTTTAGGAAATTAGTTAATTTTTAAGTAATTATTTTTTTTCTCACATACTTGATATACTAATTCAACCTATTAACAACATCAATGCTCTTCAAAATATTGCTAAGTAATTTTTAAACATGCGAAATGAGTTATTTTCCTATAATGGTCCATGTTATTGAATGATACAATATGGCATCGACTTTAACATGAATGCATAGATCACAGAATGTTGGAGGTTTAAAATACAATGGATATACAATATGGACAATGGAGATCCCAGTATACACAGGTGACATCAGATAAATCCAAGGTGTATATATTATTATAGAATATATACACTAAATATACTTTATTGCGTATTTTGTATTACGTAAAATATGAGTTTTGATTGTTTATTAAATTATTACTATTTATATTACCATCAAAAAGTTTCCACTCTGCTTCAAACAATAAACCATATAAATATCAAATCTTATTCAAATGTCCATGATCCAGACATGTAGTGAATTTTATTTTATTAGTTTTATGAAAACAGCATGAGGAATTACAATTTATAAATAATAATTTTATTGTCATTTAAAAAAAATAATTATAAACAATAATTAAAATACAGTATGTTCATAATTGTTAACTATATTAAAAAATTAATTTAAAATTAAATAGAAATTATATATTAAAATTTATAATATTAATAATATATTATAACTTAAATAATATAATGTATATTATTATAAACATACATAAAGGGTATATTATGTATATCATTCCAATAAAACATGAAATTCTATTTGCATATATGGGAATAACATGTATTTAGATAGAGTTTTGCGTCAAATGAAATCTCCATCTGATTGCATTGAATGGCTATAAACCAATACAATTTCATTTTTTATTGGAATGATTGTACGTATGTACTGTACTTTACATATAAAGGTGTATCAGCATGACGTCATATTTAATGCGCTTGGACGCCATACTGGAGTAATGAATAACATTGATCAGCATAGGACAAAATTTTGTTTATAGCTATTTTCTTTAAGAAATCGGTTAATTTTTTGTTATTATTAATTTTCTCACATACTTGAGATACTAATTCAACGTATTAACGGCATCAATGATCTCAAAAATATTGCTTAGTATTTTTAAACTGTCAAAATGAGTCATTTTCCTATATGCTGCCCATGTTATTGAGTTATTCAACATGGCGTTGACTTCAACGTGAATGCATTTGACCATAGAATGTAAGAGGTTAACATTATTTAAATTCATTAATTAAAATTTTCAGTTCTCATTTCAAAGTTATCTTATTTTTTTTGTTTCTTCACTGCTCTGAATTATTCATAATCTATAATCACAACTCACAGAAGCCAAAAGTAATTATTTCCTAATATACGTAACTATCGATATAAAATATAATTAATAAAATTTTTATTTAAATAAATTATTATTAAAAGAAAAATTTAATGCGTTTTATTATTTAAAATAATAAGTATTTTAATAAATGAAATTTAAAATAATAATTCAAATTTTTATATACAAAATAATAATATTAATTTAAAGAAAACAATTAAAAAATTTGCAAATATTAAATAACAGTATATTATTTTCCCACCGTTTCCAATATTATAGTAATAAATAATAATAAAACCGCAACACTATAATAACATTATGATATTCATGCTAGATAATATTGTGGTTTAAAAATAATTTTAACAAAATTTGAGGAACTGATCTTTAAAAAACAAAAGTAAACACACTAAAAAAATAAAAGTGAAATTGTTATTAAGAGCTAAAATGTAATGCTAATACAGGCGAAAGTTACCTTATTGACAATGCAATCTACTATAACGAGATGTTCACTTTGATATATAGCCTTGACCTCTATTTTGTAGTTAAATATTATGTACGGTTATCAGTGAATAAAAAGTGATGTATTTTATACATTATATTAAAATTATTTTATAAATTATAAATATAATAAAAATGATATTTTTATGCATGGACAAAAAAAATTATTATGCTAGCTTATTGCTATGCTTTGCTATGCTTTGCTGTATTACATAATAACTATGCAAGATAGTATAACTATTATGTTGTACAGCATAATTATTTTAATTTAGCATCAGTTAGGGTGTATCTGCATGACATTATATTTAATGCGCTTCGACGCCATACTGTAGCAATAAACAACATTGCTCAACATAGGACAAACTTTGTTTATAGAAAAAACAAATCTGGAAAATCGGTTAATTTTTTGTTATATAGTTATTTTTCTCACATACTTGAGATACTAATTCAACCTATCATACAGCATCAATGCTCTTTAAAATATTGCTTAGTATTTTTAAACTGGTAAAATGAGTTATTTTCCTCTGCAGCACATACTATTGAGTGATCCAACATGGCGTCGACTTTAACATGAATGCATACACCCTATAGCATAATTATTTAAATTTTTATTTATAATTTAGTAATTTTTACTAAATATTATTATTATTATTATTATATATAATACAATAAATTATGAAATTTATATATTCATAATAAAAAATAACGCATTATTTTCCTTCCCGTTAAGATTGTGAAATTATTAACAATATTTTGTGGCATACCGTGAAATTGAAACTGAATGCTTTTTACTCTGATATTTTGTACGTGCTTTTTACATTACCCAAAAAAAAAAAAAAAAAAAAAAAAAAAATATATATATATATATATATATATATATATATATATATATATATATAGTATATTATTTAAAAAAAAATTGAGTGTGGTTTTTTACTATTATTATTTCTCTGATGCAAATTTGATATAATATTAAATTGCTTCAAAATAATTGAAAAAAATAAAAAGCTATTTTTGTTTAAGGAAGTAGTGAAATTTCTATTACTTTAATATGCGTTTAAGTATGTCTGGTATTACTTATTTATTACATTTTAGCCTTTAGTGCAATAGTTTTTTTTACAGAGAGAGAGAGAGAGAGAGAGAGAGAGAGAGAGAGAGAGAGAGAGAGAGAGAGAGAGAGAGAGAAACGGTCTCGCTAAGATTAACTTCCCACTCGCATTGCCGATAACCTCTGTTACAACCAAAAAATTACTTATTTTTCCAAAAAAAAAGTAAGATAATAATAAATAAACATATAAAAAAAAATAACTAATAAATAAATAAATGAATAAATAAATGAATAAAAAAATTAAAAAAAATAAATAAAAATAAATAAATAAATAAATAAATAAATAAATAAATAAATAAATAAATAAATAAATAAATAAATAAATAAATAAATAAATAAATAAATCAATAAATCAATAAATAAATAAAAAAATAAATAAATAAATAATAAGTAAATAAATAAATAAAGAATGATTTCATTTATTTATTTATCTATATAAAGAAAAGAAATGCCAATAATTAATTGATGTTCAGTATTCTTTATTTAAAATTTTTCCGGCTACAGTGCTACACAGTTTTTTCACGAAAAAAAAAATGCAAAGCTCAGCTTCTCATTCGCCATACCAATAATAAATTACGTATTTTAAATTAAAAAAAAATATATATATATATATATATATCGTATATATATAAAAATTTGTGACCTCATTTTACTACATTACTATCAAACGTATAGTAAAATGCCAAAAATCAGTTCATTCAAACAATATTTTCTCTAAACAATCACATTAACCTTTGATCTATTGTTGAATAAACAAAAACAATTTAGTTATATTAACCTCAAGATAAAGTAGATTTAAAATATTTATTATAAAAAATGACTTGTAATAAATGTGGGTTTACCCAATTACACAGATTACATCGCTGGTAATAAATCATTATTTAATATCTCAAGATATTATCTATTCTACTATACCAGGTTAGTTAATGCAGTGGAGGAAAAAAATTACGTAATTTTTTGCAGATTTGCAATTTTACATTTTAATAATTTTTTTTTTTTTTTTTTTTTAAAGAATGCTAAATACATTTTAAGTGGAGATTATCGGTATGAGTTACTTTAAATAATTCTATATTATCCTTTAGCATTGCAGAGAAAAGTTTTGTGAGAAAACTACTGCACCGATCCAGGATAGAATAAATATTCAAATGAGCGATTAAACGCACTTTTACGTGTTTTAATCTAATAAAATTATATCAGAATTTTTCTGCTACAGTAAATGCCATTGTAAAAAATTTACCATGTATATTTATTTATACCTATATAATATTTATAATATTATGTAACTTAAAAATAAAAATTAGTGTAACCAGAAAGTACACAAACAATGATTTTATTTTTATTTTTTAATGTAAATTCCTTGAAAGGCTAACATTTATTTCCAGTTTTTTTTTTTTTTTTTTTTTTTTTTTTTTGTGTTATGGTAATACACCTTCTCCAAAGTCCTGTCAAGACATTGTTTTATCAACATGAACAATGAAAACCGTACACATAGGACGGTCTAAATACACTGCCCGGCATTCGCCATGACAAAATATATATTAGGGAAACGATGGAAATGTCTAGGTAGGCTGATCGGTTTAATCACACTAATCATGCACCATCCTAGAGAATGCGTCGTCATAAATTATCAACATTTCTAGTGCAACGTGTTGTGATCTCTCTCTCTCTCTCTCTCTCTCGACGTACGCACCCAGCAATGGCTCGAACCTACACTCAGTGAGGAGTATACAGAGTTACGAGTCAACTGTCTTCACCATACCAGCTCAGTATAATATATATTTCCTATATGAAACTTAAAATATATTAAATTAAAATTGCCACAAATTTTACGCTAAATTCAAATTTATGAAATGTTATTCACTTTCTACTTACTACGTGCTTATTTATTTGTCTATTTCTGTTATATATTTGTGCGTGTACGTGTCTGTGTGTATTTGATAATGTGCAATTTGAAAGTAAATTTCTCAGTTATTTACTAATATATATTTTTTGTCACATCACATTACAAAAACCTATATTACATTATTTTATAATAAAAAACTCAGTGATTTGATAATAATTTTTAAATAATATCATTTAAAAAAAAAAAAAAAAAAAGGTATAAGAATTTCTTGATAATTAGCATGGAAGTATTCCATTAGTTCATTAGCGCTTAGTGAATAACAGGTATAAAATGCATCCATGTTTAAGTTAACGCCATGTTGGATCACTCAATAACAAAGGTCACATAGGAAAACTACTCATTTTGCCAGTTTTAAAATACTAAGAAATATTTTTGAGTACATTATGCTGCTAATAGGTTGAATTAGCATCTTAAGTATGCGAGAAAAAAAAATTCCTGTTAATACCAAAACTTTGCTTTAAAAACGAAACGAAAATGAGTATGTACCATGCTGTGCAATGTTATTCATTCATTCATTACTCCAGTATGGCGTCCAAGCGTATTAAATATGACGTCATGCGCATACACTCTGAGTTATTACCGCATACATAGCTGAGTTATAAAAGATCATAACCTACGATAATTAGAATCTAAACAGTGTTAGAAGTAACTTCGCAACACTCAAGGAAATAAAAAAAGTCATTAATTATCAATATTATCCTTTTTTTTTTTTTTTTTTTTTTTTTTTTTCATAAAATATTACACAGTACTTTAATTAATAGTAATGCACTTTTAGTAATACAGTAGGTGTACTGAACTTTTTGCCTTTTTTTTTTATTCATGAATAAAAAAGAAAAAACGCAACTGTAAAAAAAAAAAAAAAAAAAAAAAATGATAGAATTATATATTATAAAAATTAAAAATAAAATAACAATAGAAAATTGCAAAAAAAAAAAAAAAAAAAGGCGTGTGACCTATTTGAATTGAAAGTAATGTCTCGTTACTTAACGTGCATCTATGTAATAATAATCATATTGGCATTTCATTAAATGAGAGAATAATTCGTGTTCGATTAATGTAATAATACTTTACTTAATGCCTAGAAATTAAATTGAAGAAATAATGACAGGATCTATTTGAAATGAATTTTCACAACAGTTTATTGAACACGTTCATCCTTTATTTTATCTATATTTGTAACTGTTATTGCAAAAACTAATAGAACTAAAAAATTAATTGAATTATGGATTGATCGATAAGTGTAACAGTCGGTTAATTAATTGGTTGCTCAGATGATTGATTGATTTTTTTAACTAAATAAATTGATAGTTTTATCATGAATAAAATAAAATTCAACATTTTAATTTTAAAAAATATACGCATTATTTTTCCAAGACGAAAGCTATTATTCCATTATTTTTAATTATTATTTTTTTTTTAATTATTTGTTTATTTTTATGTTTATTTTTATTTAATTTTTTATTTTTATAAATTTTAAATTAAAATTGTTATAAATTTTAAATTAAAATTGTTATAAAATTAAAATAGTTATAATTGTAATTTAATAAAATAATTATTTATATATATTAAAAAGAAACCTTTTATATAGTATGGATAAATCAAATAAATAAAAATAATTAGTGTTGCGTACTTGTGGGTAATAGCATAGATAATTATGTTATGTGTCTTTTTCACATTTAAAGTTATAGTTAACGATATAATAGGATTAATAATGAATAAACCCCTTATTATGTACTTATGAAATTAATAAGAGAAAAATATTTAAAAAAAAAAACTAATAATTAATAATCAAGGGTTATACAGAGTTAACGGCAAAAACTTTTATTAGGTAGATAATGAGCTCTTAGAATGTCAAAATTTTCTAAAATTAAACGGTAACATGGCTATGGTGTTGATTTTTTGTTTTGGAGACACCGATTTTGCAATATCCATTGTCCGATTCTTTTCTATTCTGATATATTTCGTTAGAACACTAGTAGGAGTACTGCACTGCAAAGTGACATCAATATCCTATCCTCCGGGAAAATTGTGAATATCAAATTTGAAAAATTATTTTATAGAAATTTTTTATTTTTAAATCGTTGCGTTAACTACATAATATATGAAGTCTAATGCAAAAATGAATTTTAATTTTCAGTCCAAGAATTGGTGGCAGGACGTGTACCAAGTAACCCCTGAATTCGTAATTTTACGCAAAATGGGCAATATTCAAATTGACATATTTCCGATAATAACAAATTATTTTCAAAATTATGTTAGCATGTTTCTTAGGTCTCTTATGTTTGCATCACTTATATATATGTGGGCTATCATATCAGTCATCACTTACATAATTTTCATCTGGATCTAAGATTTTTTTTTTCCCCAGTGTCGTAGTTGTTTCATGCTTGTGAACTGCCTCATATAATAATAAAGTTAATGTCTTTCAAAAATAAATTGTTAAAGGCGTAGAACACCTTGAACAAAAAAGTTTTGTAATATCTTAACAAACATGAAAATTAACGTTGATTTGGCCAGAGTTATTGATTTCTAATTTATTTGCCATTCAGAACATGGTACGAGCGGGCAATGACGTCACAACTTGCTTGTTTTACGTGCACGTGGACCAGGCAAGTTGTGACGTCATTGCCCGCTCGTGCCATTTTGTGAATGGAAAATAAATTAGAAATCAATGACTCCGGCCAAATCAACGTTGATTTTCAGGTTTGTTAAGATATTACACAACTTCTTTTTTTCAAGGTATTCTATACGCCTTTAAATAATATTAAAGGCATAGAAAACATTGAAACAACATGTTCTAAACATGAAATGGGATCTACAAAACAGATGGTATTTTTTACCAGAATGTAAATGTGGCCCCACAAGAGAGCTTTAAAAAAATGTATAGTATGCAATTTGTGTGAATGTTTATGACGTCATAAACAGGCAAAGTATGAAATTGTTGTGTGGGTTGCATAGATCGAAATTTTCTGATCACTGCTACGGCGCTACAGTTGGGTTTTGAGACCAATTAATGTTTTTTATGTAAGTCCCATCAAGTGTTTTGTTATGTAAATGCAAATGTTTTCATGTTGTCTATGCCTTTAAAATATGTATAACTATATATTATATCATAGGAAGTGTATATTGTACAGGGAAATGACAACCGCAGTCCGCCGTTCAAAAACGTTTATGTCAATTTTTTTTTTTTTTTTTTTTTTTATATATAAATTGCTTAAACAGAATTATTCAATATTATAAAATAAAAATTTATAACAAGAATGTATAAAAAAATTCCACTTCTTTTCTATAAAATCCCACTATGCAGATATTCAAATTAACTCCACAAAAATAACGTAACACTTCACAACAATAGATTGTCTCTCTATTATTGAGTGCTATTTTCCTAATATAGAAATTGCAATTATTATTCTATATCAAATTAAAATTTCCGGTGACTGCCTGCATAGTGAAATTTTTCTCATTTTGAAATATGTATTTTATTTGAACTCAATTTTTATATTTTATTTTATGTATCATATGAAATGAAGTTTTTATTATGGAGAGTCAATAAAGTATTCAAATTATAGGTAAGCAGTGACAATAAATCTGTCAGTTCAATTGTTTGTTGTGATCTGAATACAATGCGTGGATGTTGTAAAGTGGGGGGTCAGAGATCATGCATAGGTGATCGTTAAAATAAATTATACTCGATGAGATGAAATTTTGTGCTTTTCATAGATATATTCATGCTAAATTTGGAATGACCTTATTTTGAATTTAAGTCAAGATTCTATATAAAAATATTGAGCTTCTCCATTACATACTGTATTATTTTATTAGTATTATTACTGCCCCTAATCAATATCTATATAGTACATTTCATACATAATAATGGCGTGTGTAAACCCGTTTTTTAATTTTAATTTTCCTTCATGGCTCCAAGCTTCAAACAATAAAAAAAATAAGTATCACCCATTATTCGCAAATGGAGTTTGATCGGTTTAAAAAATTCCATAGCTTAAAACACGTATAAGTATGTCTAGTATTTTTCATTTAAATTTCTCCAAAATCAATGGAGTAGTTTTCTCAAAAATCTAAAGCAAAAAAAATTAAATAATAATAATATATTTATTTAGTTTTCACTGCATGGTCTAAATACAAAAGATCGTACAAAGTGTACATACATTAATTCATTATAAATATTCCTGTAAAATAGAAATGTTTAAGGGAGTAGGGTACCGACGTCGACCATTATATAAACTTTTCTCGTCAAAAAAATCTGAAATTTTGCACATTGATACTTCAGCTTGAGACAATTTCAAATATAAAAAATTGGGGGAGGAGGGGGGGGTCACCGTGCAAATTAATTATATATGATTTTTTAAAATTTTAAGCCCATAAGACCCAATGTTAATTTCAATATTTTTTTCTTTTTTTCGGGACGGTCAAACATCATGAAATTTTTATCACGGCTAGTTGTAATCGTTAGCTACACAATGACACCAAATTTAAACACAAAAAACTTCTGTTTTTTGAGATATAAGGTCGGTACCCTACTCCCTTAATAACATACAAGAGATTTTAACCATTTTTAAAGTTGTGTTAACGCTGCCTACATGTTAAACAAACTTAAAAAAAAAAAAAAAAAATAATAATAATAATAAAAAAAAAACATGTTTCCTCATAAGTGTAAAGTTAAATTAGGGGACCCTTAGCTTTCCCTGCGCGCTAAACCGATAAGCACCATTATGGAACAACTAAACATGGTGTACAAACATATTTATAACTTATAATGTTAATTTCGAATATATAGTTTAACCGAAATGTAGTTTTTAGTTGTAATGTATACCATGCATTATTCCTCATATTCTCAATAATCTCTAAAATTAGAGTATTTTTCTACTTTAAAGTCATGTTAATAAATTGATATTAGTGACACGCACAAAAAATGAAATAGTTTATTTATTTAAAAAGTAATTATAATAAATATTTTAACTATTATAAAACAATTAAAAATATTTTCATACCAATTCAAATTGATAG
Organism: Ecdyonurus torrentis; assembly: GCA_949318235.1. Taxonomy (NCBI): domain Eukaryota; kingdom Metazoa; phylum Arthropoda; class Insecta; order Ephemeroptera; family Heptageniidae; genus Ecdyonurus; species Ecdyonurus torrentis. The sequence goes on along the minus strand of OX439133.1, from coordinate 23,459,999 downwards.
ATTCAAATATCAAATTAAATTACAAATTAAAAAGATAATTTTTTAAAAATAATTTTTATTTATTAACATAACAAGGAACTATAATTACTTTTAAAGAAAAATTTAGCATTTGTTTTACAAAAAAAAAGTTATATAACGTGTCATCTATACATATATTTTTTCTTTAAATTTGATTTGAAAAGTTTTCTTGTATAGTAAACTTTGCTTTTATTATTTTTTTTAAATATATTTAATGTCGTACAAGTGTTACTTAGAAATCAAATGTTTATATTAAAAGTCAATGAAAGTTTAGAGAGTACGTCCTCTTCAGTCACCAACTTTTTTTAACAAATTATTTCAAAAAAAAAAAAAAAAAAATCTTTATTTCTCTCTTTCCTTCAATCGTATACAATATACATCGTATTCGTCAAGGTTAATTAACAGACAGAAAAAGTAAAAACACTTACATACTATATGCACATTTGGTGCTACTTTTATATTCATGTTTATATTAAAATCAATAAAAACATAGCTGTGGGCTCACTCTAGGGCCCTGACGTTGTCAACTTTTTTTTTTTTTTTTTTTTTTTTTTTTTTTTTTTTTTTTATAATTATTATTTATTATAAATTATTACTTAAAAATCATAAAATTCTTGTAAGTTCAATGCCGTGTATATTTTTATCACGTTTTTATGCGGCTCTCAGAATGAAAAAAATATGTTTCGATAAAAGGTTTTGGCTTTCGTGTTACACCGTGTTATATAAGCCAGTAAACTGACATTGAAAAGGAATTCGGCTCAACCGGGACTCGAACTAGACTACTGCAGTGGTCTGGGAAACCATAAAAATCCGGGTTCGAGCCGAATTCTTTTTCAATGTCAGTTTACTGCTTATATAACAAGGTGTAACACGAAAGCCAAAACCTTTCATTAAAACTCCCCGTGTAAAATAGGCGTTAAATTACATATTACTCTCAATTATGTCTTTTGTCAATTATTTTTTCTTACTTCTGAGGACCCTTTACACACTCTAGAATGCTCAAAATAGCTTTATAAATTGTGTTAATTTAGGGGCATTTTCTGGTCCAATTCTTGTATTTTTATCTCAATTTGTTCGATTTTTTTCTATTTTCTATTAAATTATCTGAGGTACACTGTATTGTATACTGGGATTGAAGAGGACATACATTAATTGCACATCAAAACATGAGTCTATTTTCATTTATAATATTGTAGAGGCTGGTAGTGATGTAACATGGGTTCTCTGTAAAATGTAAGTGTACTATACTTTTTACAATATTTCACTATAGTAGACAGTACCCATGCACTGGTAGTGAGTAAACATTTTAAATAATTAATTTCTATGAACTTACTTTGGATAAATTTAGGTACTACCTATATGCATTATAATTTGATGTATAAGAATAAAATGTTAAGAGACAATACAAGAAATATTTAGTGAGTTCTATTTTCAAACCATTATACTTTACTATTTTGTATATATATATATGTGTTAACAAAACAAACAAACAAAAAATCTTACAATTTTAAGTATTATATAACTACTGTATTATGCAAAAAAAAAAAAAAAAAAAAAAAAAAGTGACACTACCACAAAACCTCATTTTTAGATTTTGCGTGATTAACAACCGCAGGAATCAAAACTCTATCTCTGCATGATAATGCATAACTTGAAAAAATAATTTACTTTTAAACTATCGTAATAATTTTTTTTAATTTTTATTATTTTTTAGTTAGATATAAATTTGTGTTAGTTATTTTGTAATGCCAAAACGTACACTTTTCATTTTTATTATTTAAAACATAAAACATTTAATACAGTATTGTTTTTTTGATTATTTAATTTATGTAATTTTAATTATTTATTTGTAATTGGGAACAATTTTGCCACTGTTTTCATTAAGTTAAAACATGGAAATTTTGCCTTAAAAGTATATAAAAAAAAATATATATTATTATGCTAAAATATAAACATAATAAATAATTATTACATTGTATGTATAATTAATTATTTTAAATGAATACTTAATTACTGTATAATGAATATCGCGAATTTAATTAAAACAATAATTAAAATAAATTATCATTCAAAGTCATTAACCTACTAAAAATTTTATATTGACTTAAAAAAAAAATCTTTACATTCTTAAGAAATTGGTATATAAAATTATCTCTACATTACGTAAAAAATAAAATTTCGTAAAAAAAAAAAAAAAAAAAAAAAAAAAAGATTTGAAGATATTAATGTCACTGTCTCTAATCGCTCACGCCCACACTCCTCTGTAAGATTCGGTATTGTTGGTCACTTTTAATAACTGTAATTATTTTCTACGTATACGTACGTGAAGTTTTGAGAAAGCGAAAACAATGGGACGTAATCACGATTGAAATTACTAAGAAATATTAGGAATGAGGAAATATTTTATTATACATTATAAAGTTTTTTTTTTTTTTTTTTTTTTTTTGTAGTAATTTTTGTCATTTTATGATACTTTATAGAAGTTTTTTACTAGCATTATTTGTGCTTTACGACATAATTTATTCTATAATGAATGATAAATATATTACACGGTAAGAAAACAAATACGTTATTTATGCTGCAGTTATGTCATTATATAGCATATAATATTGCAACAATGCAACAGCATTAATTATGCTACTATACAACATTATATTTATTATACAGTATTATACAATATACACGAAAAAAAAAAAGAAGTATTTAAAGAGTTACTATGTATATCGACTTTTTTTAAATAAATTTGTTAGATATTTACAAAGTTTTTTAAAAATTTAAAGAGTTAACTATTTACCGCTAAAGAAATAACGTTTATACTAACGAGTTACTCTTCAAACTTTTTTTAACCAAAATAGTGGTCTGTACTGAAGAGTTACATTTAACTGAATAATTTCTTAAATTTATGTTTTGCGTGAATAAAACTATAATATGACATTATATGGCAAATATACTATGGTTTTCTGTTAGGGTTAGTTTAAGAGTATAGGCCAGACATTTTATCAAGCTTAAACCTTGCTTAAAAATAATAAAAAAAAAAAAATCCCTAAGCTTTTTTTTTAATAAATCCGATTAAGTAATTTAATTTATTTTCGCGTAAGGAAGAAATAATTAAATTATTCTTTCAGTGTAATAGCCATTACAAATATTATTCCCTTATATGTAAGTAACACTGATTATATTATAATTGCACTATATTACATAATATAATATTATAATTATAAAAAGTATGAAATAAATTGGTGAAGGGGCCAACACTTTTCTTGTCAATCATTGTGTCTCGCGCCGTCGTGCCCCAGATTTCTCAAATCTATTGTCCAACAAATGTTTACTAAATATATATCGCATACATTGAGATCACTTTTTTTTATACATCATAATAATTTGTAATATTTAATACGCAGGAAAAGAAATAGCGGGGAAAAATTACGTAATACGTATTTCATAGCTTGATTTTTTCTTTATTAATTTATCAAGTTTCAGAATAATTTTTTGTGCTGTATAGTACAGGGTGTATGCACATGATATCATATTTCATGCGCTTTGGCACCATACTGGAGTAATCAATACCATTGCTCAGCATAGGACAAACTTTATTTTTGGCTATTTTCTTTGAGAAATCAGACGATTTTTGTTATAATTTCACACATACTTGAGGTATTAATTCAACCTATTAACAGCATCAATTCTCTCAAAAATTTTGCACTGGTATTTTTAAACTGGCAAATTGAGTTATTTTCCTATGCGGCCTATGTTATTGAGTGAACCAGCATGGCGTCAACTTTAACATGAATGGCATAGACCTTATAACATAACAAATAAAGCATTACTGACTCAGAGAATGAAATTTTTCTCGGTTTAAAAATTTATAGAGTGCACACTTTTGTTGTGACAACAAAGCAAGCGTTAGTTTTGATTGATGTTTTACTAGACATAATGCATGACATGTTTGCTTACTGCTCTAGCTGTATTACATAGTCAGCTGCATCTCAATGTTAAAGGCATAGACAACATGAAAACATAAGCATTTATATCAAAACACTAGATGAGATTTACATAAATAATATTAATTGGTCTCAAAACCCAATTGTAGCGCCGTAGCAGTGATCAGAAAATTTCAATTTATGCAACCCGCACAACATCTTCATACTAGTTTTTGCCTATTTCTGACGTCATAAACAGAAATATTCACGCAAATTGCATACTTTACAGTATTTTCACGCTCTCTTGTATGGCAACATTTACATTTTGGTAAAAATTATCATCAGTTTTGTAGATCACATATTGTGTTTAAGAACGTATTGTTTCATGTTTTCTATGCCTTTAACTTTACACGCAAAATATCTTGTAACAAATACTTGAGGTGCAAACATGGATGTGATGAATCACAACGTACAAACAAAGTTTGGACAATAATAGTTTTATATTTCTCGTCTATAACAACAACATACAAAACTGCATGCACAAATTTTGCAATATCTTGTCAGTAAACATCCTTTCTCTAATTGCATTATACATACATTAAGTTTAATATATAACTCCAGGTGATATTTTAACAATGTTATTAAGGTAGACTTTATGATTAATAGGTATCATTATACTATATACGTATGTAATATGATATACATATCATTAGTTATATGTATTATTCGAACTTTATAGAAAGCCTTTTTTTTATTATTATTATTTATTTAATTTGTTAATTGTATTGATCTATATAATTTTTTGTGATATACATTAACGCTATAGTAAAAAAAACAACAATACATTCACACTTCAAATATGACGTAATTTGTCTATCACGGCAAACATAAACTTAAGAAACTATTCAGATTTCAGATCACCGATATATAAACAGGATTGGAAGCTATATTGTTAAAAAAACGTTCCCTTACCCCCGTAAGCTGCGACACTAACTAACTAGTTAAACCGTAGTTAAGTTGTTATTTTGATTGTTGCAACAATTAAAAAAAGACAACTAAGGTTTAACTAGAGGTTGCAGCTTACAGCCCTTAATGATGTAATTCAAATTTGCACCGCAACAATGCAAGAATACAAAATTACATATAAAAGTGGCGCTGCGATCGGGGGGAAAATTTTAAATTTTCCCCCAGATCGCAGCGCCACTTACTTTTTACATGTTGATTGTTGCGGTGAAAATTTGAACTAAATCATTAAGGGAACGTTTTTAAGATAGAGCGATAACACAGAAGCTCACGAGCGTGTTTCAGATACATAGAAGTAACTCTTCAGTACAAACCAATATATAGCTTGGTTGAAATAAGCTTAAAGGAATAGAACATATTGAACAAAAAAACATGTCTAGTATTCTAACAAACCTAAATATCAACGTTAATTTGACCGCATACATTGATTTCTAATTTATTTTACATTTACAAAATGTCAGATGCATGTTAATGACGTCACAGCTTACTAGTCCACGCGCGTGGAAACAGGCAAGCTGTGAAGTCATAAACATGCAGCTGACATTTTGTGAATGGAAAATAAATTAGAAGTCAATGACTTCGGCCAAATCAACGTTGATATTTAGGTATGTTAGAATACTAGACATGTTTTTTTGTTCAAAGTGTTCTATGCCTTTAAAGAGTAAATCGTTAGTATAAACGTTATTTTTTTAGCGGTTACTAGTTCGCTCTATTGATCTTGAAATTTTTTGTTTATATGTAACAAATTTATTACAAAAAAAAAAAGTCTAAATTAGTTACTTTTTTCTGTGTACAATATATAATACATTATAATATTTGTATTATATAGGAATGTAAAAAAACTCGACATTTTTTTAGCTCGGGCTATTATTATTATTTTAATTTTTTTACGGTGGTTTGGTTTGATACCCGGGGATAACTTGGAATCAAGCTTTTACTCGAAAAACGAGCCAAATCTTGGAAAGCTCGAAATTTGCAATAAATTTTAAGACAAGCTCACGAACCTATGAGGAGAAAATCTCATTTATTTACAAAAATGTTATTTTTTAATGACAAAGTCTTAAATTTAATGTGAATATTCTTAACATAATTTCTTAAAAGCATTTGATTTTCATGCTAGAATATTAACCTTTTTTTTTTTTTTTTTTTTTTGTCATTCACTGTTTAAACCTCAGCTGGATCTTCTTTTTTTTTTTATAATTTTTTACCTTGAAAAAACCTGGGTTTAAAATTTAAAAAAATACTGAACTTAAAGATTTTAGCATGGGCGAGGGTAATCGAACTTGTTTAAATTAACAACCCTAATATGTATAGCAAATAAAAACACATTTTTATTATTAATGTTTTTAAAATTATAAAATGTTTTTTATAAAATTATTAAATTAAACATTTTAAGTTTATTTTATAAAATTTTAAATATTATTAAAAAAATATATTATAAACACACGACAAATTTAATATAAATATCATATTACTTACATAATATTTAGATCGTTAGGTTGATTAATGCGGATGTGGAAATCAGGATACACCGAGTGATTTGATTTGTAAATGGAACAGAAAGAAGATTGAAGAATCTGAATTTTTGATGAGTGATATACTAAGATTAGGCAACTTGAAATATTGAAAGAAAAAAAAAGATAGAAAGACAAGATGAACAATGATTTGGAGTCACCATAAAGCTATTTAATTATGATATTTTAAAGTTTTAGTCCCCTAAGAAGCCATGTTAATTAAATATTTCTTTTCCATTATCTGATTGGCGCGGGTTATGAAAATTTTATCATAGGTATAGTTGTTACTTTATTAATTTTCAGATGGCATCATAAAGTTTCAAAGTTGTCTTTTTAGATTTTAATAGATGGACCATTTGAATATCACCCTAAAATTAAGCATGTTAAAAGCTATTTTTTAACCATATTGTTATACAAAAATTTATCATTAAATTGAGGGAGTAAGTGTCCGGTTGATATCTGACAAACTGAACGGTCGCGAAATATAAAATTAACATGAAAGAAATGTTACTTAACGCAGGAAATCAGGTACTACGGGATTTGACTAAAAAAATTTAAAGAAAGAAAAATCTAAAATTTTGCACATTAGGATAAGGTATCTTCAAAAGTATAAAAAAATAGGAGGTCACCATGCTAGATTTTAAGTTATGATTTTTTTAAGTTTTAGTCCCATAAGAGTCCATGTTAATTTCAATACTTATTTTCTCTCTTATCTGATGGTCAAGGGTTCTGAAAATGTTATCATAGGTAGCTGTTACAACTAACTTTAAAATGGCATCATAAACTTTCCTAAATTTCTTTATAAATTGTTAGATACAAGCCATCTATATACGACACTTAAAAGTTTAGTTATGTTAAACACATGAAAACATGATCAAATTTTTTATTAATAACATTTTAAAGAAAACTTGTAAATATGAAAATTCAGACTGTAGTGCCAACTTTTAAAATCAAAACATTTTATTATTATTAATTTTTTTTTTATAAAAATACAATGTCTCTTACATGAGTTACATGTCTTCCGATTACCGGCTGATTCTTTAGAAACGAATTAAATTTCCCTCTCTAGAGAAAACACTATGATACGTTTGGTGGCTATTTGAACTATTATGATAAGGCTGACTAAAGGTCAGAAACAATATAATGTATGACGTAAACAAAGATAACCACTCGGAATTCTTGCGCTCAGGTGACAACAAGACCTCAAACTTTGTGAAGTGGTATTAGTAATAGTTTTAGCTGCCAATCGCGGCGCTAGAATGTAAAATTTTGAATCATGCTTGTCTACAAATTTGTACAGGGAGTCGGAAGACATTTAAGGGACATTGAAGTGTAATAACTTAAATATTTGATTGTGTTTTCACATGTTTGATGTAGCTAAACTTTTAAATAGCATTAATTTCTTCTTTACTTTGTGTTTATTAAAATTAGCGACCGTCTAGTTTGCGAGATATCAGTCGGTCACCTACTCCTTCAATAAAATTGAAACAATTTTGTACTTTAAATATCAGGCTGTTATGTGAAGTTGATAATTTTCAAATTTGTGTTGTTATTATTAGAGCTGTAAAAAACTCGACATTTTTTTTTAGCCGGGGCTGAATTTTTTTAGCCCGGTTTGACTTGCGAAATCCGGGTTTATCTTGAAATCGAGCTTAAACTCGAAAAACGAGCCAAAATTCGGAAAGTTCGATATTTGAGCCGAAGTTTGAAAACGAGCTTTCAAGCCTATGAAGAAAAAAGCTCGATTTTCATTAGAAAAAATTTGTTTTTGAAGGTTAAAAGTCATAAATAAAATAAAATCGTTTTTAATAGTATTTTAAACATCCTATTTTTCATGATAGAATATTAAAAGCACCATTTTAAACAAAAATTACAATTTTTTTATTTTTTGCTTTCTGCAAAAATTGTTCTCTACCTCGATTTAATTTCAAAACCTCGTTTTGTTTACGAGTCATTCACGAGCTCAACTCGAAATAGCTCGTTTTTGAGCTAAAAGCTCGAAATCCGGGTTGACCATTTTCAAAAAAAAAAAAAAAAAAAAAAGAGCAACCGAAGATTTTGGCCCGGGCGCGTGCACGAACTGATTTAAATTTACAGCCCTAGTTATTATATATTATCCTGCTGTATAGGGTCGAAATAAATAAGGGTTTAATGCACATATTGATTGAATGTTGAAATTTCTATTGCAAATCTTGCATTTAAACTTTCAAATTATTATTGTTTATTAAATTAATTTTACACATACGTATATAAATCAAATTTAATAATAAAAATATATTTTATGGTTAATAATTATTTTATTTAAAGATTAAAAACAAATAATATAAATAATTATTATATTATACTATTAATAACAATTAATATACTAAATTAATATATAAATAAAAAATACTATAATATATATTATTATAATTAGTACCTATGTGTATCTAGTAAAGTTCTTAAAGAATTAATACTTGATGAATACTGTAGTTTCTTAGATTTGCTAGTAGTAGTTAAGAAGAATTATTATGCGAAAAGTTGTTGGAAGAAATAAAATTAAATTAGAAATCATGGAAAAAAAAATTCACGTAATGAATGTAGAAGTAAAAAAAAATATATATGTATATACTGTATACTGTATATTTATAATATTTTCCTAATTATTGATCTAGCTGTGTGAGCATTTTAGCCAGCCTGTTTCCACAATTTTAAACGTGCTGAATTCAAGTATGATGTAAAAATAACGCGACTCCGAACCTACGTCACAGTTAAACTTGCTCTCACGCTAGCTTGGCGCGAGTGTGAGTTACTCTTATTTTTACGCTCGCTATACTTGACGGAATATATTACGTATGATTATAAAATGTTTATATGGCTACAGATATGGAGTAAATTGAAGAGTTACTAGTAAATAGCTATAGTGAATACATTTTTTACTCACTTTCTTATTTGTGTGTTCCAGATGAGAAATGGAAGCGCCATAGAAAGATATTGAATCCTGCCTTCAGTTACAACATACTGCACGAGTTCATGCCTATCTTCAACAAGAATGCTCTACGTTTGTTACGTGTATTAGCTGCTGATGGAAACTCAACCTCAAAGCAAGGAGTCGAGATTTTCCACTATACATCACTTCTAGCCATCGATATTGTGTGCGGTGAGTAGTCTGTCTGTCTGTCTGTCTGTCTGTCTGTCTGTCTGTCTGTCTGTCTGTCTGTCTGTCTGTCTGTCTGTCTGTCTGTCTGTCTGTCTGTCTGTCTGTCTGTCTGTCTGTCTGTCTGTCTGTCTGTCTGTCTGTCTGTCTGTCTGTCTGTCTGTCTGTCTGTCTGTCTGTCTGTCTGTCTGTCTGTCTGTCTAATTATTAGCTTATTTATTTACTCCATTGATTCATTCATTGATTAATTCATTCATTCGTTCATTTATTCGTTTATATATTTACGTATATTTTCACTTATATTTCTTATTATTTATTATATCCTACATTTCTCTAGATATAATGTTCTCGCAAGCTCGATATCAAATATGAGTGACATAATATTCTTGCTTGAAAAGTTTGATGTTTTTTTTCTTTGACAAAAAGTTGGGGTGTTTGCTGGAGGGTTTTGTAATTTCACGTTGTGATTTTCTTGCTTTGAAGTCTTGTGTTTTTGACGTATTTTCTTGTTTTGTAGCAGAGAACAAAAGCAGCGTGAAAATGACTTTGAGTTCTGCTGTTCTGCTATAATTATAAAACTTTTTTTTTCTTTTTTTACTTTAATTGTGGTTAATTACATGAATTAAATCAATTAAATTGTTTAGTGGGTAAGAGAGTTATAATTAATTTATGTGGGTGAAATAAGGAAATAATACGAGGTGTCATTTGAATTAAGAAAAGCGAGTATAAGTGTGTGTGTGTGTGTGTGCGCGAGAGAAAGAGAGAAATACGTTTATATAGACTCAAATGATAAAAACATTTCATAAAACTTATTATTACAAATATTATGAACATTTTTAATATTTTTTCCAATACATAAAAGAAGAACATATTTATTTACTTATTTTATTGCTAATTATACTCAAAGTAATTTTTAATTTACCGATTTTCAAAATCTATTTTTGTTTGGTTTCAGAAAGCTCAATGGGTAAAGAATTGAATGCCCTCAACAATGAAAATTCATCGTATGTTACCGCAAATCGAAAGTAAGTACTGCTTAGAATTTATTACATATTGTATGTACTGTAAGTCGTAAAGTTTGACATATTGCTATTTGTTAGTGCTTCATTTAACATCCTAAATTAAATAATAATAATAAAATAAATAAATAAAAAAATTAGTAAAAAAACATAACAAAGTCTAATTTTTTATTAAAGTAGTAGTCAGCAATGGCTTTATTTAATAGTGATAATTAGAGACCGGATTTAAAGTTTTTCAACATTTTTTTCTGTCATATTTAGGTCACTTTTAATGAAAAATGAGTGCGAATTGCGCAATTTTAAGTCGTTTAATACCCATTTATTTTCAACATTTTCAACAATTTCAACATTTTTCAATATTTTCAACATTTTTAATGTTTTTGCAACATTTTTTAACTTTTTCAACATTTTTGCATAATATTGAATCAAAAAAAAAAAAAAAAAAAAAAAAAAAAAAAAAAAAAAAAAACGAAAACGAAAACATTATAATTTTAGGGTGAAATTTTAAATTACTACATAACTTAGCTTAACATTGGAATAAGTTGGTGCCATTAAAATTTGATTTTTTTTTTGTATGGTTGCTAACATTTCAGAAAAAATAAATGTTAAAAATACATTAAATAATAATAATTGACTTGTAGAAATCCAGTTTTTAAGATATTTTTCTATATCTACTAAAATTTTCAGTTTACAATATTTTTCAACGTTTAGATAAAAAGTCCATATCTCTTAAATTCAATTTTTTATCGCAAAGATTTTCGTTGTTATTCAATGTATAACAACTACCGAAAATACTACTAAATATTTTCAGAGCTCATCGTAGTTGTCAAATGAGGGATTTTTTTTTAGTTACCATATATATAGGGTATCATGAGTTTAATTTTTTTTTATTTACTCTGTTTTTAATTTTGAGTTAACAGTATTACATGCGACGTCATCAAAAAAAAGAAAAAAAAGAAATAAAATAATTGGCTTATTAAAATCTCGAAATTTCGTAATTCAAAATATTTAATGCTCTCCCCCCCCCCCTCCCCTATATTTTGTATTAATTTTACTCTACGATTTCATTAATAAAACAATTAAAATTGTTGTTTGTTAGCTTTTGTCATGCATTGTCCTATATGGTGAAAAAAAAATTGAACTACAGTCGAGGCAAAAAGTCTGTGGACTCCAACTTCAAAAAATTATATCTCGTTAAATAAACCATGCATTAAAAAAATAAAAACATATTCTGAATCCTTGGTATGTTGGCTGTAAAAACAATGTTTTAGTTTTGTCTTGCACGTTACGTTTCATTAGCAACGGCGTGATATATGACGTAACCTACCAAAATTACGCATAAAAAGTAGTGTATCTTGCTCAAAAATTATCTAAAAAATCTAAAATTTTAAACAATTGTGTATGTCAATATCTTACGTGCATACAGTTAATTTAAAATTTTTTAATTAGTCATTAAATAAAACAATTAACATGCGCCACTTCAGCGTACGCCTGCAAAGCAGCCAGTTAGTTTTAAATCATGTGACTTACATACACTTATCCACTGATATGTCTATTTTTCATAAAACAAACTCAAAATATCAAATTAAAAATATTAAAATTTATAATTGAAAAAATCAGACCAATACAAATTTAATAAAAAAATGCCTTTTGCGAATTATAATATTACCTTTTTTACCTGTAAAAAGAATGGCCAATGATAACAAGAGGTAGCTCATCTCTGCTTTTATTATACACTGCCTGGGTGGTGTGAAGTCGCTGAGGTTACCTCTTGTCATGATTAGCCGTTCTTTTTACAGGTAAAAAAGGTAATATTATAATTCGCAAAAGGCATTTTTTTTAAAATTTGTATTGCTCTGATTTTTTCAATTATAAATTTCAATATTTTTAATTTGATATTTTAAGTTTGTTTTATGAAAAATAGACATATCAGTGGATAAGTGTATGTAAGTCACATGATTTAAAACTAACTGGCTGCTTTGCAGGCGTACGCCGAAGTGGCGCATGTTAATTGTTTCATTTAATGACTAATTATTAATTAAAAAATTTTAAATTAACTGTATGCACGTAAGATATTGACATACACAATTGTCCAAAATTTTAGATTTTTTAGATAATTTTTGAGCAAGATACACTACTTTTTATGCGTAATTTTGGTAGGTTACGTCATATATCACGCCGTTGCTAATGAAACGTAACGTGCAAGACAAAACTAAAACATTGTTTTTACAGCCAACATACCAAGGATTCAGAATATGTTTTTATTTTTTTAATGCATGGTTTATTTAACGAGATATAATTTTTTGAAGTTGGAGTCCACAGACTTTTTGCCTCGACTATAAAATCAAAGTTTATGTACTTTTCTTTTTTTTTTTTTCACCATATGGACAACGCATGACAAAAGCTAACAAACAACAATTTTAAATGTTTTATTAATGAAATCGTAGAATAAAATTAATACAAAATATAGGGGGGGGGGGGGGGGAAGAGCATTAAATATTTTGAATTACGAAAATTTGAGATTTTATAAGCCAATTATTTTATTATTTTTTTTATTATTTTTCTTTTTTTTTTTTTATGACGTCGCATGTAATAATGTTAACTCAAAATTAAAAACAGAGTGAATAAAAAAAAATTAAACTCATGATACCCTATATGGTAATTTAAAAAAAAATCCCTCATTTGACAACTACGATGAGCTCTGAAAATATTCAGTAGTATTTTCGGTAGTTGTTATACATTGAATAACAACGAAAATCTTTGCGATAAAAATTTGAATTTAAGAGATATGGACTTTTTATCTAAACGTTGAAAAATATTGTAAACTGAAAATTTTAGTAAATATAGAAAAATATCTTAAAACCTGGATTTCTACAAGTCAATTATTATTATTTAATGTATTTTTAACCTTTATTTTTTCTGAAATTTTAGCAACCATAAAAAAAACTTGTAAAAGTTTGTGTAATCATTGCGGAAGCATAAATAAACAATTTTTGTGCTATTTTATAATTTTCAACATTTTCAACATTTTTCAACATTTTTTCCAAAAATTCAACATTTTTCAACATTTTGCCAACATTTTTGGCTCAAAAAATCACCTTTTTTTGTGACATTTTTGTCAAAAAAATCAACATTAAATCCGGTCTCTAGTGATAATCGTTCTATCAAACCTCCTAATATCGCAATCTCAAAATTTTAAATATTAACGTGCTGAGAGCAAAAGCCGTTTAGCGACCCCGAACTTACGTTACAGCTTCAACTTGCTATCACGCTAGTTTGACGCGAGAGTGAGTTACTCTTTTATTTTTGCTCTTGCTACTTGACATAATATTTTACGTATACATAAAATGTTTTTACGGCCAGAGATAATGTAATAAAATAATTTATGAAAAGATAAGAGATAAATTAAAATATAAAATTAACTAGCGTGAGAGCAAGTTTAAGCTGTGATGTAGTTTTGGTGTCGCGTAGTTTGTCAGAGCATTAATTAATAAAATTTTGAGATCGCGTTTTCGAAGGAGTTTAATAACAAGATTATCATGGATCACTATTACAACAATTAAACTTATTGTTGACTACTCCTTTAATTGATTTGATATTATAAGTGTTTTTAACATGACGCGGATAATCAAAAGTTGGAGAAGTGTAAACAAATGTAGCCAATCAAATTTTTTTTTTTTTTTTTTTTGAAAATTACATGTGAACGACTCCATTTGTTTACATTGATTGTTTATGTTTACTCAAAAAGCGGAAAAGGAAGTGGCCGGAAGAGAAAACCACGTGACGGTAAAAGTGGGAGAAAAAATGGAGCCAAGCTAGCAAAAGCTGGGCAAAAGCAAGCTAGGCCAGAGCTATCTCCCACTTTTACCGTCACGTGGTTTCCTCTTCCGGCACTGCCTTTTCCGCATTTTCAATAAACATAAACAATCAGTGTTAATTTTTTTTCCGTCGACGCGTCAAATTAACGCGTCATTTGAATAATACCTGTTATTATTATTATTTTTTTTTTTAATTTACTACTGCCGTTAAAATTATCATTACAATATTTAATACGACGATCCTAATTACATTATTAGTTATTTAGCTCCATAACAAATTATTGCATTTAAATCTGAATAGTATAAGACATTGAATCAATCCCAAGCCAAGTTACACTTCGTACAAGTTATGATTATTCTACTCTAAAGAATATCTGTAAGATCAACTAAAGATTTTATTTAAAATATTAATTTTTTAAAATAATATAATAAATAAATATTAATTTATAATTTAAATATTACAAATATAGTATTTTACAGTGTTAAATATGCATATAAAAAAATTAGTAATAAAAATATAAAAACAAAAAAATAAATTTACATTTTACATAGAACGTGACCGACTTGGACCGGAAATTATTAAAAGAGGGATTAGATTTTCTTTGTAATTTTTTGTACATTATTTATTTCCAACAAAACAAACAATAGTTTTAATATAAATTCGAGTAAGTTTGAAATATATATTTTTGTTACGATAAAAGTTTTAATAATATTTTTAATTTTAAAAAACCTTTAAATATCACTAAAATTGAACGCTTAAATTTGAATTTCCACATGTACATGTTACCCTTAAAGTGGATTAGCTTAAATATTTGATCGTGTTTTCACATGTTTGACGTAACTACACTTTAGGAAATCAGGTATATTAAAAAATGGTAAAGAGTGAAAAAAACAGAAAATTTGCACATTAATACATTAAGATAATGGTATCTTAAAAAATGTAAAAAAAAAAAAAAAAAAAAAAGTCATCATGCTAGATTCTGATTTTTGAAGTTTTAGTCCTATATAAGAGCCCAAATTTCAATAAATATTTTCTCTCTTATCTGATAGTCACAGGTTCTAGAAATTAAATCATAGGTAGCTGTTACTGTTAACTTTCAAATGTCATCATAATCGTTCGAAGTTTCCTTTTGATATACAAGCTATCTACAGTATATAAACAATCCTCAACTCTTTAACACTCTCATTCACAGATTGAACAGTTACACTATGTTTCATTCCATCAATATTCAAGTCGATCATATGTTTCGCCTTAAAATTGTTAACATCTAATTGTTAAATCATTTAATTGTTAAATTGTTAATTGTTGTAGTATATTTTACGATTTAATTTATAATATTTATTTTTAAAAGAAAATATGAAAATAAAATGAATTATAATTTAAATATTACATACATAAATTTAATATTTAACAATGTTAAGTAGAATCTTTAATAAACAATAATTTTAATAATATTTACATTAAAAGTATAAAAAAAAATGCTAAATAAAAGTTGTATTTTATGAATTATTATGAAAATTTTTAAATGTATCTTTACAGAAATAATTGTATAAATAATAATAAGCAGCAGGCAAACAAATTATCATTTATTTCCTCATTTATTTGCTAGTTTAATTATTAAATTTCATATTAACCGATTTATATACTGATCGATCGGAGGATTGATTGATTGATTGATTGATTGATTGATTGATTGATTGATTGATTGATTGATTGATTGATTGATTGATTGATTGATTGATTGATTGATTGATTGATTGATTGATTGATTGTTTGATTGATTGATTGATTGATTGATTGATAATCCTATGTTCACAGTATGGGCGTACTTCTCGTAGACCGCTACTTCTCTGCTTGGTTACGTCCAGATCTGATCTTCAAGTTTTCTCCCACAAAGAGGAAGATGGACAAGTGCATCAAGGAGCTGAATGATCTGTCAGACCAGGTAATTACATTGCATCTCATCTCCTGAGCAAGATACTACATACAAGATAAGGACACGTTCAGACAATTTTGGCCGCCGCGAAATTCAAAACTAGCGTCTAAGCCTATCACTGCCCGAGTTGAAGGTCACGTGATCAAAATAGACCAATCACAACTGCGCTAAGATTAACATGGAACCTGCTGGTGTCCCTATCTTGTATGTAGTATTTTGCACCTGAGATGTTATTTGTAGAGAGAGAGAGAGAGAGAGAGAGAGAGAGAGAGAGAGAGAGAGAGTCTGTGACGTCAGTGACCGCCAGTGGCATTTTGTGAATGTAAAATAAATTAAAAAATCAGTGACTTCGGCCAAATTAACGTTGATTTTCAGGTTTGCTAGGATATAACATAACTTTTTTGTTCAAGGTGTTCTACGTCTTTAATGATGTAGCTCAAATTTTTGCCGCAACAATTAACATGTAAAATGTAAGTGGCGCTGCGATCTGGGGGAAATGTTAAAATTTTCCCTAGATTTCAGCGCCATTTTATTAAATAATTTTTTATTCTTGAAGCAAAAGTTTGAAATGCATCATTAACGGAAGATTTTTTTCTTTCAAACAAAGTTTCCAATCCTGTTATCCGTGCGGGTCACCCCCTACGTTTAATTGTACTGAGACAAAGCGTAATTAAATTTTCAACAGACCGTTAAAATTTCTAATGTTTCAAATATTTATAACAATATTATGAAAAAGTTATATTTATATTAAAGTAAATTAAAATTTAATAAATATAATATTTTGTTTGTATTTATAAAAAAATAATAATAATTATAAATATAATTTTGTTTTATGATAAAATGTAATAAAATATTTAAAAATATAAAAATTAAATAGTTTTTATATTGCTTGCTTTAATATTACTCACTTATAAATAATTGATATTGTATAATGATTATTGGGTGTATCCGCATGACGTCATATTTAATTGCGCTCTGAAGCCATATTGGAGTAATAAACAACATTGCTCATACGACAAACCTGGTTACAGTCAATTTTCTTTGGGAAATCGGTTAATTTTTTGTTATTGTTATTTTTCTCACACTTGAGATACTAAAGCATTATTCACATGACGCATAAATTTGACGCGCGTCAACGTGCGTCGACGCTGGAACAATGTTATTAAATGGAGCCATTTACATGTAATATTCAAAAATCATGTGAATAGCTCCATTTGTTCACATTGTTCCAGCTTTGTAACGCGCGTCGACGCACGTTGACGTGCGTAAATTTTACGCGTCATGTGAATAATGCTTAATTCGATATATTTACATCATCCTGACGTTCATCAATGCACTAAAAAATATTGCTACTTTATAGTATTGCCAGAATGAGTCATTTTCCTATGCGCCCCATGTTATTGAGTGATCCAACATGGCGTTAACTACACAGTAAATTTAAAAAGCTATTTTGGCCAAAAAAAATATAGCCAAAACAGCGTGGCGCAAAAACAGCTCAGGTCTTTTTCTCCAAAAAGCTACTGTGAAGATAAAAGAGCAAGCCTTTTTGAACTGTTTTTCTTAGCTGTTGTGGCTATGGAAATTGCAGCTAAATTTACTCTCGCTTAGCTGATATAGCTCAGGTGTGAGCCGCCCACCTGAAAATCGCGCCCCGCACTGGCTCACCCTTTCTCAGCTGAAACAGCTCTTGGAAAAGCTATTTTTTTCTCCCGCTACTCTACGTGACGTCACAATAATATATTTCTGTTGTACAGTACTGTACAGTACTATGTACGTTGATTTTTTTGCCTCCTAGTGACTAAGTATTCTTAGCATTTTTTTTTTTTACGTTAGAGTTCACTGTTTAATTATATTTTGTTTTTATTACAGTCAAAAGTATTGAATCTTGCAATTTTTATAATGGAACACTAACACGTACATTAAAATATATATTATATATTATACCGGTACATTCAAATTCCTTATTTTATTTTGTTTGACGGTGGATGACATATTAAAATTATTGCCGATCTAGTATATAAATCGACACATATATATTCAAACAAGTTTAACGAATAATACAAATGAGCCTCTGACTAAAATTTATAACAAAAATTATGAATAACATAAGAAATAAACAACGTGTGAAAGTTATATACAAAAAAAAAAAAAAGTTTCTTACCTTGTCATAATAAAGATTTTTTTGGGCCACAATAATAATGCATTACTTTTATTTAATATCACATGTTCACTAGTTAAGATAAACTTCACTTTACCGCATTTAAAATAACTTTTTTTAACACATTATCAGAACCACATTGCTCCATGTCAATTTTCAACAATACTAAACAGGAAAGGGGTTCTCAAAACTTAATACAGAAATTAAAATATGGTTTCCGGTCCATGTGCAGTGAGACCAAAACTACCCTGATTTTTTGACCAAAGCGGCTCAGCCTCGAGCTGCTGCCGTGGGACTATAGCAAAGCGCGCAACAAATCAGCTCAGGTTGAGTAGCCGTGGCTGGCGGCTGGTAGCTCTTGCACTAGTCATTTTGGCTTAAGGTTTTGCTGCTATGGTAAATCAGCTAATATAAAGCTGTTTAACTTTAATTTGATAGCAATATTAGCTTTAACATTGCAATAATGACATATTTAGCTGACGTCAAGCTACTTTGCTAACCTTTTTAAGGCATAAATTACTAAAGGAATCAAAACAGCCAAAAACTCAAAATAGCTAAGAATCTAAAATAGCTTTCAAAATTTACTGTGTATGCAAACACCATAGGTATACCTATTTTTTTTTTTTGTTATTATTTAGCCCATAAGAGTAATGTTAAATTAGGGGACCCTAAATTCTCCGCGCTCTAATCCAATCGATATGCTTCATGTATCGTACCTTATTTCATACTACTGTTTTAAATTATGGTGAAATTCTCTTTTCATTACATATTGCTCTTTTTAAATTCTTCTAAATCTATACATTTAATATGATAACATATACATAATATCTTATTCCCAAATATTAATTTTTTAATGGAAATATACGATTCATTATTAGGATTTATAAAAATTATAAAATAATTTTTTAATAAAAATTAAATAAATTGTTATTATAATAATAGTATTTTATTTTTTAAAAAGTTATCTATGTATATTTATGTAAAAAACTTAATACACAATTTTTTATTATTATTGTTAGCTTTTTTTACTTGCCATATTCTACTAGTGTGCAATACCAATCCTAGTCCCAGTCAAGACATTATCTTATTAAAAAGTAATGATTTTTAGATTTATATAGCTTTTTACTACTTTTGCAAAAATTAAAAATAAAGAATAATTATTAGTAACATTTTTAAAAGATAAATAATATGATGTTTTTACATGTTATGTAATTTTTATTATTATTAATAAATATAAAAATAGTTACTTCTTCCTGATATAGAATCATTAATAATATTTAATTTCCCACACATTTGATACGCTAGTTAATTTAATTAAGTAAACTATTTAAAGTAAAAGTATTTAGTTTTATTGCACGTATTTTATCGCTCTTTAAGTAAAGTACCTAATTATTGCGGTATACTCATTCAACGTAAATTATTACGTTTTTAATGAACTTTATTTGTTCAAATTATATAGAAAAAAAAGTATAAATTTGCAAATGTGATCGTTTACATTAGTTTACATTTGTGACTTTTTTTTTTAAAAACTTTTTATATACATGAATAACGGATATTTAAACAGGATTGGAAGCTATTGTTGACAAAACTTTCCCTTAATGATGTAATTCAAAGTTACACCGCAACAATGCAGGAATAAAAAATTACATATAGAAGTGGCGCTGTGATATAGGGGAAATTTTTCAACTTTCCCCCAGATCGCAGCGCCACTTACATAATATAACAACTATAACAAGTTGATTGTTGTGGCGAAAATTTGAACGACATCATTAAGGGAACGTTTTTAAGATAGAGAAATAATACAGATGCTCACCAGCATGACGAGAATTATAATGTATTTTTAAAATCAACTCATTTGAAATTTTTTTTTTTTTTTTTAGTGTATAAAAAATGGCACTACTTTGAATGAAACGCAATAAGATTAAAAATAAGATTTCTTTATTGACCCATAAGAATATGGGTCTCTTAATGTGATTTTTTTTTTTATCGTTTGATAATGTCATGATTATTTAAATCAATTTAAATGAAAGCAAAAAGACATTATATTTGAATCAAATCATTTTTATCTATTTTAATATTAATTTATTTTATTTTATAAGTACTTTTTCCTTTTATATCATTTTAATAAATAATTAAAAATTTATTGATACTCATTAAAATTTATGATAAGTCACTTTTATTCGCTGCTATTAATGATAATATTTTATAAGGAAAAAAATTTTACTTGTGGGAAAAAAGAAAATTTCATTAATTATGATGCATATAATAACATGGTTATGCTGCGCTTCAGCGCCCTTTTATTTTTTATTATTATTATTTTTTTTTTTTTTGACGTCTGCTTTATGAGGCTGTTTGTAGGCTTCAGATAATATTATATTTTAAGTTTCACATATTGTAGATCAAGTTTTTTTCTAACACAAAAAAAAAGTAATATAAAAAATAGCGTGAACTCTTAAATAGTAAATTATTATTTATTATCAAAATCACGTGTATGCACTCGTCAAAGTTCAAGATTTGAACCATTTAAACATCAGGTGCATTTTTTTTTTTTTTTTTTTTTTTTTTTTGAAATAGAATTGTGAATATTTGTCGCAAGCATTTGAATATAATGATACATTGTATACGTACATGTTTGAATTTAATATACGGCTCAATTTTTCAAATTTCATATGTATTAAAAAAAATCGTTCCTTTCTCTCTCTCTCTCTCTCCCTCTCTCTCTCACACACACATCTCGTAACTTGTAGAGATGTGATAATATTGAAATTTCGCAAATATTAAAGTAAAATTCAAAACATTAGTATCAATATTACGCCAGATTTTTTTATCGTTCTTATCACTAAATAAATCTCCAAAATTATCAAAATATAATATATAACATCTACATTGTTATGCAAGTTCGTTGTATAACGGTATTTTTAAATGTTTCTTTGTAAATGAAAGCAAAATATTTGAACAATTTACATAATATTTAACAAAGCGGAACCTAATAATGATATAATAACATTATGTTTTGTTGATTGCTTATGTTCTAATGATACAGTAACGATTTCAAGAATTAAATTAATTATACTTAAAGTATATAGCGTTTATCGGTGTTGTAAAATTCTTAAGATTTTCTATTCCAGCTTAAAGGAATAGACCAGAAGAAAACATAAACATTTATGTCACGAAACACTTTATGGGACTTCGATAATTAGCTTTAGTCCGTCTCAAAACCCAACTGTATAGCTCCGTAGCAGGGATCAGAAAATTTTAATTTATGCAACTCGCACAGCATTTTTTTTTTTTCCTTACAGGAATTCGACACGACCGGAACTCGAACCCGGGTCTTTGGATTCCCAGACCACTATATACATATAACCATTACGCTACCGAAGTAGCTATACTACATATTCCTATACTGTATACACACAAAAAATTATCTAAAGATTTCCTATTAAGACTTTTTTGTTTTTAGAATAAATTCGTTAGATATATATACAAAGTTTTTTTAAGATGTAAAGAGTTAACTATTTACCGCTGAAAAAATTACGTTTATACTAACGAGTTACTGTTTAAACTTTTTCAATCGAGTTATCAGTTTGTACTGAAGAGTTACATCTATGTATCTGAATAATTTCTTAAATTTATGTTTTACTAATACGATACTTAATTATTATACAATGCATCATAACTTATGTAATAATTTATTTTTCTATGCTCTAATAAGGCAAAAAATAATTACAATAATTGATTTGATTTTAAATGATTTCAGGTGATCAATGAACGACGTGAATATCTTCAATCAATCAGAAGTCAGGAAGAAAATGCAGATGAATCCCAGGAGAAAGGTACGTTTCTTCTTTTTATTTTTTATTTTTTTTTTTTTAATATTTACTGTAATTTTAATTACTAATGGTAGGGACCAGAGGTCCAAGAGAATGTGGTATTGTACGTGGTGACTCAGCGATAGGACACGTTCTAAGTCATTGCCTAACTACGTCACTGTTATTTGGTCCTAAGATAGCGATGAGTAAATGTTTAAAGTATGGCTTGGTGCTTATTTATATTAATTAAAGGCGTAAAAAAAAAAAAAAAAAAAAAAAAAAAAAAACTTGTCTTATATTCAAACATATAATACCTAAATATCAACGTTGATTTAGCCGGACTTATTGATTTATAATTTATTTTTCATTCCCAAAATGACACATTCGGTTTTAAGACATCACAGCTCGCTTGATTCCGCGTGTGTGGACCAGTGCACTGTGACGTCATGAAACCGCATTTGAAATTTCGTGAATGGAAAATAAATTAGAAATCAATGACTCCAGGAAAGTTAGCGTTGATATTAAGCTATGTTAGGAGTTAGGATATTAGACAGTTTTTTTTTCTGTTCTACGTCTTTAATTAATAATATAACTGATAAGAGTGATAAGTGATAATAATCCAACTAGATTCAGCCTCTCTCTCTCTCTCTCTCTCTCTCTCTCTCTCTCTCTCTCTCTCTCTCTCTCTCTCTCTCTCTCTCTTGTAACTCGTAAAGAATGGATTAAGTGAAAAAAAATAATAAAGATTAAATTTACTCATAGTCATAATATTGAATTTATTATTAGATTAATTTTAATACATATTTATTTTTTTTTTAAACAAAAAATGCAGTTCAAAATCAAAACGAAAAAAATTAATTGTACTTTGATTTTGATAAAAGAGAAATAACACATCAAAAAAAAATTATGATAATAAATAAATAAAAATTGTAATCTATTATTATTATTAACCTATAGATAGCATATTAAAAGTGGATAGTTTAAAAACAAAAATTTGAAAATGCCAAATTAATGACACTGAAAAACATATAATTTTTTTAGAATATGTAAATTATTTACTATGAATGATTTAATATATTAGAAGCGTTTTTTTTTTTTTTTTTTTTTTTTTTTTTACTTTACTTTACTTGGCTTGGACATTGAATTGTATAATATCAAATTTAAAGAACATCCCTCGAATAAGCTTCATATTATTTAAATAAAATATTCTACTTGTTATTTATGTTTAAAGTTTACACTTTATGTTTTAAATTTCAGTGCGACGTCGTGCAATGGCTTTCATTGACGTGCTGCTCAACATTGAGGCGGAGGGATCGCAAGAGATGACGCAGAAAGACATCAGGGATCACGTCGCATCTTTCCTCTTTGCGGTAAATAGAAAATGAAAAAAATATATCTCTCTGAAATTATTTAGTTAAGTTTTTTTAATGTTTTAATTTTTTAATCACTTAATTATAATTATATAACTTAAAAAAAAATAGATAATATCTTCAATTAAGTAAAAATATTTTTTTAAAAATGTAACGGGAAGTTTTATATAAAGTCCCTAGGAAATGCCAAGTACTCGCATTACTTATCTATTATTTCTCTATTGTTGGCGTATCTTACAAAAATCAAATTTACTTTGTGATTTTTTTCCCTCTTTTCTCCATCAGAACTTTATTTTGTATTGATACGATTTGTAGACATGTTTTTAATATTATATTTTTTCTCCTTCTAAATTTCAGGGCCATGACACGGTGTCTACTTCCATGGGATGGCTGCTCTTTATGCTGGGAAATTATCCAGAACATCAGGTATGGATCTGAGCAAAAAAATTATAAATACACGGTATTATCTGTTCTAAAAACATGATAATAAAATTACTGTTTGATATATCATTTTTGTTACATAACATAAATTATAAAAAAAAAAGTTTAAACGTTACCACAAACAGTTGTACTTCAGAAGGACACACTATTAACACAGTTTTTTTTTTTATTACAATGTCATATGTGGGTTTGTGGAAATATATGTGGCATTGTTATGTTTTAATTAAATATTTTTAAATAAAAAATTTATTTACGTAAAATAAAGCTGATCCTGGAAATAATTTTTATATCGCTGCAATACAAGAACAGAATCATAATAACGATAATTACAATTTATAACAATCAAAGGTTTAATATATTGATTCATTGATTGATCGATTGGCTGAGGGAATAATTTGATTGATTGATGGAATGATTTGATTGATTGATTGATTGATTGATTGATTGATTGATTGATTGATTGATTGATTGATTGATTGATTGATTGATTGATTGATTGATTGACATATATAAATAAATAATAGAAAAAAGCAAATTAATAAAACTTATTGCAGTAAGATACAATAGAAATACCCCCTGATGGTTATACTTCCCTTTGATCACTACAACACTGCTGAGTTGCATACCTACAAGGGACCATACTTATTAATTTATATTTTGTGGCGTAATCTAATAAAATTAGTATCAATATCTTAATGAGAATAGTGTTGTAGAATGCAATGTGATTTTTTTTCTTCTTATTTTCCCTCTTTAGTCTTTATCATTGCCAATGATCCCCTTTGGATGACTTGGTTATAGAGTCGTATGACTTAAACCCAAACATGTGTATTTGATGTACTATGTTTTTTTTTTTTTTTTGCAATAAAGCCTATTTGAATCTGAATATTTCAGGACCGTATTGTCGACGAGCTAGTCGAAGTGTTCGGCGACTCCGGTCGTGCTCCTGACTTGAACGACATTGCCAACCTCAAGTACTTGGAGAGATGTATCAAGGAAGCCATGAGGATTTACCCCAGTGCACCCTTCATAGAGCGTAGCATTGAGCAGGATGCTCCCTTATGTAAGTATGTTACTTAATATTAGGGAGCTTGGGTACCATAACATTTCATAGACAGCAGCACAGTTTTAAGGCAGAAACGATAAAGATAACGACACGTCATTTGAGGTATCCACTTTGAGTCACAAAAAAAAAAAAAAAAAAAAAAAAAAAAAAAAAAAAAAGTGGGTTCTGCAAACTACACACAACAACTATTGAGCTTTAAAATCATCACTTTCGAAAACATCTGATCATGACGTCACTAACTATTTACGGTTTTTCTTTGTTTAGACCTGAGAAAAATAAACAGAAGTTAAAAAAAAATCATGCTCAAAAGCTTTTTTTTTTTTTTTTTTTTTTTTGCTCTAATCAAAGGAAAAAAAAAGTTTCTCCTAACAGCTAATCTTAAAATGGTTCTATACTATACTTTGTGGAAGACATTCTTATCAAACACAACAAGATAAATCCATAACAATGATTTAATAGTAATAATATATAACCTCTAAACAAGATTGAATACACCTATGCTATGACCAAAAACCAAGCATTATATAAATATTTTTTCTTCACATTCGTATAAGTAAACATTTATTTTCTGAGTGTATTTCAGTATTTCATAATAGTGTTATTCGTAAAATCTGTTCATTTGCCCCAAAAAATGCGTATTTCATTTAAATAACCAAAGTTGATCGTCATTTTAGGAGCAGAAAACAAGGTTTTTACGAACAGCTTGAATGTTGTTATTATTTTTATAAACTTTGTGACAAACTTTCAGACACAAACGACCTGGTGATCCCCGGTGGCTCCACAATGTCTCTCAACGTCTTCATGTTACATAGAGAAGAAGAATTTTGGCCAGAACCTGAGAAATTTGATCCTGACAGGTTCTTACCTGAGAACTCTGCAGGTAGAAATGCTTACTCTTTCATCCCATTCAGCGCTGGACCTAGAAACTGTATTGGTAAGTTAACAATTAGAGCATGGTATGTTGGTAATGTAAGTATAGCAAGTTTTATTACAAATGGGACACAAAGGATTTTAAGTATTTTTACCTGAGCACCAATACAAGTCGATGAATAACAATAAGAGAGCTGTTCACTGCTGCACTTCTCTAACTTTTATTTGACTTCTATCGAAGGTCAAAGCACACCAAAATATGCTTGCCCACCCATTGTTCCTTCTCTCTAGTTTGCTTGATTTTTACTCATCGATTAGAAGTATCGTTTCCTGTCTTGATCAATTCAACCATCAAAATGATAAAAGTCAAGTAAAAGGTGGAGAAGTGCAGCAGTGAGCACCTCTTTTATTGTTGTGCATCGACTCGTATTAGTGCGGAAAAATGTCTAAAATCCTTTGTGTCCCATTTTTAATAAAACTTGTTTTACAGTACGTTGTTTTGAAAATGAGAATAAAGGATTTTGCCAAATATGTCACTCCAATGAAGTGGCTTAATGAACAACAACATTAATGTGTGTCACTGCTGCATTTCTCCACCTTCTTATAGCATTCGTATGTGTGAGCACCAAAATATTTTTTTGCCTGATTGACCAGCCGTCTGTCTGGTGCACACCTTTGCTTTCTCTCTCTCTCTCTCTTTCTCTTATTCTGTCTTGAGAAAAATATTATACAATGGCAGCAGAGAGATTCAGAGAGAGAGAGAGAGAGATGAAGTTGATAAGTTTGCTGTCCGATTTACTTGATTTTATATGAAAATTACAGTGTTGGTTTTGCTGGAAATAAGGAATGTACAAAGAATTCCGAACAAATTGGAACGATTTCCGGTCCAAGTAGGTCACCCTCATTGTTAATTTAACGTAGAAGATGACCGACTTGGACCGGAAATCGTCAAAAAAAAAATATATATATATATATTTTCATAATAATTTTGTGTACATTATTTATTTCCAACAAAGCAAGCACTATAATTTTTATATAAAATCGAGTAATTTTAAAATATATATTTTTGTTTCGAAAAAAAGTTTTATAATACTTTTAATTTTAAAAACTTTTATAATTTGACTACAATTTGCCTCTTAAATTTGAATTTCCACATTTACATGTTGTCTTTAAAGTGTAATAACTTAATTATTTGACTGTGTTTCTCATGTTTGACGTAAGGACGTAACTAAACTTTTAAGTACCATTTCTTCTTTCCTTTATTGTTATATTATAATTCACGACGATTCGCGATTCGCGGCCGTCTACAGTAGTTTACGAGATGATCAGTCGATAATAAATTTTAATATCAATATTAATTCATTTTTATCTCATACACTTGTCGGATGCTGAGTTTACACAAGAAACCCATTTCATTCATACTTCCACTGAAGAATAAAGATCTGTGCTAGAATAACTTTTCTTACGGAATAACATACTTATATAAGACAAATAACAATAATTATACAAATAATTAAAATTAAATTTATAAATTATTATATTATTTAATTTCAATATGATAAGTTACGTAAAATAAAATATAAAAAATTTAGTTTAATATATATAAAAAAAAATTAAAAAATTAAAATTTTAACCAATAATAATAATATAATAAATTATTTAGTTGTAAAAACTATTGGTTATTTTTGTTTCGTTATTAATGATTATTATAATTTATTTATTAATAGTGGTTTAGTCTCTTTAATATACCTTTTCAAATAATAACAATACAAAAAATGTCATAAAAATATAACAAATATTATTATTATAGTTAAAAAAGATTGAAAATTCCCTCATTCTCAAAAACTATATTTTAAAAATTACCGTAAAAGAAGACTTGCAAAAGTTAATTTAGTGAGAAAATAAACAAACTGACAGCCCCAGAATACTAACAAAGTGCTAGCAGATGACTTTGTGTTCATGTCTACATTTAACATGCTTTCTTATGGGACAATGTAACAGCTATAACTCGAGTTAGAATTGTTACTAGAAGTTAATATTTTTATTTTAATTATTATTATTATTATTTTATCTTTTGTTTCCCTGGATTTAAAGCAAATTGGATAATTTTTTTTAAACTAAATTGTTTGAAATCCAGGAAAGCAAAAGCTTTGCAGCTCAGTAAGCTACAGTAAAAATTTCAGCTCTAAGAAATAATTTTAACTTGAGTTACAGCTGCTTCATTCCCCCATAAGAAAGCATGTTAAATGTAGACAGGAACACAAAGTCATCTGCTAGCACTTTGTAAGTATTGTTGAGTTGTGAGTTTGTTTATTTTCTCACTAAACCTACTTTTGAAAATCTACTATTTTATCCCATTATTATTAGTGACTGTAATATGTTGTATTAGTTTGTATTTTCTAACAGTGTATACTCTTTGTGTTGTACAGGTCAAAAGTTCGCGATGACGGAGGAGAAGGCGGTGATTTCAACTTTGCTTAGACGATTCAGAGTGGAGGCTGCGTACGATAGAGATCATGTGGTCCTGCAGGTAATTTCAATTAACACTCTCTACTTCTAATTAAGGGAATAGGGTACCAACCTTATATCTCAAAAACTAGAAGTATTTAGGGTCTAATTTTGTTGTCATTGTGTAGCTAAGGGTCACACCTAGCTGTGATAAAAATTTCATGATTTTTAACCGTCCCGCAAAAAAGAAAAAAATATATTGAAAGCAACATTGGGTCTTATGGGCTTAAAATTTCGAAAAATCATATAAAATTAGTTTGCACGGTTACCCACGAAAATGTTTATATATTTGAAATTGTCTCAAGGTGAAGTATCATTGTGCAAAATTTCAGATTTTTTTGACGAGAAAAGTTTGAGTCTAATGGCCGACCTCGGTCCCCTACTCCCTTAATAAAGTAAAAATTATTTACATCGATGCTGTTATGGCTAGATCATACTTCTACTGTTAACAGTATGGATAACTTTCACACATCTACGTTTATGACAATAACTATAAAAACACACATCTATACGCCTGTTTTCCTAGGAAGTTTTTTTTTTTTTTTTTTTACCTGATGTCGCGATAAATGTAGATGCGCCACTCTAAAAAATGGTGCATTACTTTAGTTACGAATACTAACTTATTTAAGATAATCACTTTTAAATTATTATGAGTAGCTAAAATAATGCATTTTAGCATGTTATTCACAATAGCTATCTTAACTTAAAATAACTTCAAACAACTTAAAATAGCTATTTTAATAATTTGCTAAATTGCATTATTTGAGCTACTCATAATAACTTAAAAGTGATTATCTTAAATAAATGAGTATTCGTAGCTAAAGTAATGCACCATTTTTTATAGTTTGCGTGTTTTTATGGCTATCGGGATAAACGTACACAGGCATAAATACGTATATAATGACGTAATAATTATGCTAGCTCATTTTCAGCACAATTTGATTCACACAGCATAATTTATGGTATATTGCATAATAACTATGTTACGCAGCATAGATATTAGTTTGTACAGCATAATTATTTTTGTTGCGCTAATTGTTATCCGATTATCCAGTTTATGACTATTTTTAACAGCTCCTAAAAAATTAAAATAAAAAAATTGAACTGTATATTACAATGCTACACAGTAAGATATAATAAATGATGTGATAATAAATGTGATATGATATAACACTTTCCTTAATTTGTAGATGGGAATGATTCTACGTCCAGTTGGAGGACTTCATGTTCGTTTCTTCGAGAGAGAAACCCACCCTTATCTCAAAGTCAACGACATAGAGTAAATATCACCAAACAAGGGAAGAAAAACATAGAAAGAAGAAGAAGAAGAAAACTACACTGTAAAAAAATAAAATCCATATTATTATGGTATGCAGTAAATAACATTTCTACACGGAGAAAAATAGTTACAAATGGCAGCTTTAATGAATTTTGTAAATGCTTTTTACCTGTGATAAAAAAAAAACAATAAAAAAAAACTGTATTTGCTTAAAAAACGTTAAAACGTTAAACGTTAAAACGTTATTCCTTAAAAATTAAAAAATTATGGAATTTTCGCAGTAGTTTTCTCCAAAATCTAAAAATTAAAAAAAAAAAAAAAAAAAAAAAAAAAAATCCATATGCGTAATGTTAAATTTGAGGTCAAGTATATAATTTTCAAGTGCGCCTTTGATTGGTGTGGCGTCACCACTAGCAAGAAGCATTTTTGTTTTATGTTGATGCACTTCAAGTTATTTTACGGGATTATTTTACAAAATCTGCAGGTACCGTTTAAAAAGAATACGGCATGTTTGTTATTACCCCATTCCGTAATTTTTGCTGTAACAATCCCGTTA
Organism: Ecdyonurus torrentis; assembly: GCA_949318235.1. NCBI lineage: Eukaryota > Metazoa > Arthropoda > Insecta > Ephemeroptera > Heptageniidae > Ecdyonurus > Ecdyonurus torrentis. Next base: position 23,429,560 of record OX439133.1, on the reverse strand, counting down.
AATTACAGATCGTTATAACATTGTAACAACAGGTTTATATGAACCAGGCACAGGTATTAATATAACTACAATAATACCTAATGCAGGTAAAGCATAGATGTTGTGTCTCACCTAGATTATATGACATTTCACCTGCTTTAGTTCACATTTTATATTAATACTTGTTCCAGGTTAATATTTACCTATTGAAATTTACAGGGTTTGTGTGCCTGCCATTTGTAATAATTTTACGTGTTTGTTAACTAGAATAAATGTTATTTTGCTATAGCTTAAAGGAATAGACCAGAGAAACACATAAGCATTTATATCACAAAACACTTGATGGGACTTAAATAAATAACTTTAGTTTGTCTCAAAAATCACGGAAATTGCATACTTTACAGTATTTTCACGTTCTCTCGTGGGGCTACATTAACATTCTGGTAAAAATTGTCAACAGCTTTGAAGATCCCATTTCGTGTTTATTCATTAAAAAGCACATGCTGTTTTATATGGTCTCTAGTTTTAACTATTTATGCTGTTCCAAATTTGTATTATTTATATCATACAGCATAAATCATGTAATTTCTTCTTTCTTTGTGTCACTAAATTTAAGAAATGGACCAATTGCAAAGAATGAAATCTTTAAGATGGTACGGCAGCGTTGATGACAGCATGGTATTTTTAGATAGGAAAATATCAGCTGTTATCCAATATGGACGACTTTTTTTCTAATGAAACATACAAGATAAGGACATGCTTGGCCAATTTGGGCCACTGCAAAATTCAAAATGAGCGTTCCAGCCAATCAGCGGCCGAGTGTAAGGTCACGTGATCAAATTTGACCAATCACAATGCCGCTAAGATTAACATGGAACCAGTTGGTGTCCTTATCGTGTAATGAAATTTCCCTGTGCTGCCATCTAGGGTTCTTTACCTCCTTAAAATAAATTTAAACATTCTTAATGAATTTTATATGAAAATATCGTTATCCAAAATACTTCACTGCATTTAAAAAAACGTTCATTGTCGGTAGTCTTTGGAAGAACATCATCATCATATTTTATAAGAAGTTACCTTTCATTTTTTTACTAAGTTTAAAGATTTATTTTGTTATATTTTGTAATATATTTTACTTTAGGTAAATATAAATATTTTCCTATAATGGATGTTATACCAATAGTGAAAAATTCCGCTTATAAGTTTAATAAAAGACGCAAAAAAGTTTCAAGTATTTCTTTGGTATGCCCTTAATATAATGGTTTAAAAAAATGGCAATATTATCCTTATTATTTTGCAGCCTTGATACAGTAGTTTTTAAGAAACAAAAATAGCAAAACAAAATTTTATTTAGACATTTTTAGTTTTTTTATTGCACAGCCTTTCATTGGCTAAAATACACAAGTGAATTCACAGACCAATGCAGTTTTTTTTTTTTTTTTTTTTTTTTTTTTTTTTTTTTTTTTTTTTTTTTTTTTTTTTTTTTTTTTTGTCCAAATAAAATTATATGATAGGAGAGGTGACGAAATCCACAAAAATTAAAACTTTGATCATCTATTATTATAATCATAAAATTCAATACTATTTTAAAGCTTTTTTGTACGCCATGCAAATGATAAAAATATCACTCGGACAAAAATAAAAACATAATAATTATAATGCTAGCTCAATGGTAGCAATATTTTTATAGTAAAACAACAACATTATATAATATATATGCTAGATATTGTACAGTATACAGTAGTATACAGTAATTATACTGTACATAGCATAATAGTTAAAATGTTAAACTTATATGTTATTACAAAATAACAACTTTTGTGCTATAAATATTATAAATTATTCAATGCAGGAATTTTTTTTTTCTTTTGGGACCTCTCAACGTTGAAAAAAAAAATAATAATTAGAAATTCTTATGAAGTGAAAGAATTTGGTAATTTCTATGGACTTTAATATTCCCATCTACCTATTGCTCGGTAACTACCCCCACCCCTCTTTTTATATATGAAAACACAATACTGCATAACAAACTATTATTAGCAGCTATTATACTTTAAATATTCATTGTATTATTTGTATTTGTTTATAAAGCTAACCCAATGGAGGTTATTGGTTTAAAAAAACTTGTTAAAAATATTTTTATGACTTAAAACACGTAAAAGTATGTCTTATTTCTCATTTAAATTTCTCCAGAATCGGTGCATGGAGCAGTTTTCTCAAAAAAATAAAAAAATAATAAAGGTGTTTTTCCTCATAAGTGCAATGTTAAATCAAGGGACCCTTAGCTTTCCTTGCGTTTCCCCGCGCGCTAAACCAATAAGCTCCATTAAAAAAATAAATCAACATTATCTTATAATACCCATATCGGGTAATTTTGTATATTAATTATTTTCATTTTATTTCTAATACTCATATAACCTATAATATTGTTAGTGTATATTATGTGTAGCATTAATTTCATTGGACCATTTTCAAAAATACTAAAAAAATTGATGAAAAAATTGCATTGATTTAAAATGTAATGAGACTATGAGAGGTTTTCTATACTGATCATATGCATAGATAAAAATAATAAATATTAATTATGCTACATAATTGTCAACAACAATAATTCATTAAAACATAAATTTATTTATGCTATCTGTATAATAACTTCATAGCAAAATTGTATGTTAGTATTGCATAATTCCAATTTATGCTACAATTTTTGTTGTATTATTATTATTATTATTATTGGGGGGGGGGGGCAGTAAGATATACCCAAACACGATATTTTGAAAATGGTCCGTAATATTTCTTTAGTATTTTTTTATTATGTATTTTTGAAAGAGCTTGATTTTTGTACAGTAATTAATTCAATTTTTGTTTTCTTTTTTAAAATTTTCATTTTTGTTATTATTTTATAAAATATGTATTTTTAATTTTCGGCGTCATATACGTTTCAAAATCGAAAGCACAAATTTAATAAAACATAGTAGTTTTATGAATGTACAATACTCACTTCCAAAAAACACTTTCCACGATTTAAAAGTAATTTGATTATTAAAATCTGAAAAATCAAATAAATAAACGAAAACTTTTTTCTTTTAATATTTCTTTTCGTTGAAAAGAAATCTTTCAAAATAATAAATAACTAAAATATGCATTTAAATGTTCATTCCAATAACCTATGGAGGTTATCGGTTTAAAAAATTGTTAAAAATTTTCTATGGCTTAAAACACGTAAAAGTATGTCTAGTATTTCTCATTTAAATTTCTCCAAAATCGGTGGAGTAGTTTTCTCAAAAATCGCAAAAATCGTGTTTTTCTCCATAAGCGCAATGTTAAATTAGGGGACCCTTAGCTTTCCCCGCAGCACCCCGCGCGCTAAACCGATAACGTCCATTATACAAAATCATAATTACATAATGTTAATAATCAATGATAAAAGTTCATTAAAAAAGTCTTATAATAAGGAATCTGTTTCTATTATGCAAATAATTTGTAATTTTTGTTAATATTGAATAAAAGATATAAAATTTCTAAAGTTCTGAATATTTTATTTACCCATATTCAAATATGTATTTTTATCTCGATATATATTAAGTTAAAAGTTATTTTTGCTTTCTTTTATATAAAAGAAAAATAAATTGAATATATTAAAAAAATCTCAATTTTAAATAAATCAATGCATTTGTAATAAAATTTCACGGAGAGATGAAAATAAAATTCAATATTATACTGGAATTCAATCATAGATTTTATAGATTTTATTGGGAAGAAAAGTGGAAGACACACACACTCAGAGAGAGAGAGAGAGAGAGAGAGAGAGAGAGAGATGATTGATATTGATTTTAAGTATACAATTGAAGAAGAAGAAAAAAATTAAAGTATTTTAAAAAACTAAAAATTGTAGAATATTCAAGAAGTGAATAGTATTAAAATAATAATAATAAAACTAAATTATATTTTTATTATATTTACGTACATACAGCTCTGGCCAAAAGTTTAAGAATCGGGCAGCAGAGGCCGCAGCGTTTTCTTATAAAGATAACATAGTGTGGTTGCAGGTTACCTATGCAAATCGTGCTCAAACTTTTGGCCAGAGCTGTACATGTGTTACCATTCATATAAAAGACAACGCCATGCATAATATGCTAAGTAACATGGTGGGCCATGCAGTATAGAAAATCAACACATTTTTCCAGTTTAAAAATACTTAGCAATATTTTTTGGTGAGCATTGATAATTTTAACCTTTAAAATAAGTGTCCAAGTATGCGAGAGAAAAAAAGTTTGTCCTATGCCGAGCAATGTTAATCATTGCTCCAGTATGGCGTCCAAGCGCATACAGTATGACGTCAAGCGCAAACATCCTAATAGTGTAATGCATTTATGTATTATTAAATTTCTAAAGATGATTGATAATAAAAGCCGTTAAAAATTATTATTGATATTCATTTACAGAAAAATTAATGATTACATATTATTTTATTTATTTATTTAAAAGTTCTAGAAATATTCGTTATCCTAATATGCAATATTTAAAATGAAGGCATATTTAGAAAGTAAAAGAAATAACAGTGATACTGATAAAACTTACTATACAAAAATTAATAATAATAACAAAAATAAGTTCTAATATACACTCTAAAAAAAGGGTACATTACTTTAGTTACGAATACTAACTTATTTAAGATAATCACTTTTAAGTTATTATGAGTATAAAATATTGCATTTTACTGATTTTAGCAAGTTATTAAAAATAGCTAATTTAAGTTGTTTTAAAACTATTTTAAGTTAAAATAGGTATTGTTAATAATTTGCTAAAATACACTATTTTAGCTACTCGTAACAACTTTTAAGTGATTATCTTGAATAAATTTATATTCGCAATTGAAGCAATGCACCCTTTTTTTGAGTGTATAATATTACTGTACGTATAATATGTTTGTTTAAGGGTTTGTATCTAGATGACTTGTACCATAGAATCTAAAAAAAAAAAAAAAAAAAAAAAAAAAAAAAAAAAAAAAAAAAAAAAAAAAAACTTACAAACTTTATGATGACATTTGAAAATTAATATTAACCCAATATATTATTAATAATTTCAGAACCCGTGACCATCAAATAAGACAGAAAATAATTATTATTGAAATTAACATGGGCTCTTGTTTGAATTAAATATCTAATCATAATTGTACAGGGTGTATGCGGATGACGTCATATTTATTGCGCTTGGAGGCCATACTGGAGTAATGCATAGCATTGCTCAGCATAGGACAAAGTTCATTTAAGCCTATTTTCTTTGGGAAATCAGTTACTTTTTTGTTATTGTTATTTTTCTCACATACTTGAGATACTAATTCAACATTTTTACAGCATCAATGCTCTCAAAAATATTGCATAGTGTTTTTAATCTATACAGTATAGCAAAACGATTTTTTTTCCTATGCCACCCATGTTATTGAGTTATCCTACATGACGTCGACTTTAACATGAATGCATACGCCCTTATGGTAACCCCCAAGCTCCTAATGTTTATCTGATACCTGTATCATGCCTTATCCTAATGTATCACTGAACAAAATGCCAATTTTCTTTCTTTTGAACTTTTTAGATAAATCTCGCAAAAACTGCTTTCCATTCTAAGGTCGATCATACGAGTAGTCCAACAACGAGTGACTACCAGGTATTGTTACATTAACACAATTAATTCATCTTGAATAAAATTATTAAAATAAAAAAAATATTAAAATAAAAAAATTATAATAAAAATTGCCAAAAACAACAAATTAAATATTATCTTTAAAAAAAATACTTTTATTTGTAAATAATATTAATATATAAAAATATTAAATACATTACAATAATAAACAAGTATTATCACATAATATTATAGTATTGTGTACAGTTAACTGGGGTGACTTTGAACACTCATTTATCTCTGCTTAGGGCACTTATTTCAAGATTTTGAAACATGTCATTAAGATCAAAAAATAATTTGAACAATAGTTAGATTCTTCAAATTTCTACAATGCAAGACAAGAATAGTTGACTGTAGTTCAGTCCAATGAAACTGTAGATAATGTAAGAAAGCGACTGCGCATTTCGTGCGTCTTTTGCAAGATTTAATTCTTTATTTCCGGTATTTGTCATGTTTTGATGGTTGTGGGAAAATATTATCGTGTGTATGTGTATGTGTTTTTTTTTTTTTTTTTTTTTTTTTTATTACTTGAACTTTTTTTGGAAATAGATCTGGGCAATCGGGCCAGGACTGACTGCATGTCCGGAGACATGGATACACTTAGCTGTCAAGCCTAAACATCTCTACATATAGCAATGAGATGAGGTGAACCTCTGACTTGACGTGGACCACTACCACCTTGCACTGCCAGGACTGACTGCATGACCAGAGACTTGATATAATTATTATTGCAATGTTGGTATTCTACTGTATATTATAGAAATAATCAGTCAACGTTATATTTAACTTAACGTTAACGATATTACGTTAACGACTACCAGACTGAATGTTATTCGTTGCTATAGTATGGGGTAAAGCATACTATATTTACGGCTATTCCTACAAGCAAGATCGACGAATTTTTTTCCATTGTTTTAAAAAATCCGTTAAAAACCTCAAAATTACATGTGTTGTTATGGATAAAGGTTCCTAAAAACCTTTTCGTTGTTGATCCGTTGCTAAGATTTTTCTTATGGGTCGATCTTGCTTGTAGTAGAAACGAACGTTAATATAGTTTGCTTTAGTATGAGGTAGCAGCGCATTCAGTATGACGTAATGCGCATACACTATATTACTGTTTCCCAGTGGCGTAGCCAGGATTTTGCATCGGGAGGGGTCCAGCCTATAGTGAGAATAGGCAAAGGGGTGGGGAAACTACCCCCTTTTTCCCATGCTTTTTCAGACCTAACGGGGGTAGGGGTCTAGACCCCGAACCCCCCACTCCCTGAATATGCCCCAACTGTTTCCTAGTAAAGGTAAACCAAAACAAGTAATTTATAAATGTAAGCTACGCCTACATTTAAAAAGAGAGCTACAATAAAAGACGTGATATTCCGAGAATACATTTTATTGATGATATTATTACTTTTACATTTAACATGGACGTGACTTGACTCACACACACATCTCTGCATTATTTACACAAGCAAAATTAAAGTAAAGATAATTTATAATTATCTTTAGATACAAACACAAAACTTAAAAACTACTTTTTATAGAGTCTTATTTTACTCCACAATTCTCACAAGTACAATTCTCTTTAAATTTCATACTTCTTCTTTCTGTACATACATAAAGATTTTCATAAATTCTATTCCAAGTGTCACATAAATGCGCAATCCATTTAAATAACTGAAGTTGGTCGTAATTTTATCAGCTTCATAGCAAAGTTTTAAGAACAATTCTATTATACATGTTCAAAAAACATGTTGTATTCTTTCTTACTCTTTGATCTTAAAAATATGCATTTTAAAAAAATATTTATTACAGGACACAATGAATAGAATTTATGAATACAATAATGCTTACTTTAATGCAAATTGCAAGACTTCTTATTTTAAATCAAGAAATTCTCCCGTAGAACTAAAAAATTAAGGGAGAATATTATTTATAAAAAAACAAAACATTAATTACCATTCAAGGAATAAAACAAATTTAAATCTAAGTTTTCTCGAATTTAAATTTGAACCAATATTTTAAGATCTTATACTGATATTTTTTGTAGTCATATTTTTATATAGAAATTTTAAATTTGTATGGCAAACAATTAATTATACCAAGGCATTTTGGAAAGCGATAAATCATTTTAATTGTGGTACTAATAGAGATTATTCTAAAAAAAATACTACTAAAGGTAAAAGTATATTAAAATTCTGCATGCAAATAACAATTTGCAGGTAAATATTATCCTGGATCAATACAGGTAAAACATACCTTTAATTTACCTGTATTAGGTAACATTATGGTACAATAATTAGTTCTTAGAATAGAAAAAACAAACAAGCAAATTACGACCGCTTTTTTTTTTTTTTTTTTTTTTTTTTTTTTTTTTTTAATAATTTAACTGTATTTTGAGATTAATTTTTTGTGTAATTTTGAAAAACGATATTTTCCCCTTTAAAAAAAATCAGTGCTTAAAAAATGCAAAAAAATTACTGAAATCAGTATAAAAAAAAAATCAAGCTTACGTAAAATACTTTGTTTTTTCTTAAAAAAAAAAAAAAAAAAAAATCTTTATGACTTAATATTTACCTATTGCAAAACTTTGCAGCATTTACACCTCTTCCTTTAGTAGTAATTTATTTTCCTCTTCCATTTTCAATTTCTTATATCATATGATAATAATTAATAACAATCACCACAAATATACAATAAATAATTACACTATTATTATAATTTAATAAATTAAAAAGTTGTCACACAAATCTTAATTATTAAAAAAGCACCTTTCATATTCCTTTCAGTTCCTTTACTGTTCATACATTATACATTTTAGTACTTTTTATCATTTTCATTCAAAATAAATATTATGAAGATTGCAACATAGTAGTAAGTAACATATTTCAGGAACTAGTGTCAATAATAATAATGATAATAATATTAAGCTTATTCGTAAACTCTGTACTTGTTTTTGTGCTCCGAAACATAAAAAAAAAAGAAAAATGACTACCACCTTTCCTTTAGTCCCTGACTTCGTTAAAAAATTATTTCACTTTCGTAAATTTTAACCACTTTTTTGTGCGGCTCTCCCAAAAAAAAAAAAAAAAAAAAAAAAAAAAGCCTTTTTTCTCAAAAAGGTTTTCTAGCTTTCGCTGACCCCCAACCCACGCTAGAATGCTCAAAATACCTTTTAAAAAAACGCGTAAATTTAAGAGCAATTTTTGGTCTAATTGTTTTTTTTTTTTTATATATATTTTTATCTCAATTTGTTTTTATTATTTTATTGATTTATCTGATGTCTACTGTAATAACTGGGACTGAAGTGTTTAGGCATTGTACATTAGATTCTTTATTCATTACTCATTTGTCAATACACTTTTTTTTTTTTTTTTTTTTTTTTTTTTTTTTTCGGAGCAAAGTAAGAGGTTTACGAATTAGCCTAATTTACATAAAACTGATGGTTACTTCAGCGACAAATTGTAAAATATTCCAATTTAAATTAATATTTATGATATATAACAATTGAAAACTCACTTTTCTATCTTATTATTTTTATAAAGGTTTGCTCAAACCAAACAATAAATTAATAATACACTGAAAAAACATTTTTGCTAGTGACAACTAACATTAAAAGCAGTTGTGGGTATTAAGGTAGATCTGATATATTATACAGGTGAAGTAGTTACCCAGGTAGTACACCGAATACTTATAGAAAGTATGTTTATAAATTTATATAGTCATTAGGTATTTGTCTTTTCAGTGTATATTTTAAATTTAAAAATAAATTTGATTATAATTTCATCTCTTTCAGAGTATATTATTAAAACAAAAATTGCTAGAAATCAACGAAAATGGTTGTTTAAGTAAACACATTAAAATCGGAACTGGAAGAACCGGAAATGGAAATCACGTGACAGTTAAAATGTGAGAAAACCTCTTGACAGCAGGAAGATAGGACTATAAACTACCTCCCAATTTTTGAGTCACGTGGTTTCCTTTTCTGACACTTTCATTTCTGTTTTTTTTACCTTTACATATCGATCTTGTTGCGAAAAAAAGGCCTATCTTGTATTTTGTCAGTGGAAGCAAAAGGTCTATCTCGAGCGCCATCTCCATAACGTTCGGGAACGAGATAGGCCTTTTGCTTCCACTGACAAATTACGAGATAATCCTTTTTTTTCGCAACAAGATCGATATGCACTCATTGCCAAGTTATGTAAAGCTACAAAACCAGAAACGGAAGTGCCGGAACCGGAAACCACGTGATCTTAAAAGTGGGAGGTGGCTCAGGTGTAGCTTGATGCTGTCGCCAAGTTTTCTCCCAAATTTACCATCACGGGATTTTCATTTCCGGTACTTCCGTTTCCGTTTTTTATACCTTTACATAGACAGTATACTGTAAACACCCATTTTCATCAACAAAAATCAATTAACAATAATTTCCAAAAATGACTATAGGAATATATAGGATAGGAGATTATATACTTTTCTCACATAAATGCTTTACATTATATTATACATGTATATATTATATCCTACAATTATTATATTATATTACGAAAATATTATGACTAGAGACTTTCATATATATTTCATATATTTTTAAATACTAAGTTTTTAAAACAGGTACCAATTACCCAACACTCACACAAAATTTAATTTTTTTTTTAACATCGACACACTATTTACAATATGGACATATAGGGGGGGGGGGGGTATGCAATGTAGCCTTTGAGATTGTATCTTTGAAGAAAAACAAGACTTTTTATTTTTTGATGCGTTAATGCTGTCTAAAAAATCGTTTATTTTTTGGATTATACACACAGATTTTACGGTTACAATTGTATCCGCGAAGTTCAAACGAATCTATACAAAATTTCAAAAGAAAAGTTATATTTTCAGGGAATAGTAGCAAGAAAACCCAAAGTCAAATTTTTTTTTTTTTTTTTTTTTTTTTTTTTGCTAGAGAATTTTTTAGAATTATGAAAATTACATTACTTTTTTCATGGAAGAGATCAATATGAAAAAAAAGTTTAAAAGTGATTGAAAACGCATTTAAAACCCTTAAGATTTTTAAATTGTTTTAACCAAGTAATTTTGTTTGAATGCAATAGCTATTTATAAAATAGCTCAACCTTGATCACCTTACAGATTAAAATTAATTAGTTTATAATTAAAGTCTGTTACTCAATGCTGTTTCACTTCAACTTTTAACTAATAGACACTAATGTCTAATAGTAGTAATATATCTCCTATTCCCAGGATACTTATGCGTATTATTGAAATTCTTTACAGTAATTTAGTTTACTTATATATCTTTTTAATTATATTAAAAATTATTAATTTAATATTATTAAAAAATATTTCTAAATTCATTGTGTAAATTTAAAATATATTAATAAAATTAATAACAAATCTAAATTACAATATTAAATTTATAAAATAATAATTACTAAGAAGTATGAATTTTAATTATTTGTTGATTTAGTAACGCAGCAGCAGAAATTTTTAAAAATAATTATGGTGTTAAAACTTGGATTTTTATAACTTTAATAAATTTTTAAGGCTCAAAATACGTAAAAGTAATGCTGTTCGTAAACCCTGTTCTCTGCTCCTAAAATGACGATCGCCTTTGGTTATTTAAATGGAATGCGCATTTTTTGGTGCAAGAAAACAGGGTTTACGAACAACACTAGTATGTCTAGTATTTTACATATCAATTTCTCCGGAATCTGTGGAGTAGTTTTCTCAAAAATCGCCAAAAATGTGTTTTTCCCGATAAACGTAAAGTTAAATTAGGGGACCCTTAGCTTTCCCTGCGTCTCCCCGCGCGCTAAACCAATAAGCTTCATTTATGCTATACTACGCATGAAATGCATTGATAAATAGCATAAATTATTAATAAGTTATGTTTATGCTGTTTCTATTTATCAATATTTATGTTATAATAAATAATAACATAAAGATAGCATTTATAATATATTCTTGTTCATAAACTAAACCGTTCATTAACCGAAAATTTTCAAATGTATATAAAATTTAAAAGACTACATTGCATTATATTTTGGGTTACATTAACTTTTTTTTTCTTAAATTAAGGAAGTTAAATAGTGAGAATTAAATTATTTTTTACATCAATCTTTGGTCTTCAGCTGTTATTTATAAAATGAACAACATAAATATAAGTTAACAAAAACACAATCAACATTTACACAAGACAACTCGGAAAATATTTGCATTGCATATCGCGCAAATTTTAACAATGGACCACTTACAATGCACGAACTTTTTAAAATAATTTGAAACATTCTTAATGCATTTCTTATAGAAAAATCGTTTTCCCTTGCTTGCTGCGACAATTAAAACCATTTCATTGTAACTGGTTCATTACGCATTTAAACTGCTTTACAAGACATGTATATATTTTTTATAGGGTGTATGCGCATGATGTCATATTGAATACACTTGGACGCGATACTGGAGTAATGAATAACATTGTTCGGCATAGGAAAAAGTTCATCTTTGACTATTTCCTTTGGGAAATTGGCTATTTTATTATTATTTTTCTCAAATATTTGAGATATTAATTCAACCTTTTAACAACATCAATGCTCTCAAATATATTGATTAGCATTTTTTAACTGGCAAAATGATTTTCCGATACATGTCCATGTTATTGAGTGATCCAACATGGCGTCAACTTTAACAGGAATGCATAATATAATCTATAAATTTAAAGTTTTTTTAGTGGCCACTGCTTACTAAAAAATTTATTTAAATTTTATAATATTACAATATTTTTTATTTGTTAAATTTTAATGAAATTAAAATAATAGATAATATATTATTATATTTTTATATATTTTTTTAATTAGCTTTGCTTTTTTTTCATTATTTATTATTTTCTTTCAATAATTTTATAATTTATTTTTTATAAATTAACAAACTTTAGCATCTAAGCAATGATTTAACAAAATAGCTTCCAAAGTGACAAATGCAACCTCTTACTGTATATGCGATAAGCAATGCAAATAAACATTAATAATATACATGGGTTAAAGGGTTTAAAGTACGATTAAAAATATAATTAACACTAATGAAATTTAAATTAACAATAATTTTAAGATAACAATAAACAATTAAATGCGTTAAATAATTATCATTTTTGTTTAAATCATATAAAAATTGTGCAGGGAATTTTAAGATGCTAGCATAATTTTTATTGCATTTCCTTTTTTCTTTTAATAATAGCTTTTAAGATTTTTTTTTTTCTGAAAATTGACTTTTTCAATCGCTTCTTACATGCAAAAGAGAATAAAAGTATGGATTTAGAAATAAATTAAAAAAAAAAAAAACTACACTGAGATTTTTTTTTTCTTTTTTTGACAATCTTTAAGTGAAATGACTAAAGCAGTCATTACTTTGTGAGTACAAAGGTAAATATTATAATAATGATAACTACTGGTGAAGAAGTTATCCAGGTAGTACACAAAACGTTTACAGAAAGTCGGTACTATAGCTGGTACCTGTATCAGTTTATAAATTTACATAGACGTTAGATAGTAGTTTTTTCAGTGTATATAAATATTTTATTAGTTATTTTAATTAATTAAGGGAGTAGGTGACCGGCTGATATTTAACAAACTGAACGGTTATGAATTATACAATTAACATGAAGTAAAAATGAAAGTTTACTTCAAAGTTACTTTCTGTTAAACATGATAAAATAAATGCTATTTGCTTTATAGAATTCCAATAAAAATTATGCTAGTACCTTATTTTGAAGTCATGTTATTTTGAGATATACAGTTTTAAAAATTGACATTATATAGAGATGAAACAATTACCTAGTTTCATTTTTGATCATATTTTTGAATTGTTTACTTTTGTGCAAAGGGTATATTATTATTAAATAGAAAAAACATTATGGTTTTCAGGATATGATTTTTTTGGTTTCATATGAGTTTATATTTTCTTAAATTCGTTAATTTTTTTTTCTCATAAATAAAATTATGGAAAATATTGAAATAGTCCTCTGTCACTCATAATGTGATGAAAGAGACGCCATTTTGATGGTGATAATTACATTGTGTAGCATAGGAAAAAATAAACTAAAACGCGTTAGCTAATCACAGGTGTATGGAAAGAATAAATTACGTAATCAATGCTGCTTTCTAGCATAAATTTTGCTATATTGGAACAGCTTAAATAATTATGCTATGCGACATAAATTTATGCTATTTAATATAATTATAATAGCATAAATTATGTTGTTGAAAATGAGCTAGCATAATTATTACGTATTTATTTCTGACTGGATAGCGCAAGGAAGCGAAATAGGTCCTTAATATTATTTTCTCAAACATTTTTGGTGTTTTTTAAATTAGGGATTGTAGATAATTTTTAACTTATATTTTACAACTATTTTTCTATCATATCTTAATTATTATTCTATTATTCTGTATATAGGACCCAAGAAAAATACACACAATGTAAAAATTATTACTTGTGTAACAATAGATGACTTTTATCGCAAATTTTTTCATAGTTGTAAAATTCATTAACGTAATTTTTTTTTAAAGATTTTCTTATTGAAAAATGAATTTGAAATTAGGTATGCAACGTTTGAGTATTTATATGTTATATAACGTTATTTTTTATTGCATGTAGAAAATGGAGCCTAGGAGAGGAACGCGTTAGTAAAAAATATCTTGAAACATGAAAATAGGGCCCTAATTATATTGTTTATAGTATTGCGGTACTCTCTTTTTAGTCATGTTTTAAAAAGAAAAAGAAGGGGGGGGGGGAAGTGACATACCTAGTAAAATAAACCTAAATTTTCCGATGCAAGACAAAAAATATCACCATAAAAAAAGCGCAATATGAGATGAATATTGGAAGTGTTTTAGTTATGTAGGGACATTTATATAATTCTAAATTTGACACATGTTTCTCCACGACGAAACTCTAGTTTGTATATAACATTTATATTTTGTCATAAAAGTGAAGGGAGAGGTCATATATAATCCCAAGTAACTTTGAAATTACACGGAAAAAAAAAACATTGCAAATTCTGCTTGCAATAGATTTTTTTTTTTCAACACAATATATTGTTTTTTAACGTCTATTGATTTTCTATATGTTATAAAATATAGAGTCAACTTACAGCATTACTTTTGTAATAGTGAAAAGTAATTTTGCTGTACAGCGTAATTCTTTCTTTCCGTGTAATATAATAGTTTTACATTTAAAATACATCAATTTCTGCTGATATTTTTGGGAAACATTTATTTTGGGAACAATTATTCAAGATTTGATTACATGTTGCAATATTTTTATATGTGAAATTACAAATTCAATGCTTATTTATTTAAATTTAAAGAATTCCAAGATTCAAGAAAATTTATTAAATTTTAGCGGCAATTTGTGTGGTAGCCAATGAGATGCCAGGCTAGCTGTGGCGTCATAATATAGTAAACGCCATTACAGATAAATATAGAAATTATTAAAAATAAATTAGAAAATAATAAGTAATGTGAAATTAATGTTGATTTTCAGTTATGTTATAAATATTAGGATATCATTACATTTGTAATCAGAGAATTTAGTTTCCAAGTTTCTAGAAAGATTGAAGAAGCATTAAATTTATTGCACATTAAAAATGTTGCATCGTGTAAACATGGCTTGATACTTCAACCTGTCATATATATAGTAAAACGAGTAATAACATTTGCATATATAATCTCTTGTTACTCGTATACTTGTAATATTATAATACAGGGTATATAATTGTATAATTGTATGTCTATATATTTGTGTATTTGGTTGTGGGTTTACAATAGTGGCTTATTACATTGGGTAAAGAAAATGAGTTTATATAACTTAAGTTTCTAAAAAAATTTCAATGTAATTTTTGAATATTGGTTGTGGATTTGGAATAGTAATTTATTGCATTAAATCAGTAAAAAAAAAAAAAAAAAAAAAAAAAAAAAAAGTGAAATTTACAACTTGTATTTTACGTAAAAAAAAAAATAATAATAAAAAATGTTTAACTTCCGACTTATAATTTAGGTTAAAAAAGAAGTTGCAAATTTAGAGCTAAAATTTCCTCCTTGATGCTTTCCTTAAGGAAAAAGGAATTTGATCATTAAGAATGAAATAATACTTCATGCAACTCGTGAATTATTATTATTTCTCTTTGTCAAATAAATGTTTTTATAACTCATAGAGAAATTCAGCGTGTATAAGCAAGGAAGGAATAGTCAAAAAGTTCAGGAAAAGATCTTACGCATACATTAAATTTGGCATTGACTAACCCAGTAATGTATAACTTTGAGGGTTATTCATATTTTTTAAACTTTCTTTATGTATAACTGCAAAAATGACCACAAATCCACATTACCATCCAATTGATCGTAATTCAGTAAATAATACTTTACTGTATATATTTGGTGAAATAAGTAAAATGTTTTAATGTGTATAATATATGAAGTACGTATAATGGGGACACAACAATAAACAAAACCATATCTAATTATGAAGTTATGACGTAATTTTAGTCAAATACGTATCAGATTTGATGTTCCTTCAGCCAGTTAGCTATCAACCGTTCTGAAGATCTCACCCATCTAGCGTTCAACTGAATATTCTCCAAGCTTTGTCGCATCACGCGTTGTTTACCGTGACGACGTGGTAGACCAGCAAGGAACGTAGATACCTGCAATCAATCAATCAATCAATCAATCAATCAATCAATCAATCAATCAATCAATCAATCAATCAATCAATCAATCAATCAATCAATCTATCAATCAATCAATCAATCAATCAATCAATCAATCATTCAATCAATAAAACTATCAATCATTCGATCGACCAATCAATCAATTAATCAATAAACAAATATGTAAATAATTAGTCAGCCGGACAGACAGACAGACAGACAGACAGACAGACAGACAGACAGACAGACAGACAGACAGACAGACAGACAGACAGACAGACAGACAGACAGACAGACAGATAGACAGACAGACAGACGCACCTCCTCCACGTCATATGGTGAAGAGAAGTGTGACGTCACTGTGCCCACTAGACCCCCCAAGGCTGAGGTGCTGTTTCCTAGAGCATATTGCAGTTTCTTCCAGTTTGCTCTGACGTGACGCCAGGCCAGTAAGCGACCCTCGGGGTTAGAGGCGACCACGGCCAGGACCAATTTGAGGTCCTGTGGCTTCACCAAGTTGCGATCCAGGGAGGCTTGTAAGAATCTGAAAAGCACAATAAAAACATATTATATTCCTAGAAGTTGGCAGGATAAACACATATTTTTCCCTAATGCTTTTAAACTTTTTTTTTTTTTTTTTTTTTTTTTTTTTTACATGCCTGCGTTTTAGTGTGTTTAAAAACAAACTAACCTCGATTAATAATAAATAATGATTATATTTCGAGATATTAAAAGTTGCACACAATATTTTAAGATTACCTTTGCAGTAGCCAGGGGTCAGATGCCAGTCCTAGAGCCTTGAGCAGTAATCTCCTCTCAGAGGGCACTGCGGTCGAGTTGTAACGAGACCAACAGAACTCCCACTCCTGCTCTCCTCCGTACTTTATACCTGTAAGCAATAGTAATAATGTCAATTATAAATATCATTTCATTAAGTATTTTTGTATTTTACATAAACTGATGAAATTTCAATGTTGTTAGCTATGCAATCAAAAGTAAAAGATAATATATTTATATTTATAGAATGATTGATAAAATACAAATACTTCTATTGCGTGTATTAATTGTAGTATGATTTAAGTATAAATCTGCTGATTAGAATTGGACTTGTTGATAACATTAAAAGTGTTCCTAGTCAATATTTCTTCAAATTAAATTAATGCAGAATATTTTTTTCCCATTTAAATAACATGCCCGATTAAAAAATAGTTAAAAAAAAAAGTCTTAAATATACTTTCATATTACATTTTTTTTTTCATTGATTGCTCTCTGCCTACCCTCTTCAGTCACAGTATACAATGGACATTAGATAGTTAAAAAAAAATGCAAATACTTGAACAAATTGACTATAAAAATATGAAATTGGGACCAGAAAATGCCCTTAAATTAACGCATTTTTAAAAAGCTATTTTGAACATTCTAGAGTGGATTGGGGATCCACAAAAGTAAGAAAATATTTTTGATAAAAGAGACATATTTTTGCTTTTCTGAGAGCCACACAAAAACATGGTTATAATTTACGGTAATCAAGTAATTTATTTAAAAAGGCTGGTACTAAAGAGACTACTACTCACCCGCAGTATAGACGACCTCTCTCAAGTTGGGAGGTACTTTCTTGTCATGTAACATCCAGTCAGAGAAGAGCCTCTTGGCTTGACGTACTGCTGATGGCACACCACTCAGAACTGCCGCTGATAAGATCTCGCTGCGTAGTAGTCTGCAATTCAAATCAGTAGAATGAAAAGTTCGTAATGTAGAAATTCTCGTGTTTTTCAAGTTTGAATCGTTATAAATCAGAAATACAAAGTCAAAAATAATTGAAATTATTTGTGTCGTACTCTTTATGTATACATTTGCTTAATTTAAAAATTTTATCGCAAACAGTTCGCCCACAATTCATTAATTAGTAAACTAAAACATCCTTTTTTTTTTTGCACTTTGTTCAGAAAAGTGCATGAAATTACAATTATTTTTCCCATGCAACAGTAAGCAAAAAAAAAAAATAATAATAATAAAAAATAAATTAATTAATATCATAAAGTCAAGTTAATCATTCTTAATGTGGTGTTGTTTCCAAGCATCCCTTTGGCCAAAATTTGCACAAAACGGGTCTTGCAATGCATTAATCTTTTGAAGCTTACAATTTTTTTAATGGTGTAATTTGGATTTGGTATCCCTTGAATGTTCTTTTAATTATACAGTAAGTATCTTATTTCCGTGAAGTTCAATTTTTTTTTTATGTATTTATACTAAAAAATAAAATCATTATAATGATAAGTTAGTTTTAGAGTTGTTTCGCAGAGTAAAATAAAATCTTATTACCACCTGATAGCTATGCAACTTTTTGAGCTTAAAAGTATTGCAGGTTGCATATCTTTAAGATCTTTAACGTAACGCTACATTTGTCTATTTATTTCATTTATTTATTTATTTATTTATTTATTTATTTATTTATTTATTTATTTATTTATTTATTTATTTATTTATTTATTTATTTATTTATTTATTTATTTATTTATTTATTTACTTATTTATTAATTACCTATCTCTCACTAGCTACTTAATTGATTGATTGATTTCTGTCAGATACTCACTTCTGCAGATGAGTTCCCGTGTCGTTCCAGCCGACTCTGTTGGTAGCAGGAGTAAGCAGACTTTGCATGTGTTGTAAGAACAGCTTGTAGGCTGCTGACTCGGACAACCTCCTAGCCCAGCCTTGCATGCTGTCCAGTGCTGTGATCCACGGTGCGTAGTGTTTCTCTCGAGTCATGTACAGGGACATCTCTAGCGGTAGCTCGGGGCCTATCACGCCAGCCCTATAGGCAAAATAAACACATTTTAAATATGACAAGATTTTTAATTAATTTAATACTTAAAAACTTAAATTTATTATGCTACAAAAGCCTCATATAAATTTTTTATTATTATTATTTTTATATATTTTTTTTTTCTTTTTTTTTTTTTTACTTTTACAATTTGCTACATATTAAAAGCATAATATATGGAACACCTCAAACAAAAAGCATGTCTAATATCCTAACATACCTAAATATCTACGTTGATTTGGACGGAGTCATTGATTTCTAATTTATTTTTCATTCACAAAATGGCAGATGCGCTACAGTTCACTGGTCCACGCGTGTGGAAACAGTTGAGCTATGACGTCATATATCCGCATCTGCCATTTTGTGAATGGAAAATAAATGAGAAATCAATTATTACGGCCAAATAAACGTTTATATTTAGGTAGATGTTAGGATATTAGGCATGTTTATTGTTCAAGGTGGTCTATGTTTTTATATAATATGCCATAAAAATAGTTATGTTATGTATAACTACCCAGCAGTGGCTCGAATCTGCGCTCGGTGAGGAGCACACAGTTACGAGTCAGCTGCCTTCACCACTCAGCCATACCAGCTCGGTAAATCAGAAATACTTTTCTGTTGTATACTCTCAGGCTTACCTGCACAGTGTAAAAGCGTCATCAATGAGACTCGCTCTGTCAGCTGGACTGAAGATACTGAAGTTAGCTCTCAGAGCATCGACCAGTGCCCTCCACGTGTCTGCGTCATAGTTGACACGGTAGAAACCAGCTTGGTTTACGTTTGCCTTGTACCATAGTGTGTCCTCTGGTAGCGTGAAGGTCACTGTAACAGAATATCATCACACTGTTATTTTGAGATATAAACAACAAATGAAATAAAGTTACACTTTAAGTAAAGAAATGGACTATTTGTTATAAAATGTTTTCAATTGTTGCAACGTAAGATTTTTCCTTAAAAAAACGCCGTAATATTATTTCAAATAATTTAAAACGTTTAATCGCTGCATGTGATCCATCCATAATAAAGATACGGTCCAGACCCAATTGTTATTATATTATATCTACCATCAGTAAGGTTCATCCAGACGTGAGTGACTCCATGCGCAGGCTTGTCAGTGCGGAAGCTGAGAGGTATGTACCACTTGTAGTTGAACTGCGAGCTAGGCATGCCCTCATACGTGCCATTGCCAGGTGCCAGCAAGAACCGGTTCTGAGTGGCGAACACCTCGCTGCCATTGCGTTCTACCGTCACCAGGGGGAAACCCATTTGTAGCGTCCACGTGTCCATTATACTCTGCAAATATAATACAGAACATTGATTAATTGATTGATTGATTGATTGATTGACAGTATGTTTGTTTGTTTATTTCTTAACGTTTTTAAACTTACAAGTAAGTTATTGATGTATCGGTTGATGAATTGACAATTAGTTGTTTGTTGCTTCTATATTATTTAATTAACTATTAAACTTATTAAGAAATATTATTTGATTGCTTAACTGAATATTTTCTTATTTCTATATTAATTAACTTTTTAAAAACTAGCTTACTGATTTATTGGTTGATTGATCAATTAATTAATTGACTATTTGATGTTTGGTTGATTTTATGTATTTACTTATTTACGTAATTATTTACCTTATTGAATAATATTTGATTGATTGATTGATTGCTCGATCGACTTACCTTGACATGTAAAGCATGAGGAGCATTTTCACTCAAAGCATTCCACAGGTCGGTGGTGTCAGCATTCTCAAACTGATGAGTCAGAAGGTACAGTTGCAGGCCTGCACGTAGGGAGTCTCGACCCAGGAAACCTTCTAGCATAGCGATGATCGCAGCACCCTGAAATATCATACATAACATTATAGACTTAGTATTCAGCAACAATAAAGTTATTTGTGGAGATAATAATCTAAATAGATGACATAAACTATTTTTAATTTTTTAACAATATGTATAATAAGACTTAAAAAAATATATAGATTCATTTTCTAAAAAAAATTATATTTCTTGAATTGATTGATATATCTTGTACATTTCTAGTTTTTGAGTTCAATGCTTTTTTTATTTTTATTTAATAAAAAAAATTACATTACGGGTGGCAATCTATGCATGTGGGCAAAGGAAAAAAAAATGCAGACTGTGACGTCATTTTGCAACTTTTGAAAATTAATTAAAAATTCTAGTTGAACTCAAATTAGAAATTCGCATAATTATCGATTGAGGACAATGTCTTCTTTTAGAATATGGAATACAATTACACCCCATTTTTCTCTCATTTCAATAGTTTAAAGTGAATATGACACTCAAAAAAAAAAAAAAAAAAAAAATGGTGCATTACTTTAGTTACGAATCCTAACTAATTTGAGATAACCATTTTTGAGTTATAATGAGCAGCCAAAATAATGCATTGTAGCTCATTATTAACAATAGCTAATTTAAGTCATTTTCAGTTATTTTAGACAATTTCAAGTTAAAATAGCTATGGCTAATAATTTGCTAAAATGCATTATTTTAGCTGCTCATAATAACTCAAAAGTATTTATCTCAAATTAGTTACGATTCGTATCTAAAGTAATGCAATTTTTTTTTTGAGTGGATAACATAAAATCTCCATGTATTTATGAAATGAATCGTCGAAAAATTATTCTTATTAATATATTATGTAAGCAATCCATATTACACATAACACATGAGGAAATGTTTTACTTTACCTTGGAGTAACTGATAGCATCAAAGATGGCCTCTATCTCTGAGGGGTCCCTGACTTCCACAGATATAGGATGTGAGGATGCCAAGGCATCCAGTGCCAAGGCCGGCTGTGTCTTGTCCACAACAAACTGCTCCAGCATGGCCCAGTCAGGGCGTACGTGACTCACACCTACGTACTCCAGGAAACTGGCAAATCCTTCGTTCAACCAGAGATCACTCCACCACCGCATCGTCACCAAGTTGCCGAACCACTGCATAACACACAACACAAAGTTTTAGGCAAGGAATTAATTTGAATTTTTAACATTTTAATCCCATAAAGCACTATGTTAATTTTAATGATTATTTTTACCCTTATTTTAACATGATTTAAAGCCGTTGTCAACTTACTTTTTTATCATTCAGAATACTAGACTGATAATTATTTTACCTTAATATCCATAAATTAGACACCATCACGTTGATTTGGTATTTATTTTCGATTATTTTCCTTTTTGCGGTTATATCAAGTATCTGACGTCACAATGTACCGCCGCAAATCACAGTCACTGCTCTAGTCACGTGATAAATTTAAGCCCCTCCCTCAAGTTCTTTACCCCTATCACGGCCCCATCGGTACATTGTGACGTCAGATACGTGATATAAGCGCAAAAAGGAAAATAAATACAAAATCAACGTGATGGTGTTTAAATCATGGATATTAAGGTATGGTAATTATCAATCTAGTATTCTAAATGATAAAAAAGTAAGTTGACAAGGGCTTTAAATGTCATTATTAATTGCACATTAATATGTTTTTCTTTTTACATAATATACTATCCTCTTCAGTCCCCGACTTTTTAAAAAAAATTATTTCACGGTCGTAAAACCACGTTTATGTGCGGCTCTCAAAAAAGCAAAAATATGTCTCTTTTAGTCAAAAAGTTGTCTTACTTTTGTGGACCCCCTATACCCACTCCAGAATGCTCAAAATAGCGTTAAAAACGAGTAAATTCAAGTGCGCTTTCTGATCCAGTTTTCATATTTTAATCTCACGTTGTTCCATATACATTTTTTTTTTGTATTTTTTATTATATCATCTGATATGTATTGTATACTGGGACTGAAGAGACTTTACTAAATTACTGTGTAAACTTAAAATATACTGTATTTATTTATATATTTTTAAACATATGTATAGTTAATTATTGTAAAATTTACAAAATAATAGTTTTAAATCTTGTACATAATTTAAATATTATAAAATTAACGGTTATGATCTCACTAACAAAGTATTAAAATTGTAACAATAAAAATGTGACGTCAAAAGTGTTAGGACCAAATGAAAACAAGCTGTATAGGTTTAGTAACGGTAAACTTTAATGCTTATTTTATTGAGAGTCTAACTTTTGTGACGTTATTATCGTTAGAATTTTCATGCTTCATGGCGTCAAAACCGTTAATCTTATACTGCTGCTACTAGTATACAAAAATTAATACACAAAACATACAAGATTACAAAGTTTTGTAAAAAAAAAA
Source organism: Ecdyonurus torrentis (assembly GCA_949318235.1). NCBI lineage: Eukaryota > Metazoa > Arthropoda > Insecta > Ephemeroptera > Heptageniidae > Ecdyonurus > Ecdyonurus torrentis. The sequence continues at coordinate 23,406,141 of OX439133.1, read as the reverse complement.
ATAATAATAATAATAATACTGCTTAATTTTTAGTTTATATTTAAATTGTATATTGCTTTGCAATTAAAAATAGTAATTTTAATAATAACAATAAAAAATAGTTAATTTATACAGTTGAAATTTATTTTGATATTTTCAATGTTTTTTTCGCTAAAAAAAAAAAAAAAAAAAAAAATGAATGAATGAATGAATCAATCAATCAATCAAATTTCAATTTTTTTTTAGCTATATAAAAAGTGTAAAATTGTCATTAACAAAGAACATTTGAAGAAGTCTAAGACCCACCTGGTGCGCCAGTTCATGTGCTATCACGATGGCAACCCACTGATGTGCAGCTGAAGAGGTCTCGGCATCGTCGTACAATATGGAAGTCTCGCGGTACGTGATCAAGCCCCAGTTCTCCATCGCTCCAGCAGCAAAGTCAGGGATCGCGATTAAATCTGCAAAATTAACCAAGTGCTTCATATTATAGGACATCTACATCGTACAGGCAAAAATAATACGTAAAAATTTATGCTAGGTCATTTGCGGCATAATTTATGCTATAAATTGATATAATGCATAATAATTATGTTCTATACTATAAATATTATGTTGAACAGCATAATTATTTACGTAATTTTAATTTAGTAAAATTTATGCTATAATTAAATACAAATACAGCTTAAATTACGTAATTGATTCTTTCCGTGTGGTACTACATTTTTTGTTAAGGACTTTTGACTGTTAAATATTGTTCACATTTTGTAGTTTAAACAGGCTTATGTATAGTATATTGGGAACTTTTATTTCAAGCTATGGAAAAATCACATTTTTTTAATGCTGATTATTGCCATTTTTTATTCAGTCAATCGCCCAAACACTATAGTTCCATTCTATATAATAAAAGTTTATTCAAAATTATGAGTGTGAGTGTGAGAGAGAGAGAGAGAGAGAGAGAGAGAGAGAGAGAGAGAGAGAGAGAGAGAGAGAGAGAGAGAGAGAGAGAGAGAGAGAGAGAGAATTGTGTACCACACAAAACACAATTTAAAAAAATATACTTGTTCTTTTTTTTTAATATTATTATTTTTAAATATTAGAAATGAATAAGATGAGGGGAACCTCTGACTTGACGTGGACCACTACCACCTTGCACTGCCAGGACTGACCTCATGCAGACATGAATACACTTAGCTGTCAAGCCTAAGCATCTCTACATAATAGCAATGATATGAGGTGAACCTCTGACTTGACGTGGACCACTACAACCTTGCACTGCCAGGACTGACTGCATGGCCGGAGACATGAATACACTTAGCTGTCAAGCCTAAGCATCTCTACATATAGCAATGAGATGAGGTGAACCTCTGACTTGACGTGGACCACTACCACTTTGCACTGCCACGACTGACCTCATGCAGACATGAATACACTTAGCTGTCAAGCCTAAGCATCTCTACATAGTAGCAATGATATGAGGTGAACCTCTGACTTGACGTGGACCACTACCACCTTGCACTGCCAGGACTGACCTCATGCAGACATGAATACACTTAGCTGTCAAGCCTAAACAGCCCTACATATAGCAATGAGATGAGGTGAACCTCTGACTTGACGTGGACCACTACCACCTTGCACTGCCAGGACTGACTGCATGGCCAGAGACATCAATACACTTAGCTGTCAAGCCTAAGCATCTCTACATATAGCAATGAGATGAGGTGAACCTCTGACTTGACGTGGACCACTACAACCTTGCACTGCCAGGACTAACTGCATGGCCGGAGACATGAATACTAAGCTGTCAAGTCTAAATATCTCTCCTACAGTTTTACCTGTGACACTGCACACTGCTATATGCACGGAAATCAAACATGTGGAGAACATGACCTATGGCTCACCTTGCTTAGGTAGAGGGTACGAGACATTGAAGAAGTTCTCAAAGAAGTCCATGAGTGTGGTAGCCGTAGTGAGAGCAAACTGTGCTCTGCCTAGCTGATGTTCTGGAGCATACACCGACACAGAGATACCTCGCTCGGTGGCCAGACTGACTCGCTTGTAGTCGCACACCACGAAGGCAACCAGGTACGTCGACATTGGAACTGACTCTTCGAAGTCGTCCCGTAGCTGGGAACATAAATTGTAAATATAAAAGCAGCAAGGAAGACTATTACATATAATAATGAAGAAGCATTATGCCAAACATACCGTACAAACATTGATTGTTTCAATGTTTGTAAAATAATTTTTATTATTCATTCATTCATTCATTCATTCATTCATTCATTCATTCATTCATTCATTCATTCATTCATTCATTCATTCATTCATTCATTCATTCATTCATTCATTCATTCATTCATTCATTCATTCATTCATTCATTCATTCATTCATTCATTCATTCATTCATTCATTCATTCATTCATTCATTCATTCATTCATTCATTCATTCATTCATTCATTCATTCATTCATTCATTCATTCATTCATTCATTCATTCATTCATTCATTCATTCATTCATTCATTCATTCATTCAGTATCTCGTAAAAATGTTTTTTAGATACTGAAACGTATACAGTTAACAAAGATATTCTATACTGACCAGTCCAGTTCCCATGTAAAACCCAGCATCCTCGGTGTTTGCCACAGGCATGTTGGTCAACGAGATGTGAAACCTGTCCCTGAATATCGAGATCTTGAACCTGGCTTTGAAGTGAGGCTCGTCGAAACAAGGGAAGGCTGCTCGGGCGTACGTCGCTTCGAAATGTGTCGTCGCAAGAACTCTGCAACATATTGGCATTTGGGTTAACATTTGTAAGTATGCAAAAAACTATAGTACAGTAACAGCGTTAAAAAAGTAAAGTATTTTAAGTTGTTGTTGTTTTAGTTTTATTAAAACGGAATCACTTACTTTCAGTGAAATAAATTCCCCACCATAATATAAAATTAATCTTAAATTTAAAAAATAAGCACTGATCCTACTTGTTTTTACTTGCATTATTCTTATTGTTCACTCGAAGAAAAATGAAGCTACAGTTGTGACAACCCTCTCAATAAATATCATATCAATAATATGCTTATGTGTTACATTATGTAGAAATGCATACGATCCATTATTCAGGAGTGCGTGTCGTGCGGTACCCGGCGCGCACAAGAGAGTCGTGGCTTTGGCTTCGGCCAAGTCAAGAGCCTCTAATACTGTTCCAACATTGTACGGTATTAACTAATAGTGAATAAATAGTCTAATATTCAAAACGTCTGTCATCATTCATATCATATATCCACCATCAACCACTACAGTCGTAATTTTCAATTCATTACCGTCACACTGTATAAATATGGTATGAAGGTTTCCGGTTTAAAAAAATCATATGGCTTTAAACACGTAAAAGTATAATTATATAGTATTTCTCATTTAAATATCTAGGAAATGTTAGAATAATTTTCTCAAAAAAAAAAAAAAAAAAAAAAAAAAAAAAAAAAAAAAAAAGTTTTTTCTCATAACAGTAATGTTAAATTAGGGTCCTTTAGCTTTTCCCGCGCGGCAAATCACCGATTCCATTAAAATATAATCTACTTGTTAAAAAAATATTAAAAGATATTAACTTTGGAATAAAATATTTCAAAGGGGAACAAAATAAAACAGTGCCATATTTATCTTCATTGGGAGGGAAGCGCTCTGAATGAGATTCTTCAACTTGGCGTAAAATTTGAGGATAAACAACTACAAAAAAAAAAAAAAAAAAAAAAAAAATGTTATAAAGCATAATATATTAATGTGACAGGATATATCAGATTTTTTTTAGCATAAATAACTTATTTCATTTTCTCAACGTCACGACATAATAAATTATTTTTAACTTTAAAAAAAATATTTTCTGTCTCTTTTCTTCTTTTATACAAAAATGTAAAGTTTATTATAGTTCACTACCAGTGTATTTTAAATATTCTTTTTCCAACTAAAAATAAGCACAATATCGCCCGTGGAAACAGACGTCGGAGATCAAAAAAGTCATGCAAAATCTTACTGCAGATAATTATAATAGTAAAAACTTTGTGTGGTTATTACTTTTGTAAGAGAAATTAATATCTTAAAAATGAAATACAGAATATAACATTCAGTGAAAATATCATAAGATGTGAACATCTAACTTAATACTAAACTAATATTACACATTTTGAAAGCTATGTTTGTATGATGTAAAAAATGAAGAAAGAAATTTAAGTTATTAAGGTAGTATAGGTGACCGGCTGATATTTGACAAACTGATTAGTCAAGAACAAAAAAAAAAATAAAAAAAAAAAAATAATAATAATAATAATAATAATAATTCATTCAATTTTATTAGAAAATTATTATTTGCTTTGTTCGATATAAAAGAATGAATTATTGCAAAAATAAAATTTCCCATTTTAAGTAGTTCCACTCAAAGTCGGTCACGCTCTACGTTAAATTAAAATAAACTGAGGCTAAATAAATTTAATATGCACGAGGAAAAGAATAAATTATGAAATTTATGTTGCATTATATACAGCGCATAATTATAGGGTGTATCCGCATGACGTCATATTTATTGCTATTTTGGAGTAATGAATAACATTGCTCAGCATAGGACAAACTTATTTGTTTTTGGCCATTTTCTTTACAGGAAATAGGTTATTGATATTTTTCTTACATACTCGATTCGACCTCTTAACAACATCAATGCTCTCCAAAATATTGCTTAGTATTTTTAAAATGGGAAAATGAGACATTTTCCTATGCCACCCATGTTTTTGAGTGCCCCAACATGACGACGACTTTAACATAGAGCAAACAATGATAAATTAAAGCAAAATAAATAATTATGCTGTACAACATAATATGTATGCTATGTAACAAAGTTGTTATGAAGTATAGCGTAGATAATGCTGTATTGAACACATTGGGTTTACATGAGATAGTATAAGTATTACGTATATTGTTGTTCCTCTTTAAAGCATTCAAATTATAAAGTTCGTGACGTCATTTATTCTAGAATACTATAGAATTTCTACACGAAAATTTGCATTTTTTTTCTCTCTAGTAGTTTTTTTCAAAAATGAAAAGTAAAAGAAAGGAAAAAAATCTGCATTGATAAATCAAAGGATGTGACTATTATATAATAGCACATTTATATCTCTTAACCTTTTTTTATCTTCACAACTAGGGAGAAAACTTGTAAAATAGGCATTACCTATTGTACACGTAAAGAACAAATCACGTAGTTTATACATGGACAAAAATAAATACGCTAGCTCATTTTCAGCATAATTTATGCTATAATGCATAATAACTATGTTATATAGCATAATTATTATGTTTTACAGCATAATTATTTATGGTTTTTGAATTTAGCGTAAATTATGCTAGAATGATATAAATGTAGCATAAATTACGTAATTTATTCTTTCCATGTAGAAAAATTTATGTAATTATAGGGTGTATGCGGATGACGTCATATTTATTGCGCTTGGACCCATACAGGAGTATCGAGTAATGAATAACATTGCTCAGCATAGGATAAAGTTTTTGGCTATTTTCGGTGGAAAATTGTTTAATTTTTTGTTATAGTTTATTTTTCTCACATACTTAAGACACCAATTCAACCTATTAACGGCATCAATGCTCTCAAAAATATTGAATAGTATTTTTAAACTGGCAAAATGAGCCATTTCCCCATGTTATTAAGTGATCCAACATGGCGTCAACTTTAGTATGAATGCATACACCCTATGTAGTGTTGAAGCGCATATGACGTCATGTGGATACACCCTATTCTCACAGCATATGTAACCATGTTACTTACCTACGATCTCCCTCAGGTGTGGTATAACTACTCAAGTAAAATCCTTCCAGTTCGTTACTAAGACGATATTTGAACCTCAGTTTGAGGGTATAGTTGCCCTGAGGTCTGAAATCTTGCAGAGACTCGATGTAGAGCTGTTGTCCTTGTGCGAACTCTAGTATGTTGGTGATGTTTAATAGTGCGCCGTTACTTTCTTCTAGAGTCTGAAGGGTCAAGAATATACAGGTTACTGTGTGATTCAGATTTTAGTTTATAATTTAATGGACCACTTGCAAGGAATTGTTTTTAATTGTTGCAACGTGTAAGTGAAAACAATTTTACCATAAGTAATGCATTAAGAATATTCAAATTTATTTTAAAAGCTCGTTCACTGCAAGTGCTCCATTCAATTCAAATTTGGCTTTATCCAGTGTGGGAACTCATTTTTACTCAACAGAAAGGAGAGTTGTCGTATATATATATATATATATATATATATATATAATTTTTTTTTACAGCCAAAATACGTAATATTTTTTTAATTTTGAAATACATTCATCCTTTTAAATGCATTTTATTAATTTTTTTCAGTACTAAATTTGTAATAGTTATAGCGTGTTCTCAGTCTCGGAAAATTAAATTAAATTAGTTCATAAATTAGTCAATAGATGACCAGATTTTTTTTTCCGAGACTGAATGAAACTATTTGAAAATCAGTACAGTAAACAGTTATTTAAATACTTCAATACAGTATACAAAATAGGTGTTAAATATATTTTAAAAGTAATAATATATAACTATTTTGGCTGTACTTTCTGTTGAGTTTTTTTTTTTGAGTAAAAATGAGTTCCCACCATACAGATCAGTGGTTCCCACCCTTTATAAATACACAAATCTATACGTGGAGTCGGGTTTATGATTTATAAAACCCCTGCAAGGTAGGCTTTTTGTTAATCCAATGTGTTGTGCAGGTTGCATAAGCATGTTTATATGCAGGGGCACTCATTGTATGTTTTTTGCAATAAAGCCAATTTTGAATTGAATTGAATTTGCCTATTTTGAAATTGAAATTTATTTTAACAATTGAATTTGTTTATTATTTGATTGGTTAATTGATTGATGTTGATGTATTGTTGATTTAAAAATTGCAGAAACAACTGATATGACGTCACTAAACGTTCAAATCCTAACGACAAAAACACAAATAACATCACAAGCTTACCTTATCTGTGATTGTGATGTTCTTACTATGCAGGACCAGGTAGTTAACTTCTTTGTCCACCGTGAACTCAATGCTTACTTGACCTGCAAAATAATAACATGCAATTTAAATTTCTAGCATTATTATTATAAACAGTTGTGATGAGTAAAATTAAATATAAAATACAATTGTCCTTTTTTTTTTGTAAGCATTTGCTATAAGTAGGCTGTAAAAATCGCCTCTTGTTGCAACTTTAAAACATAATAAATAAATAAATAAATAAATAAATAAATAAATAAATAAATAAATAAATAAATAAATAAATAAATAAATAAATAAATATATAAATAAATAAATAAATAAATAAATAAATAAATAAATAAATAAATAAATAAATAAATAAATAAATAAATAAATAAATAAATAAATAAATAAATAAATAAATAAATAAATAAATAAATAAATAAATAAATAAATAAATAAATAAGAACTATAGTACTAATTTATTATTATTATTATTATTTGCATAACTAAAAAAAATTGTTCTTTCATAAAATACACGTTTTCTATTAACGTTGCAAGCTGCATAATCAATGGTCCAACACCTGCACGTACCTTTGACGTAATAAGTAGTAAGATTAGGATGAATGGTAAGATTATATCTGATAGGTCTGATAAAATCTGGTAGTCTTAGACTGTTCCACGGATATGGTTCTCCATTAGTGGCCTTGGGTGATTTAGGCATAGTTTGTTCATGTTCTTCAAGATCGTCGTCATCTCCGGAGCCTCGTGCACACGGACAATCTAAGGACATTATGTCAGAGTAAAGTTCCTTGATGTTCTTTAGTCAACAAAATCTATAATCTTATCTGCCAAAACCGCTTGAGTTGAGGCCGTGAGTAACTCGTGAAAAATATTAGATTTTAAAAACACGAGGAAAAAAAAAATATTTTTCTCTTTTTTTTTTTTTTTTGTGATCTTCTTTCCAAAGATTGGCTAAAACCTCAAGCTTACTTGGCTTACTTGGCTTTGTTTTCAAATTTAAGCTCGATTTGAAGCTCAACCCGGATTTTAAGTCAAACCAGTCTAAAAAGATGGAGCTCGGTCTAAAAATCACTCAGCCTTTCAGAGTATAATCTAACCTTTTTTTTTTTTTTTTTGTATTCTAATTTGTAACTATCATGTTGGGCTGTATAATGTTAGTGAAAATAATAATACATATTATTTTTCAGTGTAGATCTTACTTACCATCTTGCGATCCCGCAAACGCAATAATGAGTGATATTGCGAATAAACTTGCAAAGACGGCAGCCGCGATGGCGAGAGCTCGTTTTTGTGAACAAACTGCGACCCCATTTCTCTCGTACAAACTTCGCTTGTTGCTGCTTTGACTGTCTCCGGCTGTAACCAAACAGTAATTAACATGAGTAATTAACAATACACTTAATTAGCAGCATAATTAATTAGTATCACATAATTAAGTGCCATATAATTAGTGGAGGAAACTGAAAAACTGTAAATAAACAAAAGATTTTTGATTTTATACAAAATGTTCATTCATTCATTCATTCATTCATTCATTCATTCATTCATTCATTCATTCATTCATTCATTCATTCATTCATTCATTCATTCATTCATTCATTCATTCATTCATTCATTCATTCATTCATTCATTCATTCATTCATTCATTCATTCATTCATTCATTCATTCATTCATTCATTCATTCATTCATTCATTCATTCATTCATTCATTCATTCATTCATTCATTCATTCATTCATTCATTCATTCATTCATTCATTCATTCATTCATTCATTCATTCATTCATTCATTCATTCATTCATTCATTCATTCATTCATTCATTCATTCATTCATTCATTCATTCATTCATTCATTCATTCATTCATTCATTCATTCATTCATTCATTCATTCATTCATTCATTCATTCATTCATTCATTCATTCATTCATTCATTCATTCATTCATAGCATTTTGATGTTTTTTATAACTATGGCGCTGTAAAATCCATTAAAAAAATACATATTCTTCATATTTACATTATTACGCCGGTCACATATGTTTAGTTTCATACGATTATTATACCAGACAAAATTTGCGTGTAAAAATCATATGTTATGACGTCACGAATGCCGTGTTCGTGAATATTTAAATGTCAGTGACTTTGACTTGTTGACGTGACTTGCTTTAAAGATCAATATGGTAGCGTGAATAAATATAATAAAATCGTGACTGCTATAAATATATAAAATATATGTATGAATTAAAACTTGAAGTTTAGTCGATGAATGACTATTATGTCGATAGATATATAGGTTAAAATTTAAATATTTGAAAATAGATTTGAAATATTATTTAAATATTATTTGAATAATTAAATAGTGCTTTTGTGATCGATGGTAACGAATGAATACTGTTCTGTAAAACAGAAAATTTTCTATCTTTTAAGATTACGAGAGCATCCTCTAAGTGACTTTTAAGACAACTAATGCAGTTGGAACCGAGTAATTTAAATGACGCTTACAATTTTTTTAATAAACAAATATATGCTTTTTTTTTTTTAAGTTAGTAGCGTTACCGAAATGTCTTCAATCGGTTTCAGCTTCAAAAATAATTTAAATTCCGTAAAAGGTTTTCTTTTAAGTGGAAAAAAGTCTTAAAAACGATTTAAGACTCCTTTTTGTCGCATTCAGTAGAAAATATATCATAATAGAAAATAGATAAGAAATAGAATCAATGAGAAAATAAACAAACTGAAAGAAAAACAATACTAACAAAGTGCTAGCAGACGACTTTGTCTAACTGTCTTGATTTAACGTGCTTTCTTATGGAAGAATGAAACAGTTGTAACTGAAGTTAGACTTAGAAAATTTACTAAAGTTTACTGATCCTTAAAGCTCTTGTTATCCTAAATGTCAATGTATAAATTATATTTTCATCAAAGTGGTTTCAAATTTAGTAAACCAAAAGCTTCAAAGTTTAGCAAAGTAAAAATTTCAGTATATCGAGAAAATTTTCTAAGTCAAGTTATTATAGCTGCTTCATTGCTTTATAAGAAAGCATGTTTAATGAAGACAGGAACAAAAGCTTTTTTGCTAGTATTGTTGGCTTCTCACAGTTTGATTATTTTCTAGCTCACATGGAAAAAATAAATACGTTATTAGGAATTTATAATAGACCACTTGCATTGAAAAGTAACGGCTGTTTCAAAAAGCATTGTTGCACAAATTAAGTGAAAGATTTAAAAATCTTTCACTTAATTTGTGAAACAACCCAACAATACCATTTGAAATGCAAATTAAACAAAGATTCGTTCATTGCAAGTGTTCTTTTATCCAATTTTTTTTTACCATTACCATAAAATTTGTTTGATTTAGCATATTCTATGCTATATGCTTCATAATAACTAAATGTATAAATAATATGTTGTATCGTATAATTATTTATGCTTTTTCTAATTTAGCAATATGGTACTAAACATAAATACACCATAAATTTATGCGTTCAATGCACCATGAAACCTCACTTTTTGCAAAATTTAATTCGCAACATCACTGACCTTAAAAAATTAACTAAAAAGACCATTCGCCCTTGAGGGTTGTATTTAGATGGCCTTTGAATCTCAAAATATATATAAAAAAACTTTAAAATTTTATATATAATGCCATTTGAAAGTTAATAGTAACATCTATATTAAAAATTATTTCAGAACCCGTGACTATCAGATAAGAGAGAAAACAATTAATGAAATTAACATGGGCAAAAATAACATTATCAGACAAAAATACATACGTAATAATTATGCTAGCTCATTTTCAGCACAATTTGTTCAATATACAGCGTAATCTATGTTATACTGCGTAATAACTGTATAAAATAGCATAAATATTATGTTTTACATCATAAATTTATTTTGTTTTTTATTTAGCATTATTTATGCTATAATGACATAAATACAGCATAAATTACGTCATTTATTCTTTATACTTGTGTGATTAAAACTTAATAAAAAAATATGTAACTTAAAAATCTAGCTTAATGACACGGTTCCAAGTTTTTTTTTTTTTATTATTATTATTTTTTACATTTTTGAAGCTAATTTATCCATAATGTATCACTGTGCAAATTTTCAAACTTCTCTTGCCTTAAATTTTTTTAGTCAAATCGTCAAATCCCGCGGTAACTGATATCCTCTGCCTGATGCGAGTATTGATAATAGAAATACACTAATGCTGTTCGTAAACCCTTTTTTTTTTTTTGCTCCTAAAATGACGATCACCTATGGTTAATCAAATGGAATGCGCATTATTTAGTGCAAGAAAACAGAGTTTAAAAAGCTAAAGAAGTCAAAATATTATTATTATATACAAAGTATATTTTGTTGTATTCACGTGCACGTGTATATTCGTGACTTTGGTGAGTGACAACAACACAACCCCCCTCACGTGACCTATAACTGAAACTTAGCTAGCGTGCTGGCTAAGTACTGTAATTAAATATTACAATAATGACCTTATCTTGTTAACCTTACTTACTTACACTTCTATAATTAAATGAATTTTATAATTTTTTATTTCACTTTACATAATTACAATTTACAGATAACATTTAAGGAGAAAAAATAGCTATTAAAAAACATAAAATAAATAACTTGAATGCTTTATTTTTGTCATTATAGCATTTTACATTGCATCTTGCTAGTTAATAGAACAACATAAATTGACAAAAATAAATACGTTATGTTTATGCTACCTCATTTTAAGCAACAATACAAACTAATTTATGCTATCATGCATAATAATCAAATCATATTATATAGCATAAATATGATGTTCTATGTCGCATAATTATTTATCTTGTTCAAATTTATCCAAAATCATACTATACTGACATATAAAAGCAGCATAAATTACGTAATTTCTCTTATACATGTGTACAGCTCTGGCCAAAAGTTCAAGAACGGGGCAGCGGAGGCCGCAGCATTTTCCCATAAAGATAACAAAGTGTGGTAGAGTGTTGCCTCATACAAATCATTCTCAAACTTTTGGCCAGAGCTGTATATAATTGTGTTATCAAAGCCAATATTTATGCTAGCATAAATTATATTGTATTCAATAAAAGTTATTGTAAATGGAGTGTTATAACTATATATTATACAAAATATTTATTTTTATTAAAATACTTTGAGGAATATAAAGATATATAATCAAATTATACAAGATTACAAAAGTTTGTCTTAGATAGTCTATTTATTTTATTTTATTCGCAATATATTTCAAAATCAAAAAGATTAGCGTAATTACATTTATTTTTAACGTGGTATTTTCCACATTCTTTTGATTTATGATGCAATTGTGCGAGTATTGACAGTTCATATTTATCGTCTCTCATTGTAACTTTAATTAAAAATATTTTCAAAGTCATAAATTTTTAAAAATCTTCCAATTAATAGAAAATTAGAGTCTTAACTTTTAGTTTCAATATTTTTATAAATTATTGTGACTTGTTTTTTTTTTTTTTTTTTTTTTTTTTTGAACCTTCAGTTTCAGTTATTTTATTATTATTATTACTATTATTTTATTAAAAACTGAGAAATTTTATTTCGACAAAAATGAATAATATTATGTCTATTATCTATTATAATATGTAAATATGTAAATATGGAGTCGAAGCGCAATTTTCAACTATTTTATAAGTGAAATATAAATAACGAAAAGCAAATAAACATTTCATTTAATATATTAAAAGTTAGCTTTTCAATGTAAGCATAAAACTTTCAACATAAAAACAAAATCAATTTTTAATTAATTTAAGTAATACATTACATAAAGTTATGTTGCTCTTTATTTAATTTGTGGAAGTGGTTATTTATGTACAGTTATTATTGACATAGGCAATATTACATAATTAATATACTTATAAAAAACTCGTAAAAAGATACAAAAACTTGCCTTGAAGCTCTAGCATGATATATTATATTATTATATTTTATATGAAGTAATTTTATTTTCGTTATATTATAGTTGTGTATATGGGATGCAATTAAAATGATCACTCAAAAAAATGATGCATTAATTCAGTTACAAATCCTTACTTTTTTGAAATAAACACTTTTGAGTTATTTTTATCATGAGCAGCTAAAATAATGCATTTTAGCAAAATATAGCTAATTTAACTAAAAATAACCGAAAAGAACTGAAAAGAACTCAAAACTTAAAATAGTTCTTGTTAATTACTTGCTAAAATGCATTATTTTAGCTATACTAATAATAACTCAAAAGTTGTTATTTCAAATAAGTTAGGATTTGTAACTGAAGTAATGCACCATTTTTTAGAATAATAAACTTAAATTACTGCCGAAACCTAAAATATGTAACCCTGTAACTTAGAGTCAAATTAGCACACGTTTTTCACCCTTTCCCTTCAATTACTAAGGCTAGTTTACGTCCCAAATACTTTTAAAACTGTGCTTTTTATTTTATAGTGATGTGTGATTTAAAGTGCATATTTAAGTATCTGAAGGGAGCAGGAATTAAAAATTTTAACCCTTAAGTATTGTTCACATTTAATGTAAAGGATATGCGCATTGAAGCACGTCAACAGATAAACAAAGATGGATATGTAAACAAATGGATACGTTCACTATATGTAATTGTCGGCAAAACCAATGTGAACAGCTCCATTTTTTTACATTGTTCCAACTTTGTTTATCCGTCGATGCGCCTAACTTTTATGTTACGCATGTGAACAATAACTTATACCAGGCCAAAATTAACATAAAAATAATGATGACTCTTGCCAGTGATCGATCTAAAGACCCTTGTCAATGACAAGTGCTGATTATTTGAAGCTGTCTATTATATCAAAGAAAATATTAGCATCGCTATAAATTCAGATTTATTCCATGATTCTTAATCTAGAATTTTCTACTAGAAAATTTTTTATAAAAAATTCAAAAAATTTCATATTTTATGACTCAAGCAAAATTTATAAAACGCAACTTTTATGCTTTTTGAAAAGGGAAAAAAAAAAAAAAAAAAAAGATTTTATATTTTTACAATTCTCTAAAATTTAATTCCATAAATTGTCCATGGATTTTTCCAACTTTCATCAGAGAAAGTATAGCAATGTTCAGTGGTATTAATAAATCAAGCTGATATCAAAATTCCACACTGGTACACATGGCTACGATACACGTCTTGACTTGAAATACACCACGTAACAAATTGACTTTAATATTTTATCTTAAGAGGTAAAAGTGGTTGTTGTTTTTACACAAAGGATATAATTTTTTTAATTGCAAAAATAACTAATTACAAAATGTATATATAGAAAATATATATTTTATAATTTGCAAACAAAAATGAATATGTTTAATAATTATGCATGCAAAATTAGAACAACATAAATATAATTATACAACAACAACAGTATTTTTAATGCTAGTTACTTATGAAATATAGCATAGAATATGATGTATATTGTACATATTGTTCAAAATTGTGTGAAATTGTGTGTGTTTCTCTTTTCAACTAGTATTAAATATTATCAATTATAAAATTTAAGTGAAAAATAATAGAACTTAAATTAAAATTTGAAACAGTAAATTGACTAATTTTAATTAAACTTTGCTATTACAATTATTTAAAATAATTTGTAATGTTGCCCAACACAATCAATGTAATTGTAACTGACTGTACTGTACAGTTTGGTTAAACTTAGATGTCTGATTTTGCACAATAAAAACCATGAATTAACTTATTACTATTATAATAAGTTAGCATAATTCTTAATTATACGTATTTATTTTGTCTGTGTACTTGCTAAATTTCAGTAACGTTTATTTACATTCTTATAAATATTAATTGTTACGTTATTCTATGTTTTTCTATTAGGATCTATAATATGATGATGACTTCACTTATGTTTGTATCGTTAGAATTTTAACACTTTAGTGACGTCATAACCATTAAATTCTTCACAATAATTCACATATAACAAAACTGTTTAAAAGCTTTTCAACACTAGTTTTTTCAAGTGCACTCTAAAAATAAAATAATAATGCATTGAATATACATTTCTTTATAAATAAGTATCACATATATTTTTTTTCTATACGTTACAAATGAAAGAAGAAAATATGTAAGTGATACATTATGGGGGAAAAAAAAAAGTATGCTGCATTGAACCATTGCTATATTGTAGAGCACTTTTCATTTTTTATTTACTTTTTTTTTTTTTTTTTTGTAATAACATGAGTAATAATGCTAAACATCTGATCTATGTAAAATTAAATTACAGCATAAATTATGATGTTAAGTAAAATATTGCTGCATTTAGCTATACTAGACTCAAAAAACCTCAGTCGATTTATAGTTTTACCACTAATGTATCGCCCATTTCTCGTACGCATTTCAAAGGGGGGCGGTTGGGCGATACCGTAAAAGGTCGAACGGCAGGTAACTCAGGCTTTTTGAGGCAAGTATAGCTATAGCATAATTATTATGTTTATATTTTTGTACAGATATGGACAAAAATAAATATATAATAATTATGCTAGTACATACATTTTCAGCACAATATTCTCAATACAGCATAAGTATGCTATATACTGCATAATATAATAACTATGTTACACAGCAGAAATATTATGTTGTACATAGCATAATTATTTATGTTTTTATAATTTATTCTGTATATTATATGTTATTATAATCAAATTATGTAATGTATTCTTTCCTTGTACAACACAGTTATATATTGTTCTAATTTATGCTATAGTGGCATAAATACAGCATAATTTACGTGACATTCTTTCCATGTACAGCACAACTATATTTATATTTTTCTAATTTATTATTTATTTATGCTATAATGGCATAAACACAGCATAAATTATACTTCATATGTATTCTTTTCTTATACAGCACATTTACTTATATTTTTTCTAATTTATGCTGTATTTATGCCATAGTGGTACAGCCATTTTTTTCTTCTCTTTTTATCTATTTTGCTTTTACATATTTTTATATTTAATATTTGACTATGTATTTTATACGCTAACTGCAATGTATGTGGTGGAATAAATAAATAACAATAAATAAATTACATAATTTAATCTTTCCATGTGTAAAAAATGCATTCAAAAAATATTTTCCTTGACGATACCGGCACGTATATAAATTGACAAATATAACAAAATAATTTAATCATTTTCAACTCTGCTAGCAACGCTTATAAATTAGAAAATTTATTCCTTTCGTGTGTGTATAACAATACATTGGATGCATAATACATTATTATACCGGCATACATAGCTACCAAAAAAACAATATATACAGTAGAACTATAATTATTGAAAACTTATATGTATTAAAAATTAGGAACAAAATATAAAAATAATACTGTAAGTAATCACAAGTACCTATTAGTACGCTCATAAATTAGGCAATTTATTCTTTTCATGTGTATAAAAATATATTGGATGCATAATGAATAGTATACCGGCATACATATGTAGCTACAGTATACCAAAAAACAAACACTACACAGAAATACAAGACAAACTATTTATTGAGAACTTATGTATTAAACAATATAAAAAAACATAATAATTACTTACAAGTACCTGCTAGAAAAGCCACGTTATCCTGATCACTCATTAAATCAGATTTCCTCCAAACTACTGTATTAACGTCGCGTACAGAACTCGCAAAAGAACGTTTAACTATGGAACCACGAGCCACGACGTTATTTATATTGATATCTTCAATTGTTACTAAACACGCTATACCTACTACTTTAAAAAATACATATATATATATATACTCTTATTTTTGTATTATTTCAAGTCTAAACATCATACTGTGACGCCATACTGTTCGGTACTAAAAAAGATCAATATTTAGGGGAAGTTATATACAGAGAGAGGGAGAATCGATATACCGCGTGTGCTCTCTCTTGCTTGCCCGGCGTACATCTACTAACTAAATATATGCAACTGTGTGAGCATCTTTATAGGGTGCTACTGTTATTTTTTTTTTGCTCTCTCCTCTCTCTCTCTCTCTTTTACTCTCTCTTGTTCTATAGGCAGATTTCACTCATAATTATTGTGAGTTTGCGCTTTATCTTCATATAAATTTAAATTCAAATTTTCTTTTTGAAATTTATATATATAGGCTTTTATACAGGCTTAATATACGTTAAAGAAATGTATGTCTATATCTCTCATTCAAATTTTTACCGGTACCGGTAAAATACGTTTTTCTCTCTTTGCGTTTAATGTACAGCTCTGGCCAAAAGTTCCCGAACGATTTGCATAGGCAACCCGCAACAACTCTATGTTATCGTTATGAGAAAACGCAGCGGCCGCCACTGCCCCGTTCGGGAACTTTTAGCCAGAGCTGTATTTATTATTAATTAATAAAAATATAAATATAATTTCACATCAAGTTGTTTTTAAACCACAGTTTGCAAGATGTTATTGTTGTTGTTGTTTTGTTGTTGTTGTTTTGTTGTTGTTGTTTGTTTTTTTAGTCGTGACGGATATAATGTTTATGATTGAAGAAATGAAGAAAATTAAGAATTTATCAATTCAGAACTAACTTTAAGATTTTTTTTTTTTTTTTTTTTTTTTTTACCCATCAAAAATATTTGCGCCAAAATGCTCGTGGTATCATGTGCGGGCTATATCAAGAATAAAATTATGTTCGTAAACCCTATTTCTAATGCCCTATTAACCTAAACCACAAAAATAATGACCATCGCCTAATGCTTTTTAAATGCAATTGCGCATTTTTTGGAGAAGGATAACAGTGTTTACGAATCGAATATCATTAATGCTGTTCGTAAACCCTGTTTTCTTGTACCCAAAAATACGCGCCTTACATTTGGATAACCAAAGTTGATTGTCATCAATGTCCGTTACATATCTTCCAACTCTTGGCTGATGTTTTTAGAAACGCATTTTTAAATTTCCCTCTCTAGGGAACACTGCGATACGCATGGGGGCAATTTGAACTATTATATGATAAGTATTGATAAGGCTGACTAAAGGTCAGAAACGATATAATGTATGACGTAAACAGAGATAACCACTCAGAATTCTTGCGCTCAGGTGACAACAAGACCTCAAACCTTTGTAAAGCAGTATTTTGTAATATAGTAGTTTTGGCTGCCAATCACGGCGCTAGTGTAACAGCTTGAATCATGCTTGTCTACAAATTGTCTAATATATTTCATTTATATAAGTATGTAATTTATTTTGTAAAAAACTGTTTACCCTACTATACCCTACCAATGCCCGGAAAAATAAGAATAAGGAATACCAAAAAGAAAAACTTTAATATACGTTTCAGTTATATTATAATTATAATACAATATTTCTGTATTAAATAAATTCTTTATTGCTAAGAAAATGAAGTTATTCATTATATAACGTATAATACAATGCTGCAAAAAATGTATTTAAGTTCATCAAATATGGTGTTTTGGCGCAAGTAAATATAAAAAGTACTCTATACCGTCTCTCTCTCTCTCTCTCTCTCTCTCTCTCTCTCTCTCTCTCTCTCTCTCTCTCTCTCTCTCTCTCTCTCTCTCTGGCTAAGTACCGCACTTGTACAGATGATCTTTATCGCTTATTATTCAAACCTCCTTTGTTTCTGTGCACATAATAAGATTCTCATGTATTTTTTATGTACAGCCAACGTACTTGAACCTTATACATACTAGTTTTATTCTTCTTCTTCATATTTTTGAAGTGGAAAAATGAAGAGAGATTTTTTTTCTTTTATATTTTTTATATTTATAACACAGAAAGGTCATATTAGATTTTGTAACATGAAATTTCATTAATAGTTACATTTTCATTCAAAAATTTGTACACGCAGTTTTATTATTTTTTATTTTAAATTGGGATCAAAATAATCTGCCAAAGCGTAATGAAGTAACAATCTTCAAAATAATTTATCAATTTTTTTTTCTTTTTCATTTTCTTCCATAGCACCTGTAAAATAAGGTTACGTGCTTTTAATGCCCTGATTTTTATTTAAAAACAACACTTTTTGTCTACTATTTTAATAGATTATTACATTTTCATCTCAAGTACTAAAATAACAAAGGTTTAAATTATTAAATTTTATTTAAAAATTATAATAAATAAATTTGGTGAGTTTTAGTTTTCAGAATTTTTTCGGAGCACTGATATTTTATTTTATTTTTAAAATAAAAGTTAACTTAATTACAATACGCGATTTTGCTTTATTTTAGTACCTCATTGAAAATTATATTATTCAAAAGGAAAAGGAAAAAATTGTCGTTTTTTTTTTCTTCTAAGAATCGCTTTATCATTTCAGTTTTTGCATCTCTTTTTCTTATAATTTTTTATGCAATTTTTATTTAAAATACTTTTTTTATTTCATTACTTTTTTTTTTCGTAAGTTAATTTGGTTTCCATTAACTTTCTGTGTAAAGAAAATTGCTAGAAAAGCTAATTTCCCTCTGAAGATAGTAGGATATTAATTATTGATCAAATATTGATTGGAAAATATATTTTCAGAATTATTGACTTTATAATAAGGAAGTTCAAAAGAATTTCATTATTCTTTGTTTTTTAAGTGAATTTTTATGCTTTATCTTGCTGTAGATTGAAGGGAGCGAGAGAGAGAGAGAGAGAGAGAGAGAGAGAGAGAGAGAGAGAGAGAGAGAGAGAGAGAGAGAGAGAGAGAGAGAGAGAGAGATAGAGAGAGAGAGAGAGAGAGAGAGAGAGAGAGATAGGCAGACAGAGACAGAGACTGAGACAGAGACAGAGACAGAGACAGAGACAGAGACAGAGACAGAGACAGAGACAGAGACAGAGACAGAGACAGAGACAGAGACAGAGACAGAGACAGAGACAGAGACAGAGACAGAGACAGAGACAGAGTGAGAGAGAGAGAGAGAGAGAGAGAGAGAGAGAGAGAGAGAGAGAGAGAGAGAGAGAGAGAGAGAGAGAGAGAGAGAAAGAGAGATTTAGCCTACATAGGCAAATGAGATTTTAATATATATTTAATGGTAGTAAACATAGCTGTACGTACATTTTTGTTTGTTTCCTGTTATAGATAATTTTCAAACTAGTTTTTTCTATGATAAAAACAAACTATAAATCTTAGATTGTTTTTATCGAAGAAAAGTTTTCAATTTTATTTTTCTTAATAAATAAAAATAATATAACCATTACATTTACGTCAAAAAAAAAATTACTAAAAGAAAAATGGATTAGTATCCCTCTGTTTTTTCAACACACTGATAGTTTTCTAGTTTACTTCATTTTATATACGCCTTAAAAAAACTATGTAAAAGTTAGTAAATTTCATTTATATTCATACGCAAAAGTTTACGTTGAAAATTACTGAAATATTGACTATTTGTATCCGTTTGTCAAATTTTTTCGATACACAGGTTTTCTAGTATAATACCACTTCATTATTTAGCCTTAAAAAAAACTACATAACAATTTATTAAATTTCATCGCAAAAATATACGTTGAAAATTACTGACAAATTGATTGGGTTTGTCAAATATTTTCGATACTTTGTTTTTTTAATTATTTTACTCATTTTCAGCTTTCAAAAACGATATAAAAAATAATAAACTTCATTCGTACGTACAAATTTACCTTGAAACTCAGCTGTTAAAAGAGTGAACATGTATAAAATTGTTGCTTTATTTATCCCAACAAGTTTCCTAGATAAAACACCAAATATTGCATGACTATAATAGCAACATAATATAGCGTGATATAATTTAAACTTTAATGTTTATAATTTTTATCTGGGAGGCCGTTTTACTCTCTGGAAAATATAAATGTAAACAAACTGTCTAAAAGATCAAAATCTAAGATAAGGCAGGAAACTTAAATGACTGAAATCGAGTGGTCATACGTCATCAGAGTGACCAATAATCACAGGAAACGAATACAATAGATTGGTATGTAAGGCAGTGATAACAGGTTTCAAATCAAGCTCGAGCCTTGCAAAGAACGAAGAGAGTATTTTTTTTACATAATATTGAATCTATAGACAGCAAACATTCTTATAATATTATAATATAACGCATTTATTTATTTTTTGTATAATATTGTAAAAGGAAAAAATAAAATCATAGAAATATGCAATTTGCTTCTTCCATGCAAATATGATAATGCATATTACAATAAAAATATATTAACTTTTAAAAGTCTACGTGCAAATGATACAATATAAATAGTAAGTAATAATATTATATAAACGAAAACACAAATTTGAAGATGAAAATAAATTGCCCGATTTATGTTTTGTATAATTATATAAATTATTTGCAAGCAATATAATATATTTGCATTAAAATAAAAATAAGTGATATTGTCCAAATATTTTAATTTATTAATAATATATCCATTTTCTTAGTGTGCCGATAATATCAATTTATTTTCTTCCAAATTGTTGTTTTAGTATAATATTGTTCTTTTATAATTTTATTTTTTTATCATTATATATATTGCACGTATATAAATCTAAAAATATCGTGTGTATTTTTTTAAGCTTTTTTTTCCCCCTTCTTTTTTTCAAAAATTGTTTTATTTAATTATAATATGATAGTTCAATATTAATTAATAAGCCTGTAGTTACCACAATCTTAATCCTTTTGATCAAAATTTTTTTTCTTACTTCTCTTCTTCATTTTTTTTTTCTTCTAATTATGGGGTAAATAACTTTAAATATATTTTCTTTAAGATGAAAGCAATGCTTGACCTGCGATGACCATAACTAAATCGCAATCATGACATTTTTAATAATTTTATAAGGTCCCAACATTATACAGATTATTGAATGTTAGCTTGATTATGTCTAGCCAGCAACTCGCATAGTCATTTTTTTTTCTCATTCACCTATAAACTACTCTGATATTAGACGAGATAATATTTTACATAACATCCGCTGTTTTGGGAGTTTACTAAGCTGACCTCGTACACTTTCTTAGCAATAATAAAAGTATATATCGTGATGATAGAAAATATTGAAAAATACTCGACTAAAAGCAAAATAGAACATACTTCTATAAGTGTCCACAGTGGCGCATTTCCCTAGTACAATAAATATAACATCGTAATTCCAATTTAATTAATTAATTAAGCATCGGATATAAATTATATTTAAACCATTGAAAAGCTATTAAAAAAACGAAGGCATTCAAAGAGCGCTTTTTTTATAAACCCAATAGCAACTTTTTAATTAATTAAAAACAGAACAAAAAAAGATATCGAAAATCGGCTCAGTGAAGGTCTAGATAATATATTTGTAATAATGTGTTAAAATTTTGGCATCTCTAGGTGTATTAGTTGCGGAGAAATCTTGGAAGTACGATTACATTGATTTGAATGGGCAGCAAGCAGGCAGCGTATAGAGAGTAAAACGGCCTCTTAAGTATAATAAAATTTCAAGTATAGTTATTAAAATATTATACCTGTTTGAGTCTTTTTATTAACATTTAGATTAAAAGTTTAAGTCAATAGTTTTAAATTTAAATAATTAATACGTTTTACTATAGAGTTTACATTTTGTTTTACTTTTTTTTTTCTATTACAATTTGCATAGAAATTTTTTAAAAATATAATTTTTAGCTGAATTTTTATTAAAAATATAAATACTTCAAGAAATAGACCAGAGAAAAACATAAGCATTTATATCACAAAACACTTGATGGGACTAACATAAATAAAAATAACATTAGTTTGTCTCAAAACCCAACTGTAGCTCCGTAGCAGTGATCAGAAAATTCAATTTATGCAACCCGCACAACATTTTCATACTAATTTTTGCATGTATCTGACGTCATAAACATGAATTTGCACGCAAATTGCATACTTTACAGTTTTTTCACGCTCTCTCGTGGGGCTACATTAAAGACCCTTAGGCTACATTAACATTCTAGTAAAAATTGTCAACAGTTTTGAAGATCCCATTTCGTGGTTATTCATTAAAAAGCACATGTTGTTTTATGTGGTCTATGACTTTAATAATATGCTTTAAAGAATAAGTTTGTTTAGTACAGCATAATTTATGCTATATTGCATAATAACTACGATACATATAGCATAAATAGTATGTTGTAAGTTGAAAAAATATTTTCAATTATGCTTCATTCTATGCTATACGGCATAAATGTAGCATAAATTAAAAAAATTAGTTTTTTTAAGTAAAACTATAAAGCGTCTCTAGCCGTTTTCACGCAACGCACGAAAAAAATATAGGCACAAATTTTGAAGCACCATAAAGTTGTTTACTTGTACAATCGTAATATTTTGGTTTTGTTGCTGGAAGTCTACTACTTTATTATGTTGTACCTGCGGCAGTCAACTTTTTTTTTTTTTTTATTTTTTTTTTTAATATTAGAAAGTAACTTTGCATAAAATTCTGCATTTATTTTAAAAGAAATAATAATCAAAATAAATACTTTCTAAAAAAATTTAAAGAAAGAAAAAAAAAAGTCAAAGTGAACTAATATTAAACTATATAAAAAAAAAAGTCTGAACAATGTTTGCGTATAATACAAATACATGTGATTGGCTAGCTATAATGTTCTTCACTGATAATTAATATTTAAAGCCAACACAACCATTATTTGGCATTTGCCATATCAAAAAGGTAAAATACAATTATTACGTAGTCTTTTTTTTTCTTTGTTTAAATTTGACAGTAAAAAGTTGAAATTTACGATTTGCATTAGATCTCTTAAAGACTTAAGCCTTGCTAAATTTATAATCTTGAACACATTTTCACAATATTTAAAATATTTTAGAAATAAAATTTATGACATTATAACATTATGACATTTATAATATTAGACGTCAATATTCCAACGATAAAAACATATATGACGTCACAGGTGTAATAGAATCACGATGAACCTCAAATTTGGTTTTTACATTTTTCTCATTAGGTTTTAACGCGTGTGACGTCACAAATGTTATTAAAAAAAAAAAAAAAAAAAAAAAAAGTTAAAAACTTTTACCTAAGATACTTAAACTTTATAAAAGTGTGTATGTACTTTTCAACTCCTATTTCTCTGGAGTGTTTGCAACAATAAAAAAAAGTTGCAATGCAATTTGTACATTAAATAATAAAACTATACTAGGGGAGGTATAGATGCATGAGTAATAATGATGAGTCATAACCTATAGGGAACATTCTCGCACTCGGAATACCAAAGTATGATGTTATTACGGCCACGCCCCCCTAAGTACAAATATTGATTTCTCTCCCCTCTCTCTCTCACATTGACATGCACCCCTATAGCTTTCAATGTCAAGGTTCACCGCGCACTAGTGACATCTAGCGGTCATGTCTGGAATTAACTTAGGGGTGAGTTTGGAACCCGCGGGGGATTTGAAATTTACCGGAGAAATGTTTTAAGGCGGTAATACAGTAAAGAAACTTTTTTTTTTTTTTTTTTTTAACTGCTGTTTATTATTATTTGTAGGGAAAAATAACAAAGAGGAAGTTTGGCATGACTTTTTGAGTTCTAGAATCTTACATTTTAAATGTTTTTTAGAAAGAAAAAAAAAATTGGGGACGCTCAAAATCATAGCGCACTCACAGTAAATTATACAGTAGTCCATCTCCTATAGCGGGAATGTCAGATCGAATGTGCGTCATAATTTCGACTGGGTGAAGTTGTCAGAACTACACGTAACATTACTTCAAATTACGGCTTCTAGTTCTGCCACCTTCACCCAGTCGGAATTATGGAGCGCATTCGATCTGACATTCCCGCTATAGGAGATGGACTACTGTACCATCTACTGTGTAGCGCACTAGAACTCACGGTAAAAAGTGATTTAAATGTTATAAACGTTTTTATTTAGAATTAATTTCTAATTATACAAAGTTTTTTAAGATGTGAAGAGCTAACTGTTTTCCGCTGTAGAAATAACATAACGTTTATATACTAACAACTTCCATGTATATAACTGAACAAATTGTGAAAATTATGTTTTCCTGATTTTAAAAATTTGTGAATTGTGATAATCCTATTTTGTATATTTTTGTCTAATAAAACCAATAATAATCTGATTTTTTGATTTTTTTTTTTTTTTTTTTTTTTTTTAGTTTTAAAATTCTTGCACAGACAGAAATAAAATAGTATTGTTTAATTTGTGCATGCAAAAAAAAAAAAAAAAAAAAGATAAACTTTAATAAATTTTACCTTATTTTCTTATTAATAAAACATATATAAAAATTGTATAATATATATTAATGATGATAAAATTATTAATTACCTACAAGGAAAACATAAATTAAACAAATTATCCAATTACATAGATGTAAATCTTCCGTACAAACTAATAACTTGGTTGAAAAAAGTTTAAACAGTAAATTGTTAGTATTAACATAATTTCTTCAGCCGTAAAAAGTTAGCTCTTTATTTCTGAAAAAACGTTGTAAATATCGAACAAATTTATTATTAAAAAAAAAGAAGACTAAAAATAGGAATTTTGTAGTTACTTTTTTACGTGTTACAAGTGATATAAACCCTTTATAAATAATATATAAATGTGCTATAACTGCTATAAGTGATAAGAAATGATAAATATGTTATAAATTATATAAATGTGATATCAATAATATAATGATTGTACTCATTTCTCTCAATAATTATATTATGTATTAAAAATTAATTTCAAAATATATAGGGTCTATGCATTCATGTTAAAGTTGACGCCATGTTGGATAACTCAATAACATAAGTGGTATAGGAAAAAAACAATTTTCCCAGTTTAAAAACATTATACCACATTTTGGAGAGCATTGATGCTGTAAATATGTTGAATTAGTATCTCAAGTGTGTGAGAAAAATAACATTAACAAAAAATTAACCGATTTCCTAAAGAAAATTGTCTTAAATGAAGTTTGTCCTATGCTGAGCAATGTTATGCACTACTGCTGTATGGCCTCCAAGCGCATTAAATATGACGTC
This sequence comes from Ecdyonurus torrentis, assembly GCA_949318235.1. NCBI lineage: Eukaryota > Metazoa > Arthropoda > Insecta > Ephemeroptera > Heptageniidae > Ecdyonurus > Ecdyonurus torrentis. The sequence continues at coordinate 23,380,134 of OX439133.1, read as the reverse complement.
ATCCGCATGCAGCCTTTATTACAATAATTTTTCTTTGTTAATTATGTATATAACATTTAGATACAATAATGAAATACTCTGACTATTGCATTTTGTTTAAAATAAGTCAGAGTCCCATGTAAGTACCTTTTTTGGCCTTTAATAAAAACCCTTCATTATTAATATTAATAGAGCCTACTAAACTATATCATACAAAACCTTGACCACAACAGTATAGAACACAATTTTATACATAAAACATTATTATTTTAATTGGATCAATATGTATAACATAATTTTCAAACATATTTTATACATGCTATAAAATTACCATATAAATTTGCTATACATGAATAAATAAATAAAACATCAACATACAACGATTATAATAGATACCGTAATAAATACGTAATAATACGTTAATAATTATGCTAGCTCAATGCAATAACATTTGTATATATATGAATAGGGTGGTTTTATTCGTGTTAAAGTCAACGTCATAAGTGAGTACTAAATAACATTGGCCGAAAATGGCACATTTTGCCAGTTTAAAAATACTTAGCAATATTTTTGAGAGCATTGATGCTGTTAACAGGTTGAATTAGTACCTCAAGTATGCAAGAAAAATAATAATGACCAAAATTAGCTAATTTTCCAAAGAAAATAGCCAAAAACTACGTTTGTCCTATGCTGGGCAATGTTATTCATTGCTCAAGAAGAGCATCGAAAAGCACTCAGAATGACGTCATGCGTACACACCCTATAACTTCATAATATATTTATATTATAGTGACGATACTATAAATACAATAGCATAATGGCTAAGATTTTCAGCTTAATGTTATGTTTTTATGGTTTAACAAATCACAAATCACTGTACTTCTGATCAGTGATCATACTGATCATATATGGTGTGGTGTGAGACCACTTTGTATTTTTGCCTTTTTCATACCCCAATTGGGTATAACATTAAAATGTGAAGTATATTTAGTTTAGAGCTGTGGATTTAATCCGGTTTAATTTGAAAAACGGTTTCATGAAATAAGAAAATCGGTTTCGAGTTATTGCATAAAACCGAAAATCGAAAATTAAAAATCGAATTGCATATTAACGATTTTAAATTCGCAAAAACCTTAATTTAAAAAAAATCGATTAATATTATTTCTTATATATAAAAACCGTCAAAATAATTCGATTTTTTTTTTTAAATACCCATTAAAAAATCGATAATTTTTTTTAGAAAAAATCAAGGATTCAAAGTTATTTTAGCTCAATAATTTAACAATATTAAGTTATTGTGTGAGTGTATGTGTGTATATATATGTAATATATATATATATATATATATATATATATATATATATATATATATATATATATATATATATATATAATTAATTATATATATATATATATATAAATAAATAAATAAATAAATAATCGTCTTTATTCAAAAATCATGCAGAAAAATACATATATATATATATATATATATATATATATATATATATATATATATATATATATATATATATATATATATATATATATATATATATATATATAATTATATTTTTCATTCATATTTTAATTTATTAACACGCAGCTTATATTTTCCCATACAAATTTTAAAATCTTAGTTATCACTTATCAATTATCATGTTTGTTCGCTCAATGACAATTTTTTTATGGAAGTTGACTTTAGATTTAGACTCCTCTTATCGGGCAGTGCAAGACTGCAGGTGCAAAAATATTTTGACAAGATTCTGGACATATACCTGATGTTTATTTTTTTCTCTGTTCTTTATACCATTGACGATCCCTCGGGTGTCAACTAACCCGTCTATTATTTTCACAACTATACGGTAAATAGATTCTGAAGATTTTGTTTTAAGTATATTATAATTTGATTTTAAAGGACCCTAATTTATTGCTATTTTAATAATACATTATTTTTCAATGTTTTTCTAAATTTATTATTAATTTTGCATTTATATTATTATATATGTACTATAATATTTAACTTAAAAACTATATATAAGCGTATCACTAAAAAAAAAAAAAAAAAAAAAAAAAAAAAAAACATAAAAAGTAACTTGGTATTTTGATTTTGTATCGGTGGGTGCAAATGAAAACTTATTTTAGCAAACAAAAAGCTGAAAAAGCGTATGATTAATGATTATCTGATCATACGACTGAAAGCTTTAATATCTTCAATTAGTAGGAAAAGTTAAAATGATTAAAAATGCATGCAGTTTTTTTTTCTTTTTTTAATACACGCATACACCTTTATTTTTTGTCGTTCTATAGCGTCTTTTTCAACAAGAAAAAAGACAAGCAAAATAATTCACAATTATTTTTATTAAATATTTAAAATTAAGCTAGAACGACGATAAAAAAAGATATATATTTGTATTTTCATTAAGAAAACAACTGTGGTAATTATAATTCACTGTAATTGTTTCTTTGGGTGCTCAATATTAATTTATGCATAAAGTAATGAGGGTCGCAAATGATCCCTCACCTAAAATAAAACGCAAATGTATGAGTAGAGGTAGTGTACAATACTGCATCTACTTTTACATTGACAATCTCTGAAAGAATGCATCAGGTATATGAGGTATTGGGGAGAAGGTAGAGAGGGAAAAAACAATATAATATTCTAACACTTTAAAATACCATTTTATTTTATTCTTCTGTTACGTAAAAGAATCGTAATAAAATACTGTTTATATACAAAATATGTTTTTACAATTTGCATATAAAAGGCCCGCGCAGCCGTTTTATTTTATTTAATATTAAATTAATTAAAATAATAAGTCGCTGTGATTGGCTGAGAGTCGACTCTCCGCCAATCACAGTGACCTATTTTCTTAAATTAATTTAATATTAAATAAAATAAGACGGCTGCGCGGGCCTAAAGAATGCATTTTTTATGTTCTTTAGAATACTCTCAAAACGAGATTACCTAAATAAATTAGCTTGCCTAGAATATGATCATTAAATTTGATAGTAAGATTTCTTCAAACACAATAAAAAATGAATTTCTGACTTACATTTTAGTCTCAACAAATTTTTATTTTGATATTCATGTACAGCAGTATGTTCTACTACATATTGAATACAAAATGATGTATGCATTATTAAATTAGATTTAAGAACGACTATTTTGCATACATGCAAAAATAGGTATTTTCCGTGTTTCATACGAATTGCAGTAAAATTTAACCAATATATTTGACATCAGCATAAAATTTGCATTTAGGAATAATTTTTTATGATTTAAATTTTTAAAATCGAGGAACGCCCCTTTTTAATAATTGATGAATTTCTAAAAAACTATACGTTGCATCAAAAACTTTTAATGACAAGAAATGTGTAGAATTATATAATACAATCTGTGTATAAATTTTAGGCCATTTAAAATGTTTTTGACAATTTGCCAACGCTTTGAAAGTTTTCAAACAGAGAAATTTTAAAAGTGAAGTAAAAAAACATCATAATAAAAACATTGCACTTTTAAAATTTCTCTGTTTAAAACTTTTCAAAGCGTTGGCAAATTGTCAATAACATTTCAAATAGCCTGAAATTTACACTCATAGTGTATTATATAATTCTACACATTTCTTGTCATTAAAAGTTTTTGATGCAACGTATAGTTTTTTAGAAATTCATTAATTATTAAAAAGGGGCGTTCCTTGATTTTAAAATATTGAATCTTGAAAATTTATTCCGAAATGCAAATTTTATGCTGATGTCAAATATATTGGTTAAATTTTACTGCAATTTGTATGAAATACGGAAAATACCCATTTTTGCATGTATGCAAAATAGTTGTTCTTAAATCTAATTCAATAATGCATACATCATTTTGTATTCAATATGTAGAAGAAAATACTGCTGTACATGAATATCAAAATAAAAATTTGTTAAGACAAAAATGTAAGTCAGAAATTTAATTTTTTTTGTATTTTAACAAATCTTACTATCAAGTTTAACGTTCGTGTTCTAGGCAATTAAGCTAATTTATTAAGGTTACTTTATTTAAAAATATTTTAAGAAGAATAAAAAATGCAGTCTTATATAATCTGCAAATTTTAAACTGATATATTTATGTATATTTGCTTACAATTAGTAGTTAAGTATTATTTTTTTAATTATGAAAAAAAAATCAATTGTTTAAAAGTTTTAAAAAGTTTAAAATCATACCATTTCTAATCAAAGAAAGGTAATAATGATAAAAATTTGAATTTGAGGAGCAAAAATCATAGTTTTAAAATTCTACCTCCAAAAAAATAAGAGAGAGAAAAAAAAGGAATATGTTTTGCACCATGATGTGTTTTGCATAGAGCTGTAAAAAACTCGAAATATTTTTAACCCGGGCTGAAATTTTTTAGCCCGGGTTGACTTGAAACCCGGGTTTAGCTTGAAATCGAGCTTAAACTCGAAAAACGAGCCAAAGCTCGGAAAGCTCGACATTTGAGCCAAATTTTAAAAACGAGCTTTCGAGCCTATCAAGAAAAAAGCTCGATTTTTATTATGAAAAAAAGGTTTTTGAAGGATAAAAGTCATAAATAAAATAAAATAATTTTTATAAATATTTTAAACAGCTTATTTTGCATGGTAGAATATTAAAAATGCAATTTTAAACAAAAATTACAAACATTTTTTTCTTTGCTTTCTTCAAAAATTGTACTTTAGCTTGATATATTTTCAAAAGCTCGTTATTTTCACGAGTCATTTACGAGCTCAACTCGAAAAAGCTCGTTTTCGAGCTAAAAGCTCGAAACCCGGGTTTACCATTTTCAAAAAAACGAGCCCCCGAAGATTTGGGCCCGGGCGGGTGCTCGAACCGGTTTAAATTTACAGCTCTAGTTTTGCACCTTTCTTCAGAACGCAAAACACAACCAGCTGGACACCTGAGGGCATGTAACTCCCTTTCAACCCCACGGCCGTTTATATACCTTATAATTTTTTTTTACCTCCGTATATCAATTGTAAGCCTGACGTTTCTTAAACAAAAAAAAATTATATATTATAAATTATACCCTGTTTGCAAAATGATTTTAGTTTAATATGAATATTATAGTTAACTATATATTTCATACAAAAATTTAAGCAATACATTTTTAGGTTTTATCATATAATTTTTATATACTAATATTTTTTAAATGATGTCTTTAATATCCGCGGAAAAATAAAAAAACGGAATAAATGAATGAGAGAGAGAAAGAGAGAAAGAAAATATGTTTTTCATTCATTCATTCATTCATTCATTCATTCATTCATTCATTCATTCATTCATTCATTCATTCATTCATTCATTCATTCATTCATTCATTCATTCATTCATTCATTCATTCATTCATTCATTCATTCATTCATTCATTCATTCATTCATTCATTCATTCATTCATTCATTATATATATTCTATATAGTTATAATAGATAGATAACGATATAGAAAAAATGTAATAATGTTTTTTATGCAACTTTATATTACATCCTTGTTTAATTTGCTGCTAATAAATTGATAGTAAGAGCGATTTTGTTAATTTTTCTTTCCAAAACTTAAAACAAACTTTAATTGCTTTCTTTCTTTCTTTTATATTAAATTATTATTTCTTTTTTCACTTATGTAAAGAAAAAGAAAAAAAAAAAAAAAAAAAAAAGAGGAAGAAGAGTATAAAGAACATTCTATGATCATGCAGCTTTTAGTGCTTTTACTGACCAACCACTTCTTCATTTTTTTTACCTACCTGTACTCCAATACTTTTTAAACGGTACTCCATGAAAAGTACAATAGCCTGGCTTTCCTTTCTTTCTATACCTAATATAAGTCCATAATATATACAGAGTTTAATACGCATTTTTAAGATCTTCATTTTGCACAGGTGACTAATTTGATTGATATACATTTTAAATAAAACATATAATATAATATAGTTGCAAAAAACTAAACAAGAATTATTTTAAAAATAATGGAATATAAAATATTGTGTGAATCATAAGAGCTATTTCAAAATATAAAATTGGTTTCAAATATAATTTAAGAAAAAAAGTGTTATTATTCAATATTTTTTTTTTGGACCGCTGTAAAACTGAATATCATTAAAGAAACTTAAAAATCGTATTAAAGATTTGCAAATCTAAGGATTCCAAGTAAACAATAATAAATAAAAAAAAAACGATTTTTAATTTTGTTATTCGGTTTATCATAAAAAAATATTCGATTTTTATAACAAATGACCTTTACGATTCGATTTTTTATTTTTAGATGGTAAAAATCGAATTTTGTAAACCGAATTTTAAAGTCAAAATCATAATAATGACTGAAAAAACCGACAAAATCGAAAACCGAATCGTTCTGTTTTTAATCGATTTAATCGAACCGATAAAAAATAAAAACGATTATCCGGTTTCGCAATTTTTAGCGGTTTCCACAGCTCTAAACATTATTATTATTAAAAAAAAAAATATATATTTTTTTTTTTCAATTTGTACCATTTTAATACCTAATAGAGAATTATTATTATCATTATAATGTTATAAAAAAAATAGCAACATTAATTTGTGCTCTACAAGAGTATAGTAAATTGTTAAATGCAGCATAAATTAAATAATTTTCTTATCCATGTAGCAAAGTTACTTTTCTACATTTATGAAATACAGATGCTCTGCATATTCCCATACTATACAACTTGGTAAAGCATTATAGATATCCAAGAACAAAAAATTATGTTAAAGTATAGTGAATTTTTTTATTATTATTATTTTTTGCCATATTTGTACTCGTGCTACACTTACTACAAATAGTCTCGTCACGACATTGTCTTATCGATGTGTAATGTGTACAATGAAAAATGCACACACGGGCCGGCTAAGGCCTGTAATACACAGCCCGGTATTTGCCATGACAACCTAGAGAAACCGTGGAAACGTCTAGGCAGGCTGGTCGGTGCAATCACATCAATCATGCACCTCCTGAATGCTGTGTGACGTCATGTAATGCATTATAAACATGCATCGTGCAACGTATTGTGCTCTCACATTTCACGTACGCACCTGTCCGGTGAGGAGTACACAGTTACGAGTCAGCTGACTTCACCACTTGGTAATACAGTTAAAGTCCCTAGCATAAAGCTACACGTTTCGTGATTTGTATAGTAGTGGAAAATACAGTACTTAACTCAGATGTAGCCAATGAAAATTCTTAAAACTGGTTATCTGATTTTTTTTAACCACGAGCTGGTCCCGAGCATATTTTGAATGATGACAGAACTTTAAAATTTTCATTGGTCAAATTGAATCACGTGATCACGATTTACCAGTCACGAGAGCTATTTTTATTTATTTTAATTTACATGTTGTACAGCTGATGATAACAGCATCTAATTAATCTCATTCCATAAAATGTGTTACCAATTGCTTTGTTGTTGTTGTTGTTGTTCTTGTTGTTCTTGTTGTTCTTGTTGTTGTTGCTGTTGTTGTTGGGACAAGATGATTTCCGTTTCATAGCATGTTATTTGAGTGAGGTTTTTAAAGGTTTTGGTGAATACTTGGTTTTTACTATAGGGACTTCACTAAAATTGATCTACTTTTGTGTCTTTGAGAAGTGCATTATTTAGAGTGGCTGTTACCCTTGGTGACACAGAACCAATCAGAAGCTAGATAGAAAACGGCAGGGGACCCCTAATTTACGATATCCTTTAACTATGTATAAGAGCATCCTTTAAGTGATTTTGTGAGAAAACTAGTGAAGTAAGAATAGGGAAATGTTAATTGATGGATATACACGTAAAAGAGAAACTGAATTGTGTATTTTCTTAACTTTTCTGTACAACGCAAAGCTAATTTTCAGTAAATAATAATGCTGTTTGTAAACCCTGCTCTCTGCTCCTAAAATGACGATCAACTTTGGTTATTTAAATGGAATTTGCATTTTGTTGGTGCAAGAAAACAGGGTCTACGAACAACACTAATGCTCCACTGCAGTGCAGTCTTGAGCCCAATTACGATAAAGATACTCGATAACGATATTTTGGCTATCAATGGGTTATCTATTAGTAATTTTATATAAGTTATCGTTATAGATTAAAAAAAAAATATATTATCGTTGCATCAATAATGATACTTTTTGCTCCAAAACTAAGAAAAAATACACACAAAAATATAAAAAGTGCACAAAAAATACAAAAATATGCACAAAAAAAAAAAAAGTTTAAAAAGTATATGTGTATGAGGCGGGGTAATCATTAATCATTGTAGGTATAGTACAGTCATGAAGCAAGTATTTGAAATATTTTATTTCAGTAAAAACATTGCACTATTATTCATCGTTATCGAAAAACTATCGTCGGCGATGTTTTAATTTAACGATATCGTTACAGTGTGAGGATAGAGTATATAGTGGCGTTATCGTTATACAAATTTCGGATACATAAATGTTTGGGTATCGAACCCAAGACTCTATTTTTACAAAATAGTAAAGCAGTAGACGTCAAACCACAATAATATTATGATGAATGAAATAAAGTAACTAAAGAGTTACTGTTAGACTTTTTTTATAATAAATATTTTAAATACATCGAAAGTTTTTTTGAGATCTAAAGAGCTAACTATTTACCGCTGAAGACATTGACTAATAAAGAATCAACTATATTTTGAAACTGACTTTAAGCGATTTCAGTCATATCCACTTTTATTTCTACTTACTAAGCATATGCAGTACTTCGAAACGGAAGTGGATGTGTCCGAAATCGCTTATAGTCGGCGTCTCAAAACAGTTGTTTATTTATTATTCAATAACGTTTCTACTAACGACTTACTGGTTAAACTTTTTTCAATTCAATTATTGATTTTTATTGAAGATTTAAATCTATAATGTAACTGAATAAATTGTCAATTGTCAAATCTATGTGTCCCATGCGGTGTATGTAGAATTATTAATAAAATGTTATACAGAGATTAACTCGTGACATTTTATTTTTTCAATACACTTTATGTTTTTTTAAACTACACAGTAAAAAAAATGTATTAATTAAAAATATATTTTAAATGTATTTAAAAAAAAATGACTCATAAAAAAAGACTTTAAATTTCTGATATTTACTTTTCAATTCAATAAAAAAGTTTCTCTCTCTCTCTCTCTCTCTCTCTCTCTCTCTCTCTCTCTCTCTCTCTCTCTCTCTCTCTCTCTCTCTCTCTCTCTCTCTCTCTCTCTCTCTCTCTCTCTCTCTCTCTCTCTCTCTCTCTCTCTCTCTCTCTCTCTCTCTCTCTTCAAAACTTCTATAATGTTATTTTTAGCGTAATATAAAAACAAACATGAAAAAAAATGTATTTTTTTTTATCCGCACAATTATTCAATAACTTTGTTTATATAAATTTTCCTGAATTTCTGTTCAAATTTAATGTTTTTGTTTTTTTCCTTTTTGCTCAGTAAATACTTGCGGTGATGTGTGTATGTATGTACATAGACAGTGCCTAGGTTTTGGTACGATTGCTTTCTCAAAGTACATGCTGGTATATTGGCAAAACTAGTCACAATTATTAAGGAATTGTGCAAATAAATAACAATAAATAAGTAGGCAAAAAATAAGTCTAAATTAAAACACAGCATCAAGGAAATAGTTAATATATGAACGAACGAACGAACGAACGAACGAACGAACGAACGAACGAACGAACGAACGAACGAACGAACGAACGAACGAACGAACGAACGAACGAACGAACGAACGAACGAACGAACGAACGAACGAACGAACGAACGAACGAACGAACGAACGAACGAACGAACGAACGAACGAACGAACGAACGAACGAACGAACGAACGAACGAACGAACGAACGAACGAACGAACGAACCAATCAATCAATCAATAAACCAAGCTTATTTTACAACACAAATTGTCATAAAATACATTAAAAATCACTTATATTCCACCCTAAGATACGCTACAACCCCTAATATTGTAACTTATAATATACAACATTATTCCATTCTTTCACAAGGTAAGAAGTATTCACTTCAGTGGGTAACGTGTTACAAAAAATGTCAATACATTTTCACCTCACATTTCTAAAAGTTATTGATAGTAAAAATGATAACATTGATTTTTTTTTTATTTCACTCAATATACAATACACACTTTGACAATTTTATTTGCCAAAGTTAAGTCACATTCTACATAGATGACGTCAATAGAATATAGAATAAATAGACAAACTTCATAGTTAAAAATTTTATTGTTGACAATATGGTGAATTTACTGGTTTTTCTTTTAACAATAAAATTGTTCACTCGATTTTTTAGGCACGAATAAGAAATTAATTAAATCAATGTTGTTGGGTTTTTTATGTTTTTTTTTCTAGAGTTGGAAAAAAAAGGTGACGTTAATGTATACAACATGTATTGTAGTAATTATTGTTTTACTTTGAACTAGTATAATATAGATAAGCGGACTGTCGTCTAAGGACGGGTTCATGAGTTAAATTCAATAAAAAATGTATATTTAGTTTATGCAAATACTGTTGAAATTATTATATTTTTTTATTATACAATATAAATGTGTGTGCAAAACATCAATCATCTGTACATAGTTTTATTACCTTTACATATTCATATTAATCGTATATCGGTTAAACAGCATATATTCGTAGAATAGGATATTCAATGAATACCCCTACGATGGTAGTATGCAAATTTGACAAAGGTCGCTCAGAGAGAAACGCAAATATCAACCACCATGAGCTGTGAGCAAGCTAAGAATGCTTGATTTGTCTGGAAGTCGGTAGAGGGAGATTGAGCGAAAGGAAAATGTGACGACGGGATACACACGCCTCTTTTACATATCTATAATGCATTGATATAACTAAAATACGTTTTATATAATCTGTATAATTATATCAATGCATACTATAGATGTTATACATTTAAGTAATTTACATATAAATACCTTGTCATAATGATAACACTGGAAAACCAACAAAAGTGATGAAAACGTTCGATATGCGAACTGACTGTTTGTTTTTGTTTGCCACTGGCCACACAATAATGAATCATGCCTAAAAATGATAGCCTATGCGCCACCTGTGAGAAATAATATGAACTAATAGTTTGAATTGTGGCGCATTACATTACACCCCCCTTGAGAAAAAAAAAATAATAATAATTAGAAAATAATTGTTATTATTTTTTATATGCACATACCAAAAACACATAAGATGCTCTTAAAGTAAAAAAAAATATATATATTTTTTTTTTTTTTTTTTTTTTTGATAGAGTAACTGCTTGTTACACAAAAATAAGTTGAAATGCACAAAGATAAGAGTGAGAAAACACAATAAAATGTATGATCTACTTAATAGCAAAATAAAGTTTGTAATTGACTTACTAACCAAATTTTATTTCACAAGAAATGTTTTTTTTTTTATTATTATTTATATGAAATATATGTTGATTTTACATAGAAAAATAATTTATGAGGTGGAAATGTCCTCTGAACACATTATTGTTATTGTTACATTACATTTTTTTTTTAATATATATAAGTTGGTCATTTGAACTTATATTTTAGTGAGAGAAGAAAAAAAAATAAAACATTTAGTTATACATGTTAGTATAATTTTTTGGTTACAAAAAAAACATTTTTTTTTTGTATATAAGTTTAGTTTTTGCTTATATTTTGATAAAACAGAAAATAAAACAATTAATTATACATGTTGGTATAATTTTTTGGTTACAAAAAACATATATTTTTTTTTTATTGTATATAAGTTTAGTTTTTACTTATATTTTTGATAAAACAGAAAATAAAACAATTAATTATACTTGTTAGTATAATTTTCACTTTAACACCTTGTTTTTTCTTTTAACTGATTACATTCCTGGATTATCAGGGTTGTATTGGTGCTCGTAGAAAAATGTGCTTTCTTCTGATAAACGTTGATTCACCTTCCACTTATTAATTCTTTTCTGCTTAGCCTTTGAGTGTTTGTTAGAGTGACTGGAGTTTCTGAATTTAGTCAGTGATTTAAGGTTCTTAGGTACTTTCTTGTTGGTAAATTCAGCTTGGTGTGTCAGGATACCAAGATTCTTGTAGAAAGCATCTTTAACACTAATTTTAATTGGTTGGACTTGTGAATTAGCTGCAGTGGTGTTTTCAATGGTCGAATTAGCATCAATAACTGATGTTGTTTGTGGTCGAGTGTTAGTGTCTGTGGTAACATATGAAGAATTTTCCCTCTCAGCTACTTCAATGTGGTCACGCTGAGTAGGAGAAGTTGTAGGAATGATTACAGCTTCAACTACATTATTATTGATGGCTGATGGAGATGGAGAACGAAGCAAATCTTTTATCGTCTCACTAGTTAGAGACCACGCTGGTGATTGATCTGGTGTCTCTAATTGTGGTGGAGAAAGTGTAGATGGAGAAGACTCTGGAGATAACGAGCACTCGTTTAGGAGGAGTTGAAGTGGATTTTTGTGATTTATAGTGTCACTTACTCTATCACTTACAGCTGAGCTAAAATCATCCTTGCTCGGAGGATAAACTTGAGGATGAGTAGGTCTTTTATACACAGAAGCCAAATCTCCTTCTTTTCCCTCCTTGCACTCTTTGTTGTATCTTATTTGGATTTGTTGCAGGAGCTCATTGTCAGGTATGAATGGAACATTGAGAGCGTGAATGATCTTGAATGCATCTCTATACACGATAGAAAATGGGATTGTCATTTTAAAACTTTCGACGAAAAATCGATGGTAATTTTTGAGTTGGACTGGATTAAGATTTCTGCTGTCATGGCCGTTTAAAACGCCATAGGCATGAATCTGACGATAAGCAATTGCTTGAACATATTCATTCCACATTTCCTCTGGACTCAAATCTTGATTCATAGTGCTATATGGAAAAACAAAGTGCATAACTTAAGATAAAAATTAGGAATAACAATTATGCAAACATAGATTATACATGTTAAGATAATACTAAAAGAATTTTGTCCCACTGAAGTATTAATTTTTTTTTTTTTTTTTTTTTTTTATAATGGGAAAAATACACATGAACAAAGTAAGTATATAATTTTTTTTTTTTTTTTTTTCTTTTTTAAATATGTGTTTACTATATTACATATTTAAATTAAAATAACAATTTGGCGTGTTGTAGGATAAGAGTGGAGTTGGTTTGATTTTTTTTTTTTAATTATATAACATAGCAAAATTAACAAAAAGAAAATTTTGTTATGTTATACTTCACTTAGGAATCTTAGCTTTATCATTTTTTTTTTTTTTTTTTTTTTTTTTTTTTTTTTTTTTTTTTTTTGAATACGTAGTATGAGATATAAAGGCAACTAGTGATAAAATAGAGAGATTATTGAACTACACTTTTAACATAATAGAGAGTTTTTTTTTTTTTATACTTCATGGATGCTTGCATTCTTTGACAAATACAAACATACATAAATCAATGTAGTTTTTTTTTTATTTGTATATATATAATAATATGCATATATTATTACGTGCTATTAGGTTTACGAGAGCGCAAATTATAACTATGGGTTTCTGGGTCTTCAACTGATGAATTATCATCATTTATTACTTGAGTTATAGTTAATTGATGTGGATTTGGTACTGTATAAGGTTTTAACTGATCGGCATTTCTCTTACCGGCTGGTTTATTATCTAAGGTATTTAGTTGATAAGTATTTGTTTGAAGTTGCTTTACTATTTTATATGGACCTTCATAAGGTCTCACAAGAGATGCTGATATCTTCTTAGCTGCAGAACTAAGAACATTAGTGAGTCTTAATACTAAATCTCCTACTTGAAATGGATTAGCTTGTCTATTTTTGTTGTATTGTTTTACATGTTTGTCTCTTGCTTTCATGCAATTGTTCATAGCTTCTTTGTACGTATTGTTAATTCTTGAAATTAAGTCGTCAACAAATTCATTAATATTATTTTTCAATTTTTTATTAACTGTTTTGGTGACGTCAAATGGAGTACGCAATTCTCGACCAAATGTGAGAGCTGCAGGACTATAACCTGTTGAAGTATTAGGAGCAGTTCTAATAGCAAAAGCTATAGCATGTAAATTTTTGTCCCAATCTTTATGATTATCACAATAGGCTTTAATTAGTTGTTTTATAAATTTATTACAGATTTCTGTAACGTTACCACATGGTCTATAAGGAACTGTAAATGAATTTTTAATATTTAATTGAGAGCACAATGTGGTCCAAACTTCACTTACAAACTGCGACCCATTGTCTGACCTTACGTACTCTGGGAATCCGAATAAACAACAATATTCTACAAGTTTAGATGCTAATATTTTTGATGTTGGTGATCTTAATGGATATATGACAGGATACCTGGTGAAATCGTCTACAATAACAAGCGCATACTCGTTTAGACTTGCTGTTCTAACCATAGGACCGATCAGGTCGCAACTAATTTTTTTGTTAGGAATTTGACTGTAATGACTGCTTAGATAACCATACGGAGCTACATTACTACTTTTTGTTACTTGACAAATATGACATGATTTTACATACTTGCGCACAATATCTTTTATTTTTTTGAAGTAAAATTGATTTTGAATTTTATGTATTGTTTTAACACAACCTAAGTGACCTCCCCCTAATATACTATCATGATTTATTTGAATTACATCGTTATGTAAGTGACTTGGTACAACAATTAAATTATGTAAACCACTAATTTTATATAATACTTTATTTTCATCAACTGTAAAATTTAGAGAGCATATTTTATCTTTATGTAATACTTTATTTTTTATACTTAATATTCTTTCATCTTTATCTTGTTCATCAGCCCATTTTTCTATTTTCATAGGTAATTTATCTTGTTGCAAGACAAGGTGATTTAGAGAAATTTCTTGTATTGGCTGTGGTTGAACAATAGTAGTATTACTTTTATCAATAATTTCCTCTATTGTTTCTGAAGGATCTGCAAATTTTAATTTTTCATTACAAGTTTCATCTTCTAGAGGTAATATGTAATCTACATACGTCATCTTTGCTGGTTCATCATTTGCCACCGGGGCTGCTGCCCGAGAGAGCGCGTCACTCACTGTCATATTTTTGGCACTTCTATGAACTATAATGATGTCTAACCCTTGAAGTCTCATTATCCAGCGTTTTAATCTTCCTGAAGGTTCTTGTAATGCAAATATAGACTTAATTGCACTATGATCTGTTTCAATTATTGTTGTGTTGTATTCTATGTAGTGCTTAAATTTGTTTGTTGCCCATAACACTCCTAGCATTTCAAGTTCTGTGATTGAATATTTCTCTTCAGTTTTACTTAATGTTCTTGATGCGAAAGCTACAGGTCTTAAACCTTTTTCACCCATCTGATTCATAACGCATCCTAAACCTTGCCTACTTGCATCACACTGAAGTATGAATGGTTGCGTCATATCAGGAATTGCCATTACCGTATCTGAAGTGATGAGATCTTTAAGAGCTTGAAATGAATTTTCTTGTTCTTCACCCCATTTCCACCTAGAGGCTTTACGAAGGAGGTTGGTTAAAGGTTTAGAAATTATACTTACACCTGGAAGATAAGAACGATAGAAGTTGATCATCCCCAAAAATCTCATTACATCTTTTCTATTTTTAGGTTTTCTATACTGTTTTATGCCTCGTATTTTGTCTGGATTTGGAGAAATTTTTCCATTATTAAATATGTGGCCTAAAATCTTGACATTTTCACACCCTATATGAACTTTATCATAGTTAATAGTGAAGCCTGCGTTTTTTAATTTAGTGAAGACAGTTTTGAGATGAATAAGATGACTAGCATAATCTGCACTGTAAACTATGACATCATCCTGAAATGCTACTGCAAAACGATATAAAATATCACCTAATACTCTATCCATTGTTTTTTGGAAAAAGAAACTAGCATTAACAAGACCAAATGGCATTCTTTTAAATCTAAAAGTACCTCTATGAGTAATAAATGCAGTATATTTCTTACTTTTTTCTGCCATTTTAATTTGGTTATAACCACTAGTTAAATCTATAGTAGAAACTATTTTTGCTTTTGACAGTTGAGATAAAACAAAGTCTATACGAGGCATATTATAAGGAAAAATGCATGAATTACTGTTGCCTTCTCTCGCATCCAAACAAACTCTGTAGTTACGCGGGTTGCGTGAGTCCCATGTGTAGCCTTGTTTTGGAACCACAACTAAATTAGCAGAACATTCAGAATCACACTCCTCGATCACTGTGTCTTCTAAATAAGAATCTAACCAGTAATCTATAATCTCCATTCTTGTTGAATTATAAGGACGTAATTTAGTTTTTCTTAATTTTGCACCTTTTTTTAAAACTATTTCATGCTCTACTATATCAACACAACCTGGATGCTTTGAAAACAAACCTTGTTTGCAGAACTCCCTTAGTAAGTTTCTTACTTCCTCTCTTTCTTCCTCGTTACATTTTGATTGGCTTGATACTAACATAACCCAATCCTCTACGTCAAATTCTTCTATTTCCGCTATGTTACATTGTGTAGTATCTTCTTGTGGTTTTGTGTCAAAAGGAAATAACTGATGATAATTCCTATTATAATAATAAGAATTGGTGCTACTTTCAATATTAATTTTGTTTGATTTAAGAAAATCACGACCCAAAATAATATCTTTATTTAGTTCAGGCATAATATAAAAATATTGTAGATGATTACCTGTAGCCCACTTAATATTAAAACTAGCTATGCCTAATATTTTAGTAGTGCCTTGGGCTAACTGAACTTCTTTCTCATTATAAACTATTTGACCATTATTTTGTTTAATAACCTCTGCTACTTTATTAGATATAAAGCAATTACTAGCACCTGTATCACAAATAGCATAGAAATTACTATTATAAACTTGACATTTTAATAATGGTTCAGCTACCTTAATCACATTAGCTAAGTTGTTAAATGATTGATAGTTTATTTTGTCTTGATGTTTAATTCTACTAGCTGCATTTTTTTTTCTTTTATTTCTTTTATTTTTAACTGGCATACAAGAGTAAATATGATTTGGTAACTCTTTAATATTATTTTCTATTAACTTGTCTACATCTTGCGGTGTTATTTTTGCACCCGCATGATATAGAAATGAATATATGTTTAGTTTATACTCTGCTAACAAATTTTGTTTTAATTTATACACAGCTTTATTTTTTTTATTTGTTTTTTTATTTTTATTTGATTTATAATTTTGTATACTACTTATAAAACTACTATGTAACTTACTGTTATCACCACTGTTTCTGATATTATTTTGATAATCATCAGAAATAGTTGTAATAATATTCATCCCTATTTTACCTGTGTCCTCACTACCCTCTGTCTCTGTAGCAAGGACTGATACTAGTTTTTTGAGTTGTCCCTATTTGGAGATTTAGATTGACTTCTTTCATCTGAACGAGAATTAAAGTGGACTCGACGTGGAGAACTGTCTCTTCTGTTTTCTTGATCGACTCTCCTTCTGTCACGATCGTTGTTACGAGATGATTGATAATTATTTCTCGCTCTATTCGGAGAATAATTATTTTCTCTTCTCTCGTTATGTGAAGAACCTTCTTTATGAGGGGAGTTATTTCTTTTAGAATTATTATCCTCCTGCTTGTTGTTATTATTATTTGGTCTATAATTAGAGTTATATCTATCTCTTGAATTATCTCTATAACTACCATTAGTATTGTCTCTCTCTTGAGAGTTACTTCGATAGTCATTTCTTTCACTTGAATTACCTCTATAATTATTTCTCTCGTAAGAGTTACTTCTATTACCTTCATGATAATTATTATAGTTTCTTCTATTTGGAGATCTGCTGACTCTATCATTTGATGATCTGTCATAATT
The DNA here is from genome assembly GCA_949318235.1 of Ecdyonurus torrentis. Lineage (NCBI taxonomy): Eukaryota > Metazoa > Arthropoda > Insecta > Ephemeroptera > Heptageniidae > Ecdyonurus > Ecdyonurus torrentis. The sequence continues at coordinate 23,362,265 of OX439133.1, read as the reverse complement.
ACTAGAGAAGTATTTTGCATTATATTTAGGACTATAATTATTACTATCATTACATGGAGGTGAATTATTATGCCATGCTAAAGATGGCTCGACTGAAGCGCTTGGACTTGGTGGTGGTACATATAATAACTCTCTTGTTATTGTATTTTGTATGGCCAAAGCATACCGCTCAAAATCTGCAATATCTGAAAATCGCCTGTCACAGAAATAATTGCTATATTTTGGACATACTTTATTAATAATTCTACTTATTTTTTCTTGGTCAGTGGCTTGAATGTTGAGTAATCTATAGAACTGCATAATAACACCTGAATAATGAATAAGTGGTTCATTCACATGCTGTGATCTATTATTAAATTGTTCTTGTAATTGTAATTGATAAGCAGGAGAAAAATAAAATGTGTTGAATTGATCTTTAAAGTGAGCATAAGAAACAAACATCCTATTAGAATACCACACTTTTGCTTCTCTTTCAAATAATGTAGGTAGTATTTGGTTTAAGAGTGTACGTTCATCGATATTATTACTATTAGCATACAGCTCTAAATTTTGAATGAACTCAAAAGGCGGCATAGTATCAAATATACCACTAAATTTAGGAGGTTCTAAATTTTTTGCGTGCCACGTAGATGTATGACGTCTCTCATTGGCTTCACGAGCTTGCTGATTTCTAATTTCATGTTGTAATAATAATTCATGATGTTGCTGCATCATGGCTTGCTGTTGACTCATAGCTACTCTATTCTGTTCATGATTACTATTTTTAATAGCTATTTGATCTCTAAATAATTGTTCTTGCTGCCTCAATTGTTGAGCTAAAACTTCTCTTGTTTGATCAAACCACGTACTTTGACCTACAGACTGAATTTCTTGTTGATGATTTAATAATTCTTGATAATGTGTAATATGATTTTGCTCACTAATAGCTAAATTATGTAAAGCTTTTTGAGTCTCCTCTACTATACTCTCTTGCTCACGTAATACACCTTCTGATCTATTTATTACTAACTGATGGTTTAAAGCCTGTCTCCTATCATCATTATTTAATGATCTATGCTCTTGATTTAATGCTCTACCTTCTCTATTTATATTAATTAGCTCTCTTTCATGTTGATGTAAAGCATTAATATATGGATTATTAGTCACCGTTGGAATCAGTGGTGGTGGAGGATTATTAAGATAATTACTGGCACCAGCTGAGTTTAATGTAGATGAAGAAAACATACTAGTTGGTAGAGGTGTACCTATATTAGCATGAATACTTGGATTAAATTGAGATTGTGATGAGATTAATGGTGGAAATGAACTTTGAGAATAATGAGCTGATGATGTATAAATAGGAATAGACGTAGTTGTTGTATAATGCGCTACGACAGTGGTGACTGGCAACGTTGCAGTAGCATGAGGTATACTACTCGCTGTCGTAGGCAAATACGATAATGAAGACTGAGGTATAAATGTTGGAGTGATGTTAAGTGCCTGAGTTTGCTGCTGTACCGGAGTAGCACTAGCTATAGTATGAATAATGGGAGTATTTAATACACTACTATATCTTACTGAAGTTAAAGGATTTGTAGAATTATTAAAAACATTTGAATAATTTTGAACCCCTAAACTATTTATAGTAGATGGTAAAATAGGAGGTGGTATATAAGAAGCACTACTACTATTATTTACTTGAGACTGATCTATAATTGTTGGTTGATTAGATGAGGTTTGATGACTATGATTAATGATACCCATTACACCTCTCACACGTTCTTGTGCCTCAGTGAGAGATAAATTAGATATTGTGGTAGAAATAGGTTTATTTCTATTAACATCTTGACTTAATGACAGTCCTATGCCTAAATTAGAACTTGTAATGACGTTTGAGTGTTGAGGCTGTAGTGGTTGTGACGTCATAGTGTCATTATTAGTTGAAGTATAGGGTGGTATATTCTGCACGGCATGAACGGTAGCATGCCTAGGCTCTTGGTTGACCAAGCCCAGCGGTAGAGTAGCCGTGTCTTGCTGAACGGCGCTAGCGCTGGCAACCTGAAATTGTTGACCTTGATGCAAAGAAGTGTGTGTAGACATTCCTTGTGACTCCTCGCTTGCTTGCTCACAATGGCTTGCATTGTTTGCCTGACTTGGATCGACTATTGAACTTGTATCGGAGCTAGAAATGTGATCAGGTATTTCTAGATCGACAACCTCGTGTTCCAAGATCTCTAATTCTTCATCTATTCTTGCTAAATGCTCTCTAGCATTATTCAAAAAACTATTGTCTTCTTCCATCTTATTTTATAGCAAAATAAATGATAAAAAAAAACAACAATATTTAAATGTCAACGAGTTTTAAACTCTGCGACTAGCAAAAATTATGATGATAATAAAAAAAAATGAATAATACGGTAATTTTTTAAGTTTTTACTGTAATATACAGTTAATTCTTTCACGAAATTTTATATTAAGAAAAATAAATCGTCAAAATACGTATATCAGTACCAAAGAATGAAAAGAACGTAGTTTATTATATTGGGTGGAAGGGAGATAAAAAAAAAAATTGCGATCTCGACCTACCTAAAACTCTCTTTTGAATAACTTACGTCTCTCTATTACACTTAACTTTGCAAAAATGATGATGCATACACACAAAATATATTGTATAAAGCCCCAAGGCCCCCATTATGTAGTAATTATTGTTTTACTTTGAACTAGTATAATATAGATAAGCGGACTGTCGTCTAAGGACGGGTTCATGAGTTAAATTCAATAAAAAATGTATATTTAGTTTATGCAAATACTGTTGAAATTATTATATTTTTTTATTATACAATATAAATGTGTGTGCAAAACATCAATCATCTGTACATAGTTTTATTACCTTTACATATTCATATTAATCGTATATCGGTTAAACAGCATATATTCGTAGAATAGGATATTCAATGAATACCCCTACGATGGTAGTATGCAAATTTGACAAAGGTCGCTCAGAGAGAAACGCAAATATCAACCACCATGAGCTGTGAGCAAGCTAAGAATGCTTGATTTGTCTGGAAGTCGGTAGAGGGAGATTGAGCGAAAGGAAAATGTGACGACGGGATACACACGCCTCTTTTACATATCTATAATGCATTGATATAACTAAAATACGTTTTATATAATCTGTATAATTATATCAATGCATACTATAGATGTTATACATTTAAGTAATTTACATATAAATACCTTGTCATAATGATAACACTGGAAAACCAACAAAAGTGATGAAAACGTTCGATATGCGAACTGACTGTTTGTTTTTGTTTGCCACTGGCCACACAATAATGAATCATGCCTAAAAATGATAGCCTATGCGCCACCTGTGAGAAATAATATGAACTAATAGTTTGAATTGTGGCGCATTACAGTATATAATAATAAGTAACTTAATAAAGGCGTTGTGAGGGCTTGACAGCCCTGTTTTACAAAACCTTGACCACAACATGCAAACTTTACATATGAGCAAAAAAATAGATCAACAGCAATAAAACAACACATATATATATTGTTGATAACTTTGACTTAAAGGAATAGACCAGAGAAAAACATCAAAATTTATATCACAAAACACTTGATGGGACTTACATAAATAACTTTAGTTTGTGTCAAAATTCAACTGTAGCTCCGTAGCAGTGATCAGAAATTTCGATTTATTCAACCTGCACAACATTTTCATAGTAATTTTTGCATGTTTCTTACGTCATAAACATGAATAGTCACTTAAATTGCATACTTTACATTATTTTTACGTTCTCTCATGGGGCTACATTAACATTCTGGTAAAAATTGACAACAGTTTTGAAGATCCCATTTCAATTTTATTCATTAAAAGCACATGTTGTTTTATGTGCTTTAATACTTTGCCAGACTTTTAATACAACATTTTTTAAACATTGTATTATAAAAATGTTCACTACTCGGACCAAAATAAATAAGCAATAATTATTCTAACCCATTTTCAGCACAATTTTGTTCCATACAGCATAATCTATGCTATACTGCATAATAAATAGCAAAAATATTATGTTGTAGAATATGCATGTTTATGTTGTATTATTTTAGTATCATTTATGCTATAATGATATAAATGCTGCATAAATTATATAATTTATTCTTTCCATGTTTCCCTTATTTAAAATTTTTTTTAGAATCAATCTACTAATTTTCTCAAAAGTTGGGAAAAAAAATTTTCTTCCCATAAGCGTTATGTTAAATTAGGAGTCTCGCGCCTTTTTTCTAGCTTGTCTATGATTGGTGCTACGTCACCGCCGGTAAGAATCATTGTGAAAATCATTCTTTAAGTTTAAAAAAATGTTGCACATTGAACTCAAAACATAAAAATAATAAGACATATAAATATGCATGTCTATTGTATTGTTGAAGGTTGAAGTGTACTGTAAGGGCAAAGGTCACAAGTTCACAAGTCACAAGTTTTGACCGTCTGCTGCTTTCAAATGTTGTTGTAACTAAAGTTTACATTAGTGGCTACCACTTGTAGGACCTTTTCATATATAAAACAAAGTTGAAATTTCATAAAAATTAATAAATTTTGAAGCAAATTACAAAAATAAAAATTAATAATACTTTTGTTATCTCATGGCAGAAATATTTATGCATAACAAGATAATAACAATATTTATGCAATATTGTAAAATAATTTACTACATTGCATAATAATTAAGATCTTTAGCATAATTATACTTATGTTATTACAAAATAGCAACATTTTTGCTCTACAATATAGCAAGTGTTCAATGTAGTATAAATTAAGTAATTTATTTTTTCAATGCATTTTAAGAATTCATAAAATATGTTGTAAATAAGTAAGTAAGTAAGTAAGTAAGTAAGTAAGTAAGTAAGTAAGTAAGTAAGTAAGTAAGTAAGTAAGTAAGTAAGTAAGTAGGTAGGTAGGTAGGTAGGTAGGTAAGTAAGTAAGTAAGTAAGTAAGTAAGTAAGTAAGTAAGTAAGTAAGTAAGTAAGTAAGTAAGTAAGTAAGTAAGTAAGTAAGTAAGTAAGTAAGTAAGTAAGTAAGTAAGTAAGTAAGTAAGTAAGTAAGTAAGTAAGTAAACAAACAAAGTATATTTCCCTATTACGTTACAATATAAAAGTCAAGTGTGATGGTGATGACGTCACAGTTTGTTTACATGTTGACGTCTGACTCGATGTATATACAATAATATTATATCTTGCATCCAAAGTTTAATTATAGACGTTATAACTTGTAGAGAAATAGTTGAGCTCAATGCCAGGTTATAAATAACTTTCAAGTTTATCTACTACGGCCAAAATGTGAGAGAAGAATGAAAATTTACTGAGATATACTCAGAAAAGAAATTCCTAGTGACTTTGCGATCTTTAGATATCTAATCATTATTGAATCAATCACTTCAGGGTGCATGCATTTATGGTAAAGTCAAAGTTATGTTGAATCACTCAATAACATGGGCGGAATAGGGAAATAGCTCATTTTGACATTTTAAAAATACTAAGCAATGTTTTTTCAGGTCATTGGTGCTGTAAAAAATTAGTATCTCAAGTATCTAAAGTATGTGAGAAAAATAATAACAATAAAAAAGTTAACCGAATTTCCAAAGAAAATAGCCAAATACGAAGTTTGCCCTATGCTGAGCAATGTTATTCACTACTCCAAGATGGCATCCAAGCGCAATAAATATGAGGTCATGCGGATACACCCTATAATTTACCATCATTTTTGATTTAACGAAATGAATGCAGGATTAAGTATTATTGACATGACGCGTAAATTTGACGCGCGTCGACGCTATAAACAAAGTTGCAACAATGTTAACAAATAGAGCTGTTCACATGTAATTTTCAAAAACAATGTGAACGTCCATTTGTTTACATTGCTCCAACTTTGTAACGCGCGTCGACGTGCGTCACATTTACGCGTCATGTGAATAATATACTTTAATTTCATAATTTATTCTTTCCGTGCAAGATTTACATTTAAACCTGTATTTAAAATTAAATTGTCACCGACGTCGGCCATTAGACTAAAACTTTTCTCGTCAAAAAAAAATTGAAAATTTGAACAATGATACTTCAGCTGGAGACAATTTCAAACATATAAAAATTTTGGGGGATCACAGTGTAAATTAATGTTTTGTGATTTGTTGAAATTTTAAGCCCATAAGGCCAAATGTTAATTTCAATAATTGTTTTCTTTTTTTCAGGACGGTCAAACATCATGAAACTTTGATCACGGCTAGGTTTGACCCTTAGCTACACAATGACACCAAATTTAGACCCAAAACACTTCTAGTTTTTGAGATATAAGGTTGGTACCATACTCCCTTAAACAATAAATTAATTTTTTTCCCGTGTACTAATACTTATAGAGAGTACCTAAGCTTGATAAAGTTCGGTGCTAGAAATAAGTAAACATACATGATGAAGTGTTTACTCACAACCAGTGCGTGGGTATAATACTGTCTGTACAAATAAAATAGATAAACAGTATATATTTAGGCTAATGTTTCATTTGTATTGACTGACTGACCATTTCTCTACGTACACTTTTAACGTATCATATTTGCTACACAAAGAAACTAACTTATAGTGCCTACTAGTAAAAAACTTATAATTAATATTGTCTTATGAAACATTCATGTTTAGAGGAGCTTTAGAGAGAGAGAGAGAGAGAGAGAGAGAGAGAGAGAGAGAGAGAGAGAGAGAGAGAGAGAGAGAGAGAGAGAGAGAGAGAGAGAGAGAACTAGCCCAAGTTGAAATTTTTTTAGACCAGTTTGACTTGAATTTTGAGTTTAGCCTAAAATCAAGCTTAAATTTGAAAAACAAGTTAAAACTCGGAAAAGTCTATAATAAAGACCAATTTTGAAAACAAACTTTCAAGTCTATGATAAAAAAGCTTATTTTTCATTATAAATCAATCAATCAATCAATCAATCAATCAATCAATCAATCAATCAATCAATCAATCAATCAATCAATCAATCAATCAATCAATCAATCAATCAATCAATCAATCAATCAATCAATCAATCAACAATAAATAAATAAATTAATAGTCGTCTGTATTAAAAAAATTAACAATACTGTATACAGTAATATACATATAAAAGCGAAGTAGTGCTTAAAAAGCTTCATAAAGTTGAGTATAAGATGAATATAAAACATTATTTAAAATTTGCAAGTTGCAGGGTAATTTGTCAATGTTATGGCAAACAGTGTATGTAAGTATATCTTAAAGTTGGTATGAAGTGAGACAGGTAGAAAATTGATCATCACTTCTCATGCATACATTAAACTTAATTAACTTGTTAATTAACGAAGCAGTCATGTGGTGGATATAACAAGAACTGCTTCTAAATTTTTAACTATATACCAAACTTGGAATATCAATATTGTATACCTAAGAGAGAGAGGGAGAGAGAGAGAGAGAGAGAGTTAGCATTGATATTGTAAGATATATTCTGGTCTCTGTCTGTCTGTCTGTCTGTCTGTCTGTCTGTCTGTCTGTCTGTCTGTCTGTCTGTCTGTCTGTCTGTCTGTCTGTCTGTCTGTCTGTCTGTCTGTCTGTCTGTCTGTCTGTCTGTCTGTCTGTCTGTCTGTCTGTCTGTCTGTCTGTCTGTCTGTCTGTCTGTCTGTCTGTCTGATATTTAAAATAACATATCAAGTTAGTGTAAAGTTACAACTCAAAGACATTGTTGTTGTTTTTTGCTTGCAGAGAATAAATGAAAAATTGAGCAAATATTGGCTAAATTTAAAATGTTTCTAAAATGTTTAAAGAATCCAAATGATTATATTATAAATTTTCAGTATTTTTCTTTCGCTTTGCACAAGATTTATTTAATGAAAACTTGTTAACTTATTTTAATTTGATACTTTAAAAATAGTATGTGTTTACTTTGTGTTGTTTAACAAACAAAAAAAGAAGGAAAAAAATTTGTTACATTTTTCCTCTATTCCTGAGGAATGTCATCAATGCGACTCGTTCAAATATTAAATTTCCACAAAAAATATTTTATTTCACTCAAATACCTTAATGGTAACATTCTACTAAGATAATATTTTTTTGTTATACAAAAAAAAAAAAAAAAAAAAAAAAAGTCCATTTCACCATTTTAAATTTATATGTGAGGCATTTTGACGATATGAAGAAACAGTGTCCCTTCCTCGTCAAAACCAACAATACTAAAAATTCAAATGTTGCTCTTCCTGGATCAAATCTTAATGTGACAACAATGTATTATCACAATCATAAGTATAATATAAAGAAACAGCAGCGTTCATGTTTTTGTTTTGTTTCGTTTCGTTTCGTTTCGTTTCGTTTCGTTTTGTTTTGTTTTGTTTTGTTTTGTTTTGTTTTGTTTTGTTTTGTTTTGTTTTGTTTTGTTTTGTTTTGTTTTGCTTTGTTTTGCTTTGCTTTGCTTTGCTTTGCTTTGCTTTGCTTTGCTTTGCTTTGCTTTGCTTTGCTTTGCTTTGCTTTGCTTTGCTTTGCTTTGCTTTGCTTTGCTTTGCTTTGCTTTGCTTTGCTTTGCTTTGCTTTGCTTTGACAAAACCTCAGTGAGGTACTGGCAGTTTCCCAACTGCTTTTAAACACCCTGAATCTTCCAAAACCCTGCATTTCTTTGTTCGGTACGGGTTCATCTAAAACGGGTCAGCCACAGCCTATAGCAAACATCCCGGCATGTGCCATAGCAGATTGAGAAAACCGTCAGTCAGGATGGTCGGTAAGGTTGACATTGCCTCCCTAATCTCCAGGCTAGCTTCTTGCCAGCGCCAGGCTTTATTTGCCTATTTATTTGCCATCTTAAAAAGCCTGGATGGTGGCTCGAATCGAACTCGCGTTCTCTTGCATTTGCAAGTCAGACGCGTGAACCACTAGACCATGGAAAATATTATAAATTATAATATTAAAGCTCATCCATATATTGAAGAAAAAACCTTGTGATATTTTGCTTTTCTCAGTGTAGCCTAAATTTTTTAAAACATAATTTATTTATTGTGAATAAAAAAAAGTAAATGTTGTATTTTATGGCTTATTGTTTACAAAAACGTTTCTAAAGTTCGAAATTTTTTATGTTTTTTAGGACAGGTATATACATGTAGAAACGACTTCATGTGTTTTGTGTTTTCTCCCTTTCTCACTTTTATGATACTTCCGTTCGAAGTGGGGTGGTTGGTGGTTTTCTCGAAGTTTATATATATACAGTATATATACTGCAATTTTTATAGCCAGGTGCATGTGTACATAGGGAGCTATACATATGTTGTAAGGGTAATGTAAAAAACATAAATATCACACGAGAAAAAGGAAAATGTCAAAAATTATGTTGTACACTATTATGAAGTTTTAGAATTTTTACAATAAAAGATTGTGTTGTTGGATATATAAACTCTAAAAAATAATCATTGAAAAGATCGTACACCTTTGCAATTAATGCTTTAAAGGCGTAGAACACCTTCAACAACAACAATCTATTATCCTAAGATACCTGAAAATCAACTTTTCTAAGATACCTCAAAATCAACTTTGATTTTTCCAGAGTCATTGATTTCTAATTTATTTTCCATTCACAACAAGACGTATGCGGACAATAACGTCACAGCTCACCAGGTCCACGTGCGCGTTAAACAAGCATCACTGTTTGCAGCTGCCTTTTTTGAAAGGAAAAATAAATCAGAAATCAATGACTCCGGCCAAATTAAAGTTTATATTTAGGTATGTTAGGATATTATACAAGTTTTTGGTTCAACGTGTTTTCCGCCTGTAAGTATTGTAGAATCTACGGCTATGTAGCTAATAATCCAACGATAAAAACGTAAAGGACATCACAAGCGTTAGAATCACAATTAACTAATTGTTATTGAATAAACGTTAAACTTGGACGTTGCATATTTACAATTTTTACATTGGATCTCAACGCTTGTGACGTCACTAACGTTTTTATTAGAGCTGTAAATTTAAGCCGGTTCAGGCACCCGCCCGGGCCAAAATCTTCGGGTGCTCGTTTTTTTGAAAATGGTAAACCCGGGTTTCGAGCTTTTAGCTCGAAAACGGGCTTTTTCGAGTTGAGCTCGTGAATGACTCGTGAAAAAAACGAGCTTTTGAAAATAATTCGAGCTAAAGCACAATTTTTGAAGAAAGCAAAGAAAAAAATGTTTGTAATTTTTGTTTAAATTTGCATTTTTAGTATTCTATGTTGCAAAATAAACTGTTTAAAATATTTTTAAAATTTATTTTATTTTATTTATGACTTTTATCCTTCAAAAACAATTTTTTCATAATAAAAATCGAGCTTTTTCTTCATAGGCTCGAAGGCTTGTTTTTAAACTTTGGCTCAAAATTCGAGCTTTCCGAGCTTTGGCTCGTTTTTCGAGTTTAAGCTCGATTTCAAGCTAAACCCGGGTTTCAAGTCAAACCGGGTTAAAAAATGTCAGACCGGGCTAAAAATATTTCAAGTTTTTTACAGCTCTAGTTTTTATCGTTAAAATTTCAAAGCTTAGTGATGTCGTAACTGTTCATTCCACAATAAGCATTGCAAAACTGTGTAAAAGCTTTTTAAAGCTTAATTTTAAGTTCAAACTTAAAAACTCTTACATAAAAAAAGGCGAATTTTAAAGCTGCAACCATAAAATCTTTACAAAAATAATTTAAAAGTCTTTTTTTATATTTTAAATTGAGATATAAGAAAAACGTATGTCAGTAACAAATCACCGCAACATAAAATGAAAACCTCGTGTTATTTTGAACATAACTGAAAGAAAACTCTACTTTATTTTTCCTGTTTATGGTTGTAGAAACTTCACATTTATTACACCCTCCTCTCTCTCGCTATATAGAAATATAAAAATCTGACTATAGAAAAGTGTTATCTTGCTAAAACTTATTGCCAGCACGCGAGATGAGGGCTGATAATATATTTTTTAGACATGCCATGCTGCAGTGGAATATAATACTACAGAGAATTTTAACTATTGTTTGCCCTAAAGTCTTTTTGCATGTCGAATTATAATAAATTTTTGAATTGCAAATTTCAATCAAAATAGAAGAAGAATTTTTGTGTAAAATAAAAAATTGTAATTCTTTGGTCTTCTGCTACCAGTAGCGTGTATATGCATTCATGTTAATGTCGACGCTAAATTGGATTACTAAATAACATGGGCTATAACATATAAAAGGAAAATAACTTATTTTGCCAGCTTAAAAATACTATGCAATATCTTTGAGAGCATTGATGCTGTTAATATGTTGAATGTTGAATTTGAGAAAAATAATAGTAACAAAAATTCAACCGTTTTTCCAAAGAAAGTAGCCAAAAACAAAGTTTGTTCTATGGTGAGCAATTTTATTCATTACTCCAGTATGGCGTCCAAGTGCATTAAATATGACGTAATGTCATCATGCGTATACACCCTATACTCTTTATTACAAGAGAGTTACACCCTGTTTTCTTGCTATCAAAAATGCGCATTACATTGAAATAATCACAGTTGATCGTCAATTTAGTAGCAGAAAACGGAAAGGGTTTACGAACAGCATTAAAAACGCTCTACTAAATTGGGCAACGGTAAATTTAAAAAATAAGTGGCTAAGCCAATCATTGCCTTAGTTATGGGTCACGTGATCAAAATTGACCAATCACAACAGGGTCAAGCTTAACGTTTAAGTAAATGTGTTACTATCGTGTTGCCGCTACATTTTTTTACCATCGTCCCTTTAAGACATTGTCTTATCGACATAGGTTCAATTAAATAGCATACACGGGTTAACCTGCTTAAATATTCTCCAACATTAATAATAATAATAATAGTTCTTTATTGGGTTTAGATATTATACATAAAAAAAAAACATGTAAATTACCCAACAGGTGATGAGAAAAAGGCAAAATGCCTATACACTGGACGTGATCTCACACCATAGTATCAGAAATACTGCTTCGTCAATAAATAAACATATAAAAACACATTAAAAACACAAGATGAAAGAATTACGAATTATTCGAAATTCGTCGTAGAAACCTTCGATAATACTATAGGGTGGTTGCATTCATGTAAAAGTTGACGCCATACGTGAGCACTAAATAACATGAGTCGGTATGGGAAAATGACACATTTTGACAATTTAACGGGGAAGTTCAGGGGTTACAACATGTCTTTTTTAATGTTAGATAATGAGATAAAGTGTTCATTGACTCACATATGATGGCCCAAAGACCATCCGTAGCTCCCTGGTAGCCCCACAAACTTGCACTCATCCTACGAGATATGCAACCCACTACAACATCTCTATAGTAAAGCCGTATCTATGACGTAAAAGATACGGAAAGATTGCATATCTCGCAGTAGGACCACGAGTTCGTGGAGCTACGGAAGAGCCTTCCCTTTGGTCATCATATGTGAGTTTATGAACAGTCCTTCTCATTATCTAACATTGAAGAAGCCATTGTGTAACCCCTGAACTTCATCTTTAAAAATAGTTGGAAATATTTTTGAAAGCTGATACTACAAGGTTTTCCAGTATGAAAGAAACAAAAAATTAAAGAAATAACCTGTAACAACGTTTGTTCTACGTTATATATTGGTCCAGTATGGCGTCAAAGCTCTGTTCAAAGGTTTTATCATGCACTCATTCTGAAGGCTCACTTTATGTGAGTCCAACGACTATGATAATATATTTTACTGTACTATGAGAGTTGTATTGCAAAATTAAATCTAGCAACGTTGATTATTTTCGATCCAAGTTTGTACCCTTTGTCTACTTCATTAATGTGGGTTACAGAATGTTCAAAGACATTGCTCTCTCTTTCTCTCTCTCTCTCTCTCTCTCTCTCTCTCTCTCTATGTCACTCTTTCTCACAAAAACATTCACAATTATCTCTCGTTTTCTCTGTCTGTCTGTCTGTCTGTCTGTCTGTCTGTCTGTCTGTCTGTCTGTCTGTCTGTCTGTCTGTCTGTCTGTCTGTCACTCTATACACTAGATAAACAATATTTCGCTAGCTCACTCACTTCAAATGTGAACTTCTCTGCATAGTATGACCTTCTACCTTCTCTCTACTTGAATTACGTAATTAAATTTGTCTTATTTGCATTTCCAATATTTATTTACGTCAAATAAATTTTATACGTTAGTCGATTTAATTAATAGAATAGCTAAAATAGCAAGTGGAATTGGAATATTTTTGAAACGAAAAAATATAAATGTGATATATTATATGTATATATAAATTAAAAATTGTGCATACGTAATAATATAAAATACAATTTAAAAAAAAAACTACAAAGCAGGCACAAAGGGGGCGGGGCGTAAGAAAAATTAGTTAAAATGGAGCTTACCTCTCTAGCACTTGAGGTTACCCTGGGAATACTAATGGTCCCCTAATTTAACATTAAGCTTATGAGGAAACCTTTTTTTTTTTTTTTTTTTTTTTTTTTGTGATTTTTGATAAAAACTACTCCACCAATTTTGGAGAAATTTAGATAAGAAATACTAGACATACTTTTGCGTGTTTTCAGTCACAAAATTTTTAATAATTTTTTATACCAATCCAATAACCTCAATTGTTATAAAAAAAGCCATAGGACCAAAAAATTGGACTTGTACCTTTTCTTTTGAACTCTAAATAAAAACCACTTATTATTTTAAATTATTTAAGAAATTAAAAAAATATGCACATTCATGAAAACAAAATATTATATTGAGAAATATACGCTAAAAAATAATCGTTGAAAAGCTTGTACACAGTTTTGTAATGCTTTAAGTATTGTGGAATCAACGGTTATGACGTCACTAAACGTTGACAATCTAACGATAAAACGTTAGTGACGTCACAGACGTTACAACCGTATGGAAAAAAGTAGATTTGCAACGGCTAAGTTTATTCCAATGTAATTCTAACGCTTGTGACGTCATTTACTTTTTTTATCGTTAGATTTTTAGTGATGTCATAACCGCTCATTCTACAATAGTTAAAATAGCATTGCAAAACTGAGCTTGTTAACGGTTATTTTTTCCAGTGAAACTAAAACACTAAATCACTTGATTTAAACATATATCATAAGTATAAAAAATAATATGTAGTTGCATGTAAAAAAAAAAAAAAAAAAAAAAAAAAAAAAAAGAATCGTGGACAGAAATATTAAAATTAGGGATGATATCCTTTTTATATGTAATAACAATAATTCAACAGCAAAAAAAAAAAAAAAAAAAAAAAAAAAGTGAACAGAAAATTTGAGATGAGTGATAATAATATACACTTTTTTTATGTAATGTAAGTAATTCAACAGAAAAAAAAAATAAAACTTGACATAAAACTGATATACTATATTATTAAGCTAGCACATTTTCTCTGTAACTTTATATGACAGAGCGTGACATTTTTGAGTTTTCCCTTCATCCCTATGTTATAAACACAATTATTATCTAATGATAGGGTAGGTAGGTATATGAACCCCTACAACTGCAATATAGTACGAGACTTGTAATTTAGACATCTGCTGCTTCTAATGTTATTTTCTACTAATTTCAAATAGAACACGTGATCGTATGCGGGTTAGGATAAAATTAAGCGTAGAGATATATTTTTTTTAGTTATATAATAATATTAATAATATGCATGTGGTTTGGGGGAGAATTTTTTTAAAAGTAGATTTTATGGTATATGATAAAAGATTATAATTTTAAGAAATAAAAAATCGAAAGTGCAGTTTTTATACTAATTTGAAAGAGAGAAATCAGGAATTCTAGGAAATAGGAGTGGGGAAAATTATAGTGTTTTCTTTTAAGGGGCGGGGTTGAAATGCTAGAAAAATATTTATATTTTTTTGTTTATGTTAAAATATTATAATTTTTAAAAGTAGTTAGACTTGAATTTTTGTATAGTTACTGTTTTTATTAGTAAAAATTTTAGGTTTCTTATATCACTAGAGGAGCTTATTGGTATAGGGCTTATGCGCATGACCATGACGTCATATTTAATGCACTTGGATGCCATACTGGAGTAATAAATACCATTGCTCAGCATAGGATAAACTTAGTTTTTAGATATTTTCTTTAGAAAATCGGTTAATTTTTTGTAACTCTTATTTTTCTCACATACTTGAGATACCAAACTAAACTATTAACAGCATCAATGCTCTCAAAAAAACTGCGTAGTGTTTTTAAACTGGCAAAATGATTTATTTTCCTAAGCCACTCATGTTTTTAAGTGATCCAACATGGCGCTGAATTAAACATGAACGCATTTACCCTATAGTGAGCGGGAAAAGCTAAGAGTCCCCTAATTTAGCATTACGCTTATGTGGAGAAACAGTTATTTATTTTTTATTTTTAGCATTGTTCCTTATTTTGGTGATTTTATTTCACTGATTCTGGAGATATTTAAATGAGAAGTACTAGACATACTTTTACGTGTTTTTAGTCATAAAAATTTTAAAGAATTTTTTAAACTGATAACCTCCATTGTAGTAGAATTATGCGTAAGCAACATCAAGGTCATTTAGAGGCTTAGAAGGATGCTTGACCTTTCACGACGAAATAATTTTTACGTTTATTTACTGTTCAAATTTTTAACTTTTACACGAAAAAGATCTTTATGTTTGAAGAAAATCACAAACGACTAAAGAAATGCATTTTCGCTGCCTTATATAGGGTGTATGCGCATGACGTCATACTGAATGCGCTTCGACGCTATACTAGATCAATGAATAAAATTACTCAGCATAGGAAATACGTAGATTTTGGCTATTTTCTTTGTATAAATAGTAACCTTTATTGTTATTACTATTTTTCTCACATACTTGAGATACGCAATTTAACCTGTTAACAGCATCGATACTCTCAAAAATATTGCTTACTATTTTTAAACTGGCAAAAATGTGTCCTTTTCCCATACCGGCCCATGTATGGCTCTCACATATGGTGTTAACTTCACCACCCTAAAGCTATCAGTAGCTACATTGCTAGCGCCTAGAGATATAGGCAACGAGTGTGTTACATGTGACATGCCGGCTGCATACTTTTCAGGATACATTCAAACACGTAAAAAAAAAAACAGCAAAACAAACGCTCGTCTCGTTTAATTAAACTAAAATACTTTTTGAAACAAGAGAAAGATTATAAAACCATGATTAAGCCACTATCAATTGTGTATTTGACGATTTGCATGACAATTTATTAATTTTTATCATCTTTGTAATCAAATTCGTTTTTTCATATTGAAATTTATTAAACGTACAATTATAATTAATGATTTTTTAAGGTATTATATGCCAACTTGCTATATGGTAACAATTTAAATTTCTGCCTTTTTAAATTTTTTTTATTATTATTTTTTTTTGTTTTTGACATAGAAAAAGCATTGACTAAAACATTTTAATCATTGAAATTCCATGTACTCACGATTATCTTGAGTGGTCATTTCTCCATTGTTGACGATATACTTATTGCCTATGGGCTGTAGTTTGATTTCATCACGTGGTGGTTGTGATCCTCCCACCATCTTGTATCACTTGAAATTCACTAGATTATCTCAACTTTTTTATTTTTAACTAACACTTTTAGTTTGAAAGCGTCTCATTTTTATAACCAAACTCCAATGTACTGGTTCGCTGGAAAATAAATTAAGTTTGATATTAGCTTTTTGAACTGCAAGTCATTTTTTAAAACATCAATATAAAAGAGCGAGTGTACAAGGTATAAAAAACCGAATTATGTTTACTATCATAATAGTTACAAAACTAAAAAAACTAAAAAAAAAAAAAAAAAAAAAAAAAAAACGAAGAAAAAAAACGAAGAAGAAAACATATGTTTAATTTTATGATTCTGCATTTACTTTCTTTGTTTACATATTTGTTTGTCGTTTGATTCATTGATACATTCATTCATTCATTCATTCATTCATTCATTCATTCATTCATTCATTCATTCATTCATTCATTCATTCATTCATTCATTCATTCATTCATTCATTCATTCATTCATTCATTCATTCATTCATTCATTCATTCATTCATTCATTCATTCATTCATTCATTCATTCATTCATTCATTCATTCATTCATTCATTCATTCATTCATTCATTCATTCATTCATTCATTCATTCATTCATTCATTCATTCATTCATTCATTCATTCATTCATTCATTCATTCATTCATTCATTCATTCATTCATTCATTCATTCATTCATTCATTCATTCATTCATTCATTCATTCATTCATTCATTCATTCATTCATTCATTCATTCATTCATTCATTCATTCATTCATTCATTCATTCATTCATTCATTCATTCATTCATTCATTCATTCACAGACAAATACTATATATTTTAAACAGCAATATAAATCCACTCCATCAGCATAGTTTTAGTGTTTATAGTTAAAGTTTCACCACCCTAGAGAACTACGATCTATTTTAAGAGACTTTACTTTATTATAAAGTTTAAATATTAATAGCAAACTTACAGGCTTTTCAAACAAAAGTGAAATACGTTTAATCTCACTTCATTTAATATTCAGCAGGTACACAAATAATGGTAAAAAATTGCTTAAACATTCACGATTGATTTTTGTGAAGTAAAAATGTTGTTTTTATATATATCCAGGAAAATTTATAATGTATTTGTATTTATCTTTGCAGAGAGAGAGAGAGAGAGAGAGAGAGAGAGAGAGAGAGAGAGAGAGAGAGAGAGAGAGAGAGAGAGAGAGAGAGAGAGAGAGAGAGAGAGAGAGAGAGAGAGAGAGAGAGAGAGAGAGAGAGAGAGAGAAAAGCAAAAAGCAATGTTTATTTTATTAACATATTTTATTTTTTAAAATATTCGATCAAACTAAAAATGAAATATGTAATATGATAATGATAACATTTGCTATTATGATTTGTTTTTTGTAATAATTAAATTTCAAAACAAAGGAATTAATTTCAAATTTAATGTATGATTATAATCAATTCTATAGAAAACATTGTATCGTAAAAAAGATTTTTTTATTATTAATATTTTTCCTCTCTCTCTCTCTCTCTTTCTCTCTCTCTCTCTCTCTCTCTCTCTCTCTCTCTCTCTCTCTCTCTCTCTCTCTCTCTCTCTCTCTCTCTCTCTCTCTCTCTCTCTCTCTCTCTCTCTCTCTCTCTCTCTCTCTCTCTCTCTCCTTTTTTATCAAGCAAGTTACTAAACCAATTTTAATGTTTAGATACATTTGTAATATTTTTTTAAAACCATATTCAACCTTTAATTTTTGTACCACCTCGTTCGTGATTTCAATTAGAATGTTCCATTGTTGCAATATTAGTGATGCAATTCATTTTCAATGGGGAAGCATTAATTAAACAATTTGATCGCTTAGTTTCTAACAATGATGAAAATTGTAAAATGCAAGTCATCAATTGCCATTTCAATTACTCTGAAAAAAAAATTGTATAATGGTTTAATGGTATAAGAAACCTTATATATCTGAAATTGAAAAGTGGATTATACTTTTTGATATTGTCATTTGAAAGTTAATCGTAAAATTAATAAAAAAAGTGGCAAAAAAAAAAAAAAAAAAAAAAAAGATAAAGAAGAAGAAGAAGAAAAAAAAAGGGAAAAAAATTATAATAATAAAAAAACGTGACTATAAGTGGAAAAAAATAGTGAGTCATATTTAAAAAATTCAAATCTTAATTCTTTAAAGTACTTTTCTTAAAGTTGTCATATTTGTAATAAACAAAGTAAACAAAAATCCAATGGGTTAAGTCTTAAAAGTTGTAATTTTTGTGAAGTTGTAAAAACTGCCAAAAAATACATACATGAAAAAAAAAAATAATAATAATAAAAAAAATAAAGAGATAATATTATAAAGTTTTTTAGAATAATAAATTTGTTAGATAAATTCAAAGTTTTTTTTTAAAGATTTAAAGAGCTAACTGTTAACCGCTGAAGAAATTACGTTTATACTAACAAGTTTAAAATTTTGCACGTTCAACCAAGTTATTGGTTTGTACTAAAATACGATGTTACATCTATACGTATCTAAATAATTTCTTAAATTTATGTTTTCCGTGTAAACAACTATGTACACATAGAAAAAAAAATTACATGGCAAGTTACTAAAATTGTCATATTATTTCTTTAAAACTGTGAAATTAATGGTAAAAAAAAAAACTCTTACCAATCATTACCTTACTTCAGCATAAAAACACTATTATCAACACTTTTTGTCCAAAACTCAAACAAAAACACCGCCAACAACAATTGTAACAATATTTGAAAAGTGTCCCTCACTCTATCACATTCCACGTAAAATCACTTCACTTGCAAACAGATATTAAAAATGACAGTTTAGATATAGATACACTACACTGCTATATTACTACAGTAGATAGTATAACATGTTGATACACGCTCAGTGCTAGAGCTACTGAATACAAACTTTTATATACGTTCTCCAAAACCCCTTATGTAATACAGCGTTGCCATATCTATACTTAATACACGGTAAAAAATATATAGAAAAAAATCAGATTTGTAGTAACTCGTTAATTTTAAGTTAACTATAACGTTCACTGGTTATTTATATAGGGTGTATGTGCATGACGTCATATTTAATGTGCTTGAGTAATGAATAACATTGCTCAGCATAGGAAAAACTTCATTTATAGCTATTTTCTTTGGAAAATCAAGTAATTTTTGGGTTTTATTATTTTTGTTACATACTTGCGATACCATAATTCAAGCATATGCTGAACAATGTTGTTCATTGATTCAGTATGGCGTCCAAGTGCATTTAATATGACGTCATGCTTATATATCCTATATAGAAAAAGGTAAGTATATAAATATGTAACTAATTAAAGCAGTACACGTCTAACCAAAAAAAATATTTATTGAAATATCACTCAAAAAAATAGTGCATTACTTTAGTTACGAATACTAACTTATTTGAGATAAACAGGGTGTATGCATTCATGTTAACGTCGTCGCCATGTTGGATCAATCAATAACATGGGTGACATAGGAAAATAGCTTATTTTTCCAGTTTCAAACCACTATGCAATATTTTTGAGAGCATTGATGTTGAATTATGTTGAATTAGTATCTCAAGTATGTGAGCAAAATAACAATAACAAAAAATTAACTTATTTGTCAAAGAATATTGCCTAAAACAAAGTTTGTCTTATACTGAGCAATGTTATTCACTATTCCAGTATGGCTTCCAAGCGCAATAAATATGACGTCATCCGCATACACTCTATAGCTAATTTAAAGGCATAGAAAACATTAGCATTTATATCACAAAACACTTGATGGGACTTACATAAATAACAATAATTGGTCTTAAAACCCAACTGTAACGCCATAGCAGTGATCAGAAAATTTTGATTTATGCAACCCGCACAACATTTTTATGCTAGTTTTTGCCTGTTTCTGACGTCATAAACAGAAATTTTCACGCAAATTGCATACTTTACAGCTTTTTTACGCTCTCTTGTGGGGACACAGTTACATTCTGTTAAAAATTATCATCAATTTTGTAGATCCCATTTTGTGTTGAAGAACATGTTGTTTCATATTTTATAATGCTTTTAAGAGGTGTTGAGTTGTTTTCAGTTATTTCAGGCTATTTCAAGTTAAATTAGCTGTTGTTCATAATTTGCTAAAATGCATTATTTTAGCTTCTTTTAATAACTCAAAAGTGTTTATCTCAGATAAGTTAGGATTCGTAACTGATGTAATGCATCAATTTTTTGAGTGTATATAATATATTATATACTGTACACAAGATTGTGATAATGATAATAAATTTATCATTCAAAAAATTGCGCTAAATTTGCAATGTTATTCTTATGAGAGAAATAAAATTACAGCACTGAATTTAAATGTTAAAATATATTACAACATCATAATCATGTGTAAAGCAAATTTTATGATATTTTTTTTCCGTGTAGAAGATTGAAAAACATTTAAATGAGATTAATTTTTAAATTAAAATTTTGTTATTTTGCTCCCTTTTTTTTTTTTTTTTTTTAACAATTTTTTTTTTAATTAATTTACAGTTGGAAGGCTCGTTATCTCAAATTCAAAAGTGGGTTTCCTAATTTTCTTGTTATTTAAAAGTCCATCGTGGTTCTTCCCCTACTCATTTTAACTCCCTATATGATAAAATTTTGAGGACCTGTGACCATCAGATTTATTAATTTGGCCTTTCATCGGAAAGAAGATTTTGAAAATTCGAATTCATTTTTTTTCCAATTTATATATTTTTTTTTTACAAATTAAATTAAAAAAATAATAAAAAAAAAAACCCGTAAGAAGGCTGTAAAATTTTAAATGAAACTTCCTAAAGACACTTTTACGTGTTGAAAGCTTTAAAAATCACAAATAAATAAATAAATAAAAAATAAAAAACTACACTTTTTCGTCACCCATAACCTCCATTACACCAAATACAATATTATGTTTTACACTCGAACATCAAGGTTTCATCTCTTCTTATTTAAATATCAAACTAATTTAAAAAACTAATTATAATTAAAAATAAAACAACAAAGTATAAAAGTATGACATAAAGATAAATAACAATTTATGAACCTTAAAATAAATATTACTATTTTTTAATAACATTACTATTTATGCTAAATATACATATACTGTACAGCATAATAATTATTTAAAGGCATAGAACAGCTTCAACAAAAAATATGTCTAATATCCTAACATACCTAAATATTAACGTTAATTTAACCGAAGTCATCGATTTCTAATTTATTTTCCATTTACAAAATGGCAGCTGCAGGTTTATGACGTCACAGCTTGCCTGTTTCCGTGCACGTGAATTAGTGAGCTGTGACGTCACAAACTCGCAGCCGTCATTTTGTAAATAATGTAAAATAAATTAGAAATCCATGACTTCTGCCAAATTAACGTTGATATTTAGGTATGTTAGGACATTAGGCAAGTTTTTTTTATTCAAGGTGTTCTATGCCTTTAATATAGCATAAATTACATTACTAAAATTTAACTAGCATAATTTTTACTAATTTTAGCTAGCATATATTTATATTTTATTTTTTTTTATTATAATAATTCTGTTAATAAATGAGGTATACTGTAATATATTTTTCTTTATATAAATTTCATTAAAAAAAAATCTGAAGAAAAGTTGTTGTTGTTTTTCAGTGTAGCTAAGAAAGGGAGTGTTAAATTTATGAGACAAAGAAGGTATATAAATAAATAAGTAAAAATGTAAGCATAATTTTTAAGTTTAAATATAAGATGCTCTGGAGATTTTAAAATAAGATGTTATTTATTTGTTTCTTGTTTATGATTTAATATATTCAAAATGATGCATGGTTATAGGGGGAGTTATTTATTTAAGGGAGTGAGGGAGAACATAGGGAAGATGTGTATAAAAAAAAAAGGTGTTTTTTTAGTTATTCAATTTAGAAATTACTTTTCGACACTTTTTTTTTAAGGCTCTCCAAGAAAAAAAAAGCTTACAAAATTGTAGAGTAACTATTTGAAATACATTGATTGTATTTCATTGATTGTATTGATTGTATTGTATAATGGGATGTTTCCACATGACGTCATTCTGAATGCACCTCGACGCCATATTGGATCAATAAACAACATTTCTATTGACATTTTTGGCTATCTTCATTTGGAAATCGTTTAATTTTTTATTATTATTATTTTTCTCACATACTTGAGATACTAATTCATCCTATTAACAGCATTAATGTTCTTGACGGATCATATATGCACCTGAATATGCGCCCAACGTCGGACGCAAAACGTCGTGAACAGAAGAAGAACAACACCCGCCATGGTTATCCCCTATAAGAGCCTACGACATTAGCAATTTCTCACCACAACACCACAATATTGCTTATAGTATTTTTAAACTGTCTGAATGAGTCATTTTCCTATAGCAGCCTATTTTTTTTTCAGTAATCCGGCATGGCGTTGACTTTAACATAAATGCATAGACATACTGCTCTAAAAAAAAAAAAAAAAAAAAAAAAAAAAAAAAAAAAAAAAAAAAAGTTTTCCTGACGTACAAATGCTTATATAGTACTTATATAGTGTTATATCATGTTAAAGTCGACAACATGTTGGATAACTCAATAACATGGGTGGCATAGGAAATTAACTCATTTTGACAGTTTAAAAACACTGTACAATATTTTTGAGAGCATTGATGCTGTTAATAGGTTATATTAGTATCTCAATTAAGTATGCGAGAACAATAATAACCGTATATGTGAAAAAATTAGCCGACTTCCCAAAGAAAATTTGCTTAAACGAAGTTTGTCCTATGCTCAGCAATGTTATATTTACTACTTCAGTATGGCCTCCAAGCGTATTATTAAATATGACGTCATACGGACACAACCTATAAGTATAAAATACTTTGATTGTACGTCAAACCACGAGTACATTTTCACTAAATATTTAAGTAGATGCCAGTTTTGATGTATGTATAATGAGTACAACAGATTACATGGATTCTCCAAAACATTATAGAGTATAGGGCGGTTTTATTCATATAAAAGTTGACGCCATTTGTGTGCACTAAATAACAAGGGCTGCTAAAGGAAAATTACACATTTTGCCAGTTTAAAAAAAAAAAAAAAAAATACTGAGCAATATTTTGAGATTATTAATATGCTAGATTAAATTAGTATCTTAAAGGAACAGACCAGAAGAAAACATAAGCATTTATATCACAAAACACTTGATGGGACTTGCATAAATAACATTTGTTTGTCTCAAAACCAAACTGTAGCTCCGTAGCAATGATCAGAAAATTTCAATTTATACAACCCGCACAACATTTTTTTTCTTCTAATTTTTGCACGTTTCTGACGTCATAAACATGAATAGACACGCAAATTGCATACTTTACAGTATTTTCACGCTCTCTCGTGGGGCTACATTAACATTCTGGTAAAAATTGTCATCAGTTTTGAAGATCCCATTCTATGTTTATTCATTAAAAAGCACATTTCATTTAATGTGGTCTATGGATTTAAGTATGTGATAAAAATAATAATAACAAAAAATGAAATAATTTTCAATAGAAAATGGCTAAAAACTACGTTTGTCCTATGCTGAGAAATGTTATTCATTGCTCCAGTATGGCGTCCAAGCGCATTCACTTTTACGTCATGCTCATACACCCTATTATTATACTGTATATTATACAGTATGCAGACCAATAACAATAAAAATTAAATATTAATATTAGTATAAAAAATGAATGTATATATAATTATCATTTGAGGTAAAATATATGTATATAGCTCCTTTGGGAACTCAAATAAAATAAATTGAATTTTATTATTTAATTAAATATGGTTTTATATCATATAGTTTGTTTGTTTTTACCATCTTGCCTTTTAAACTTTTTTTTTTTTTTTTTTTTTTTTTGTTAATAATATGCATAAAATTTTTAAAGAAAAGGGTGTGTGTGTGTGTGTGTGTGAGAGAGAGAGAGAGAGAGAGAGAGAGAGAGAGAGAGAGAGAGAGAGAGAGAGAGAGAGAGAGAGAGAGAGAGAGAGAGAGAGAGAGAGAGAGAGAAGCAGTTAGCAACTTATTGTTAGCATACAAGATAAAAATTTTAATAAAACGTATACCAAATAAATACGTAATAATTATGCAACCTCAATGCAGCAACATTATGCAAAGCACTAAAATTTATGCTATACTGTATAGTGATTATGATTATTCTTCATAGCATAATGGTTAAGATGTTCAGCATAATTACGTATTTCAATACAAAATAGGAACATTTTTGCTCCACAATATTCTTCAGTCCCAGTGGACTACAACAGTGGACATCAGATAATTCAATGAAAAATAGACAAAAAAAAAGAGAGAAAAAATGAACAAAATGAGTAAAAATATGAATTTTGGACCAGAAATCGCTCTTAAAATTACGCGTTTTTAGAGCTTTTTAATCGGGCCTTCTTAAGTGGGTAGAGGGTCCGTGCAGTGTAAGACAACACTTTTTTCAAAAGAGACATATTTCGGTCTTCTGAGAGACGCACTAAAACGTGCGACACTGAAATATATTTTTTAAAAAGTCAGGGACTAAAGAGACAGTAATTATTCAGGGTACACAATAAGGGTATTAGGGTATACTCGATGGCAGCGTTTCCAGTGCTGTGGCAGTTGCGGTACGAATTCCAGGTGATTTCAGCGATTTCAACGTTTTTGATATATAGGAGTTACAGTACGAAAATCAGCTGCAGATCACCTGTGCCATTTTGCTGCGGCTGCTTCACCTTTTCACCGAAAAGCATTTCCAGCAAAAATTTTACTTTAAGTGGCGGTCAGCTGTTGCCTTTTCGACAATCTTTGGCAAACGCTGAAAGCGCTGTCAGTATATAGTGGCAGTGGGTTATAGTCCGATTTCACAGCACTGGCAGCGAGTATTGATACGCATCCTCAATATGGCATAAATTACGTCATGTATTTTTTCCGTGCATTTTATATAACATATGTTATATGGTAGATAAATGAAGCATAAAATACGAAATTGCTTTTATATATCAGTGTTTGCAGAGTTAAAAAAAAAAAAAAAAAAAAAAAAAAAAAAAAAAAAAAAAAACTGGACATATTGTGTTTGACAAGTAAACCCTTTGTTTACTGGAATTTTTATAATAAATGTGGTAGAAAAAAAAAATAAAGCAACAAATATTTTATAAAACAAAAACATTCATATACCCTAGAAAAACATAACACACAAACCCGTTTAAAAAAAAAAATGTTTTCAATGTTTTACTTTCTTGAGTTTAAAATAATAATATAGAAAGGTTTTTTATTTTTCTGACTTTCCGTTTTCCTATATCGATATCGTACGCCTCACATATCTTCCCAAGTTTTATAGCTTTTGGTATATTTCTGTAGCATGCAATAAAGAAGAAAGCTATAAGGTTTTGCAATGCACCAACACCATACGGAGAGGAGAACTTTTTATATATACTTTATTATTATTTGATATCATATATATAAAGCCATGTTGCCATATGTAATTTAATTTTAAACTTGTTGCATTGCTTTTGTTTTAGAGAATTTGGAACAAAATTATTAAAGGCGTAGAACATCTTTAAAAAAAACTTACCTAATATCTTAAAGGCGTAGAACACCTTGAACAAAAAAGTTGTGATATATCCTAACAAACCTGAAAATCAACGTTGATTTGGCCGGAGTCATTGATTTCTAATTTATTTTCCATTCACAAAATGCCGCTGCCGGTCACTGACGTCACAGCTCGCCTAGTCCACGCGCGCGTAAACTGGAATATCAACGTTGATTTTTCCGGACACGGGTCCGTGGACCTGACAATTTTTGTGACGCGTCCGAACCCCTGTATTATATTAATAAAAAAGAAATTGAAAGTTTTTCTATTTAATTTTTTTAGGCTTAAGATAAATATGAAAATATGCTTAAACTTCACTTAAAAAAATCCTTTCAGAAATAATTTAAATTTCAGATTTTTTTCGTATGTAAAAAATTTTTAAAGTAGCTAGGGCCTTAAACAAAAGTATGCTTAATAATGCAACAGTATAAAAAAATATTTCTTTATCAGTTATTTAAGGAGATTAACGTGTTTTCAATTGCGAAAATTAAAACTCCGATTAAATGCTAATTAAACATAAATTAAATATTTAAATACAATTTTATTACTTATTTTTTTATAAATTGATATATAATAACAACTATAGTTTTTTAAAATTTTTCACTCTTAGCTCAAAGATTTTGAATTTGACTGCAAGTTGGCGCTAAAATTTAAAATTTCACATTAATATGTTATCTTTAAAGTGCAATAACTTAAAAATTGGACCATGTTTGCATGTGTTTGATATAACTAAACTTTTAAGTAATATTTTATCTTTACTTGATGTTAATTTTATATGTCACGACCGTTTAGTTTATCAGATATCAACCGGGCAGCTACTACCTTAAAAAAAAAAAAAGTAAATAAATAAATTTTTACTTTACCAATAGAGTCTATGCATTCACGTTAAAGTCAACGCCATGTTGTATGTAAGAAAAATAACAATAACAAAAATTAACAGATTTCCCAAAGAAAATTGGCTTTTAAATGAAGTTTGTCCTATTGTGAGCAATATTATGCACTACTCCAGTATGGCCTCCAAGCGCAATAAATATGACGCCATCCGCATACACCCTATAACAGCTTATCTTTAATTTTAGTTTTAGATCACAAAATATTGACATACAAAACATGTTTCAATAAAATCAGTAATTTTTTCAAACTTTGTGAAGAATCAAAGAAGTTTTTTTTTTCCTTTCTATGTATTTGCAAGCTTATACGAAAAGTTCCGCTTTAATCTAACCTATATAAAAGTACATTACGAAATGTCGTACATCATACAGTTAACTACTTGCTTTGAGAGATTTTGACATTTCAAACACAAATGTAATTTTATGTTTTGACTTCTATGTATTTTATTTGCTCTTTTTTGCTACTTCTTCTTCTTTCCTCTGAGGGGGAAAATATAAATTATATTGATATAAAATTGTGTGTTTTTTTTATGTTTGTTTTAATGGTCATTAAAACACGATTATTTATTTAGCTGTGTTCATAATGTATTAAAAATGAATGAATTAATCAGTGTGAGTGTGTGTGTGTGTGTGTGTGTGTGTGTGTGTGTGTGTGTGTGTGTGTGTGTGTGTGTTTATGTGAGAGACAGACAGACAGACAGACAGACAGACAGACAGACAGACAGACAGACAGACAGACAGACAGACAGACAGACAGACAGACAGACAGACAGACAGACAGACAGACAGACAGACAGACAGACAGACAGACAGACAGACAGACAGACAGACATCAAATAAAATAAATATCAATAAAAACTAAGTTTTAACTGAAATAATATTATAGCTCGTTCTGTAAAGTAAAGTGAATCTCAATTCAAAATTCAAAATTCAAATACAAATTCAAATTCAAAATTCTTTATTCATTTCTTTCATCCAACATACATAATACAATCAATGCATTAGTCTAGGTTATTGCCATAAATGACAATATAGAAATGATTGTCAAAGTATTTACAACATAAATAACAGTGATTGGCTGACCAACAAAATAAGACACATTCATTGGTTGATCTCGTTTTTTGAGCTGATAAAAGTGAGTCACATATTGAGACTGGAACTTTTTTAGGGAAGTTTCTTTCATTCTTATCAAGTTCAAAGTTCTAAAAGAAGAAATAACACTGATCAACCATAATGTATAAACGTAGTAAACAGGTAACGACGTCATGAGCAGCTTTTTTTTTAACAAAGGAACATTTTCGAAGCTGGCTCAATATTTGTGTGTAGTTTATAGAACGAGCTATTATTCGTTATCTCAGAAACTTTTATGAGAAATCAGTGCTAGTAAAAAAACATCATTCTTAAGAGATTTAATGCTTATGGGTATTGACAGTATAGAATTCACCGCATACTAAATAAAAACATACAAAACTGTGCTGTGCTGACTACATGCAAGTACATTGAACATTTGTGATATTTTGCCAGTAAACATGCTTGCTCTCGGTGAACTAATTAAAAATATGATTTTGTTATCAACCATTACTTCAGTTTTTAATAACTTTCTTCAAGATAAAATGTTTTCTGATGTATTTAAGATTTTCCTGTCAAAATGAAAATAATAATATATTTTGAAGAACAAGAGGGGTGTAAGAGGATGAGAGATAGAGAGAGAGAGAGAGAGAGAGAGAGAGAGAGAGAGAGAGAGAGAGAGAGAGAGAGAGAGAGAGGAAGCAAAGTTCTTGGTAATTAGACGTAAAATGTCGCTTTAATTTGTTGTTGAAAGTTCAACTCAGCTCCTATATCTCTTTTCTTCTGTACACGACATTGATTTTACAATATTCAATATTAAACAACACAGAATATATATATATATATATATATATATATATATATATATATATATATATATATATATATATATATATATATATATATATATATATATATATATATATTATATATATTATATAAATATATAGCATTAGCATTAGCATGGCTTTAAACACAATAGATACATACTTTTTAATCTTGTCTGCTTTTAAAATTTAGTAAAAGTATAAGTAAAAAATTAGTAGAAAAAAAAAACTTTGAGCGCGTTGAAAATATTTTATATAGAGAAAAGAAGATGAGGCGAGTATATTAGTTCAAAATGGTAACTTTTAATTCATTTCAAAATATTGATAATATAGATAGCTACATAATAACTTAGAAAAAAAATGCATAGTATATACATTTTACATGTGCTGTTTTTATATTGACTACTTTTGCACTTATTTTTTGTAAAGTTCGGTGCATTTTTTATTTGAGTGCATATTTGACTCATTAAAGATAATTAAACCTAATTAACATGATAAAATAATATAATTCTTCATCCTAACATTAATTAATAACTATTAAAATTACAAAATGAGTGATTTTTTGTTGTTAACCAAGGAAATTATTAATTATTACGTAAACGAAATTATTGTGAAAATACGATCACTCATTTGACTAATGTCGGCCCCAAATTAGTCACTGACATTTTATGTATATAAACCTATAAAAACAGGAAAAGGAAGAGCCGGAAGCGGAAATCACGTGACAGTAAAAGTGGGAGAAAACTTCGCAGTAGCAGCAAGCTAGGTCTGAGCCAGGTCTGAGCTCCTCCCACTTTTAACATCACGTGGTTTCCTTTTCCGGCACTTCCTGTATATTCCGCTTATTAGCTTTACGTAAAATATCCCTGTCCTGTCTGCCTTAACAATACTTATTAACTTATAGTAGTTAAGTTGCGTGTCTATATATTATGTACTACATGCACATGCACTACGTACTACATGTACTATTATGAACGCTCTGCAGAGCGTGCTAACTATATGTACTGTCAAATTGTATTTAAGGGTTGTTGATAATTGACCTCGTATATCTTTCAAGTTTAAAAGTACCCCCTCTACTATGAATGACGTTTAAAAGTCAAAGATATCAGTATCTATGATAATAACTTTAGAACCCGTGACCATTAGACAAGGGAGAAAATAATTAATTTAGAAATTAACATGGAGTCTTATGAAATTAAAATTAAAATAATGATAATAAGTGAGTACCCGTCAAAAATTTATACACATTTAAATCTGTATACAAAAAAAAAAAAAAAAAGGTTGTAAAATTTATTTTTATGTCGTATGCAAGAACAGAACTAATTATGTAATAATTTTGCCTACTCATTTCTAGCATAATTTGTTCCAAACAACATAATTTATGCTATACTGCATAGTTTTTTATGGTGTTCTGACTTAGTATTATTTATGCTATAATAACATAAGTGCAGCATAATTATATAATAGCTTAAAACTCGTAAGCATGTGTCTAGTATAGGGTGTATCCGCATGACGTCATATTTAATGCGGGAGTAATGAATAACATTGCGCAGCATAAGACAAATTTCGGTTTTGTCTATTTTCTTTAGGAAATCGTTTAATTCTTTTTTGTTCTTATTATTTTTCTCACATACTTGAGATACCAATTCAACCTATTAACAACAATATTAAACTGTCAAAATGAGTCATTTTCCAATACTGGCCCATGTATTGAGATATCTAACATGGCGTTGACTTTAACATGAATGAATACACCATACTCCTCATTAAAATATTTGTAGCTTTAATGAAATTAAAAAAAAAAAAAATTGGAAGACGTGGTTCTTTAATATTAATGGATAGGAAATAAGGAGATTGTAATTTTTTTCCCGCGCACCAAATCGATATAACCTCAAACCAAACTAAAGCTTTCTGAAAAGATACAATAAAAAACATCTTATTAATGTTTAAACTTCAATACAAGAAAAGAGAAGAGATGCAATTTTAAAAAAACACTTCAATAAACACAGATTTCTAAATTATTACAAATTTAATTCCAGACTGAAAGAT
Source organism: Ecdyonurus torrentis (assembly GCA_949318235.1). NCBI lineage: Eukaryota > Metazoa > Arthropoda > Insecta > Ephemeroptera > Heptageniidae > Ecdyonurus > Ecdyonurus torrentis. Next base: position 23,331,294 of record OX439133.1, on the reverse strand, counting down.
TACATAAAAAAAAAACGACAAGAAGAAAAAATAAATTCCAATTTGTAATTCAATTCAAATTGAAAGAAATCTGTTGGGAAAACGTTGAGTTTTTATATATAGAGGTGTTAAATTTACTTTTCTCTTTCCTCTCTCTTTTGTATGATTATTAATTCATTGTGTGTAAGGAAGAGAGAGAGAGAGAGAGAGAGAGAGAGAGAGAGAGAGAGAGAGAGAGAGAGAGAGAGAGAGAGAACAAAGGTCAAAGCATCGCTCGATAAATGACGACGATGAATGGCATTTAAAAAATGAAGTAATAATAAATAATTATTGCATTAACTTGTTGTTAAAATTATATTTTGTTATTTTTATTACAATTTTTATAAATAATGGTCATTTTAAATACATTTAAAATAATATAATAGAGAAAGTAAGTTTAGAATAGAACAAATCTTTAGTATAACTTAATAAAATATTAAAATAATGTAAAGAAAGCGAATATAAAGATTTTTGCACGAGTACAGCGTAAAACACAATACTTATAGGCTTTCGGCGTAAGATGGCAAAAGGCCTGGAATGTGTGTGTATGTATGTATATATATATATATATATATATATATATATATATATATATATATATATATATATATATATATATATATATATATATATATATATATATATATATATATATATATATATATATATATATATATATATATTGTTAGTATTTCTTTATCTTTCTTCTTCTGTTATAATTATTTTTTCTTATTTTTTATATACATATATATATAATTATTATTACTTTTACATTTCCCCTATCTTTGAATTATTTAAAAAAAAATTGAACAATGCCATTTTTCAATAAGATTTTACACCTCTTATTGACTAACGATAGAAATATCAAATCAAATGTTTTGGCAGATGTGATTTTTTATCTCCTCTAATCGTAAGAAGAAAAAAAAAACACATACACAGGACCGGTGATAATATATTTTAACCTTTAGATCCAGCGTGTTTTTTCTCTCATAAGAATAGCATTGCCAATTTAGTGCGAGTTTTCTAATGGCAAAATATAATATCGTAGTCCTGTGTAGTACATTACTTTCAATGCTATAAAATATTTTGAAACAAATAATAATAATAAATTTAATAATAAAAATAACAAGATAGTTAAGAAAATGCATTTTTATTTTTTTATTTTTTCATTATCAAGAAATACAGTAAATTCATTTCTTATATTTTTTTATAGATTTATAATAAAGTTACACATATTATTAGCATTTATATAATTGGATTATAAAACTACTTTTAAATTAAAAATAATAAATTTTACAATATTTAAAATTTTTGTTATTCTACTGAAATTATAAAATGAAAATTTATTGCTGTATAAATGATTTATATTAACGAAATAAAATTATAAAAGTATTTTTTAACTATTTTATAATATTATTTTTATAAATAATTAATATCCTACTTTGGATATATAGCATTATATTAAATAATTAAGGAAGGCCAATAATTGACATATTAACAGAAAGCCGTATTACTAAAGAAAAAGAAATGTGATATTAATAAAATTATTATTATAACTATAATTCGGTGAGATAATGGCAGTTTCTCAACTGCATTTTAGACTCCCCAAATCTTCCAAAATCCTGTATATATGTCCTTGCGGGTTAATCCGATACGGGTTGGCCACGACCTAGCAAACATACCGGCATTTGCCATAACAGACTGAGGTAACCGTGGAAATACTCAAGGTGTTCAACGCCTTTAAAACTTTTCAATCTTCTCTTAAATTTTGTATAAGAAATTTGTACAAGACAAATTTTGTTATATTTTACATTTCTATAGACCCCTTGCACATCCTTGCGCTTTGTCGCCATGTTTGTGGTGCCTAATGCATTGTCCAGCATAGGGGAAACATCATTTCTCCTAATTTTTTACATAAATAAAGATATTATTTCAACTCAAAGAAGTTTTCTTATATTCTTAGAGCTTATTAGAAGCTAGAAATAAGGCTTTGATTGAGGTTTGATTGGTTTGAAGCTTCTTCTGCTATTAAAAAAATTTTAAAATGACGTTTTTCCTATGCTGGCCTATGTATTTCTGACCAACAAAATGGTGGCTCTTAAATATGAGTGCAACCGGTCTATTGGCTTATGACAAAATATTTAATTTAAAGTATTGACATGAGATTTCTATCTTCTCTTGTCATAATAAAAAAAATACATCGTTCAATGCACTAAAATATCGAAAAGAAAAAAAAAAATCTAAACTCATTATACTGTACATTATATAGAGAAAAAAAACAACAGAAAATGTATTTTAACGAGGTAGGGGAGCGTAGATAGCAGTACGGTATTTTTAAATAAGAAAACATCAGTTGTTTTCCAATATGGCCGACTTGTTCTAATGACAATTTTACTGTGCTGCCATCTACGCTCCCCTACCTCCTTAATGTTACTTTACCATTTATTCTAGCATAAGGCTGTAAACTGAAATGCTTTTCTCAAAATTTGTTTAACTTTATACGTAAATTACTTATTAAAAACATTTATCTTTTAGTACAAATAAGTTCATAAAACATATTATATTTAAAAATAATAAAATTTTATATATAATATTATTAATTTTGTCATTTTATAATTTTAAAATATATATTTTAATAATTTTTTTTTAAGTTTTTATAATTATTATTGTTATAAATGTTTTACTGCTGTCGTTTAATTTTCATTAATTGAAAAAATATTTACAGAGCTTCCATTGAGTTTGGATACAAGTTATTCAAACTATCAACGAGAATAAGAAGTAAGTGCTGCAATTCTAAGTAGATGAAGTAATATATATAGTAATATGGATTTATTGTGAAAGAAAGATTTTACAATCATAGAATAACAATCAAAGTCACAAATAATAGTGCTAAAAAGGATATTTAAAAGGCAAAACCCATCGAGTTAATTATCCATAAATTGAAAAAAATAATTATAAACAGATCATATAAATAAACGAAATTATACATTTGTTAGAAACATAAGATAACGTTTTAAATAATTTTTGACTTGTGCTTTTTACTAAAAGCCATGGACCACATAAAACAACACGTGCTTTTTAATGAATAAACATGAAATGGGATTTTCCAAACTGATGACAATTTTTGCGAGAATGTTAATGTAGCCCCACGAGATACTGTAAATTTGCGTAAAAATTCATGTTTATGACGTTAGAAAAATGCAAAAACTATTATAAAAATGTTGTGCAGGTTGCATAAATCGAAATTTCTGATCACTGCTACGGGGCTACTGTTGGGTTTTGAGACAAACTAAAGTTATTTATGTAAGTCCCATCAAGTGTTTTGTGATATAAATGCTTATTTTTTTTCTCTGGTCTATGATGTTTGATGTTTGATTTTAATTATAATTTTTGTAACAGCAATAATAATTAACGACTTTTTATTGGGCGAAATCAGGCGTACAACCTCTCAATTTAACCCAAAAATAATAATAGTAGCTCTTCAACTCTTTTTTTCCGAGTGTATATATATATATATATATATATATATATATATATATATATTATATATATATATATATATATATATATATATATATATATATATATATATATATATATATATATATATATTATATATATTATATATATATATATATATATATAATGTCAAATACTATGATGTGCAACAAAATCAGTAAATTTTCTCCTATTCTGTACTCTGAACAATTTCTCGTGCTAGAAACTAATTAATTAAAATACACGTCATCTGCTGTAACGTCATAGTCACGTGATGATCACTAATCAGTATAGCACAGGTGTGTATTTCAATAAATCACTGATAACGTTATCTATTAATTTATTATTATTTTGTATTAAATAGATTTATGTTATCTTTATATATTTTACAAAGTAACTGTTTATTATATAAAAATTCATTATTTTTCTATTATTTTTATTTGTTATAAATAGTTTAGTATTATCTCTTATAATTTTTAAAAATATTATTTTTACAATAAAATATATATATTTAATTTATTTAAAATAATAAAAATATTTATAAATATAATTATTAAATGTAATATCAGTAGATTCATATATTGAATATCTCTTGACGCAAATTGGATTGAAAGATCATCATGCATTTCTCATTTTAATAACTTGAAAATCGGTGAAGAAGTTTTCTTATTAATCGCACAAAATGTGTTTTTCCTAATAAGAGTAAGGTTAAATTAGGGGACCCTTAGCTCTCGCGACGCGCTAAACCGATGCTCCATTGTCTTATTTTACATCTTTTGGATGCATGCATTCAAATTAAAATCGATGTTAATGTTGGATCACTCAATACATAGGCCGGTATAATAGAATAACTGACATATTTTGCCAGTTTAAAAATACCATGCAATATTTTAGAGAGCATTGATGTTGTAAACAAGTTGAATTAGTATCTCAAGTTTGTGAGAAAAAAAAAATTATTAACGCTCGATTCTCCTCAGATTGACCCATAAAAAGAAATCTTAGTAACGGATCAACAATGAAAATATTCTTTTCATTACAACACCATGTAAATTTGAAGTTTCAAACGATTTAAAAAAAAAATCCAAAAAAATTCGTTTATCTTGCTTATAAGAGAAACCGTAACACAAAAAAAATAATAATAAAAAATAAAAAAGTACATTACTTTAGTTAAGAATCCTAACTTATTGATAATCGCTTTTAATTTATTATAAGTAGATAAAATAATGCATTTTAGCAAGTTATTAACAATAGCTATTTTTACTTAAAATATAGCTTTAAAAAAACTTACTTTAGCTATTGTTAATAATTTGCTAAAATGCATTATTTTAGCGGCTCATATAATAACTTAAAAGTGCTATTCTAAATAAGTTAGTAATCGTAATTAAAGTAATGCACTACTTTTTTTTTTATATAGAATGGTTCATGTAGTTTGCTTTAGCGGATTTGAGAGAAATCACTTATAGTCAGACTCAAAACAGTTGTTTCTTTATCAGTCTATGGTGCTGTATTTAAATGGAGGTTATCGGTTTAAAAAAAAAAAAAATTATATAAAAACACTCTTAAAAAACGTAAAAGTGTATCTAGTATTTCTCATTTTAATAACTCTGGAATCGGTGGAGTAGTTTTCTCACGAATTGCAAAAAAAAAAATAATAAAAAAAAAAAAAAAAAAAGCAGAATGTCGAAGCGTTCTCAGATACAAAAATGACACTGCACAACAAAAACTAAAAACAAACAAAACCATAGGGGTGACAATATTGATTTCACTATTATAGAAAATTCAAAACAAAAATATATAAAATTTAGCCCGAGATGTTTGTTTATAGTGTGCAGGCTGCTACAAGTCAATATATCGGGAGTCTCGTGCTGAAAACAACAAGATAAACTTTTAGTTTATTACAATATTGAATAAATTATGTCACTGCTTTCTTTCTCTTTACTCTGACATACATGTTAGGGGAAAATATTGAATAAATGTCAAATATATATTTCATTAGTGAGTGAATGAAGGAGGGAGGGATACTTCAAATATGTTTATTCATTCTTACGCCTTACAATCATAATAAACTTAAGTGCATAACATATTAAGACACAAATATACACAACTTATAGGGTGTCTGCGCATGACGTCATTCTGAATGCTTTTCAATGCTATTCTTGAGCAATGAATAACATTATTTGACTGATAAAGGAACAACTGTTTTGAAGCTGACTTTAAGCAATTTCGCTCACATCCGCTTCCGTTTCGACTTACTGCGCATGGGTAGTAAGTCCAAACGGAAGCGTATGTGAGCGAAATTGCTTATAGTCGGCCTCAAAACAGTTGTTCCTTTATCAGTCAATAGGACCAATGTAGTTTTTGTCTATTTTCTTTGGAAAGTTAGCAACCTTTTGGTTATAATTATTTTTCTGGCTTACTTGAAAAACTAATTTAACCTATTAACAGTATCAATGCTCTCAAAAATATTGCGAAGTATTTTTAAACTTGTAAAATGAGTTTATTTCCAATACTGGCCCATGTTATTTAGCGCTCACCTATGGCGTTGACTTCAACATGAATGAAACCACCCTATATCAACATAATTATTATAACAATATGTAATATATCATGCTGTGAATGAGAAAAAAAAATTTGGGATTGTAAAAAGTCGACAATTTGTCTTATATACGATGTGTTGAAAGATTATTTTAAATTATATATCTACAAACTGTCAAATTAAATTACACAAATCATTTAAATGAATGAATGAATGAATGAATGAATGAATGAATGAATGAATGAATGAATGAATGAATGAATGAATGAATGAATGAATGAATGAATGAATGAATGAATGAATGAATGAATGAATGAATGAATGAATGAATGAATGAATGAATGAATGAATGAATGAATGAATGAATGAATGAATGAATGAATGAATGAATGAATGAATGAATGAATGAATGAATGAATGAATGAATGAATGAATGAATGAATGAATGAATGAATGAATGAATGAATGAATGAATGGAAGAAGGAACGAACGAACGAACGAAAGAACGAACGAACGAACGAACGAACGAACGAACGAACGAACGAACGAACGAACGAACGAACGAACGAACGAACGAACGAACGAACGAACGAACGAACGAACGAACGAACGAACGAACGAACGAACGAACGAACGAACGAACGAACGAACGAACGAACGAACGAAAAAAAAAAAACATACGTAATACGCAGGTGTTCATTACGTGATATGGATAGAAGCAGATGACTCGATGGTCACATTGAATCACTGATTGATGATATTAATCACACTGATAAGACACACAGGTGTGTGATAAGAAATATCGTAGACAGGTGTGCACATCAGATAATTTATCACAAGTCTTGAAGAAATGGGGCGATTAACATACATCTTTGTTGCTCTTGCTCTACTTAATTTTTCTTATGGATCTGAATATTTTGATCGTAAGTATTTAACAATCTATTTAAATATTTGAAGCCATAGACCACATTTTCTTTTTAATGATTCAATACAAAATGGGATCTACTACACACTTTTTTTTTTGAATGAGGCCCCACGCACGCCGCATTCAGTAACAAACATCCATTACATAAGTTCAACAGTATTTGCTAGTTATAATGTATACATGAAGCTATATGCATGGTCAGAAGCAAATACCTACATATATTTTAACATTGCCCTGGCGCGTCTCCTTTTTTTTATTTTTTTAAACATAATAATAATGACTGTTGACATTTTTTATCAGAATATAAATGTGGTCTTACAAGAAAAGCGTGAAAATACTGTAAAATTTGCTATTTGCGTGACTATTTCAGTTTCTAACGTCAGAAACAGACTCGACTTACTTATAGTATAACAATGTTGTGCGGATTGAATTAAGTAGATATATTTTTATCACTGCTACGGTGCTACAGTTGGGTTTTGTGACAAACTAATATTATTTTATTTGTAAGTCCTATCAAGTGTTATGTGATGTTAATGCTTATGTTTTCTTCTCTTGTGTATGCCTCTTATAAAAATGGTGCAATAAAATGGCTCAAAATATGTTTGTTTGTTTTTTATTTTTTATTTTATTATTATTATTTTTTTTTTGCCCTAATTTGCTTCAGGCGAGAAATAAATAAATAAAAAAGTAGTTTCACATAAGATGCTCCCGCTACCCTCCCATCACAGGTCCAAATATGGGAGCGATCTGCCGTCATCGAAAATATCACAAGCGTTTTCTACCTTCCTGGTTTATTACGGGTTTTTCGCGTTCTCCTTGAGCACTTCCAATTAGAACCGAGAGATAAGATTCCACAAATTTCAGATAATGAACAAATCCTTTTGTAACTAGCCTCTTCAGTCCCAGATATTTTTAAAATTAATTTCACCATTTTACTATTTATTTTGCAGTACCATGTAGCAGTAATGACGAATGTAGTTCAGTAGAGAATTCAATATGTGACGTCACAGAAGGTAACTGCTATTGTTCAGGATATTCAGTCGTCAATGCACACATGACCAAGTGTTTGCCAGGTAAGAAATATACACATTAATAAATTAATTATTACATAACGTTTCTAGATTAATAAATATGTTTAATTATTGACTAATTCATGATACGTTGATTTAGAACATTTTTATCTCAAGAACGTTCAAGGGTTACATCATGGCTTCTTCAATGTTAGATAATGGGTCACATATGATGACCCAAAGCTCTTACGTAGCCCCACAAACTCATGATCATCCTGCAAGATATGCAACTGGTCGTGGATCTTATACGTCATAATTACGGCTTTTCTAATGACTAATAAAGGAAAAAATGTTTTGCGGCCGACTTTAAGCGATTTCGCTCACATCCGATTCCGTTTCTACGTTCTACGCATGGGTAATAAGTAGAAACGGAAGCAGATGTGACCGAAATCGCTTAAAGTCAGCCTCAAAACCGGTGTTCCTTTATTAGTCAATAGAAAACGTTGAAGTGGGTTGCATACCTTGCAGAAGAATGAGTGCAAGTTTTCGGGGCTACAATATTGGGCTACAATATTGGGCTACAATATAGGGCTACGAAAGGGCTTTGGGGCATCATATGTTGGTCAATGAACAATTCATCTCATTATCTAACATTGAGAAAGCCATGTTATAACCCGTAATTTTTCTCTTTAAGTTCTGATTCATTCAGTTGTGTATTTTAAGTTATTTTTTCTACTTGTACGTTTCTTCCAATTCTAAAAAAAAATTAAATCTTGCCTCTTGCCTATTATCTTATTAACTTATGATAGATTTAATATGTTATATAATTATTTGCAGCAGATTTTTATCACGCCTTGTTATATCTTTAAAAATTGCAAAAAAAAAAAAAAAAAAAAAAAAAAAAAAAAAAAAAAAAAAAAAAAAAAAAAAAACTCGAGTGCTTCAAAAAATATGAAAATTTTTAAAGTGGATATAACGATTTCTGAATTATATCGAAATTCCCGACCTTCCCCCTCTCTAAACATTTTTGACGCTCATGACAAATTTTTGTTGTTTGGAATAATATCTTACTTTTGTGCAGTCACAAACCCCTAAAAGTGTTGTCTAGTATTTCAGCAATAACATAAACTTAACAACTAATTACTAAATAAGACTTTCATTGTGAAATATGCAAGTTAAAATACAAAAATGAAGCAAAATTAAGAATTTGTTAATATCATCAGGCCATCAGCCAATCAGCGTGTTTTCGATTTTCGATCGTCTTCTTTTTTTTTTACTTCGCGGTGGCGCCCCGGTGGCGCTACTATGATAATATTAACTTTCACGTATTTTTATTGCTTCCAGCGATTATTAATAGTTAATTTTGTTACTATTTCACTCTTTTTAATTTTCTCATATACGTATACAATATAAAATTTGTTATTGCATAATGCAAAACAATGTAAACAAAGCGATTTAATACGAACATGCACGAACATTTTGACGAAAATGACGGAAACCGGAAGTTATGTCGACGAACCAAATTCAAATTCAAACCGTCTTCATTTTAGAAGATAATAGTGACTTTTAAACTTAAAATTGGAAGAAGTGTTTTCGTAGAACAGCATCTTTTTATTGTCTTAAAAAAATTTTACATTATCGAAGAGCTTAATTTTCAGTTTTTCAGACAAGAATAATACAGCTCCCAAAACTTATGAGCATCGAAAGTTGTAAAAACATGGTTGTTGCCGTTTTTTAACCCATGCCTTATGAGAATTAATTCGAAGTTTGAGGCTAAAAACGGGTTAATCGTTTCGAAGGACAGGCCTTTTTTATTCTTCCTATAGATCCGCACACTGGCAAAGAATAACAAGGTACCAAATGGGAATTGTTTGTATATAACACGAAATTCGTTCTATCCACTTTAATAAACGAAATAAAAAACCCAGCTGAAATAAAAAATACAGAAACTATTTTTTTTCTTCTGAGGATCACATTATAAAAAAATAATGATACAAACAAAAATCTTTCGTGATAACTTTTTCTGTGTATTCAAAGACATTGTATGTTATTTCAGTTCTACCTGGGGCTGGCAGTGTTTGTGAAGAAGACGTGCAATGTTCAGCGGCCATGTTGGTGGGAGGTGCATGTATCAGTGGCAAGTGTGGCTGCGTGGAGGGAATGCATTACCATGAGGGACGCTGCTGGCAAACTAAAGGTATTGTTTACTTACTTACTTACTTACTTACTTACTTACTTACTTACTTACTTACTTACTTACTTACTTACTTACTTACTTACTTACTTACTTACTTACTTACTTACTTACTTACTTACTTACTTACTTACTTACTTACTTACTTACTTACTTACTTACTTACTTACTTACTTACTAACTAACTAACTTACTTATTACACACTCGTTCATTCATTCAATTATTCTATTTTTAATTATTTATATCTTAGATAAATTGTCAATTGATTGCTTAGCTGAATGATTGAGTGACTGACGTAATGTCCACAGAGCTAGGCGCTGCTTGCTCGGCTAGAGAAGAATGTCTGTCTCTCCACGCCCCAAACTCCCTGGTATGCCAGGACAATACTTGCCAATGTGCCGAAGGGTTTTATCAACGTGAATACTCCGACTGTAGACCTGAAGTAACTGGTATGTACTTGGGTTCTTATATTCAGGGTTTTTGCAGGACAAGTGATCAAGTGAGATGCAAATCACCCTGGTCCCGTCAAAAGAGCTTATTTCCCTCCGCTTTTTGAGTGGACTAATTGTTGTGTCACTTCTTCTGCTTCTTCTTCTTATTTTATTTTTTATTATTTTTTTTTTTTTGGTATATCAGATATTTCCACAGTAGATGATACAGTAGTCCATCTCCTATACTGAGAATGTCAGATCAATGCGCGCCATAATTCTGACTGGGTGAAGCGGGCTGAAATACACGCGTAACGTTACTTCAGTTACTTTTAGTTCAGCTCGCTTCACCCAGTCGGAATTATGGCGCGTTTTTTGATCTGACATTCCCAGTATAGGAGATGAACTACTGTACCATCTACTGTGAGATATTTCATAATATAGTAACCTCGTAACAGTGTTGTTTTGGTCATGTGACCTTGAATCATACATATTCTTAACATAGAGGTCATAGCTGCTTGGCAGAAAAACTCCATTACGAGGTTACTCTGATATGTTAACTGGATGACAGTATAATTGTATTGTTATTTTCAGATCTGGAAGGTGCATGTGCACTGGACACTGACTGTCAAATGGACCATTCTTACTGTAACAACATGAAGTGTGCTTGTCTGTCAGGAGAAACTGGGGTAGAAACTTGTACACCCCCAACCAGAGGTAAATATACACAAAATAATTCTAATAATAAGTCATCAATAGGGTGTGTGCGCAGGACGTCATTCTGAATGCTTTTCAATGCTCTTCTTGATTAATGAATAACATTGCTCAATATAGGACAAATGTTTTTTTTTTTTTTTTTAATTAGCTATTTTTGTGTTATAACTATTTTTCTTGCATACTTAAAAACTAATTCAACCTGTTAATAGCATCAATGCTGTCAAAAATATTGTAATGTATTTTTAAACTGCTAAAATGAGTCATTTTCCCATACTGGCCCATGTTATTTAGAGCTCACTTAAGACATCGATTTCAACAAATGAAACCACCCTTTACAAAAATACATTAGATGACAGGTTAATTGTTTAGATTTTTGCTCAAAATTTTTATCTATATTAATAAAATAATAATGATTTATTATTATTATGCATAAACCTTGATTAATATGTAAATTAAATGCTCATTTAATTACTTATATATTCATTTATTTTTATTTTCAGAGCAACTCAACAGTGCTTTAACAAAACAGTCTTCCATAGAAATCCAGTACGAGGCAGACTTATACCCACACAAATTGAGTAACAAAGGTAATGTTAGAAATATTATTATTATTTTTAATTTTCAATAAAGGTTATGGGTTTAAAAAATTCTCACAAATTTCTATGGCTTAAAAAACGTATAAAAGTATGTTAAATTGTATTTCTCACTCGTATAAACATCTCCGGAATCGGTGGGGTAGTTTTCTCAAAAATTGCAAAAAAAAAAATTGTTTTTCCCAAAAGCGTAATGTTAAATTAGGGGACCCTTAGCTTCCCCGCGCGCTAAACCGACAAACTTCATTATTAAATTTAAAAGAAAAAACTAAAAGAAATAGCATACATTTGATATACAAACATATCTTTTTTTTTTTTTTTTTTTTTTTTTTTTTTTTTGCTTTTTTTCTGTTTTATTTAAAAAATATGTATTTCATTTTATGTCCTTTCTTATATTGACTAATAAAAGGAACAACTGTTTGGAGGCTGACTATAAGCGATTTTGCTCATATCCATTTCTGTTTTGACGTACTGCGCATGCGTAGTAAGTACAAACGGAAGCGGATGTAAGCAAAATCGCTTAAAGTCGGCATCAAAACAGTTTTCTTAGTGAATAGTTATTACATTTTTTGTCTTGTTATGATTACAGAGTATGGAGCAGAATGTGGTATCGATGGTGACTGTACCATGGTGAATGCGCAGTGTACGCCAAGTGGTTACTGCGCATGTAAGAAAGGATATTTCCAAACTGCTGAATTTCCAAACTGCTGATGATCCTAACACTTGTGTACCAGGTAAAAAAATAGTAATAATAATAAGCTTCTTTTTAAAAGCAATAATATTAGCAGATAATGAAAACTTTAAAACTTTATAATCTCTTTACAGGCGTAGAACACCTTGAAAAAAAAGTTGCGTAATATCCTAACAAACCTGACAATCAATGTTGATTTGGCCGGAGTCATTGATTTCTAATTTATTTTCCATTCACAAAATGCCACTGCCGGTCACTGACGTCACAGCTCGCCTGGTTTACTTGCGCGTGGACCAGGCGAGCTGTGACATCAGTGACCAGCAGCGGCATTTTGTGAATGGAAAATAAATTAGAAATCAATGACTCCGGCCAAATCAACGTTGATTGTCAGGTTTGTTAGGATATTACGCAACTTTTTTGTTCAAGGTGTTCTACGCCTTTAACCAATAACTGTAGAGACTTGGCGACTTGCATACCCATAGTATAGAATGGGGCTAAATAGTGGCATCTAAAATGCTCTCAACCAAGGCATCCTAAAGAAGACAGGCACTAGAGGCCACACAAAAAAAAAATTTGGTAGTCCAATGAATTTGTTTACTCCATACATGGACAAAAATAACAACGTAATTAAAATTCAAAATATATTTATTAATTTCTTTCGTCCTACAATCACAATATACAACAATGCACATAGGCTTAGATTTTTGTATCAGTTGATACAATTAGAAATGGTAGTTAAAAATTACACAAATATAACACAAAACAATATATTACAAACATATTAATACATATATAGAAAAATTATTCAAATTTGAATATTTTAAAAACTGATATAAATGCATAATTGTGCTGTCTCATTTTTAGCACAATTTATTCTACACAGTATAATTATGCTATAATTCACAACAATTATGTTCATGGCATAAATATTATGTTGTATAGCATAATTGATTGTGTTGTTCCAGTTTAGAATAATTTGTGCTATAATGACATAAATGCAGTATAAATTACGTAATTTATTCTTTCTGTATGTATTAAAAATTGAAAGTAGTTTTAGTTTTTTGCAATTATCTCAAAAACTTGAATCGTAAACTATAAAACAAATAACATAGCCGCGTTTCTTAGTTTTTAAGATATAATTTCATATATAACTTTGTGAAATTACTAAGTTCATTTAAATCGAAATACTGTACGCTGCGCTGCGTTTTTTTTTTTTTTTTTTTTTTTTTTTTTACACATTAATATTTTTAAGCAATTTTTTTGAACTTAGCATCGCTTATCTTATCACTCTTTTACCGTCGTAAAAGTGCGATAAAATATTGAATGTATATACTTAAATCTTCCTTATTTCAAAAAGTTAAAAAAAAAATCCGTAGTTTATATGCATCCGATCCAAGTTTTGAAAATAAATTTAAAAAAGCTGCGCCAAGCTTTAATTTGCAAAGTATTTGGTATGGAGTAAACAAACTTATAACGGATTACAAGATTGTTGTTTCAGATTTTTTTTTTCTTTTGCGGTTTGTGTACTGTCTGTTTACGTTAGGATGTCTTGCCTCAACTCAATATTACTAAAAACACCAATGATTTGGAATCAACCTTTACCTATTCCATTTGAATAACCCATTAAAAAAAATGCCAACAATTAGGTATTACCAAACTATAAGCATACATTATTTCTTTCTTATTAACATTTTGATATAGTGTACTCCCCCCCCCCCCTCTAAATTAGTATTATTTATTATTGACATATTATTATTAATATATTTGTTATTGATAATGTGAAATGCTTGTAAATGATTGCAGAGATTGGTTCCCCGTGCAGTGAGGTCACTGACTGCACGATTGGCAACTCCACGTGTACAGACAACATGTGCACGTGCTTATTGGGACATGGCGCCACGTCAACACGTCAGCAATGTTTGTTACGTGAGTCTAATTGTTATCTTGTGTTCGAATTATAATTTATGATGCTAATTAATTTATATACTTTCTTAACAATAAGTAACCATGAAATCAATAAGAAAATTAAAAGTAAGAGTGCATAATATGACATATAACGAAATACTTTTTTTCCTTTCCTTTCCTTTCCTTTCCTTTCCTTTCCTTTCCTTTCCTTTCCTTTCCTTTCCTTTCCTTTCCTTTCCTTTCCTTTCCTTTCCTTTCCTTTCCTTTCCTTTCCTCTCCTCTCCTCTCCTCTCCTCTCCTCTCCTCTCCTCTCCTCTCCTCTCCTCTCCTCTCCTCTCCTCTCCTCTCCTCTCCTCTCCTCTCCTCTCCTCTCCTCTCCTCTCCTCTCCTCTCCTCTCCTCTCCTCTCCTCTCCTCTCCTCTCCTCTCCTCTCCTCTCCTCTCCTCTCCTCTCCTCTCCTCTCCTCTCCTCTCCTCTCCTCTCCTCTCCTCTCCTCTCCTCTCCTCTCCTCTCCTCTCCTCTCCTCTCCTCTCCTCTCCTCTCCTCTCCTCTCCTCTCCTCTCCTCTCCTCTCCTCTCCTCTCCTCTCCTCTCTCTCTCTCTCTCTCTCTCTCTCTCTCTCTCTCTCTCTCTCTCTCTCTCTCTCTCTCTCTCTTGTCTAGCCAGGGGGCTGATTCTGTAACTTCATAACGAACAAAATTATTCGATATCTAATGCAAAATTGTTTGTTGCAACAAAGCAAAAAAATTACAGAATCAGCCCCCAGATTACTTCTATAATTAAGCGAACTACCTGAAAATGCGTCCCAGCATCCATGAAATTAAAAATAACCAAAATAATTTACCACTTTCTAATTCGAAATACAATTCCCAACATTTTTTTATTTTTATTTTTTTATGATACATAGATATATAATTTGTTACATTACTCCTCTTATTGCAGAGCTGACTGCATTCAAGCGGACGTGCACAGAACGCTCGCAGTGCATGTTGTACGGTGGCAGGTCAATCTGCAAGTTGCAAGGGTCAGCCTCGGTTTGCGACTGTGACCCCACGTCTAGGCATATTGAGGCGGACCACATCTGCTGGATTATCAAGGGTACTCATTGATTTACGTGTTGTGATAATAAATAAATGATTGAATACATAAATGAATGAATGAATTAATAAATAAATAAATAAATAAATAAATAAATAAATAAATAAATAAATAAATAAATAAATAAATAAATAAATAAATAAATAAATAAATAAATAAATAAATAAATAAATTCAAGTTTCAATTTCATTAAATAAATAGATAAAAAAATGAGTGCCCCTGCAAATAATAGTGCATATGCACCCTGCACAACTTATTGGATAAACAAAAAGCCTACATTACAGGGGCTCTGCAAATTAGACGCCATTTTGTTATACATTGACAGTGGACAAATCTAAATTACTTATGGATTAATGTATAATTTTGATTGATTGATTGATTGATTGATTGATTGATTGATTGATTGATTGTTTGATTGATTGATTGATTGATTGAATTGCTACAGGACCAGGCAAAGAGTGCACCGAAGCACGTGACTGCTACATCACAGATAAGAACCAGCCAATCACGTGCGACGCGGGAATGTGCAAATGTAACGACGGCTATCACCCCAGTACTGATGGAACTAATTGTCACTTGAATGCACCAGGTAAATAATTAATCTAATTTAATTATTTTCTAACAATCAATGAACTCTAACTTTGAGAGAAATTGTGATTAAGGGGACTTTGGTAGTTCAAATATACAATACACTCTAAAAACTGGTGCATTACTTTAGTTACGAATACTATCTTATTTAAGATAATCACTTTTAAGTTATTATGAGCAGCTAAAATAATGCATTTGAGCAAATTATTTACAATAGCTATTTTAACTTAAAATAGCTTAAACATAATTAAACAACATAATAATAAAACAAAAAGCTTAATATAATTTTTATGTTTTAATTCCTACACTTTGTAGCATTTTTTTTTTTTATATTTTCCACTGTATCATTTAAAAAAATGGAACTAAAATTGAGGTTTATTTTGTTTGGTTTTAATGTAATATATTGTGTGTATTTTCAGAGCTAGATAACAAATGCACCGAGAACGCCGACTGTGAAGTAGAGAACTCTGTATGCAGTGCCTCTTTAAAGTGCGCATGTAACACTGGCTATGTGCAGTTGGACGGCAAATGTATCACAGGTAATATAATATAATTCAATATTATATAAATATAATCGTTGAAAACCTTCTACGGTCATTAAAAAAAAAAAAAAAAAAAAAAAAAAAAAAAAAAAAAAGATGAATTTTTAGTGGCTTATCGATACGTCCGTGTCCACAGTAGATGGTACAGTAGTCCATCTCCTATAGCGGGAATGTCAGATCGAATGCGCGCCATAATTCCGACTGGGTGAAGGTGGCAGAACTAGAAGCCGTAATTTGAAGTAATGTTACGTGTAGTTATGGCAACTTCACCCAGTCGGAATTATGGCGCGCATTCGATCTGACATTCCCGCTATAGGAGATGGACTACTGTATAATATACTGTGGTCCGTGTCAAAATAGATCATCTGAATTTTCTACCAAAGCGGAAAACCATCAAACCACGGATCTGCAATGTTAAGTGAATCGCCGCTAGTCCACGCACTGTGCTGCGTGGAAAGTGTAGATGCTCCATTCACTGCGTTGGTGGAAAGTGCAGATACTCTATTTTGACGCGGAAACATTGATATCGGAATAACATGAATTTAGATAGTGTTTAGATATAGATTGATAGCTTTAAGTAGAGTTTGTTTGTTTAACTAAAAGCTCCAAAATCTGATTGCATTGAATGGCCATAAGAAGATAAAGATTCATTTTTAAGAAAAATAGAAGTACAGAAGTTCTACAATGCTTTAAATATTGTGGAATGAACGATTATGACGTCATTGAACGTTGAAATTTTAACGATAAAAATGTTAGTGACGTCATAAGAATTAGAACCGAACGAAAAAAAAATGTAAATTTGCAATAGCCATGTTTATAACGTTTATTTCATTGTGATTTTAATGCTTGTGACGCCATTTACACTTTTATCGTTAGATTGTCAACGTTTAGTGACGTCATAACCGTTAATTACACAGTACTTAAAAAATTGCAAAACTGTCAAAAAGCTTTTAAATTATCATTAGTTTTTAGCAGACTTGGCCAACGCTCTTTTAAAATGAGCGCGCTCACGCTCATCGCTCACGCTCACGTAAATGAGCGCGCTCACGCTTTCGCTCGTGATTTTGCAAATGAGCGCGCTCACGCTCATGCTCATGAATTTTTTGAGCGCGCTCATTTTCCGCTCATATACATATATATATATATATATATATATATATATATATATATATATATATATATATATATATATATATATATATATATATATATATATTATAACATATATTTCACACTGGTGCATTTTATTCTTGAAGGCTTTCAATTAATACGTATATTGATTTATATACAGAAGAGGACGAGGTAGAACGTTTATAACGAATATTATTATGTAATATTATTTTTATTCATTAAGTATACAACAAAAATAATAATTACAAAAAATAACTAATTTTACACACAAAATTTCCTAAAACTACGAGTAACTACGTTTGTTTTATGCTGAGCAATGTTATTCATTGCTCAAGAAGAGCATCGAAAAGCATTCAGAATGATGTCATGCGCATACCCCCTATATATATATATATATATATATATATATATATATATATATATATATATATATATATATATATATATATACACACATATAAACTAAAATTCTTTTATAAAAATGATTACTTAATTTTTAAAGATAATATTATATACAGGTGAACGAAAGCTGGTCATGTTAATTACTAATTGACAGTAGTGTTATTATATTTTTATTCAAAATTTTAAGTTACATTTTCGTGCATTTTTCGTCCAACCAAGATCCTCACTTGGATCTTGTTGGCTGGTTCGAATATCAATAAAATACTTTTACTGTTGTTTTAGTATTCTAATCAAATAATAATAAAAATGAAGGTTTTTTCAAATTAATTAATTTTAAATTTTAACACTTAACGTCGCAAAAATAATAATAAATAGAAATAAGTATAAATTTCAAAGTAAAAAGGCAAGAATGACAAAAAAAGTGAGCGGGTGAGTAAATAAAGAGCGAGTTCGCTCAACTCATTTAAAATGAGCGCGCTCACGCTCATGCTCATATTTACAAAAATGAGCGCGCTCACGCTCAACTCATAAAAAATGAGCGCGCTCACGTGAGCGTCGCTCAAACAAGTCGCTCATGGCCAAGTCTGGTTTTTAGGATAGAAGAAAAGCAAAAATTATTATTAATTAATATAAACGACAGAAAACACTTCACAGAAATTATTGACTTCTAATTTTAACTATTTATTTATGTTGTAAGAAGACCATGAAAGAAAATACATACATTTTCAATATATGTATAGTTATTATTTATTTACTAAATTATGTACAAATTACCTATATTATTATTTGTGATTCATTTGTATTTAATTATTGTTATGATTGATTGAAAGTATTGCGTTAATATTTACTTCTTAAATTATCGATATTCTTTTTAATTTCTGAGTATTTTTAATAAATCAAAATATATGGCTGATTTTAATTGCATATTTTGAAAAAGGGCACTGTTTTTAATCATTTGACTTTCAATTTTTTTTTTTTTTTTTTTTTTTTTTTGTTATAAGAATTTTTGATTTTTGAATTTTTAATTTTGTTTATGTTTTTTTATTTTTTTTTTTTTTATATCATGAAATGACTTCACGGTCGTGATCGTTTTACTGTATGCTCATGCATTAAAACCTACGGTAAATTTTGAGACACATAAAATATTGCATAAAATGCAATTAATGTCGTAATTAAAGACCATGTTAATAATGTAGTGTAGTCTATAACTCTTGCAGCTGACAGGTGTGCATTAGAGATGGAGACCAAATAAGTGACCATAGCAGGGAGGTGGTGCCAACCTAATCCCGGCTGTCACATGGTCCATCTCTTCTAAGGTCCCAGGTATGGCAAGCCTGGGGTAGCCGAAGCAGTCAGCCTTCATCAGATTTGACCAATACATTGCTACGGTTGAACAGCAAGAGAGCTTAACGTGACAGAGGCCGCCAGCCAAAGTTACGGCTCGCGATCCCGTAACTCAGAGGCACCCCAGTGGCCTGGCAAGCCCGGGGTGAAGGGGCTTCGGCCCGCCGACGTAGGTCATCTGATGTCGTATTTTTTATATATTTTTTTTTATTTCTTCTGGGAAACTGAATATTTAGGTGTAAATGAATGGTGGCATAGTGCAAACGTCTGATTTTTACTTTAATATTCTGTTGATGTTATAACATTTTGGAATTTCTCAGAAGTCATATACATCATTTTATTTATTTATCTACTGCTTTTGCGTCATAATACACAACTTTTAAAAATATAACTTTTATAGTTGCATTAATAGTGACCATGATGATTCTTTATTAGAAAAGTGCTGTGGCTATAAATAACACAGTCAATCGAACGTATCATACTTTCAATTGGCATACACACTTTAAGCCCAAGGTGTGCAGTATGGAAATACGTTTAGTGGACATAAATAATAAATAATGGCTTTTTTATTGGGCGAAATTAGGTGTACAACCTCTCAATTTAACCCAACTGTTTAACAGTACAGTCAGTTTCAATTTTTGTTAGTATAACATCAACATATAGCATGAAAATTATATTAATATTTATTTGATAAATTTTAATTAAAGTTGTTAATTTAATAGCTAGAAATTTAAAATTTAAGTTAATGTTTTCTTTGACTTAAATTTTTATAGTTGAGAATATATATATACACTTAAAATTTTTGTTAGTAGAAAAGAAAGTTAGTAATAAATAATAATGATAATAATAATTGAGAAATAAGTAATTATAAATACATGTTGCATAATGTTTATAAATACATGTTGACATACGTGCACTTGGCATATACAGTGCCGCTACGTGAGGTAAAGCCGGCAAAGTTAACCACTGCGACCAATACTCAGTCCCTTACAATCAAAATAACTTTCACTGGTTGATCTCTTGAATGTTCTAACATGTTTGATCTGATTTTCCAAGGTGTTGGTGGTTCATGCACTGATATTGCTGACTGTGCCGGTGTGGAGAACTCGGAATGTACGAGCAACATGTGTGCCTGTCCAGCTGGATTTGTATCAAGTACAGATATCACCAAGTGTTTTCCAGGTAATATGTTTTATTTTAAATTGTACAGCTCTGGACAGAAATTTCCAAACGATTTGCATATAGACAACCCGCAACGACCCTCTGCTATCTTTATGAGAAAACCATGCGGCCACCGCTGTCCCGTTCTCATACTTTTGTCCAGAGGTGTACATTTTTAAAATTATTAAAAGAAGATATTGAAGATTTTTAAAACCAAGTCAATTTCAACAATTATTTCAGTGATTAAAAAATAACCTTAAAAAAATAACAACAACACCTAATATATTTCTGTATACCAAATACACATACATTCTGCGTTACCCAAATTAATGCGGAAAATATGACATACACAAAAATGTATATAATCACATTAATCCACTTTTATTTTTTTACTGGTTTTTGGTAAGAAATTTGCGTTTTATAGTTTTGAAATCTAAGTGATTATCAACATCCCTCCCGACTTTCTTAACCATAACATTTTTATTGTTATATAACCCTATATGTAAATATTTCAGAGGGAGGTATGGGCGATACGTGCAGTGAAGTACAACAGTGCACCACGGCACTAGGCGTGTACGCAGCATGTACTGAAGACGTCTGTACCTGTGCCAAGAAACATCACCTTGCACTGGGGCAGTGTATACCTTCCAAAGGTAAAGAAACATGGTTAAAGGAATGGATTAGAGAAAAACATAAGCATTATTATCACAAAACACTTGATGGGATTTACATAAATAACTTAAGTTTGTCTCAAAACCCAACTATAGCACCGTAGAAGTGATCAGAAATTTCGATTTATGCAGCCCGCACAACACTTTCATACTAATTTTTGCATGTTTCTGACGTCATAAACATGAATAGTCACACAAATTGCATACTTAACAGTATTTTCACGCTCTCTCGTGTGGCTAAATTAACATTCTGGTAAAAACTGTCAACAGTTTTTACTTCCTTGCATTTTTAAGGCAAAAAATTTCCTTTTCATTACATTTTTTTCTGTTTAATTAAAAATTTTATCGTTTTTTTTTTTTTCTTTAATAAAATTGAAATCAGTTAGTCAGACTATATCTGTATGTTATGTTTGTAGGTTTAGGTGAGAGCTGCACGCGCAGTGTGGACTGTAACTTACCTGGAGGTAACACTGGCGTCGTATGCAGGAACTACGTGTGTTCGTGTGACTTCGGCTATCAACCCTCGGACATGGATGACAAGTGCAAAAGTAAGTAACTATATACGTATATATAATCTTAACCAAGTTATGTACGTAATGTACAGTATAATATAAGCTAGCAAAAAAGCATTTCTGCTTTTTTTTTTTTTTTTTTTTTATTATTATTATTTATTGCCCGATCGCCATTCAAGTAATAATTAAGCTTTCAAAATAATAATAATAATAACAAAAAAAGTAAAAAGTAAAAATATTTTAATTTGAACATTTGAAAAGTTGTGTAATAATTTAAACAGGACAACCATAAAATTGAAATGTCTAAGTAAAAAATAATAAACAATAAAACTTTAAAATAATAATGAAATATGTTTTTTTCAGGCTCTGCATATTTCCTCCGATCTTCAAGTCTTCTAATTTTAATTGCTGTTTTATCTTCCTTAATTAATTTTTAAGTTAGCATGAAATTTGTATATAAATATATGTTTATAGAATGCTCAGTAATGTATTTTATATTGTAAATAAATTATTGTAAGTACAATTTTGTTGTAGTTTTTTTATTTGTTATAATTTTAAAATTAATTCCAATCACCTATATACCCTGGATAAAAAAAGAAGTATTAATTATGCTATATATCACTATGTTTGTTATACATGATATTAAAAAATTGTGAAAAACTTAGGCTAGTTATACTTTACGATATAAATATAAATAAATGAATGTACAAGTAAATGAATAAATAAATAAATAATAAGAATAAAAAAATTAGTTCCCCTGCAAATAATAGTGTTTATGCACCCTGCACAACATATTGGCTTAACAAAAAACCTACCTTGCAGGGGTTCTGAAAAATTTAGACACCATTTTTTTTTTTTTTTTTTTTTTTTTTGCATAGAATTAACCTAACACTTAATAACGTATAACTTAATAAATAAATAGAAATGAGATAAAGTGGATTGGTGAAATGTCTCGAGATGCCTCTGACTTGACGTGAGCTATTACTAATTTGAACTGCCAGGACTATAACTGCCCTCCAAATTTTTGGACTTGATCTGTTCCTGCCGGAGACATGAAAGAACTAGACAAGACTATAAAGTTCTTATACAGTATGTTTTAATATTTCAAGATCATGTTTTGCAAAACAATAAATAATTTAAAATTTAAATAAGAGTAATTTCATTCACATAAAAACCGACGTCATGTAATATCACAATGCTCCGTATTTGCTATAATTATTACATACTAAATTAAATTATATATATATATATATATATATATATATATATATATATATATATATATATATATATATATATATATATATATATATATATATATATATATATATATATATATAAAATATTTATTCTGACAATGTAATTTTAGACCGATGTAGTTTTTTTTAAGACTCTAGCACATTTTTTTTTTTTTTTTGAGGCACTCTCTTAGAGACCATTAAGAAAACAGATAATTTCAGACATGTGAAACTAATAAAAAAAAGTCACTAATGCGCTATATAAATTTCAAAGCCTATTTTCCGTCTATTTTAATATTTTTAGACTATTTTTCAATTTTGAAGACTATTTTGATGAAAAAAGAGACTATTTTTCCGCTGTCATATTATTATGAAAAGAATGTTTCGTTTAAAAATCAAGTGTAGAAAAAACACTTTGCTGTTTTATATTTAATATATAAAATTTACAATATCTATATACTTTCATTATTATAGTTTTTTTTTTGCTTTAACAAATATTGCAAAAATTATTTTAACATTTTAAGACTTTGAAAAATAATTATATTACGCAGACCTAAATAATGCTGTTTGTAATCCCTGTTCTCTGCTCCTAAAATGACGAACACCTTTGGTTATTCTTTGTTATTCAAATGAAATGCTCATTTTTTGGTGCAAGAAAACAGGGTTTACGAGCAACACTATTGACATACACATTTTATAAAATGTTTTTTTTTCCGAATATTATTTAGAGAGAGAGTTTATTATTATAATTATTTTTTTTTACTTTATTTCTCAAAAACATGCATAATATTAGCAATGTATTGGGTGGTAATTTGGCATCGATAATGGAATTCTTTTATGGTTGTAAATACTTATATGAGTTATATAGGCAAGATTGGATTCTGGGGAGGGGGAGGCGAGGGGGGCGGTTAACCCCACCCCAAAAAAAACAGAGGAAATTTTTTCTCCCAAAGAATGGAATAAAAAATCGCAGCTACTGCGCATTTCTTTTATACATAATAATACATAATTTATTTTATTATTTATAGGCCTTACTTTAGGGTAGCATTTTTGTCGTAACACTCAATTATGACATTTTTTAGCTTAAATGAACCAAAGAAAATTAATTCTCTAAACTCCAAAAGGTTTAAGCTGAAATTAAATCTTCCGCAAATAAGACACCTTAAGCGTGTATAGATACGAAATTTCAAGCTCACCGTGTGCAAAATTAAATTGATCATCTTCTCAACAAAATACCAGCGTAATCTGCAGATCTAGTCTTTTAATGAATTTAAGATTTAAAACAATTTTAACGATATTTTTGCAAAGAAAAAAATTATTGAAGATTGTGTATATTAAAATTAAAATGGGTCAATTTGTAATTTATTTTTCTCGGCTAATGCGTTCTTGAAAAAATCTGAAAGTTATTTTTCTTTAAAAGTTAATCTTTAGTATTTTCTTAAAAAACTATAACAAATTCAAAGTGGGTCAAAATCGGAGTTCAAATATAGATTCATTAGCAAAGGAGATTTTCCAACACATTTTGACGCTCTGTTCAATTGTGACGATAGTTTTTGAGATATAATTTTTTTAATTTCATTTTTAGGTACAGCAACCTGAACTTAATAAAAGTGATACAAATAAAAATACACCGCTACAAAGTAATACTTTATAATTATTTTACTTTCTTCTAACCCACGCGCCTCCCTCCCTCAAACTACTTTTTGAGGAAAAATTAGCAAAATAACTATAATAAAACACTTGCAAGAAACGAACTCTTTAAAATAAATGTGAACTTTTCGAGGAGTTCTGCGTTTTTAATTATTTGTTTTTAATCTTATTGACCACAGATTAAAGGCTATTGGGTAACAAATTCTTTGACATTTAATATATCTAAAAACACGTGCAAAAATATGTCTAACATCTCCGGAATCGGTGGAGAAGTTTCTCAAAAATTGGAAAAGACGTGTTTTTCCTCATCAGCGTAAAGTTAAATTAGGGGGCTCTTTAGGTTTCCCCGTGCGCTAAGCCGCGATGGGCTCCATTAAATATAATGTTTCATGTTCTTGCTTTTATAATTTTATGTGTATTGTTTTTGAACCAATTTATGTTTAAAGGTCTTATTATTTTATAAGGTTTTTAAAATTCTGTAGGTGACGAAATGAAAAACCTTATTTATTTTCATTACGCCAGTCTCAATTGCGATTTAATGCAAAAATTTCCTTTGCATTATATTTATGATAAAAATAAGGCCCTATGGATAAAACTTTTTTATTCTTAATTGAGCTCAATTTTTAAATTAAACTAAGCTGTATTATTTTTGTCATTTTTAATAAACGACTTGCTAATCGTTTATAAACCTAAAAAATATTTGTGGTTACTCTGTAATATGAAAAAATTAAAAACATAGGTTTGGAATTTCAAAAATTTAAAAAAATATATACATATATAGAGCATTTTTTTTCTTAAGGTTTTAGTTAATAATTTGCACTTATTTTCCAATGTCATTAAATAAGGGTGGAAAAAAAAGTGATAAAAAAAATAAACTAGAGAATGATTTTAAACTATTTTTTCGAGTATACTATTTTTGCGTTTTTTTAAATTTTACTGATGTCGCTCTACCCCCCCCCCCAAACTGTATTGCTACATTGATCCTTGATTAAAGTATAGATTTGCTGTTCAGGTTTTTTTTGAGCTAATATAGTTTATTATAGTTTATAGTATTTATGTATATTGCATAATTTCCTTGCTAATAAAACTAATATTAAAAAACATCGGGACTTGCAAGTTTCTCGACGTTACAGTTTACTAGCGCGCAATACCCACCAGAAGGGACGCTTTACAAGCCATTTAGTTACTCAGTAATTTGCTCACCCTTACTGATATTGGGACGTATGACTTCAACCGTTCACATTAAAGTTATTCTGAATCAAAACCGGGATAGGAATCGTCCTTGGATTCTAGAGCCTAAGAGGCAACTCTACTCTAGCCAATGGAGTATAACCTGTCGTCAACCAGGCATTGGAACCATTCCTGAACCACCACCTCTATACGGGAGGGGAGTCACGAGAGTTCACCGCCCTGTCACCCTCCAGCAAAGGGCCTTCCTTTTCTCGTAGCGCTGCAACGTGATCACGTGATTGTCCGTAAACCAAGCACGTGCTTATCATATACAGATATCGTGAGGAAATTTAGCTGTATGGCTTTCTTGAGTACGCTAACGCTCTATCTCTTCTTGGTATCCACAACTACCACGGCGATTGGCTGCAAGACCGCTCCCCGTGTTGGGACAGTGCAAGCGTGAGATGGTCGCTTCTTAAGGGTGCGCGCTGCACCTGCAAGAGCTATATCATTGTCTACAATGTTTAAGAGAACGCAAATGATATCACAAGTATTAAATAATAATGTTGGTTAAGTTTTGTACATAGGTGTAGTATCGTAGTTAAAGAGAAGCGATTCACATCATTTTCAAACTTTGTAATTTAATAGCTCCTAAAATTACGGACCTATTTGAAAAAAAAAAATAACACATCACTACACTAATTTATTCCAACACTAAGAGAATACCTTTATCGTGAATTTTTCAAGGTTAACCAAGGTTTTTTAAGGTTATTACATTAATATATTATATAAAATAAAATCCAAGTATAGAATAATATATAAATTTTTCAACCGTGCTTTCAATGTGAGAAACAGGCCATTCGTAATCGTATTAGTACAACAGTAGTCTAATTTGTTTCTATATTTTTAATCATGATTTTTTTTTCAAGGTAGACGTAACGCGTAAAATTGTTCCCATTCACCATTGCCACCATTCATTTTCACCTAAAAATTCAGTTTTCCAGAAGAAATAAAGAAAAAATGTCAAAAATACGACATCAGATGACCTACGTCGGCGGGCCGAAGCCCCTTCACCCCGGGCTTGCCAGGCCACTGGGATGCCTCAGAGTTACGGGAACGCGAGCCGTAACTTTGGCTGGCGGCCTCTGTCACGTTAAGCTCTCTTGCTGTTCAACCGTAGCAATGTATTGGTCAAATCTGATGAAGGCTGACTGCTTCGGCTACCCCAGGCTTGCCATACCTGGGACCTTAGAAGAGATGGACCATGTGACAGCCGGGAATAGGTTGGCACCACCTCCCTGCTATGGTCACTTATTTGGTCTCCATCTCTAATGCACACCTGTCAGCTGCAAGAGTTATAGACTACACTACATTATTTACATGGTCCCTAATTAAATATTATGCAATATACTTGTCTCAAAAGTTACCGTAAGTTTTAATGCATGAGCATACAGTAAAACGATCACGACCGTGAAGACATATCATGATTTAAAAAAATAAAAATAAAAAATTCTTTAAACAAATAAATAAAAAGTCAATTTATTCAAGACAGTGCTCTCTTTCCAAATATGCATTTAAAATCAGCCATATATTTTGATTTATTAAAAATACTCAAACAATAATTAAATACAAATGAATCACAAATAATAATATAGGTAGATTGTACATAATTTATACGACATTGTGAACAGTTGATCGTATTACGATATCATACTATTTGTATGAATAAAAAATATATATATTGGCTGTTTGCACATTTTGAAAGCAAGGAAAAAATTGATAATTCTATTTATTTAAATACTAATCAATCAATCAATCAGTCAAAAAGTTAATAACTAAAAATATATAAATGATTAAATCCTCTGCAACCAACTAGAAATGTAGTACTCAACTAATTTACTTATGTTTCAGGAAGCAATGAAAATGCCTCTACCTGCGCCAGTCCGCTGGTTACTCAAGCGTCTGTCACGATTACTACCACGTTCTAAGAGAACCTGCGCACTGTTTTCTACGCTTGAGACTAAATCACGTGACTTCCGGTTGGAATTGACTATTGGATTGGTTGGAGTCCTATTGGAATTGACTTCTGCGCACATTGCTGGCAAGATTTGGTAGAAATATGTCCGGCTTGTGTTGGTATAAACAAGACTGATACTACGCATCCTGTTCAACGCAAGTGACGTCATTTCCTGTCCTGCTTATATGCACACATTTGCTCATAATTTAGTGGAAATCTTATCGTAATTATTAACTTATGTGTAATTATTATTATATAATATTGTTGATTGTTTAAGCCATTTGTTTAAAGTAAATTGATAATTTTAAGAATTACTGAAATATGTTTGTTAATTAATAAATATGTATGTTAATGTAAGATATGTGTAGCATTTATTTGAAAAGCTGATAAAAAAAAATGAAGGTTGGCTTAAAGCCCTTGTCAACTTACTTTTTTTTATTATTTAGAATACTAGATTGATAATTACCATACCTTATTAGCCATGAATTAAACATCACCACGTTGGTTTTGTATTTATTTTTTTCTTTTTGGCGGTTATTCAGGGTTACCAACTATTTGAAACATGAAAAGAGGACAGGCTACCCTATACTGAGGGGGGGTGCAGGGGGGGACACCCTGCAATACGACATCAGATGACCTACGTCGGCGGGCCGAAGCCCCTTCACCCCGGGCTTGCCAGGCCACTGGGGTGCCTCTGAGTTACGGGAACGCGAGCCGTAACTTTGGCTGGCGGCCTCTGTCACGTTAAGCTCTCTTGCTGTTCAACCGTAGCAATGTATTGGTCAAATCTGATGAAGGCTGACTGCTTCGGCTACCCCAGGCTTGCCATACCTGGGACCTTAGAAGAGATGGACCATGTGACAGCCGGGAATAGGTTGGCACCACCTCCCTGCTATGGTCACTTATTTGGTCTCCATCTCTAATGCACACCTGTCAGCTGCAAGAGTTATAGACTACACTACATTATTAACATGGTTCCTAATTACGACAGTAATTGCATTATATATATACAATATTTTATGTGTCTCAAAAGTAACCGTAGGCTATAACGCATGGGCATACAGTTAAACGATCACAACTGTGAAGTCATATCATGATTTAAAAAAAAAAAAATCTTATTAAAAAAAAAAAGATGAATAAATAATATGTAAATAAATGAATGTACAAGTAAATGAATAAATAAATATTTAAATAAATAAATAAATAAATAAATAAATAAATAAATAAATAAATAAATAAATAAATAAATAAATAAATATATAATAAGAATAAAAAAATTAGTTCCCCTGCAAATAATAGTGTTTATGCACCCTGCACAACATATTGGCTTAACAAAAAGCCTACCTTGCAGGGGTTCTGAAAAAATTAGACACCATTTTTTTTTTTTTTTTTTTTTTTTTGCATAGAATTAACAGGATAAGCCTAACACCTAAAAACGTATAACTTAATAAATAGAAATGAAATGAGGTGGATTGGTGAAATGTGTCGAGATACCTCTGACTTAACGTGGGCTATACTACCACCTTGAACTGCCATAGGGCTAACTGCACTCCAAAAATTTAGACTTGATCTGTTCCTGCCGGAGACATGAAAGAACTAGACAAGACCATAAAGTTCTTATATAGTATGTTTTAACATTTCAAGACCATGTTTTGCGAAACCATGAATAATTTTAAATTTAAATAACAGATAGGGTGAGTTCATTCACATAAAAGTCGACGCCATGTAATATCATAATGCGCCGTATATGCTATATATAGCTATAATTATTACACTGTGAATTAGTTTTTTTATAATAATATGATTTTTATAAGCCAACCTCCAATAATTATTATTTTTTTATCAGCTTTTAAAATAAATGCAACACATATTTTACATTAACATACATTTATTAATCATAATCAATCATACACATTTTACTTTTAGTAATTCTTAAAATTATCAATTTACTTTAAACAAATGGCTTAAACAATCAACAACATTATATAATAACACATTAGATAAGAATTACAATAAGATTTCCACTAAATTATCAGCAAGTGTGTGAGTATGCGCAGGCCAGGAAATGACTTCCCTTGCGCTCAACAGGATGCGCAGTATCAATCTTGTTTACCAACACAAGCCGGACATATTTCTCCTAAATCTTGCCAGCAATGTGCGCAGAAGTCAATTCCAATAGGACATGTTGCGCAGGACCGGAAGTCACGTGATTTAGTCTCATGCGCAGAACAGAGTGTGCAGGTTCTCTTAGAACGTGGTAGTAATCGTGACAGACGCTTGAGTAACCAGCGAACTGGCGCAGGTAGAGGCATTTTCATTGCTTCCTGAAACATAAGTAAATTAGTTGATTTAAAGAAACCGTTGATTGCATTTCTAGTTGGTTGCAGAGGATTTTATTTTATCATTATTATTAGTTATTTACTTCTTTATTATTTGCTTGATTGATTGATTGATTGATTGATTGATTGATTGATTGATTGATTGATTGATTGATTGATTGATTGATTGATTGATTGATTGATTGATTGATTGATTGATTGATTGATTGATTGATTGATTGATTGATTGATTAGTAATTAAATAAATAGTATCCTCAAATTTTTTCTTGCTTTCAAAATGTGCAAAAAGCCAATATTTATATATATATTTTTATTCCTACAAATGTAATAATAATAATAATAATAAGTAACTTTATTAAGGCGTTGTGAGGGCTTGACAGCCCTATGTTACAAAACCTTGACCACAACATTACATGAAGAAATACATAAGCAAAGAAAAAATAAGAACTGCAAACAGAAAACAATAATGTTATCCAATAATACGCAATAAATCATAATATTTATACATTCACATTTTGCTATGATATCGTAATACGGTCTGTTCACAATGTCGTGTAAATTCACTTAACTTATACGTGAAGATAGAACAATCAATTTTATTTGGATTATTACGTGAAATTAACTTGAATTTACGTGTCACTGTGAACAGACCATTAAATAATCTCTGATACGACACCTTTTTTCGTAGATTTTGTAATATAATATAGTTTTTGTTTTTTGTTTTTTATTTTTGTTGCAAAAAATTAAAAATTAATATTGTTTTTTTTTGTATAACCACTAAAGTTTTTCTTTTTAAATGAAATAACCATTCAAAAATGCTGCCAAACCTAAACCATTTTTATTATTCTATTCCTAATTTTGAGATTAGAAAAAAAAAATCAAATAAATTAAAGAAAATGTCAGCTTTACCTTTATTTATTGTATTAAAAAGGTTAAACAATTCAAATTACTGTCTTTAAAATCTCAAGTTAATTTTAAATTTTGGACATTAGATTAGTATATAGTATAATATCTATACTTGTACATCTCCGTACAGCTCTGACTAAATGTTTGAGAACAATTTGCATAGGCAACCCGCAACCACCCACATGATTTTCATGAGAAAACGCAGCGGCTACCCCGTTCGGAAACTTTTGTTCTGTGAACAAACCTCAAATGTATTGTTGTTGTTCTATGTCGCTGTATTTGCAAATCAACAATAAATCGAATCAAATTAAATGTATAATAATAAATAGATAATAAAATAATTAAAAAAAAAAAAAAAAAAAAACTGCATTTTGTTACACATTTTGGAATCGAAAATTTAACATATTTTATATGTTTAAGAAAAGAAAGTAAGATAAAAAAAATCAATTATAATATGTATAATTTATGAAATAATACATATTGTATTAGATTAGATCCAATGATTTAAACTTGCGCGTCGACGCCATATGTGAACTGAAAATGAAAATAGCAGTGACCAGTATAGGAAAACTGAAAATTTCGTCACTTGTAATAAATAATGAAAAGTATAGTATTATACTAACAGTATATATATATATTTTTTTTAATTTGATTACTATAAACACAGAATATGTATTCATAAATGTTTTACGGTATTAAAATGAGCTTTATTCATTTTTTTTCTTCTATTTATTTATTATTATCTTTCATGCTTTTTATTCAATATTATGGGGTCTGTAAAACTGCTCAAGCATGATATGGCACCAGCCCGCAATTTCATGCAACTATACTCTATTGTCTAACTCTATTGTGTGTTAATTTAAATGTACAAATTCGTCTCTCATTTTCATTAGTATTCCATATATAGTAGATTGAAATTTATTAATTTAATAATTACATTTTATATTA
Source organism: Ecdyonurus torrentis (assembly GCA_949318235.1). Taxonomy (NCBI): domain Eukaryota; kingdom Metazoa; phylum Arthropoda; class Insecta; order Ephemeroptera; family Heptageniidae; genus Ecdyonurus; species Ecdyonurus torrentis. The sequence continues at coordinate 23,299,062 of OX439133.1, read as the reverse complement.
TTTCAACGAAATTATTGAATGAAGATTGCCTCATTATTTTATAACATAAATAAAGTAGCCGAATACAGGAAATTACATACTATAGCATATATAGCGCCATGTTGAAAGCAGATAAATACATTGTCCAAGACAAAAACATAATCTTTAGACACTTTTTTTTATTATAGGGTTTATGCGGCTGATATCATTCTTATTGCGCTTGGAGGCCATACTGGAGTAGTGAATAACATTGCTCAGAATAGGACAAACTTCATTTAAGCCAAATTTCTTTGGGAAATCGGTTAATTTTCTGTTATTGTTATTTTTCTCATATACTTAAATTGAGATACTAATTCAACATATTTACAACATCAATGCTCTTAAAAATATTGCATAGTGGTTTTAAACTGGCAAAATGATATATTTTCCTATGCCACCCATGTTATTGAGTTATCCAACATGGCGCCGACTTTAACATGAAATACAATGCATACAATGCACCCTATAGAAGTTTTTCGAGGTTCTATGATTTCATTCATAATTTTTCTAGGATGTAAACAAAACTTATTTAACTTAAATAAAACTACAACAATATATAGTTTATAAATAATATGATTTAATATGTGCTGTATTTTAATCTGGATTTTTTTCTTTTTTACTTTAATGTTCAAAGCTATTTACTGCTCAAGCATGGCGTACGTACGGTAAAAGCACAAGATTAAATCAAAGATGGCAAACAACCATCGAAATTCTATTGAAAAAACTATCAAACTTCTCGCGCACTTTTTAACCAATCGCATAAATATCTTCAAACTTTTAATATTTACTTTTTAAAACTACTATTTTAGCTCATATAAAGGCTAATTAATACAATATTTACTATTTTCTTATTAAAATAAATAAATTTTTATAGACTTTCGTTAAGAAAATGGATATTGATGCAAATTCGAGAGAAATTTGAATTTTAATCTTATTTCAAATAGTTAAACGTTTCTCCGATAGAGGGTATTTTTTAGTTAAATTTCAGCGCCTCTGGCGGTTGGGTCTGTAACTTTTAGAAAGTTCTCTTGCGCTGATGTTGTATAGTAAGAAGGTGACCGCCTTATTCCGTCGCCCCTGTGGCCTAATGGATAAGGCATCGGTCTCCTAAACCGGGGATTGCGGGTTCGAGTCCCGCCAGGGGTATTTTTATAAAATTATATATTTATTAAATATATATTTAAATCTTTGATAATTACGATAATAAATCAAGAAAAATGATGAAAGAAATAAAAATAAAATTGAGAGAAAAAGAATCAAGAAAACGTGAAATATGAAGTCAACAAATTTGACTTGAAATATCAAATCGTGAGAGATTTAGAAAGAGCGGGAAAGTAAAATAAGTGCTAGAGTGTGTTGAAAATGCATTAAAAATTTACAGTACTTTTCTCATTATGTTTCTTGTAATATATTTTATATACTATATAATAAAAAAAATAACATAGAGAGAAGAGAAAGAAATAAAAGAAGAAAAAACGTATATTATAGGCCTATATAAATGAAAAAAATATACATATATTATTTTGTTTTGCTTGTCTCTCTATAGCTCTTTCTCTAGCTCCTTTCCATCTTTCATATTTTTTCTTCCTGATTTAAGATTTTTATTGGAATTTATTATAAATAATATATTATATAAATTTTATAATTTATCTATTTCATTTAAATTCAATATTTAAAATTGTACGTAGATTGCTTTACAACATGTATTTTTTTTTAATAAATAATAAAATAAATAATGAATATTATTTATTATATAATAATTATTTATACGAACATTATAAACAGTATAAAAGAATAAGGAAAAGGATTTTTTTTTTTTTTTTTTAGTATTATTATTAGCAGCTATCTTGTGATATAATGATTAATGATAAAAATAAAGCTATTGTTATAACACTTAAGAAGTTGGCAGTGCAGGAGGTAAAGTCTCTCTCTCTCTCTCTCTCTCTCTCTCTCTCTCTCTCTCACTCTCTCTCATCTCAAAGAACTAGGTTAAATTACTTGATATTCCGAAATTTTGGATTTTTTTATTATAATTTTTCATTTCTATTTATATAAACATATTAAATTACAGAAAGGATGAAAATCAAGCAACTAATATAGTTTTTATTGCGCGGAAAGAATAAACTACGATATATGTAAATATATATAGGTAAATTGAGTTTTATGCAATGTACTATAATAAAACATAATTAAAGCAGGCGTAGAACACCTGGAACAAAAAAGCTTGTACAATATCCTATCATAATTTATATATCTAAATATCAACGTTGATTTGGTTAGATTCATTGATTTCTATTGTTATTTATACATTCACGAAATCGACAGATGCGGGTTCATGACGTCACAGCTCACCTGTTACCTCACGCGTGGGACTAGTGAGCTGTGGCGTCATAAGCCCACATTTCTCATTTCGTGACGAATGGAATAAAATAAATTAGAAATCAATCACTCCGTCCAAATCAACGTTGATATAAGTATGTTAGGATATATTAAAGGTGTTTTTTGTTCAAGCTTCAAGGTGTTCAAAAAATAATGTTGCTGAAAATGCTATATCATTAGTTTTTTTTTCCAGCCGTGTACGTGCTAATAAATAATAAAAGGGATCGTGGAAAATACTGACTTTTAAAATTACATAAAAAAATATAGTATATATTTGAATAGAAAAAAAAAGTTATGTTATAATAATTAAAATATATAGGAGAATAATAAAATATAGAAATTAATATTTATTTAGCACGTCATGCAGATATTAGAGTTACTTGCCTGTTCTCTGAGCTCCTGAGCCTTGTTCTTGAGCCTCTGACCCACGTTGAGTTGCCACGACCAACGTGACTTGAGTAAGCAGTTGTACAGGTGCACGATACGCTGCTTCTCACGCTGCAAGGTAATCAAACACCTTATCATTCATTTATTATTTTAATAATTCAAATTTGTTTTTTAACTTATTTTACTCTATGTTATTTTTACTTTAATTTTAATTTATTAATTATTTGTAGTGACCCATTACCCATTACTCTTGACTGATTAATCTGATTATAATGTAGTTGTATTTTATTTTTCTGTACTGATTATTTGTAGAGAGTGCACTGCCAATGTATCAGGCGCAAGTCTGTTTTTGGATGACAAATAAATAAAAATAAAAATAAATAAATAAATAAAATTAATTTTCATTACCTTAGGATAGAAGGCTGCGCAAATAGTTCTGCGCATTCTTGTAGGGAAGTGGTCGAAAACAATCATGGCTGCCATACCGAGGAACACAAGAACAATCTTGGCCATGTAGTAGTGGGAGAGGTAACGAGGCTGTGGTAAACATTCTGCAAATAAGAAGAAAAAAAAAAAAAAAGCAATAAATACAATAAATAAAAAAAAGTTGAGTCTTTGTTACCATGGCACTTATTTTTTTTTTTGAGTTAAATATTATACAATGACTATTATTACACACATAATTTACCTTCATTTGAGAAGACATTGTTAATGTGAGCATCTTCGTTGAAGCCCTGTACCATACTGCGCACCATCTTAGCCACGAACCCAGACCCTCGTACTGTGATGTGGATCGTATGATGGCCTGCCACAATAATTTCAAAAATAAATTTGAGTTTATTTATTTTTATTTATTATTATTAAAAATTTTTGTCACTTTAATACTGGTCAATGCTACATATTTTACTGACATCGCGTCGAAATCACAAATTGACAAATCAGTTACCAGAAATATTCACCCCGTGCGATTCAATGGAGCTTATCGGTTTAGCGCGCGGGGTGACGTGGGGAAAGCTAAGGGTCCCCTAATTTAACATTACACTTATGGAGAAAAACACGTCCTTTGCGATTTTGGAGAAAACTACTCCTCCATTTTCGGAGAAATTTAAATGAGAAATCCTAGACATACTTTTACGTGTTTTAAGCCATAGAAATTTTTAAAGAATTTTTTAAACCGATAACCTCTATTAATATAATTGTATGCTATGTACGGCATGCTTGCCGCAATTGTCGGCAGTTTTTTTTTTTATTTTTTTTTTTATATACATATTTTATGTTCCTCTCATTTGAGACTTAAAAATTTTTACGCAAAAATTATTTCTCAATCATCTCTTTAGTTCTAAAATTTTAAAACCCTTATATGAGTGGAAAGTAGTTCAAAAATTACCACTGCCGATAATTGTGGCCTGCGCCGAAAACTGTAGTACTTTTAGTACCAAGGAAACAATAAAATCCATTTAATTTATGCTGCATTTATTTCATTATAGCATATATTATTCATGCTAAATTAGAACAACATAAATAATTAAGCTGTACAACATAATATTTATGCTATATAACAATAACATAACTATTGTGCATATAGCATAAATTATGTTGTTATTGAACAAATTGTTCTGAAAATGATCTAGCATAATTATTACGTATTTATTTTTGTCCGCGCATGTATGGATTATCAATTTTAATGCATACGATATTGATTTACCTTCTTGCGTGATCCTAGTTCTTCCGTATTTTGTGACCAGTGAGAGAGTATGAGCCAACATGAAGTCACTGCAGATCATCACGCCAGCAATCAAAATTAACATCAATAACTTTAGGTAAGGACCGAACTGGAAATAATTTGAACTCAAACATAAAAAAGTTAGAACATTTTCATATTTATTATATAAATTTATTTATATATAAATACGCTAGAGTAATAAGTACGCTAGAGTATATGTATACCATGATACACACACAAACAATAAATTTTGCTGCTTTATGCTTCTTTATTTTGAAAAAAAAAAAAAATGTTATCGTCACCTTTTTTTTTAATAGTACAAACATAAAAATAGTATAGCACACGCGGAAAGTATAAATTACGTAATTTATGTCAATATAGCATAAATGATGGTAAATTAGAACATAAATTATTATGTTTGTACAACATAATTTTTAAATATATGCAGTATGGCATAAATTATGCGATACTGTTGATCAAATTGTGCTGAAAATAAGCTAGCGTAATAACGTGCATGTATATTTTTGTCCGCGCGTGCATGTATAAAGATCTGAATAGAGAGCGAATAATTGAATAATTATTTATATAATTATTTATTTATAAAGCAAAAGCGAAAGAGAGAGAGAGAGAGAGAGCATTTTATTGTGTGACAATTTTTAGTTCCCCTCACGAAAAGAATAAATCACGTAAATTATGCTGCTGAATTTATGTCATTATCACTATAGCATAAATTATGCTAAATTAGTACTACACAAATAATTATGCTGTATAACATATATTATACAGTACTGAAGAAAGTGTGCTGAAAATGGTCTAGCACAATTATTACGTATATATTAAACTTTTTCCGTGCTAATTTCCGCCCTTTTGGTTCAACATGCGACGCCGCCTGCGAATGTAGGCAACCCTTTCAGACCCTTTGTTACGCAGGAAGCCTATATTTTTGGGAAAATGCGCATCTTTCATCTTAAAATTAATATTAAATTTTATCATTCATTCATTCATTCATTTTTTTTTTTTTTTTTTTTTTTTTTTTTTACTGAAAGATAATTAATTTCTTAGTTGATGTGCATGTACTCACGATATTTTTCTTCTCTGGTCCCTGAGGTACAGGAGATAAGATATTGACCAACTTGGACTTCTCCTCTTTCTTGAGAGGTAGCAAAGTAGGAGTTCTGCCTGCGAGTACACGACGTGCGTCCATCTTGGTGAACTTTGGTGTGAGGTAGTGGTTGTCGTGGTCTGGCCGTTGTAGGTACGCGTTCACGTACTTGACTGACCTGTCAATCAATCAATCAATTAGTAAATCAATCAGTCGATCAATGGACAATCCAACCAATCTATTAGTCCATCAATTAATATGAATCAGGCATTCTATATAATTTTAGGTAAAAATAAAAGTGAATAAATCAAAAAGGTAGGAAATTTATATATATAAGAAAAATGTAGATAATAAAAAGTTTTGTATTGCTTCTTATATATATTATGTTATGATATATATATATGATAAAAAAAACATTTTTATTTAAAAAAAACAAAAATTCAACTGCGGCTATACTGCTGCGTAATATAAAATACAAGTATTTTGAACATATATCGTAAAGTTATATCAGCTATATACTATAAAATTATAGATATATAAGAGATGATCGTCTCTTAAAAACATAGCTGTGGTTCAAAAAAAAAAAAAAAAAAAAAAAAAAAAGTTTTAATAATGAGTTTGTTTTAGGTCCTAAGGTACTAGGTAAGTAAATAATAATGCATACGAACACAAAAAAACTTACTCAAGAATGACAGGTAGAAATAGAAGCGCCAAAAGCCTGCGCAAAATCAGCAATATCGTCTGCGCAGCGTCCATCTTCACCCTAACATCTGCCATCACGTTTTTTACTGAGGCGGCTGCATCTTTTACATCCAGCTGTCAATTAAATATATTAATATTTCAATCGGTCAAACAATCGCAGTCAATCAATCAGCCAATAAATCATTGAATTATACTGTCAATCGATTAATAAATCATTGAATCAATTGATCAATCAATCAATCAATCAGTCTGTCATATTTAACACGTTTTATTACCTTGATATCAGGCTTAGGCAGTTTGTAGTGAAAATGCGTTTTTCCCATTTGTTGGCCCATGGTTTGGTCCACATGTGTGAGAGCAGTGTACGAGTCACCATACCCTGGCTCGACGTTGTCGCTCGCGTCACACGCTTTGCCACCAGCCAGTACTGCAAACATCAACAGTGAAAAGTATCGTGTAGTGATTAGGACAAAATGAGAATTATATTTATTATTTTAGGTGACAGAGGTTACAGGTTAGTGATGTTAAATGCTAAAATGTACTAAAAATGCTAAAAAAAAAAAAAAAAAAAAAATTTTTTTTTTTTTTTTTGCTGACGATTAAAAAATTATGACTACTAAATTTTTAACACAAATCTGAGAAGAAAAAAAAATAACTTTTATGAATAAATAAATGTAAATAATAATTAATAACATTTTATTTGCACAGATATATTCTTAAAAGCCTCTTTTTCCCACCTTTCGGAAATCTGATTTTTTTTTAAAGAAAAATATGGTAAAAAATAATATTTACTCTATAATTTATGATGATTATAATTTATGATTTAATTATATTATAATAAATAATAATAAATGTAATTAACAAAAATCTTTGGCCTGTTTTTCCTGTGACTGTATAATATAATCCTTCAAGCTTCACGTGCACTTTTTATATACCAATGGTGTTCGTAAACCCTGTTTTTCGTGCTCAAAATAAAAAAAAAAAAAAAAAAGACGATCTCACTTAAAATGCTTTGTAAATGGAATTTTGCTCATTTTTTGTTTCAAAGGAACGAGGATTACGAACATCATTCATTAAGGTACAAATTTATTTAAAAATAAATTTTTATTGGTATGTATGGAAATATAATGTTGTATTTAAATGGGTCGAGTTTTGCGTCAACTGAAATCTCCATCTGATTGCATTGAATGGCCATACGCAAACAGAGATTCATTTGTAAGTAAAAAAAACTTTACTGTATACCAGCTATAAATAAAAAAAATTACATTTTCGGCGTATGGGGGATCTAAATATTAACTTAAATGATAACGATAAAGCCAGATCTGACTTGCTCATGTTGTGTGATAACTTAAATCTGAAAATTTTGCCAATACTAAATACTCATCACTATGCTACTGGCTCATCTACAATTGACATCATTGCGTTAAATCAAAATATTAACTGTGTGAGTGCTGGTAAATTTGATTTCATTAATGAGATTTCTAAACATGACTTCTTATACGTTGTTTATCCTCTCTGTAGTTTAAAAAGAAAAGAAGAAGTAATAAAATTTCGGTCTTTTGAAAACTTTGTTGTTCAAGATTTTATAAATGAGGCTTATACTAAAAAATGGCACGAACTAATAAATTTTGTTTCATTGGATAACCAAATTGACTTCTTTCACACTTTAATCAATGAGCTTTATAATAAACATGCTCCCCTAAAAGAAGTTAGAGTCACTCGCCCACCTGCACCTTGGCTTACTAATGAAATAAAGTTACTTCGCTCGCACAGAGATAAATGTAGACGTAAATTTAATCAAATGAAAAGAAATAAATTAAACATTCCTATAATTAAAGCAAACTACGTTGAAGCTAGAAATGTTGTAAATATTAAAACAAAACAAGCTATTAAAGCGCATGCTAATAGCTTGTTATCTGTAAAATCAACTAAAATTCTTTGGCGTAATGTAAATTATTTTGGTATTGGGGAAAAAACAAAAAATCAATGCTGTTTCACGACTGAACAATTAAACATCCTTAATAATTACTTTATAAATTGCAATACAAAATTATCTGATTTGAGTATTGAATCATGTATCTTAGAGTACATTAAGCCACTTAAGAATGATAATGTTTCCCCTAAGTTCTATTTTAAACATGTATACCCTCATGACATTAAATTTGCTATTAAGTCAATAAAGAGTAAAGCTAAAGGTAACGATGGTATTTCTATTGATATGATAAACCAACTTGGCGATGTAATTTTACCTTCAATATTAACGCTAACTAATACATCTTTGCAACACTCAGTTGTTCCGGCAAGCTGGAAAGAGTCACTTGTTATTCCCATAAAAAAAAATAATAATCCCAGTTTCCCAGCTGATTATAGGCCTATATCTAAAATAAATATTGAAGCTAAGATTGTTGAAAAAGTTGTCTTGGATCAGGTTAATGATTGTATTTCTAATAATATAATTGATCCCTTTCAATCTGGCTTTAGGAAGGGGCATGGGACCAATACAGCACTACTACATATTGTCGAGAAAATCAGATGTTCTGTGGACAATAAAATGTTAACAGTACTAGTCTTGTTGGATAACTCTAAGGCATTCGATAGTTTGAATCATAAAATATTTTATAGTATACTTGAAGTGCTTAATTTCTCATTAAGTGCTATTGAATGGTTTAGATCTTATTTTGGCAACAGAAAACAATGTGTAGTTAGTGCTGATAACAAGCGCTCGGATTGGGGTCAGGTTGTCAGTGGCTGTGGCCAAGGCACTATTTTAGGACCTTGGTGTTACTCGATTTATACCTATGACATTGGTCAACATATAAAAAACTGCTTTTACCACATTTATGCTGATGATACTCAACTGTATCGCCACACATTGCCTGAAAATTTCAATGAAACTATTATGCTTATTAATGAAGATATAAAATCATTAAAGAAATATTTTGATAGTCGAGGTTTGTTACTTAACTCTGCTAAATGTAAAGCTATAATTATTGGTCACCCAATTTTGTTAAGTAAATTAGAAATGGACAAATGTGATAAAATAAAAATTGGTACTGTGGAACTTGATTATGAAACAAAAGTGAAAGACCTCGGTCTTGTTATTGACAATAATCTTAATTGGAGTGGACATGTGTCTCATGTATATCAACGAGTTATGATCTCATTAAAAAAAATGTACAGGTTCCGGAAATATACTCCTGAATCTACCCGTATTTTGCTTGCTAAGACACTTCTGTGTCCTATTATTGACTATTGTGACGTAGTACAAACAAATATATGTTATGAATTTAATCGTAAACTTGAAGTGTTACTAAACGGGTTGATTAGATATGTTTATGATCTGGAGATGGGCGAAGGTACTACTAAATACTACACAAAAATGAACCTACTTAAAGTTAAGGAACGCAGAGAGTTACATTTGTTAACTCAGATCTATAAAATTATGAATGGTTTAAGCCCTGAGTATCTGAATTCATTTATAACAAAAGCCTGTGATGTTAAGATTAGAAACACAAGATGTGATAAGACTATAATTAAAGTTCCTAAATCAAATTATAAAATGTTTGATAACTCATTCAGTGTGTTAGGAGGTAAATTGTGGAATATGTTACCCCCTAAAGTAAGAAATTCACCTTCTATTAATACTTTTAAATCAAACTTAAATAAAATGTTATTTGAGCGCTATTTGCAGCAATAACTATAAATATGTAACTTATGGTGTCTAAAATGCATAATATTATTCTCAACAATATGTTTTTATAAATATTATTTCTCAATTATTATTCTCACTATTTTTTATTATTTATTTTCATATCTACTAACAACAATTTTAAGTGTATATATATTCTCAACTATATAAATTTAAGTGAAAGTAATACTTAACTTAAATTTTAAAATTCTAGTTATTAAATTAACAACTCTAATTAAAATTTATCAAAAAAATTATTTATTTAATTTTCATGATATATGTTGATGTTATACTAACAAAAAATGTAACTGACTGTACTGTTACACAGTTGGGTTAAATTGAGAGGTTGTACGCCTGATTTCGCCCAAATAAAAAAGCCGTTAATTATTATTATTATTATTATGGCAATTCCATGTATTTATATAGGTATAGCGTTTACACGTTATAAATATCTCAAGTCTGCATTTTTAAGTTTTGTAAACGAATTATTATGAAGTACATAAAATTAAAATGAATCAAATAGCCTAAAATACGTTAAAAAATATATATCTGTAATTTGATATATTTTACTCACACGTAATGATGTCACACACGAAGGTCAGTTTCATTGGCCAACAAATAAGCCACGCGACGTAAACCGAGACTTTGTCTTCACAAGACTGGTAGGCTGAAGCAAAGCCGTCTCTGCAGCGCTCAGTGCTGCGGGAAATAACACCTGAAATATATATAGAACTGAATTATTATCTGCATATTATGTTGTTACCTGCAATGGGAATTGTCTTGGGGATGTATAACATATAATAAGAATAAGAAGAAAAAAAAAATCTCTATTTTCCCCCCTTTTATAATTTCACTACTAAAATTTGTTTCAAATCATAGAAGTCATAACTTGTACTGCTCTCAAAAAAAAAAAAAAAAAAAAAAAAAAAAAGTAAGTAAGTAAAAAAAGTAAGTAAAAAAAGTAAGACAAGATTTTTTCCCCCACACCTATTATTAATAATCATAAAGTTTATTTTTTTATTTTGTGACATAAAATTTTGAGCCTGCAGAAATATTGTACAGAACACACAAATATAGAATTTCATTTTTTTTTAATTTTTTTTTTATGCAAATGAAAAAATTCATGAGATAACATAAAAATTATAGTATAGTTATAGAAATTTATAGATATGTAAAATTAGAAGGTGTTATGTGTCATTATATATGATAATTGGAGTGAGAGAGGTTAGAAGTAAAGTAAGGTGATACTGACCTTGACACTTGACCTCGAGGTCCTTCATATACTTCCTCTCGATCTCCTCTCCTTCTGTCTCCTTACGTGGTGCTGCGTACTTCTCTTCGATTTCCTCAGATCGGCGCGAGTTGCCCTGAAATATTTCAGGTGAATTTGTCATTATTTTGAAAACATAGAATCGTAATCTTTTTCAAGAATTTTTACTTTTTTGAAAAAATAAGAAGACCTATAGTAAAAATATATTCTTTAAAATATAACTCCCATTAATATTATTTTTATTTTTTTACTTTATACTTTTTTGCTTTTTCATAGTTTTTTTTTAATAATTATATTTATCAATTTATCATGATTATATTTATTTTATATGAAATGATTATATATGATCTTATTATGAGTAAGTTTATTCATAATTGAATTGGTAAGTTGATTTCCTAAAAAAATTCATTTAATTTTAATTTGAAGCAAATCAAAAAATGAATACTGCAGGGAAAAAAAAAAAAAAAAAAAAAAAAAAGCGAATTGAACATAAATTTTAAAATAGTTTTTCTTTTCTAAGAGATAATACAATAAAATTATATTGTAAAAAGGAAAGGAAAAAATATAAATACGACATTAATGACATTATAGGCTACGAGTTAATTTTCAACTTCTCAAAAAAATAAAAAAAATAAATAATAATAATAATAAAATAAAAAAAAATTACTGCGGAAAAAAGTGATCTATTTTTGTAAATTTTATTTTTTAAAATAACAATAAAAACCCATTAAGCTTGTAGCCTTTTTGTCAATTCAAGGAGTGCATAATTTAAATAAAATTCAATAATAAATGCAGAAGTTTACCTGCATAGTGTCGACATAGTCGCTCTCTTCCTCGAGCTGTTTCTCTTGCTTGTCGTCTCCTTGCAGCTCATGTTTCAGAGGAGCGATCTGTTTGTTCATGGACTTGAGAGCGCCAATTACCGAGTCTGCGTCACTCTCCTGAAATCATCGCCACATCTAGCATTGATCATATAATTAAAAAAAAAAAAAAAAAAAAAAAAGTCTTATTGACGATTGAAACTTTTTTTTATTATTTTTCCTTTTCACTTCTCCTTTTTTTCCCCTTACTTTTACGCTAAACTTACAGTACACTGACAAAACAAAGAAATAAAATTAGTGATAATTATAATAACTATAACAATAAATTTTACCAAATTTGATGGAAATATAGAATATTGTATACGATTAAAGTATATGGTCAACCATCGTACCATCGTATTTTTATTTCTTTACCTTCATCCCCATGATAGCGTGTTGAAAAGGTGCTACTACCAAGTTGGTATATTCCTTAGTAAGATTAAAGGCGAGCTCCGCAGAACAGCCAAATGTCCTCGCGACTTCTTGACCATTGTAGATGAGGTTTTGACCTGGACCAGCGATCAAGTACGCAAATATCATTCCTTGGAGCGTGCGGCGTCCAGTAGCCGAGCAGAACATGGTCACGCAGATCAAACCAACGCACTGCAGCTGAACAATCAATCAATCAATCAATCAATCAATCAATCAATCAATCAATCAATCAATCAATCAGATAGATAGATAGATAGATAGATAGATAGATAGATAGATAGATAGATAGATAGATAGATAGATAGATAGATAGATAGATAGATAGATAGATAGATAGATAGATAGATAGATAGATAGATAGATAGATATTTATAGTGATAAATAAATAAAAATCTCACCTCTTGAGAAAAGAAGCACCCAAGTCCAAGTAAAAAGCCCAGGGCAATACCTAAAAATTTTAGGACATTTGGATCCAATCCCATATCAACCAAAATCCCATGGTAAAAACCTAAAAGTAGACAAAAATAAACTATTATTATTAATGTTTATGCAAATTCCTGCAGTACATACATTATAAAACACTATATATATATAAAAAAAAACACTGGAAAAAAGAAAACAACTTCCATATATTTATTGAGCTTAAATTGCACATTTTTATAATTATATAAATACTTATTCCAGATACTTACTTACCTAAAGCAAGAATTATACCTAATAAAAGTCCTAATAACCTTTTAAATATTTTTAATACTATATCTTTGTTCATTTTTAATGATTTCTGGAAGCTTTAGAATACAATGCACGAGCTGCGAACGATGAACGAACGTGAAAGAAAAAACTTTCAAACTTTTTTTTCCACGCAAAAACAGATGAGCATCGACTTTCAAGATGGCTGCCGCCATAGAAATAACAAAAAAATCTCAGCTTCTTACGTATATTTTGATTATAAATATATGTAGGTTTTTATGTAATGTTGAGAATATTTAAGAATGAAAATAGAAACTTCAATATTTGCTCCGTTTACTGTGTATAAAGAAAGTAAGTTTTAAATAAATATTTTGTTGTTAAAAATGAAATATAAAAGTGCATGTGCTTTTTTTTTTTTTTTTTTTTTTACCGCCCACATTCCATGGCGATGTTTTGATTTGATTTTATTGATTTTCACGGGTATGAATCAATTTGAACATTGATACTTTGATTTATTTAGTAAGTAATGTGTATTATTTCCCATAATTTCACATCAGCACATATCAATAATTTTGCTGAAAAGTCTTATGTATGTATATGTACATACATATGTATACATAGCACATTTTTATGTTTCATACATATACGCCCTAATATTTCATCATTTTATGTATTATGTATGTACAGTAATTTATTTTAGTCTCAGAATAGAAGACTTGCAAAAGTACGTTTAGTGATAAAAATAAACAAACTCACTGCTCCTCACAGCTCAACAATATATAAGTGCTAGCATAATATGTATGTATGACTTTGTGTTCCTGTCTCAATTTAACATGCTTTTTCTTATGAGGCAATGAAGCAGCTATATGTACATATAACTCAAGTTAAAATTATTTCTCGGAGTTGACATTTTTATTGTAGCTTAGTTTCAAAGCTTTTGTTTTCCTGGATTTCAATTCAATTAGGTAAATATAATATTTTGTAACCAGGAAAACAAAAGTTCAACAATTTCAACTCCGAGAAATAATTTTAACTTGAGTTATAGCTGCTTTCATTCCCCAATAAGAAAGCATGTTAAATTGAGACAGGAACACATAGTCGTCTGCTAGCTCTTTGTTAGTATTGTTGAGCTGTTAGTTTGTTTATTTTATCACTAAACCTACTTTTGTAAGTCTTCTATTAAAAGAAGCATACATACATAATTAACGAAATTTTATTACAAATATATCTTCTGACATTCTAGTATGAATACCTTTGCTGTTTATAACTGTCATTGGTTTTAAATACCATCATACCGGTATGTATGGATTGGTATTGCATACAGTATGTACAGTACTGTACAATACAATGTTTTTACAATGAAACAAATGGATTTTGCTGAATATGCCGCTCCAATAAAGTGGCTGAAAGGTAATTGTCACAACAACAGCAAGGTGTCACTGCTGCATTTCTCCGCCTTCTTATACATATCACTCGTATGTGCGAGCACCAAAATATGCTTGCCTACTTGACCAGTCGTCTGTCTGTCTTTGCTCTGTCTTATCCTGTCTCAAGAAAAATATCATGCAATGACAGCAGAGGGAGAGAGAGAGAGGGGGGGGGGGGGTGCACCAGATGGCTGGTCAAGTAGGCAAGCATATTTTGGTGCTCGCACATATTAGTGATATAGGAAGGCGGAGATAGAGAACTTTAACAGAGAAGTGACATCCCAAAAAGTTAGGCAGACCCGCAACATTCATTTCTTTAAAATTGGCAACGCTGCAGACAAAATTACTATAGCGTGCTCTCTCATTGGCGCCTTGATTTGGCCACTTCTGGCCTCTGATTGGTGCTTCAAAACGCAACGTTGCCAAGTCAAAATTGTTTAGTTTTGCAGTCTGCCTAAAACATGGGGATGTCGCTTCTCTGTTAAAGTTCTCTAGCGGAGAAATGCAGCAGTGACACCTTGCTGTTGTTGTTACAATTACCATCCAGCCACTTCATTGGAGTGGCACATTCGGCAAAATCCTTTTATCTCATTTTAAAACCAACGATGAACACAAGAATTTACCAAGTATTCTAGCCCCTTAAGGCGGGAAATCAGCTACTGCGGGATTTGACTAAAAAGTTGTAAAGACAGAAAAATCTGAAATTTTGCACAGCGATACATTAGGATTAGGTATCTTCAAAAATGTAAAAATTTTAGGGGGTCACCATGCTAGATTTTGAATTATAATTTTTTGAAGTTTTAGTCTCATAAAGAGCCCATGTTAATTTCAATAATAAATTTCTCTCTTATCTGATGGTCACGGGTGCTGAAAATTTTATCATAGGTAGCTGTTACTAATTACTTTCAAATGGCATCATAAAATTTGAAAGTTTATTTTTAGATTTTGAGATACAAGCCATCTATATACAATCCTTAAGAACTTTTAATATTTTTATTTTTTTCAGAGGTTACGGCTGCCATTTAAATGCATGTTATGTTAGTAAGGTTTTCAACAATATGTACTAGAAATGATTAGATCAGATTACTAATTAGTATTGCAGCTCTTTTAACGTAAATGGATTTAAAACTATAAAGTGATGCAGAATAAATAAATAATACAAAAATCTTAAAAAGAAAAAAAAAATGTAATTTTTTACTACTGTACTGCTTGGAGATAAATTTTTATGTACAGCTCTGGACAAAAGTTCCCGAACAAGGCATCGGCAGCTGCTATACAAATTGTTCGGGAACTTTTGTTCAGAGGTAATATTTAATACTGTACAGTGGAATTTAATATTTAATACTAATGGAAACATAACGCTATGCAATTTGCTATTCTATTTGATTATAAAATAATTTTATGTATGTGCAGTACGGTACTATAATGTGTTATTTTATTTTAGAATTGATCATCAGATATACACAACCAATTAGAGCTTCGAGCTTATTGTGGTAGCAGTATCTTCAATAGAGACATTTCATTAGTGGTGAGTTACAGTGTTGTATGTAGCAAATTTAATAACAATTGGAAGTGTCTATAAGATGTCAAGTATTGTGATCAAATTATTGAACTGAGAAATAGTTACAGTCAACTGGGGTGAAATTGAAACTCCAATCATGTGCAAGCTTCCACTTTTCCCTATCTTGCTAGACACAGAGCACTGTGATTGGCTTTCAGTTTCACCCCGATTGACTGTACTAGTATATTAAGGGAGTAGGGGACCAACGTCGGTCATTAGACTCTCGGTCTTTCTCGTCAAAAAAAAAAAAAAAAAAAAAAAAATCTGACATTTTGCACAATGATACTTCAGCTTCAGACAATACAATTTCAATTATATATACAAATTTTGGGGGGTCACTGTGGAAATTAATTTTATATGATTTATATGTGGTAAGAAAGGCCAGCGCTGGTAATTCTATCCTTTTCTTTTTTTATTACTGATCGTAACTGCGATATTTTTTTCCCTTAAAATACTTACACTCTAGCCAAAACAAGGGTTTTCCAGCCAAAACAAGGTTTTTCCAGCCAAAAGCTGTATCTGCAGTGCTAAACCAATCAGAGAGCGTGTTATAAACCTACTAGCCAATCACAGTTGACTTTACATTGTTAATTACACCGTATCCGCTCGAACTAGTATTAGGAGAAATGTAAATAAAATGCAGTTAAATGGCAATCATGACCACTTGACAATGAAATGATAAATTGGAAAGAAAAGAATAGGAGAAAACCAGCCCTGGTCTTAACGTAGTGAGTCTATTAGTTTGGTGACAAATCTTGTTAGCACAGAGATTTAAAAAAAGAAAAAAAAAAGAAAAAGAAAAAAAAAAAAAAAAAAGAAAAGAAAAAGAAAAGAAAAAGAAAAAAAAGAAGCTCTTGTTAGCATTAAACTCTAAGAAAAATAGAGTATGTTTTGCCTCTGCCAGTTCTTACAGACTATGAACTCTACTGGAAGAATTGATGAAGACAAATCATACTTCATTTCTCTTAGAGCTAGTGCCTATGTGTATAAGTTTTTATATCTGTGCCATCAAGATTTTCACCAATCTATTGGGCTCTCTTCACTATGGTAAGGCCCTTGCTGGTTTCTCCTATCCTATCTTATTGTATCCTATCTTTCTTTCTTTCTTTCTTTCTTTCTTTCTTTCTTTCTTTCTTTCTTTCTTTCTTTCTTTCTTTCTTTCTTTCTTTCTTTCTTTCTTTCTTTCTTTCTTTCTTTCTTTCTTTCTTTCTTTCTTTCTTTCTTTCTTTCTTTCTTTCTTTCTTTCTTTCTTTCTTTCTTTCTTTCTTTCTTTCTTTCTTTCTTTCTTTCTTTCTTTCTTTCTTTCTTTCTTTCTTTCTTTCTTTCTTTCTTTCTTTTTTTTTTTTTTCCCTCAAATTTATCATACTTAACTGCAATGGTTTATTTTCCTTGCTTGAGAATGAACTTTATTTTTGAAATTTGTTACTGAGTGAGCAGTATTATTGAGTTATCGAGGACTTGCAAACACAGTAAGTTGAGAGAAATAATAAACAAACTGACAGGCCATGCAACAATACTAACAAAGTGCTAGCAGATGACTGTCTTACTGTCTTCGGATAAAGCAGCTAGACTAGTAACCTAAAGCCCTTGTCAACTTACTTTTTTATCATATAGAATACTAGATTGATAATTAGTAATTACCATACCTTTTATTATCCATGCATTATGAACACCACTACGTTAATTTTGTATTCATTTTCATGTATTTTCATTTTAATGGTTATTTCACGCATCTGACGTCTCAATGTACCGATAGGACCGTGATAGGGGTAAAGAACTTGAGGGAGGGGCTTAAATTTATCACGTGACCAGAGCGGTGACTGTGATTGGCGGCGGTACATTGTGATGTCAGATGCGTGAAATAACGATGCGTTGAAATTATGGAAAATAAATTAGAAATCAATGACTGTGGCCAAAACAATGTTGATTTTCAGGTTTGATAAGATATAACACAATTTTTTTTGTTCAAAGTGTTCTAACAACTATCCGCTGTCATTATTATTGTTATTAAACAGTATAGGCCTATTACTACTTCCCAACTATGCATACTATGCATCTTTCATATCATCTGCAATGGTTTCTCCCTCATTTATATGCAAGTATTCTAAAATCAATTTTATTTTTCAGATATACTTGAAGCTGTATTGAGCTATGAACTTCATTGTAACTGAAGAAAAAAATCCACAAAAACTGTTTTAGTGTTATTGAATTTTAAGTATGAGATTTTTGTGTTTAATGAACTGTCAACCATATTGTGAAAGTGATCAAAATTTGAGTCAAAATAACTCAAATATTGAGGTTCTGTAACTCAAAACTTAAGTTGCAAAAACATTATGTTAAAAATGTGACATATTAATCATTTAATTTTTTTATTTTTAAAAATTAATTTTAATTTGAGTCACTATAATGCACTTATATTGCACTTATATATGCAGCTTATATATGCAGCTTATAATTGTAAAAGTTAACTAAAGTTAACTTAAAAATGATAAAAATATGAGTACCCCTAATATTTACTCAAAAATTGAGTTACCACAACCTTGTTTTAAAAGAACAAGCTATGATTTGCTTACAAACCATCTTTGAACAATAAAACATAAAACATAAAATGTTGAAAATTTGAGTCATACCTACTCAAAAAACGAGTTACCACAATCTTGTTCAAAAAAACTTATAAAAAATAACCAAAGCATTTAACTGTAAAAGTTGACCAAATATATGTGTAGAGATCTGAATTTGAGTTATAATAACTTAAAAATTAAGTTACCACAACTTCAAAAAAAAAAATAATAATAATAAAAAAAGTCACTTTAAAAGTTAAAAAAAAAAAAAAAAAAACTTGAAATTTAATTTAAAAAATAATTTTTATTTAATACATACAAATTTTAACCGTTAAAAAAAAATGGCATCCAATAAACGTAAACTAGAATGTGACGAAAATGAATCTAAAAAACAAAAACTTGAAAGTAATTCCTTAAATAATATAGAAAATGAAGAAACAAATTTAGTAAATTATAAAAATTATTATTTTTGTAAATTATGTAATAATAATTTCAATTCAAAAGAAAAAGTTACAGAACATTTAAAAATAAAACACGAGACTGAAAATGAATATTATTTAATACGTCCAATAATTAAATGTAAAACGTGTAAAATAAAATTAGAAAATATGTATTTATATGATAATCATATATGTAATCCAAATAGAGCAATTAATAATTATCTTAATGTATTAATTGCAAGATATTTATGTATATTATGTAACCAAATATTTATAGACCAAAAAGTATGTCAAGAACATACAAAATTGAAACATATTCAAAATCAAGAAATAACAGTTGAAGAATTAGAAGTTCAAATAGATATGATTGAATTCTACCAATGCCAAAATTGTTTCAAGCTATTGTCTTCCAAATGTGTGTATTTTTGTCATAAACAGCTTCCAACTTGTTGTATGAATTCTTTATTTTGTATTTTATGTGAAAATGTTTATACATCCCAGATTTTGTATGATGCACATGCTAATGAAATGCATTCTCATTTTAATGAAAATAATCTGGATTGTGAAATTATACAAAATAATGCTGAAAACTGTGATAGTGATTCTGAAAGTGATGATAATGGTGCTGATAGTACATATAACTCAATTAATGGGTTAAAAGAATCTACTTCCAATATAATGTCTGTTGATATGGGTTTAAATAGCTCAAATAATATGTCAAACGTTTTGCCTTCTGTGAGTGGTCATACTAACTCAAATAATGAGTTGAATTCCTCTCAAATGTTGCCTTGCACAAGTGGTCAAATGGGTCATAGTGACTCAAATAATGAGTTGAATTCGTCTCAAAATTTGCCTTGCACAAGTGGTCAAATGGGTCATAGTGACTCAAATAATGAGTTGAATTCCTCTCAAAGTTTGTCTTCTGTGGGTGATGAAATGAGTCTTGGTAACTCAGATAATGAGTTGAATTCCTCTGAAAATTTACTTTCTGTGGGTGATGAAATGGATTGTAGTAACTCAAGTAATGGGTCAAATATCTCTGAAAATTTCCCTCCTGTGAGTGATGAAATGGGTCTTAGTAACTCAAGTAATGGGTTAGATTCCTCTGAAATTTTGCCTTGCACAAGTGGTCAAATGGGTCTTAGTAACTCAAATAGTGGGTTAAACTCCTCTGAAAATTTCCCTTATGTGAGTGGTGAAATGGGTCTTAATAACTCAAGTAATGGGTCAAATTGCTCCCAAATTTTGCCTTCTGTGGGTGTTCAGATGGATAGTAGTAACTCCAATAATTTGTTGGAATATTCATCTCAAATTCTGTCATCTACCAATCGTCATATGGGTTTAAATAACTTAAGCAATGGGTTAGACTATTCATCTCCAATTTTACCGTGTGCAAGTGATTCAATGAGTTATACTTACCCAAATAATGGTTTATATTTATCTCAGATGTTACCTACATTAAGTGATCAAATGGTTCTAAATAACTCAAATACTGCGTTAAATTCTTCACAAATTATGCCAAATATGTGTGTTCAAATGGGTTTGAATAACTCAAATTATGGGTTATTCACACCTCAAATTTTGTCTTCTACCAATGGTCAAGTAGGTTTATATAACTCAAATAATGAGTTAATTGCTTCACATATTTTGCCTTTCACAAGTGATCAAATGGTTCTAAGTAACTCAAATAGTGGGTTAAATTCATCACAATTTGTGCCTTCTATGTGTGTTCAAATGGGTCCAAATAACTCAAATAGTGGGTTGGAATCATCTCAAATTTTGCCTAGTTCAAGTGATCAAATGGTTCTAGATAACTCAAATAATGGGTTAAATCCATCACAATTTGTGCCTTCTATGTGTGTTCAAATGGGTCCAAATAACTCAAATAATGGGTTGGAATCATCTCAAATTTTGCCTAGTTCAAGTGATCAAATGGTTCTAAATAACTCAAATAATGGGTTAAATCCATCACAATTTATGTCCTCTATGAATGTTCAAATGGATCCAAATAACTCAAATAATGAGTTAAATGTGTCTCAAAGTATGCCTTGTACAAGTGATCATATGATATTAAATAACCCAAATAATGGGTTAAATTCATCACAAATTATGTCTACTATGAATTTTAAAATGGGTCCAAATAACTCAAATATTGGGTTGCCGTTACATTGCTCTAAACATGTGTGTGAAGAAATTTTTACCCAAACTGGAATTGCTTCTGAATATGACAATATAGAAAGAGAAGGAGAATATTTAGAAAGTAGCAATGAGAGCGAAATTGAAAATCAATCAAATATCAATAACTCGATGCCTAATACTGAAGCTAGGAATGAAAGTGACGCCAATAAATCAAGAACTGATTATGACGATGAGAGTGGATTTGAAAGTGAAAATCAACTAGAAATTGACAAATCAACAACTGATTGTGAAGCTGCAAGTGAAATTGAAAGTGGAAATCAATTTGAAATCAACGAGAGTGAAATTGAAATTGAAAATCAACCAGAAGTCAATGAATCAATGCACACTTTTGAAGCTGAAGGTGAAAATCAATCTGAAATCAATGAATCTGTTTATGAAGATGAGAATGAAAATGAAATTGAAAATCAGTCAGAAGTCAATGAATCAACAACTAATTATGAAGATGAGAGTGAATTTGAAAATGAAAATCAATCAGAAATCAATGAAAGTGAATTTGAATGTGAAAATCAACTAGAAATCAACAAATCAACAACTGATTTTGCAGCTGCAAGTGAAATTGAAAGTGAAAATCAATCTGAAATCAATGATGGTGAAATTGAAAATCAACCAGAAATCAATGAATCAATGCACATTTTTGAAGCTGAGACTGAAAATCAATCAGAAATTAATGAATCTGTTTATGAAGATGAGAGTGAATTTGAAAGTAGACATCAATCAGAAATCAATAAATCAACAACTGATTTTGAAGGCGAGAGTGAAAGTGAAAATCAATCAGAAAGCAATGAATCAATGACTGATTTAGAAGATTACAATGAAATAGAAAATGAAAATCAACCAGAAATCAATGAATTAATGCCTATTTTTGAAGATGACAGTGAAATTGAAAGTGAAAATAAATCACAAATCAATGAGAATGAAACTGAAAGTGAAAACCAATCGGAAGTCAATAATGCAACATATATTTTTGAAGACGGAAGAGAGTTTGAAATTGAAAATGAATCAGAAGCCAATAAATCAACAACTGAATATGAAAATGAGAGTGAGTATGAAAGTGAAAATCCACTAGAAATAGAATCAACAACTGATTTTGAAGCTGCGAGTGAAATTGCAATTGAGAATCAATCTGAAATCAATGAGAGTGAATTAGAAAATGAAAATCAACCAGAAATCAATGAATCAATGCACATTTTTGAAGCTGAGGATGCAAATCAATCAGAAATCAATGAATCTGTTTATGAAGATGAGAGTGAAAATCAATCAGAAATCAATGAATCATTTACTGATTTTAAAGACGATGATGACAGTAAAATTGAAAGTGAGAATAAATCACAAATCATCGAGAGTGAAATTGAAAGTAATAATCATCTAGAAATCAATGAAGCAAACTATATTTTTGAAGATGGGAGAGAATTTGATATTGAAAATCAATCAGGAATAAATCAATCAACACCTATGTATGAAGATGACAGTAAAATTGAAAGGGAAAATCATATAGAAATTAATGAATCAATGCCTGTTTTTGAAAATGAGAGTGAAATTGAAAGTGAAAATGAATCAGAAATCAATAAAAGTGAAATTGAGAGTGCAAATCATCTAGAAATAAATGAATCAATGCCTGTCTTAGAAAATTACAGTGAAATTGAAAATGAAAATCAATCTGGAATCAATTATGCTACTTATATTTTGGAAAATGGGAGGGAAACTAAAAGTCTAATTCAATCAGAAATCAATAAACCAATGACTGATTTTGAAGTGGAGAGTGAAATTGAAAGTGGAAATCAATCAGAAATCAATGAGGGTGAAATTGAAAGTGAAAATCATCTAGAAATCAATGAATCAGTGCCTGTTTTTGAAAATGAGAGTGAAAGTGAACATCAATCAGAAATCAATGAGAGTGAAATAGAGACAGCAAATCATTTAGTAATAAATGAAGCAATGCCTGTTTTTGAAAAATATAGTAAAATTGAAAGTGAAAATCAACCAGGAATCATTGATGCAACATATATTTTGAATGATAAGAGGGAAATTGAAAGTCTAATTCAATCAAAAATCAACAAGAGTGAAATTGGGAGGGTTAATCATCTAGAAATCAATGAATCAATGCCTGTTTTTGAAAATTATAGTGAAATTGAAAATCAATTCAAAATCAATGAACCAACACACATTTTCGAAGCCGAGAGTGGAATAGAACATCAATCAGAAATGAATGAATTAATATGCATGCTTGAAAATGATAGTGAAATTGAAAGTAAAAATCAATCAGAAATCAACAAATCAGCAGCTATTTATGAAGATAATAGAGAAATTGGAAGTACAAATCAATCAGAAATTAATGAACAGACACCTATTTGTGAAGATAATAGAGAAATTGAAATTGAAAATCAATCAGAAATCAATGAATCAATATCTATAACTGAAGAACAAAATGATAGTTCATCAGAAGTATCAGAATTAATAGAAAAAACACAAACACTAAAATCAAATACACATAAAATAGAACCATTTGATATAAATAAAAAAATTAAAAGAAAAAACAAAATTAAAATTCTATATAAATGTAATTTATGCAATAAAGTACTTAAAAACAAAAATAATTTTGATATACATATGAAAAAATCACATATAAGAAAAATAGATACAAAATTACACACTAAAATATATAAATGTAATACATGTAAATTAAAACTAAAACACGAATATATATTACTAAATCATATCTGTATTAAAGTGACTGATAATAAGATATTAGTTAAGAAATATACATGTACAATATGTGATAAAGTAACAGGTATAGATTTGAAAAAAGTTCGTGATCACGTTACACAGATACATAATATAAAACATAATGTATTAAAAGTAGAAACTATATTTAAATATCAATGTAAAAAATGTTATAAAGTATTTGTATCAGCATATTGTTTAAATTTGCATTTAAAAACTAAAAAATGTTCTAAAACAGAATATATTTGTAATTTTTGTAAGCAAATTTTTAAAGAAAAAAATATATTACGTAAACATATGATTAAAAATCATGATATTAAATCTACTTTTAAAGATAAAAACGTAAATGAAGTTAATAAAAGTATTGAAGAATATTATAATAAATCTTATTGGTATTATTGTCTTAAATGTAATGCTATATCACATGATTCTGCACTGATATCATTACATATGCAATATGTTCATTCATCTCCATCAAATGGAGCGTTAATTGAAATATATAAATGTTTATTATGTAATAATTATTATTATAATATCAATATTTTTATGCATCATATAGAAATTTTACATGGATGTAGTATATGTAATGATTTTAAGTATTTAAGTACTGAAAAATTAAATGAGCATATGTTAAAAAAACATAATACTGGACCTGTATTAAAAAATAAATTTGAATTACACGTTACAAAATTATTTGTTTTGAATAGTGATGCTACTTTTATGATGATGGCAAGAGAACAAGTTGTATGTTTTATTTGTTCAACACGATTTACATCCATTGATAATGCAAAATTTCATATTAAATATACTCACAAAGATTATATTTCTAATGCTATATCTAATAAGAAGATTTTAAAACAAAGAACTTTTAAATATTATCAATGTACAAAATGTCCAGAGGTTTATGATAATGTAAAAACATTTTTTGATGAGCATTGGAAACAAGATCATCTTGGTTATTTTTGTGTTTATTTTTAATTTTTTTGTGGAGGGTAGAGGGGTAATAGAATCGTAGGTAGTGAGAGGGATAATAAATGAATGAGAAGGGAAGAAATATTGTAAAAAAAAAAAAGTTTGTAAGTCATTTTAAGGACTAATAAGACACACATAGTACTAGATCTCTTGTGTAGTTTAAGTGCCAAAAGCTGTCCAATATCGTCTCTGTTACAGCGAAATGATGCAAGTGAAGTTATAAAGAGCCCTACAATGTTACATCTACATAAGGGTTTACTGTGTCAGATGGAACATTTGGCACGCTCGTGCTAATTTCACTTGAAACATTTTGATGCGATAGAAATGATATGTTGCTTATTATAGCACGCATATACAAACTAGCACATTTGAAATATTTCAGCAATCCCAAGAGAGATGTAGTGTGTTATTTCTTCATCAGTCCTTAGTCCTTACAGACTCAGAGACATGAAGACATAACACACTCCATCTCTCTTGGAGTTTATTGCTTAAATGTTTTCTACATGTGTGCTAGCAAGATTTTCACCAAACTATAGTACTCTATTCACTATGGCAAGGCCCTTGCTGGTTTCTCTCATCCTTTTCTTTATCGTTTAATGAAATGAGAAAAATTATCTTGATTATATAGAGTAAATTTGCAAAAAAAATGCTACCAAGGAGATACCAATGCTTTACAATAGTGAAGAGAGTCTCATAGTTTGGTGCAAAAATTGCAAGCACAGAGATAAAAAAACACTTGCCTAATTATCTCTGTGCTAGCAAGATTTTTCATCATCTTTTCATGACTATGGCAAGGCCAAGTATGAGTTTACTCTGTCAATCCTTGCACTTTGTATGTATGGTTTAGTGTAATCTGTTAATTACTAATTAAACAAGAGAAGTGTGCATAACAAAAAAAAAAAAAAAAAAAAAAAAAAAAGGAATAATTATTTTAATAATAAAAAATAAAAATTAATTTGTGGTGAAATAACAAGGAGGAAGATTATTTGTTGAACTGTATTAATCAATTATAAAGAACTGATTAAACAGGTCAGGATAAAACATCTGTGTTGTTGGCTTACCCCTAAAGGGATTATAGCGTCATGATATGATATGTATGTATGTATGATTAGGTATAATGTAAAAATGCATTGTGAGAGAGAGAGAGAGAGAGAGAGTGATGAGTCAGCGGGCAGCGAGTCTCTATGCTAATTTGACTATTCTCCTAAGCAATGATATAGAATGGGTGGAATGGTGTAGTATCAAATGATATCAACAAGTGCCTTATACATTACACTCGGCACTCGACAAACAGTTATTATTGCTGAGGGCTAAGTAACAAAAGGATATACAAAACTAAATGACAATTTCTCTAATTTACAAATTATTGATTACAAATAGATTATTTACAAAGCAAAAGTAACCGTTACATATATAATTATATTTTAAAAAGACTAACAATAAAAAAAATGTAAACTGTAGTTTAATATACATGTATGTGCCTTAATAAAATAAATGTGAAACAAGATAGATGTATATTATTTCTGTTTATTATCATTTAAATGGAGTGTCATGCAAGTATCATTATGATTGATTTATTTTGTAATTATAACCATATCATGTAAAAAATAGATGTGCTCTATCGATGTTCCTCTAAATTTCCAGCTTCTCTCTATTAGGTATACATTAGTGGTTCCCAATCATCAAATTTCAGTATCCATACAAATATTAAATGCCTCCTCTAAAGTTGGTCCTATATTCATGAATATAAAATTTATTTTTTAGCTGTACAATTTTTAAAAAATTGCATTCGTACTTTTTTTTATTATTATTTAATATATTTGTTTATTGTTTGCATTATTATTTACACTCTGATACACTTGTGGGATTGCATTTTTTTTTTTTTTTTTTTTTTTTTTTAATAATAAATTATGACATTTCAAAGAAATGAGCATTTTTCTCTACTACTTTTCACTGGCTGGAAATTTACTGTATATAAAAAAAATTGCATCTTTATTGTACCCCACGAGCGTAGAACGTACTGCCATAATTTTTGTTTAATAAAGTATATAAAATAGGACAAGACAAGTGTATATAGTGATGCAGATGTGACCTAACTTTTTTTTTTCTCTTTTATAGTAAGAATTTTGGAAATAAAATTTTAAAATATGCACAGCATTTTTTAAGTTTAAGTCTCCATGGTGGTTGCCATGTATGACAAAATAGCATAATTTAATAAATTTGTGTCTGTACATCAACATGTTCCAGATAAAAGCAAAAAGCATATAGATTTAAAACAACTATATTATTATAGAAATTTTGATTTTTTTTTTATCTCGCTATCGCATACTTTAAAAAAATTGTAGCACGGCAAATACGGACTCTCAGGAGATAAAATGCATACCAGTGTGAACTCTAACATTTCAGTAATTAGTTAAAATTTTATGAAATGCTCCAAAAGATTTTTAATACTTTTAATTTCTAATTTATTTAGTCAAATTATATAAAAATATGTAATATATTTAAAAATCCCACTTTTTAAAGAAAAATGACGATCGAAATTATTTTCAGCGTAAATAAAATGCCACGCCCATCTTTATAAATAATTATTGATTTTTAATGAGCTAGTTACTATTTTGTTTAATTCTTTAGTGTTATAAATTAAAGTAAGTATAAAATTGATTTTAATTAAATAAATAACAAATATAAAATGTAAAAATTATGTATTAAATTATATAAACTGTTTAGAATTACGTAATATGGGAGTTTTTATTTTCAACTTGTTGGATATTTTTAAGTTAATGAGACAGCTGCTGAACGATTTTTGGATTTTAATTTTTTTAATTAAAATTGCTGTTAATGCAGGAGATAATTCATAATTTTCATATTTAAATATTTTTTTAAGTATTGAATATAGAATTTTAGGTAGTAAACTCCATTTTAAGTCCAATGTATTGCCATATTAAATTGTCATCAAGGTATGTCATATAAGCAGTAAAGTAAGCGTATGATTGACATCATTGCGCTCATCCGCCATCTTTGTGGTACTAAATACATTGTTCAGTATAGGAGAAACAATATTATTTGTCTTTTATTTGTACATATTTGTATTTGGTGAGTTAAAATTTAGTATTTTTCTAGAGTTTGAGAGATTGATTGGGACCTACATTTTTTTTTTTTTTTCTTTTTAATTTCGTAACATTTTAGAACAATATATAATATTTCCTATGTTGGCCTATTTAGTTATTTATTATATTTTAAATATTGTGCCCTTGAAATATGAGCAATGTAGAATATAGGCGGTCTGTAATCTTCTAAAGCAAAAAGAACATACATATAAAGAATGTGTGGGTTTTGAATGAATGTGGGATGCAATAAGAAACATCATATGGCAGTTATGAAAGTCGTGTATTTGGTATTGTAAAATGTGTACATATGAATGATTGCAAGCATATTGTAATTAAAATGGTTTATAAAGCTGTACATGTACATTTTCCTATTTTTGCATAACTTTTTATAAAAGATCACTAAGACGTTTCGAGGGCAACATCCCTCTTCTTCAGTTGCGTAGAGTATAGTCAGTACTATTGACTATAACAAAGGAAAAACGGTTTTGAAGCCGACCATAAGTGATTTCGCTCACATCAGCTTCTGTTTTGACGTACACTACACATGTGTAGTAGGTAATTAGAAACGGATGTGACTGAAATCGCTTAAAGTTGGCTTCAAAACATTTGTTCCTTTATTAGTCAATACTACTATACTATATACTATACTGTATGCAACTGAAGAAGAGGGCTGTTGCCCTTTGAAACGTCTTTTAGTGAACTTGTAAATATTTGTATAACCTGTGCCATCAAGCTTTCACCAAGCTACGAACCTCATCGCAGTAAGGCACTTGTTGATTTCTCCTATCCTTTCTTTCATTACATATTCAAACCTAAATGGTTTAACCTTTCCTATTTAATTATACATCTTTCCATATAAAAGAGATATATTAAGGAAAATAAATCATTCTGGTTAGGTATGATAAATTTGAAAGAAAAGGATAAGAGAAACCAGCGCTGGTCTTACCATAGTGAAGAGAGTCCCATAGTTTGGTGAAAATCTTGCTAGCAGAGAGATAAAACACTAACAGATTTGAAATATTTCAGCAATAAACTCCAAGAGAGATGGAGTGTGTTGTCTTCATCAGCCCTTATACAGACTCAGAGAGAAACTATGAATAATTATTTTGTTTGCATTCATAGTTTCTCTGCAAGTCTGTAAGGACTGATGAAGACATAACACACTCCAACTCTCTTTGAGTTTATTGCTGAAATATTTCAAGTCTGTTAGTTTTTTTTTTACCTTTGTGCTCTAGCAAGATTTTTTACCAAACTATGGGAATATCTTCACTATGGTAAGGCCAGTGCTGTTTTTTTTTTTTTTTTTTTTTTTTTTTTATATATAAATATATTATTATTTTCTTTTTATAAAAGGTAACATGTTGCATAATTCAACAATAAAAATGTATTGTTGAATATTAGTTTGCAAAAATAAAAATATGTGAATACAGCTTACAGGGAAAATGTGATGAGAGAAAATTGCAATTGTATTTGGGACTATAAACGATGGTGGTCTGAATTGAAAAAGAAAAATAGTGTAACAGGAAGTGTGTAATATGGTCTATACATGTATTACATAATATAATATGTATACCCAAGTTGTTGATAGGTCTCAATTGTTAGCAGACATGTTATTGAAAACTTAAACAAATATTATCTCCTTAACCAATAACGATAAAGGCGTAGAACACCGTGAACAAAAAAATTGTCTAATATCCTAAAAAAACATGAAAATCATTATTGATTTTGCCAGAGTCATTGATTGCTAATCTATTTGCCATTCACCAAATGTCGCGAGCGGGCATTGACGTCACAGCTCGCCTGGTCCACTTGCGAGTAAGCAAGTAAGCTGTGATGTTATTGCCCGATTGTTAATGGAAAATAAATTAAAAATCAATGACTCCGGCCAAATTAACATTGATTTTCAGCTTTTTTAGGATATTACACTACTTTTTAGTTCAAACTTTAAAGACTTTAAACTTGAATATTTGGATACCCAGGGTATAGGATTGGACCCAATGGTGGCATCTAAAACACTTTAAACTTAAATTTCTCAAAGTGGCAACCTTTTTCATATAAATAAATCACCAATCTCGAATGTATTGATTTTTTATTTATTTTATTATTATTTTTTAATTTCCGCCCTTAATATTAACAAATGTGTTTTAATTTTTAGGTTGGAAGCTAGAACAGAAGCCAAAACCACCACAACAAATTTTTGAAGAAAACTGAAATTTTAGAATTTTTTTAGCAAAATCAACAAATAAATTTTAATTTGATAAAGTAATAATGACACAAGCTGGAATTGCATAATTTTGAAATAGACATTTGAAATACAGAAAATTAAAAAAATGGACCAAAATAACCAAAACCCAAACAGGTAATTTGAATTTAAACCCTGGCTAAAACAAGATTATATATTTTTACAACCCCTTTTTTCTCAAACAATTTTTCCAAACACCAAAACTTTAGAGGTGATCAATGTAATATTCAAGTTGATACATGTTAAATTTTATTTGTATGCATGACTTAATTATTAAATAATAATAAAGAAAAGGATAGAATTACCTTTGTTAGGATACTTATACCACAGTAGAAGTTGTACGGAGAGGTTAAAGTCTCACGTTACACAGTTTTTGTTATAAAAAGTTCATTTCATAATGGAGCTTTCGTCATATATTAATGACATTATCAATCAAAGAAGAGATTTACTTGAGCACATCGTCTACTAGACACTGTTCAGTAATGTGTTCAAGTATTTTTCTTCTTTGATTGATAATGTCATTAACGTAGCTCTCAGCTATGAAATGAATGCACCTTATTTTATAACTGAAACTGTGCCACGTGAGACTTCGACCTCTCGTAAGAACTTCTACCATGGTGAGTAAGGCCAGCACTGCTAATTCTATTCTTTTTTTATTGTTTTTGATCCTAACCTTGATTTTTTTTTTCTTAAAACCCTTGCCAACTTACTTTTTTTATCATTTAGAATACTATATTGATAATTACCATACCTTATTATCCATGAATTAGACACCACCACGTTGATTTTGTATTTATTTTCATTCTGACGGTTATTTCACGCATCTGATGTCACAATGTACCGAATTGGGTCGTGATGGCATGCAAAGAACTTGAGGAAGGGGTTTAAGTTTATCACGTGACCAGAGCGGTGACTGTGATTGGCGGCAGTACATTGTGGCGTCAGATTTGTGAAATAACCGTCAAAATAAATACAAAATCATTGCCTGGTGCATGTGCCTAATTCATGGATAATAAGGTATGGTAATTAATAATTATCAATCTAGTATTCTAAATGATAAAAAAGTGAGTTGACAAGGGCTTTAAACTAATACTATCTATGTGTTTTTCTATCCAATCATTTAATTACAATATTAAAAAGAAATAGTAAAAACCTATCACTTCACTTCTACATACCTCTGCGTAATAACTGCTGTGTGGTGATATATTTTTACTAGCCTTTTTATTTTATTACTTGTGTTTTAAAGCCAGAGTTTCTGTAACTGTTTTTCTAATATTTTCAGTGATTCTTCTCCTCTTGGAACATCAAAAAAGCCTGCCAATAAGAAACCTCAAACTACAGACCCTGAGGGATGTCTCAAAGTTTTGAACATCATCATGAAAGTTGTAAGTCTGCGTAGTAGAATGTAATTTAAATTATGGTCTAGTCAAAAAAAAAAAAAAAAAAAAAAAAAAAAAGGAAAAAAGGAAAACCCAGTAAGGGCCTTACCATAATAAAGAGAGTCCCATAGCTCAGTGAAAATCTTGGTGTTGAAATATTTCACCAATAAACTCCAAGAGAGATGAAGTGTGTTATGCCTTCATCAGTCCTTACCTTACAGACTCAGAGAAACTATGAATGATTTGAGTCTGAAAGGACTGATGAAGGCATAACACACTCCATCTCTCCATGGAGTGTATTGATGAAATATTTCCAATGTGTTAGTTTTTTATATCTGTGCTAGCAAGATTTTTACCAAACTATGGGACTCTCTTCACTATGGTAATGCTAGCGCTGGTTTCTCCTAGCATTTTCTTTCAAAATTTTCATACCTAACCAGAGTGAATTTTTTGTTAAGCCTAGGACAGTGGTCCTTCTTATCCCTTTTCTTATTGCAGTGATAAGAGTTTAGACTGTGCTAACTTTATGGGTGCTATATCTCAGGGGCAGAACCTAAAGCGTGATAAGAAATGACTGCTGCATTGAGCTTTAATAACTCAAAACAATAAAAATTAAAGAAATAACACAGGTAGATTTGTGGAGAGAGGGGTGGGGGTATAATGTGAAAGGAAGCTGATAGAGTTGCTTTACTTTTTTTTTTTTTTTTTTTTTTTTTTTTTTTTTCTAGCCTTTGTTTCTCTACCTCTATATTGTATCTAATGTCACTCAAACTGACAATTACTTTTTTAACTTGCTCAGACTGTATTTTCATCTTTTCACATCAAAATGACACTTGTACACTTTACAAATTTCCAAAGAATGAGCAATCTACACTTTACAAAGTCGCAGCTACCTGGAGCTTCTGCTATATTAAACAGGTATTGAATCTCCAGGTAGCCGCAAATTTGTAAAGTGTAGAAGCTTCATTTTGACGCAAGTAGATTGATTTGTTAGGCATTTCAATCAGCAAGGCAAAAGTGGGGGGGGGGGGGACTTAAAGGGAATTTTGAATTAATATTGCACTTATGCAACTTCCCCACTTTTTCCCTTTAAAGTCCCTGCATAAGAGTCGAAGCCAGTTTTACCCTTAAGCATTTGTGTTATTTATTTTTTCCTACTCTACATGGAAGGTAGGGACGGATCTAGAGGTAAGGGCAACCGCCCTCTCCCAAATGGTTAAAATATATTACAGGCATTACCACTCCCCACTCACTCCCCCCCCCCCCCCCCCCACGAGATTAACATTGCATTTTATGAAATCGCCTCCTCCAAAATTTTGCACTGGATCCACCCCTGATGGAAGATAATAATACAGTATGTTATATTTCACATTACAGAAAGAAGAGTATGAGAGAGACATAAAGAAGTTCAAGGCGGTGAACAGCAGTAATAACAATGCTTCACGTCACACATACATATGTCACCAGTGTAGGAAGATCTACAGAGACCAGTCTGAGTGTTACATACATACACAGAACAGAGTCCTGTTCAACCCAGAGCTGGACTGTGATATTTGTGGTCGTCAGTATGTCAAGCCTGGGGCTCTCAAGAGACATAAGAACCACTTTGTGGGACGTTCTTGTCTGAACTCTAACAAGGTGGGTACTACGTCTCTCTCTCTCTCTCTCTCTCTCTCTCTCTCTCTCTCTGTAGTAATGTGTAGTATGTATAATTAAAGAAAGGAGAAACCAACAAGCGCCTTACCACAATGAGGTCTGTAGCTTGGTGAAAGTCTTGATGGCACAGGTTACACAAATATTTACAAGTTTACTAAGATGTTTTTAAGGCAACAGCCTTCTTCTTCAGTTGCTTTAAGTAGGGGGAACTGGGGCAATACGGAACACTTAAAAAATCTACTTTTTTAAATTTAAATTACTTTGAATGGTAGTAGGAAGTTCAAATTTTTACCAGTTGATGACATAAGCAGCTTGTGTTGAACTGTGCAAATTGTAAACATGGGTTTTTAATCATTTTGGTAAAAACCAAGAAAGAAAATTTGGAGCCAAAAAAGCAAGTTTTAATATTTTCACAATTTTACTAATAAAATAAAAAATATTCATTCCCCAATCAAAATTTTTTTTGCAGGAACATGACTTCATATATCACTTATATTACTACATAAAATTTGTTTCATTAGTTTATCTACAATTCTTGATATCCATGTTTAACAAGTACAGCCTACCATGGGGCAATACGGGACACTTTAATGGGGCAATATGGAACACCTTCATTGTGCTAATTGGGATCACTTTTGTTCAATTTTAGTAGCAGTAAGTCAAAACTCGCTTATTTGAAGACTGATTCAGCTTAGTATAATTACCAAATCAATCAATGTATTAATGATTTCATAGCTGCCAAGTTAGCACTCAAATCAACAGTTAAATATCACATCGGATAAGTCTCAGATTTTTCAGTTGAAGGCGAAATTTTGTACTTTTTTTTCCAGGGACAGTTTGCATATTTCAGGCTTAAAATTGTGATATATTAGGAGATAATAAGTGTCTCCTTTCAAATAAAATAAAACAGACATCCTAAATATGCACATTGTGCTTTTTTTTGGGCTGACCCATATTGCCCCAAAACTGTTCCATATTGCCCCGGGTTTTTGCGCAAAGCGAGTAAAAAGGTCTTTTTGTATTTGTAAAAATTTAAATACTGATACTTGGAGTAGAGTATTCAAACTTCTAGGGTTTGTGTAAGAATAGATGAACTAAATTACCACGTTTTAAATTACATCATTTACCAAAAATTAAAAAATAGAAAAAATAAAATGTGAAAAGTGTTCCGTATTGCCCCAGTTCCCCCTATAGTATAGGACTATGGTAGTATTATAGTATTGACTACATATACTCTAAGCAACTGAAGAAGAGGGCTATTGCCCTCAAAACATCTTAGTAAACTTGTAAATGTGTATTTGTGTAAGCTGTGCCTTCAAGGC
Organism: Ecdyonurus torrentis; assembly: GCA_949318235.1. Lineage (NCBI taxonomy): Eukaryota > Metazoa > Arthropoda > Insecta > Ephemeroptera > Heptageniidae > Ecdyonurus > Ecdyonurus torrentis. Next base: position 23,264,224 of record OX439133.1, on the reverse strand, counting down.
TCACCAAGCTACAGACCTCATCGTGGTAAGATGCTTGTGGGCTTCTCCTATCCTTTCTTTGAGTACATTTTTAAACCTAAATATTTTAAACTTTCCTAATTAATCTCTCTAATACCTATGTATACCTATTTACTGTAAAGGTAATTAATTAGGACAGGTTAAAATCATTTTGGTTTGAATTGATAATCAAAGAAAAGGATAGGAGAAACCAACAAGCACCTTACCACGATGAGGTCCTTAAATATGAGTTTTTGCCTGTTTCTGACGTCATAAACATGAATGTTCAAGCCATAGACCATTATAAAACAACATTATGCTTTTTTTTTTAATGAATAAACACGAAATGGGAACTTCAAAACTGTTGACAATTTTTACCAAAATGTTAATGCAGCCCCATGAAAGAGCGTGAAAAAACTGTAAAGTATGCAATTTGCGTTAAATTACTATTCATTTTTATGACGTCAGGAGCATGCAAAAATTAGTATGAAATTGTTGTGTGGGTTGCATAAATCAAAATTTCTGATCACTGCTACGGACCTACAGTTGGGTTTTGAGACAAACTAAAGTTATTTATGTAAGTCCACCATCAAGTGTTTTGTGATATAAATGCTTACGTTTTTCTCTGGTCTATTCCTTTCACACAAATTGCATACTTTACAGTTTTTCATGTCTCTTGTGGAGCCACATTTGCATATTGGTAAAAATTATCATCATTTTTGTAGATCTCATTTTGTGTATGTTGTTTCATATTTTATATACCTTTAAGGACATAATGCGCGGATCTCATGAATTTTGCAATTTGGATCTACAGTATTTTTAATAATCTATTTTGTTTTCAGAAAAAACTGCCACATTTAACTAGAAGAAAAAGATCTACACCACCCTACACCATACAAGATGGTTCTGATTCAGAAGTCTACGTCAGACCTTCACTTCCAGCCTTCGATGCTTTCAACGCAAGACCACTTCTCAACTTAAACGGTCTACCCCCACTATTACCAATACAACCAGCGGCAATCTTGAATTACAAAAATTACCAATACATGAATGAAAATCATATATTCCCTGAAATAATGCCATTCGAAACTCAAAATCAAATCGTACCTCAAAATGATCTATTTCAAAATGGTCTATTTCAATATGATCTATTTCAAAATGAAAATAATACTGAAATCAATAATTTATCTAAAAATCAAAGTGTCCCTGAAATTAAAACTCAAAATTGGGACCAATTAAACCCTGAAAATAATTTCATTGAAAATATATCTGAAATAGTATATAATGAACGTGAATTAACACAGAACATTGAGAAATTTTACAAATGTAAAATTTGCGATTTGTATTTTGAGAATGAAAAGAATTTTAATGAACATGAAATATTGAAACATGAATCATTAAAGCAATGGAAATGTCTCAAATGTGGAAAAAGTTTTATTTCCGAGGAATTATTTGAAAAACATACGCTTCAGTTTCATTCTACTACGCAAGGAGTTACGTTACCAAATAAAATATGTTTGGAACATGTCCATTTGAATGAGTGTAACCCCAACTGTGTTGTCATTGTTGCTGATATTTAGGAAATATACCACTTGCACAAGGGAATTTTGTCATTGTTGAAATGCTGAAAATATTGCATCGATTAAAAATAATAATAATAATAAATGGGAAAAAGCAAACAAACAACAATTGGTAAATAAGTATTGGTTATTGTTATTATTATTTATTTGTAACAATGAAAAATTCAATTTGAAAGTGGTGTATTGTTTAGTGGTTGTATTCAATTGCACTCTAGTGTCATCTCAGATAATTATTTATATGTACCAAGTAATTAATTTCAACTTTTTTTTTTTTTTTTTTTTTTAGAAAAAAGAAAATTTAGAAATATTTTTCTTAGGTTTTGATGTTTAATTTTGTACCATTTGTTTTAAAAACTGTACATATATTTATGTCATTACAGTCAACCAGGGTGAAATTGAAACTCCAATCATGTGCAAGCTTTCACTTTTCCCTATCTTGCTAGACACAGAGCTCTTTGAAAGCGGTCCTGTGATTGGCTTTCAATTTCACCCCAGTTGACTGTATTATCATTACCTAATATTAGGCTATTATGTTTATTTGTTGTTTTGTTTTGTTTTGTGATATGTACCTATATCTATATTATAATTTATTTGTATGCCAATCATTACAATGTATTTCTAGTCAAACATGGCGTCAAAGCGCCAGCTCAAACCACACATTACAACCACTTATTGAGTCATTACAAGTTAACTTAAACAGTATTACGTTTTTATGTTTTAAATAATAACTAACAAATTGCCTATATAAATGTGGATTTTTTTTTTTTTAATTATTATTTTTTCAGTCAGGTCCATCTTTATACTACTATTATATATGAAATATGTCCAATAATGTGAAAGGACAATTCATTTTAGTTCCTTTATAATTAGGTCCTCAAAAAAAAAAATATATATATAATATAAGAGCTTCATTTTTTATTTGCATTAATAAATTGATTTTTTTTCCTTTTAATAAAACAGCATTTAAATTTGAAAAGTGAACACTTTTCACCTTCTATATTGACTTATGATGGAACATAATTAAGTGTTAGCTGGCAATTTTTTATTGCCAAAAATATAATGCTCAAAAAATCTGAAACAGAAAAACGCAATAAATTCGGTGGGAGGGGGAATCAAACTGTTAAAAAAAATATAATAATAAAAAAATCAATCAATCATAATCATTACATAAAAACAAAAATAGTTGGACCTAATTGTGTGGAAACTAACCATGAAACTTTTATGCAGTCCTTTCACATTTATATAAATTTTGTTTTTCCTATGAAACGCTCAATTATATTTTAAGAATTTTTAGAAAAGATATCTTTCAGTATTATAAATATTTTACAATATTTTCACATATTCCAAAGTTTTTTTTTTTTTTTTTTTTTTTTTTTTTTTTTTTTTTTTTAAACATTATTAGGGATTCATTGCACAGAAAGAATGAATTACATAAATCATGCTGCATTTATGGCATTATAGCATAAATGATACTAAATTTAAATTATAACACAAATAATTATGCTGTACTAATTTATGCTATTTGTAACTATGGTATTGTAAAGTATAGCATACATTTTGTTACATTGCACAAATCGTGCTAAAAATGAGTTAGCATAATTATTGTGTGTAAATTTTTGATCGTGTACATTTCAATTCATTAGATAAATTTTACTAGAGGGAATGGAATATGTGGAAAGTTTTTTTTATTTTTTTTTATTTTTTTTTTATTTATTTAAGACACTACTTTTGAAAAATATAAAAAATCGCACAGAAATATAAGACAATGGAAACAATTATGGTGTACAGCAAATCTATTTTTCATCGTTATATAGGATTAAAGCTCTACTGCAAGGTTAATATAGGGTGTATGCATTCATGTTAAAGTCGACGCCATATTGGATCACTAAATAACATGAGCCGCATAGGAAAATGACTCATTTTTCCAATTTAAAAAATACTAATCAATAATTTTGAGACCATTTTAATAGGTTGAATTTGTATCTCAAGTTTGTTTGAAAAATAATAAAAACAAGATATTGATCGATTTTCCAAAAAAAAACGAAGTCTAATACTGAGCAATGTTATTCATTACTCCAGTATGGCCCAAGTATCCTATAGTAAAAGCAGTAGACTTCCAACAACAAAATATTGTGGTGTTCAAGTGAATATCTACGCTGTACAACATAATTCTGTGCGTTTTCTCTTCCATATTTTATTTATTTAAAAACGTATTTAACTATTTTGTGTATTGTTGTATACATATAAACAATGGAGCTTATTTTAAAAAATACAGTAATATATAATTATGAACATGAAAAAAAAAATTGCACAAATCAAGTCTGGTGACTTAAATACTTAAAGAAATATTAAAAAATAATAATAACAATAATTGTGTACTTTTGAATGCACAAATAGAAAAAGAAAAAAAAAAGAAAAGAAACAATAACGTTTATTAATTGTGTACTAATTGTCAGAGTTTATTAAATATGTAAGAATTGTAAATATTAAAGAAAGTGAAGGAGATGGGAAACATGAAAGGAAAAGGAAAGGAAATTAGAAATAAAGAGAGGGAACGAATGCATGTATTGAAGGAAAGAAAAAGAAATAAGAAAGAATTTATATATTGAGTAACAGTGGAAAAAGGGAAAAATTAGAAATGAAGAAAGAGAGAGAGAGAGAGAGAGAACTCAAAAAAAAAATATATATATTTGAAAAAATAATAAAGGTATTTATATTTACTGTATATAAAAAGGAAAGGAAAGGAAAGGAAAGGAAAGGAAAGGAAAGGAAAGGAAAGGAAAGGAAAGGAAAGGAAAGGAAAGGAAAGGAAAGGAAAGGAAAAAAAGTAAATGTTGAAAGAAAAAGAAGAAAAAAAGAAAAGAAAAGAAAAGAGAGAGAGAAAAAAAACTTTATACATGCTTGTACATGTACTGTACTTGTATTTAAGTTGAAATTTTCAATAGTGTGTCATGTAGAAAATGTGTTCGTCAATTTCAATGTAAAAATAAACAATGTATAAATATACAAATATGTAAATGTAAAAAAAAAAAAAAAAAAAAAAAAAAAAGATAAAGAAAAGGAAAAAAGAAGAGACTCAAAAAAATGTATATATTATAAACTGTGTTATAATTTTTGGCTGCTTTTCAATTTTTTTTTTTTTTTTAATAATTTTTATTATTTTAAACATTGAATAAACCATTTTCAAAACGCTAAAAAAGAAAAAAAGATTTAGGAAGAAAAAAAAAAAAAAAAAAAAAAAAAAAAAAAAAAAAAAAAGGACTACAGTACCAATTAAGTATAAAACCCTGAAGAGTTTTAAAGCGTGTTACCCAACCTTATCGTACAGGAAAAAAAATTATATTAAAAAAAATCTTGTGCCATAATGCATTTATTTCTTATTATAATTGTAAATATTATAGATTAGAAAATGCTGCCAAAATCAATATTGTTAATCGGAATGTAATTTTTGAAAATTGTCAGTTAGAAATATATATAAAAAAAAACTAAACTGAAAATGAATGTTTTTGAATAATTTTTATTGCAATTATGAAATGAAGTGCTTTTTTAAGTTTTAAATATATAAAAAAAAAAAATGTCCTTTAATTTATAAGAATTGTACTTTAAATTTCGCGTTGTTTGCTCATGTACAGCTCTGGCCAAAAATTCCCGAACGTGGCAGCGGCGGCCGCTGTGTTTTCTCATAAAGATAACATATTGTAGTTGCGGGTTGCCTATGCAAATCGTTCGGGAACTTTTGGCCAGAGCTGTACGTCAAATAAAAGAGAAAAGAAATAAAAAAATAAAACCTATATTGTAAATAATATAAACAATTATATATGTGGCTGTTATCTCAATGTTACTGTAGAACTTTAGAAATTTTAACTATTTCTCGTTGTATAAATAAATATAATATTTATATGTCTATATATTGGAAATAATGATCAAAGAAATGTCTACTTTTTTATTTTTTTTTTTAAATTAATTTTGTATTGATGTACTTATTATTATTTGTGAAGTCATACTTTATGCTCAACTAGATTTTTTATTATTATTATTATTTAGATGGGCCTTATAAAAAATAACACAATTTAGGCCAAAAACCTGTTTGTATCATTTCTGAAGAAAATAAAAAATTTGACTAAAAACTTACAAACTGTATAAAAAGTGACAAAAAAAAAAGTAGTGCACACGTAAATAATAAAATATTTATGCTGCTTAAGAAACATAAATAATTATTCTGAACAATATAATATGTTATGTAGCATTTTTATTATGTAGTGTATAGCATAAATTATGATGTATTGAATAAATTGTGTGAAAAATGAGCCATCATAATTATTACGTATTTATTTTTATCCGTGCAGATTGCATACTTTGCAGTTATTCCGTGGTCTCTTACTATGTTGTTTAGCTTAATTATGTTATTACAGAATTGCTACATTTATATGTATAATACCTATGCAATACCTCTTTTCAATGGTGCCAATCAGAGGCGCGCTAAAAAAAAAAAAAAAAATTAAAATAAAAAAAATAAGAGGCTTGGGACCCCAAATTTAATATTACGCTTATGGGAAGAAATCCTTTTTTTTTTTTTTTTTTTTTTTTTTCATTTGGATACCTTTTCACAAGAGGTGCACTTGCATTTGGCTATAAAATTCGATGCTGCCCGCGCATAGCATGCCATAAGCTAAACATATAAAACCAATGTGCAAGTACCTCCTTTGTGGTATTGACTAATAAAGGAACAACTGTTTTGTAGCCGGCTATAAGCAATATTGCTCACATCCGCTTCCATTTCGAAGTAAGTAAAATTGGAAGTGGATGTGAGTGACATCGCTTAAAGTCGGCCTCAATACAATTGTTCTGTTATTAGTCAATACTGGATAAAAATGCAAGTATGCCCTTTGGACGCAGCAAGGGCGATATAATATAAGTTTTTATTTATTTATTTGTTAGTAAAAATCTTTATTTACTGTGTTACAGTATTTTTTTCCCCCTTGAAGTTAAAAATACAAATAATTGAGCACAATGTGCTAATAAAAAAATGATATACTATATTTTCTTTTCGTTATTATTATTTCTCTAACTATAATAACGTTCTGTTGTACTGTTATAAAATGTATAATATATAAAAATCATATATATGTATAAATGTATAAGAAACAATACAATATATTGTTTCTATTTTTGTGATGTGAATTGTAAAATATAATTATTATAAAACTACACAAGGTTATGCCAAAATATATTATAATAAAATGTAATCAACTGTTTATTGTTTTGATTAAATATGAAATGTATGCTAATCTCAGATTAATTGGTTGGTTTTCTGTTAGTGGAGACTCAAAGATTATTATACTGTTGGTCCCAAGATTTAAAAAAAAAATGAAGTGTTAAACATAAAGACTAAAAAAAATTATTACGTTTTTTTTTTTTTTTTTCTTTTCTTTTCATGTTCTTAATTGTACGATTTTCTAACTTTTTAAGTTCATGAAGTATTTTTATTTGATTTAAAAAAAAAAATACTGTTGGTTACTTTTGCGCGCATCCTCATGAAAAAATTTATTCCTTTTGTGGCGTCATATCGCGATTTTTAAAAATTAATTGAAAATAATTAACTCAAAAATTAGAAATTTGGATACAATAATCGATTCAGGATGATACTTTCATTCGCAATGATATCACTTTTTTTTCCCTTTCTTTTTTCTTTTCTTTTGTTATTTTGTCATTTTTAATTTATTTGTACAGAGAGCACGCTTTTTTTTTTTTTTTTTTTTTTTTTTTTAAAGTTGGGAGTGGTATATTTGGAGTTTTATGAAAAGTCCATAATATAAGACGTGCAAAATGTTAATTTTTAAAATAAAACATCACAAACCTTCTTTTCGTTTATTAATATTTTTTTTTATCTTGAAAAATTAATTTAAGGAATAAAAAATTAAGTTTTAGCAGAATATGACTTGGGAACTAATTCACAACTTCCATTATAATTTATTGCATTGTTGCATCAATTAATGCGTTTCTTATATGAAAATAAGATTTATATTACAGTCTCTCCCCCCCCCCCCCCAAAGAAAATACATTTATTGTTGATTTAACTGTATAAAGTTGTTTTTGATACCAAATATTTACAAATCTGTTTTTTTTTTTTAACTTACTAGCATTAAAGACTTATTATCAGAATTACTGTATTTAATTTTTGAAGTGCAAGATTTTATTTCAAATCTGATATACGTATTTATTAATATTTTTACAAAAAAATGATGCGTATTTTAAAAGTCAATGCTAATTACAAGAAATAATTTATTGTATAGTTTATATGAATGCATATTTATTTATGTACTGTACTTTGTTTGAAAAATTGTGTATTGTTTTGAAAAATAAATATACTCAAATACATGGATTGAAAAACTATATTTTACTTGTTTACTTCGTCCATATCAAATTAATATAAACACTCACAATAAAGCGATATCATCCACTCCTTAATTGACATTATTATAAAATTTAAAATATGTTAATTTAAAAAAGTTTACCTAGGTATGTATGTAAACCTTTACCTTTATTTTTTATTTCTTTTCTTTTTTTTTATTAGTATAATTTTTTCTTTTTGAAGTTGCTTTAAAAAAACCAATAGCATCGTCACTTAGCAAAAAAAAAAAAAATAATAAAATAAAAAAATAAAAATGTTATTCAAATTACCACAGCACAGCATAACGGGTATAACCTCATTTTCAGCCATGAATAATTCTTGGGGTACGTATTTTCAAATTCAACCCTGTCCACCTATAATTCTTATCCTAATCGTATTTATTAAGTTATTATTTCTTTTCGAGTAGCACTGAATTATTCATCATTAAATTTTAATTCACGCAAAAAAAGGAGAAAACAGAGAGAGAGAGAGAGAGAGAGAGAGAGAGAGAGAGAGAGAGAGAGAGAGAGAGAAAGGAGGAAAAAAACTCGAATAAAGTAGTTATATACACAGTAAAGACACAACAGTAACTCAATATACAATTAATTTATATTTGATACCCTGGTCAAAAATCTTACCTATATTCTTGCAAGATCAACTCAAGATCTTGCAAGATGTCTTCAAGATAGCCAAGATCTTGCAAATTTGGAAAAATTAAGGCAAGATGGTTCAAGATCTTACAAAAGTTTAAAATCTTGAGTTCTTTTAAGTTCAAGATCTTGTTATTCATCTTGCATAAGATATTTTCGTGTGCAAGATAAAAATAAAGTTTCAAGATTAATTTTTCTTGTGCAAGATGTTAAAAATCTTACGCAAGAAGATAAAACTTGCGCAAGATCAACATCTTGGCAAGAATATATCTTGAACAAGATTTGACAGTCTTGTCAAGGCGTAAATCTTGTAAAATATGTTCAAGATAAATTTTATCTTGTGCAAGAAAAAGTATCTTACTTACGCAAATATCTTGCTCAAGAATATTTTTTTCCCAAGATAATATCTTGTGGACAAATTTCACAAGAAAATATCTTGCAAGTTATAACTAATGCAAGATTTTTTAATCTTGGGCAAGATGAATTTCATCTTGTGCAAGAAACATTATCTTATCTATGGAAAAATCTTGCACAAGATAATAAACAAAAGATAAAATCTTACGCAAAATGTTAACAAGTAAATATCTTGCAAGTTTAGATTATTGCAAGATAAATTTTATCTTTTGCAAGAAGCAGTATCTTACCTAAGTTAAAATCTTGCGCAAAGCTATATTTACCCAAGATTATATCTTACTCAAAATTTTCACAAGAAAATATGTTTTGCAAGATTTGATTAATATTGGAGAGTTATAGTGAATCTTGCACAAGATTCAAGACTCTAAAAATGCAAGAAATAATCTTGGCGTATTACAGCATATCGTGTACAAGAATTTTTAAAGTTTATGCTTTCATTATTTTTGGTTCAAAAATATTTTCTTGCAAAATTTCATGAATCTTGAGCAAGATTTGAAATCTTGCGTTATATAAAACATTCAAGATATTTTCTTGTGGGTATTTTGAGTAAGATATTATCTTGTCTTGTTCAACATAAATATATCTTGTGCAAGATTATTTTGGTGCTTTACCATTGCAATGCATCATGGGAAATAATGGCCGCTGTTGATAATGACGCCGTACTTTAGCTCTGTGGTTTTATTACTTTTGTGGCGTAATTAAGAGTGATAGTGAAGTACTTGATGGACCAAGACATTATTTTGACAGGTAAGAAACATAATTAGTAATCGTTCCACACGTATATTTAGATGTTTCGCTAATATGAACATGTTTTTGTTTCATACATATGACGCTCGACATGAGAAACCAACAATTAGAGCTGCAAAATCGCTGTCATGGTTGTGAGTGGATGGTAAATATAGCGTTGTGACTTTTTGATGAGGTGAGTGTATGTTTTTTATATCGTTTTTTAACTATAAATATCATGTAGATGTGATGTTGGGGCAGCAATCATTTAAAAACATAAATCTTAAGGTGATCTTGTGAGAATCAAAGCAAGATTTTTTAACGGTTTTAATCTTGCATTGATTGTGCAAGATTCAAAGTAAGATTTATTAACGGTCTAAATCTTGAGCTAATCTTGCAAGAATTAAAACAAGATTTTTTTAATTTAATAATTTTAAGGTTATCTTGCAAGATTTTTGAACAGTAATATAATCTTGAGCTATAATCTTGCAAGAAAAAACTTAGATTTTTTTTTATAGTTCATCTTCTTTCAAATAAAGTTTTTATAATAAAAATCTTGGGCTTCAATTTGCAAGAATTATATATACTTTGCAATTATTTATAAGATACTTTATTTTAATATATATATATATATATATATATATATATATATATATATATATATATATATATATATATATATATATATATATATATTATATATATTATTAGAAAAAATGTGCTATAATGAAATTTTTTTTTTAAACTTCGATTACCACACGCTCGCTGCTTTGCCTATATGACAGCTGATGAAAATACTATTGGAATTTTTTTGCAGGCTGAAATTTTGTTTAAAAATGTCTTTTTCACTATCTGTCTCTCTCTCTCTCTCTCTCTCTCTCTCTCTCTCTCTCTCTCTCTTCCAGATTAATATATCTATATTATCTATATACAGACTAACAAGTATATAACGAACGTCATCTATTCCTGCGAATTTCACGAAAAAGGGCTATTAAAAAAATTTGATTTGATTTTTTAAATTTCAGATTTCTGCCTTCTAGAATAATTATGACGGATGCTCCTACGTTGCAGAAAAACAGTACTTATTTATTTATTTTTTTTTTTTTCAGAATGCTGCCTTGTACGACTTAGAACATAAATCGAGCTTTATATATGATATGGCTCAATAAGATTTCAACACAAGCACATTTTAAAATTATTGCTTTTTTAAATTATTTCAGATTATAAACTAATACTCTTTAACGAATATATAAAATAGTTGACAATCCTTTTTACATATATCTATATTAATTATTATTATTTTTTTTTTAGATATCACGCCTTGATTAATTAAAGAATACAAAGAAAGATAGATACGGATATCCTATAGCATAAGTTGAAGTTTGCAGATGAACCAGATCCAACTTTTTTGAATCTTTTTTACTGATAATATTTTTTATTTCAGATTGCTGCGTGTAGTCCCAGCTTTTAACTACAAAATTGATGTGCTTTTTTCCCAGTATGTGGATGCAGCTATATAGGGATCAACTGCACTATAAATTACAGGCTCATTTTAATTTATTTTTTTTTATTTCAATTATATAGATATATGCCCCGACTCATTGATATTCTGCTTGATACAAAAAGCACATTTAAATTATTATTTTTAATTATTATTATATTTTATTATATTATAATTTTAGATTATTGCTGCCCTCTGCTGATTGGAGTAATAAAATGATTAATTCCAAATGAGTTCTATATTCATAGGATCATAGCAACATATCTTGAAAAGCTTAAATTAACAAGAAGCCGATAATGATACAAGCTTTTTTCTGCAAAATTTTATTGAAGATATCTTGCAGCGTCTGAACAAGATTTTCTACAAGATTTTTGGTAAAAATCTTGCATAGTCTTGTCAAGATTTACTGCAAAACTTTTTGGGAAAAAATCTTGCATAGTCTTGATAAGATTTTCTGCAAGATTTTAATCTTGCTTAGTCTTGGCAAGATTTTTTTGCAAGATTTTACGACAAGCATCTTGTCTAGTCTTTAATCGATTTACTGCAAGATTTTACGACGCCAAGATCTTGCACAAGACATTTTATATACGGCAAGATGTCTTGAGCAAGATTACAAATTCTTGGCAAGATAACCTCAAGATCTTGACAAGATCTTGCGCAAGATCTTGCACCAAATCTTGCGCAAGATCTTGTAAGATTTTGTCAAGATCTTGACAAGACGTTAACAAGATCTTATCTTGCCATATTCAAGATCTTGACAAGATCTTGCGCAAGATCTTGCGCAAGATTTTTGACCAGGGTAGTTCTACTTGGCAAAATATCAAGAACTCGACTAAAACATACGCGCAACTGATGGGAATCGTAGTTAAAGAGTTTTAATTTAATTTTTAAAATTAGAATTTCGCGGGGGTCTCTCTTTCTCTTAGAAACAAAAACATGTTGTACTTTTATTGTGTCAAGTTATATAATATTGAAATGTCTTGTCTAATTGTGATTTAAGTTACCTTCAAACTTTAAACTGTAATTACTTTTTTTAAGTGTATCATTTTACTTTGCATTCTATATAGCAAGCTTTATTTTGATTTTATTAGGATATAAAATATTTAGTAAACGTAAGTGATTTTTTTTTTTTTTTTTTTTTTGAAGCATGACATTTTTTGGCATGCTAGCAATGCATTTTATTTTTATATAATATATAACCTCAAATTTTATTCAATTTTTTTTTTTTTTTTTTTTTTTTTACTTTATTGGTAGTTTTATTTTAAAATATATTTTTCAAGTAATGAAAAAAGGTCGATAAAAAAATCCTCTTTATTTATTTAATTCATTTATTATTTATTGCTATTTGTCAATAATTTTTTGCATGCTAAATATTATAGTTATTGCAAGATAGTATTTCTATCATAGTCAAAACGATCTGCAAAAATATCACATTTTAAAATATTACTCTCTTTTTATTTATATATAAATAATTTATTTTATTTATTTAACTTTTTTTTTCGTATATTTAAATCTTTTGCGTATATATTATAGCTATTAGCTATCAGAGCAAAATAGAGAGAGAGAGAGAGAGAGAGAGAGAGAGACAGAGAGAGACAGAGAGAGAGAGAGAGACAGAGACAGAGAGAGAGTTACTATGAATCATAATTATTAATTATTTCACTGCTTTGCATAAATATATTAATTCTTGATTTTATACAAAATATAGTTAATACATTCAATTCACTGTTATTCTAATTTTACCATCATTGCTTCAGAATTATAAATTTTAGCCAAAAATACGACGATAATATTATTCAAGTAAAATTTTGCGCATTACAAAATGTTACAACAACAAAATAAAGTCGTAATAATAACATGAATGTGTGTCTGTATTACGTTTTTGTTAATTCTCTCTCTCTCTCTCTCTCTCTCTCTCTCTCTCTCTCTCTCTCTCTCTCTCTCTATCTCACCCCTCACTCCGTTGTTTACTATTTTGTTGTTATTTTTAACCACGGTGGGATTGTTAGAATTAAACTTAGTTTCTTTCTAGATCTGTTGAAAGTTACATCAAATTTTGTAGCCTCTTAAATTGATAGTTTGAATTTTGTGCGAATTATTTTTAATAAAAAAATTAAAAAAAGTTATATGATTTTGATGTTCTAATAAGTTTGTGTATATCTTTATAAAAATGTGAGTAAATTATTATTTTTAAGTTAATAATATTGAATTATATTAAAAATTTACGACTTTTTACGTTTTAAATTGTATTGTTAAATTTGAAATAATATTAAATATATTTAATATATTGGGTATATAATAAAAATATAGTTAAATCAAGAAGAGAAAGAAATTACGTAATTTATGCTAAATTTATGTCAATTATAGCAATTTTTGCTGTAAATTAGAATTTATATATTGCTATACTACATAACTGTTATGCTATTTCAATACAATAATAATAAAAATAATTAACAGCTTTTATTGGGCGAAATCAGAAGTACAACCTCTCAATTTAACCCAACTGACAGTATAATAGTGTTAGACATATAATGTTAATAACAAATTAATTAAAAATATTATGTTGACAAAATTTCACTAAAATTAGTTCATTTATAAACAGAATATTTCAATTTTAAGTTTTCCTTTCACTAAATTACACGATTGAGAAATTTAATATTTATTAAAAAATTGAAAAGAAAATTGATAATATATTATAAATACATTGAGACTTTTTTATTGAGAATATTAATTATTATATATTAATTATTATTCTGTAGCATTAACTATACTGTTATTCATAAGTTTTTTTGAAATTGAGATCGTATGATTTCTAATATTACATTATATTTAATTTAATCCGTACTAGAAAATAAATAACTAAATATAGTTACTATTTAATTTAGACGTTTTTTTTACAACAAATCTGTTTGACAAAATACAAAGTTGTTTTTTATTAAGCGATGTAAAGCTGTTAACCGTTTGAAGAAATAACTTTTATACTAACAAAAAGTTACTGTTCAAACTTTTTTAATTCACTGAAGTACTGAAGAGTTACATCTGTCATCTGTGTACCTGAACAATTTGCACAATTTATGTTTTCCGTGTGTAAGTTGTTGTTGTTGTTGTTGTTTTTTTTTTTTTTTTTTTTTTTTTTTTTGCTTGCTATAGGGTGTATGCGCAAGACGTCATATTAAATACACTTCGACGCCATACTGGAGTAATGAATATAATTGCTCAGCTTAAGAAAAACTTTGTTTTTAGCTATAGTTTCGTTACAAAATCGATTAATTTTTTGTTATCATTAATTTTGTGGCAGACTCTTGAGATACTAATTCTAATTCTACTTAAAGGCATAATGCACTTTTTTAAACATCCTTTAGAATACTAGGTTAATAATTTACATACCTTATTATGGCCGAATTAGACATGAACGAGATGATTTTGTATTTATTTTCATTTATTTTCCATTTGACGGTTGAAATAAAACTTATCTGACGTCACACTGTACTGATGGGGCTGCGAAGTGGTGGGGTGTTTTAAATTTATCACGTGACCAAAGAACTTGACTGCTGCTTGACTGTGATTGGCTGATGAGATGGGCAGGGGGGAACGCCGGGAAAAAGTTTGGTACTTCCCTAAACTTTATACTTCCGAGTTTGCGCGTAAAGTGTTTTATAGTTTAGGGAAGTACCAAACTTTTTCCCGGTGTTTCCCCCTGCCCATCTTATCAGCCAATCACAGTCAAGTTCTTTGGTCACGTGATAAATTTAAAACACCCCACCACTTCGCAGCCCCATCAGTACAGTGTGACGTCAGATAAGTTTTATTTCAACTGTCAAATGGAAAATAAATGAAAATACATACGAAATCAACGCGTTCATGTCTAATTCTGCCATAATAAGGTATGTAAATTATTAACCTAGTATTCTAAAGGATGTTTAAAAAAGTGCATTATGCCTTTAAAGGCATAATGCACTTTTTTAAACATCCTTTAGAATACTAGGTTAATAATTTACATACCTTATTATGGCCGAATTAGACATGAACCAGATGATTTTGTATTTATTTTCATTTATTTTCCATTTGACGGTTGAAATAAAACTTATCTGACGTCACACTGTACTGATGGGGCTGCGAAGTGGTGGGGTGTTTTATATTTATCACGTGACCAAAGAACTTGACTGCTGCTTGACTGTGATTGGCTGATGAGATGGGCAGGGGGGAACGCTGGGAAAAAGTTTGGTACTTCCCTAAACTTTATACTTCCGAGTTTGCGCGTAAAGTGTTTTATAGTTTAGGGAAGTACCAAACTTTTTCCCGGTGTTTCCCCCTGCCCATCTTATCAGCCAATCACAGTCAAGTTCTTTGGTCACGTGATAAATTTAAAACACCCCACCACTTCGCAGCCCCATCAGTACAGTGTGACGTCAGATAAGTTTTATTTCAACTGTCAAATGGAAAATAAATGAAAATACATACGAAATCAACGCGTTCATGTCTAATTCTGCCATAATAAGGTATGTAAATTATTAACCTAGTATTCTAAAGGATGTTTAAAAAAGTGCATTATGCCTTTAAAGGCATAATGCACTTTTTTAAACATCCTTTAGAATACTAGGTTAATAATTTACATACCTTATTATGGCCGAATTAGACATGAACCAGATGATTTTGTATTTATTTTCATTTATTTTCCATTTGACGGTTGAAATAAAACTTATCTGACGTCACACTGTACTGATGGGGCTGCGAAGTGGTGGGGTGTTTTATATTTATCACGTGACCAAAGAACTTGACTGCTGCTTGACTGTGATTGGCTGATGAGATGGGCAGGGGGGAACGCTGGGAAAAAGTTTGGTACTTCCCTAAACTTTATACTTCCGAGTTTGCGCGTAAAGTGTTTTATAGTTTAGGGAAGTACCAAACTTTTTCCCGGTGTTTCCCCCTGCCCATCTTATCAGCCAATCACAGTCAAGTTCTTTGGTCACGTGATAAATTTAAAACACCCCACCACTTCGCAGCCCCATCAGTACAGTGTGACGTCAGATAAGTTTTATTTCAACTGTCAAATGGAAAATAAATGAAAATACATACAAAATCAACGCGTTCATGTCTAATTCTGCCATAATAAGGTATGTAAATTATTAACCTAGTATTCTAAAGGATGTTTAAAAAAGTGCATTATGCCTTTAATAACAACATCAGCGCTCTCAAAAATATTGCTTAGTATTTTTAAAATGGCAGAATGAGTTATTTTCCTATGCGGCCCATGCTATTGAGTGGTTCAACATGGTTTTAATATGAATGCATACACCCTATATTGTATTTTGTGCTACATCTATACTTCATAATATTCCTGTCAAAATATTAGTTGTCTTATCGACAGCTACAATGGTAACGACCGCATGGAAATTTTATGCTGTATCTGTCTATTATTATGTAGAACATTGATTCTAAAACTGCATTAATTTAACTACGCTAAACAATATACTATTTTAAATATTTACCTTTTACAGCATCAGTTATATTGTACTGTACATATTGTATATACACATAAAAATATACTGTAGTGATACAATTTTGCTAAAAGTGCTAAAACCAAGATATCATTTAACTATTACGCATTTCTTTTTGTGCAACTTTTTTTTTTACCCCAACACGGAAAGAATTATAAATATAATAACTATAATGCTAGCTCACAGCTACAAAATTTATGCATATCGTCAAAATTTATGCTATATATACTGCGAACAGTAAGCATAATATTTAAACGGTGCAGCATAATTACTTATAATTTTTTTTTAAATTTTTTTTTTTACAATAAAGCATTCAATATAGCATTCAATTACGGAATTTATTTTACGTGGTGTTTTGAAAAAAATACGCTGTATTTTCAATGGTACTAAATTCAATCGTACGCTCAATTTATGGTCCTAGTTTCCATAACAATGCACATATATTAATAGTTAGTACATTTGTCTGTGTCTGAGATGACACTATATAATTATAATGATAAGCATAAATAATAATCCCCTCTGTCATTGATTGATACATACTTACTTACATACGTACGTATATACAGATGACTCTACGCTGGATATGCGTGGTGTTTTGTCTTCTTCTCTCTGCTGCTCTCACCTCGCCTGTGACGTCATACAATGATCAAGACCACGCCACTCAAGTACGTATTAACATACGATGACTGTCGATTATATTGTCATTATGTTAATATACTGTCTTAAATGTTAGAGTTTATTGAAATATAACATTTTATATACTGCATTGTAACGTTTTATTATATAGGAATATTTAGCTTACTTACTTACTTACTTACTTACTTACTTACTTACTTACTTACTTACTTACTTACTTACTTACTTACTTACTTACTTACTTACTTACTTACTTACTTACTTATTTTCATTCATTCATTATCTAAAGTACTAAATTATTGATTCATTGATTGACTGATTAATCGTTCTATCGATCGATCGAATGATTGATAGAATGGTCGATTAATTGATTGATTTATGGATCGAATGATTGATTAAATGATCGATCGATTGATTAATTGATATATTTAATGATTGATTGATTGCTTCATTGATTGATTGACATTGCAGGACGCCGACGCCAGTGCAGAGCCCACAGATAACGAGGCCCGCGATGCTCCAGACCCGATGAAGCAAACACTGAAGCAAATCCAGAAGTTAGTTAAACAACAACGCGAGGTGTTAGGTAGCACCTGGTACAATGTCAACTTGATCAAGAAGAACATCAATGATTTGGCAACACTGTCACATAAATCTGAGTCTGGCACCCCTGCTCAGAAAGATTGTGCACATGTCAGGGTAAGTCGTTACAAATTCTTGTTTTTAGACTTATAAATTGTTGTTTCATTGTTAGTCGAAATCCCAGTAAACACAAATTTTTGAAAATTTCCATGTTTAAAACTACACACAACCTGTACTTACATTACATGTCATTTATATAATATGTACTTTTCCTAAACTTGTAGACTAAGTCATGCACTTGTCAATTGTACAGTACATTTTGTGTCATCTACATTTACAGTATGGCACTAGAAAGAAAGAAAAGACTAAAATGTTACACCTTTAACGCACTTGGCAAACACTTGGCAAATGTGTATATTTTTTATATATGACAAAAGTACTTAACATAAAAACATGGACGATTACATAAAAATCCAAATTTAAGACAGACAGGTAAACGCAGAATCACAAACAAAACAGAAACTCATCTTAATAAATAAATAAATAAATAAATTAGTCGGCCGGTCGTTGGATCGATCGATTGATCGATCAATCGATCGATCAATCAATCAATCAATCAATCAATCAATCAATCAATCAATCAATCAATCAATCAATCAATCAATCAATCAATCAATCAATCAATCAATCAATCAATCAATCAATCAATCAATCAATCAATCAATCAATCAATCAATCAATCAATCAACAAACAAACAAACTCCTCACAAATTAGCTATGTTTATACAGCCATGGACAATCTCAATATACAATATGTTAGGTAGGTCAGTATCACTTCCTGTGATGCAGGTGCTGACAATACACCGAAATGTACATCATTTCCCCATGTCTTGTGGAGATAAATATCACCCACATGGTAGTGTCTGACCTTGACCTAGTCAAGAGAGACTATGCTCTCGGCCGTGCTTCACTTCCGCTATCTCTTTCTGATATTATTATCGCATTAAGTTTTTGCCACATGTGGCGGAGAGAATGCACGAGTGAAAACTTTAATTTATAATACATTTTTATGCTGAATATTTTTTATTAATCAATATAATTATAAGTTCTATATCTTTATCTTTTTAGGAGTACTATATATTCTGATAGTTTGAGAGACATAATTTTGGTGGTTATGATTATAAAAGAGAGCATAAGATTTATTATTAATTTATTTTCATTTTATTTAAAAATAGTGACACTTAAATATAACATGGTCCTATAATTTAATTACTTATTATTTTAATTTATATTTCCAGGCCAGTTTAGTGTATATCGGCACACGTATGGCAGAAAACAGACTTGAGCTTGTAAGAGAACTACGTAAGATCAAGAATATCACGGACAATATGGACCTCTTGGTAACTACTTGTGGAATTATAATTTAAAATTGAAAAAAATAAATTAAAATATAAACATTAAAAAAAAAAATAAAAAAATAAAAAAACAGAAAAAGAAGAAGTTACATCAAAAGTAAATTCAAAACATATTGTCTTGAATGTACAACTAATTTTTACATTCAGTATTAGCTTTTTTATTTTTTTATTTTTTTTTTCCAAATTGCATTTTAAAAGCTGTCTATTGTGTTGTATTAAAGTATTCTTGAATTTTTTATAAAATAAAAAAATGTTGAGCAAAACTCAGTCAATGTTTTAAATGTAGGAAAGAAATTTGTTATGCAAAAGATAAACTAATATGTGACAACAGTTTTACATCTTTTTAATTTTTTCACAGGTAGCGACTAATAGTGAGATGGCTCTTTGCCGTGAGAAAGGTATTTATTTATTTATTTTTATTTATTTAATAATAATAATAAATTAGTATTTTTAAGAGGCTGTATTCACTGTGTTAGTTACTTTCAAATTTGTTGATTGATTGATTGATTGATTTCAGCTAAAGAAATGAACAACGTAGTAATACTAGGCGGACGACTTTACTATTTCTCCGATCACGAAGTAAGTTATCAAAAATAAATGTTATTCACAAAATATTTTAAAACATAATTTAATCATTATTTTCTAATTTTTAGGCTACTTGGGGTGAAGCTCGTGTATTTTGCCGAGATCATGGAATGCGGTTGTTAGCGATTGAAAATGAGCTAGAATTCAACCAATTACAAGCCTATTTTAAGAAACCGGGTGAGTTTATACAAAGTTTCTTTTTATACAAAGCGGCGAGTCAATTTATTTGTCATTTTGTAAAACAGTATAGAATGGAACATAAACAAATAAAATTGCAATTTATGAATACATTTTTTAAAATATACAGTAAACATTTAAAAAAAATCGACTAAAAAGATATAAAAAAAACAACAGAACTATGGATACGATTCAAGTAAATTGTCTATTTGCATCCTTTTTTTTATGTCAAAGAAAAAAAAAATCTAATAAAAAATATCGATCAGTGATCGATCACAATAGTTCACGTGTCCGACTTGCATGCGGTTTCGATCCCAGCCATGATGCAGGCTCTTGCCGACCTTCCTGACTGAGAGTTTTCACTAATAGTTATAATCGCTAAAAATTTCGATTATAACTTTATAACACGTTTTTGAAGACCCATAAAAATAGCTTTTTGAAATGCTATACTTTAAAATTTAATGCAATTATTTAAATGTATATGTAATAAAAATTGATAATACACTGATTAGTGATTAGGTTTATCATTTAAATAGCTTAGCGATTTTAAAATCGCAAATTTACTTAACGATTCTCAATATCATTACTCATGAACTTGTTTATCGATTTTAACGATTTTTTAAATCGCAAAAGTGCTTATTGATTCCCAGTAAAGACTAACCGTTTTATGAGTTTTCAATGAAACCGGTTAATTGAATCGATAAGTAACTGGTTTACTGTGAACCGGTTTCTATCCACAGCCCTGGTTTCCTCAATCTGTTATGGCAAATGCCGGGATGTTTGCTAAGCCGTGGCCAACTCATTGCGGATGAACCCGCATGTGTACGTACAGGGTTTCATAAGATTTGGGGTTCTTAATATGCATTTAGATACTTCTATTATGCTTTTATATGTATATTTTTTAAAAATCAATACTGTTAGCATTAGCAGTTGGAGAAGAGAGTATTAGTTTTAATATTGTCAATTACCATTAAGGATTTTGATTTACATTATATTTATTAAATAATTTTTTATTTATAATATAAAATATATAAAATAATAAAATATATTAATAAATATATTAAATAAAAAATATTTTGAATTAAATAATAATAAATTTTTATACTAAAAAAATTTTATGCTCAAAAACACAATAAATACATTTATAGTATTGGTATAGACCAGTTGCACTTCTTTGCGCTTTATCACCATGTTTGTGGTACCTAATGTATTGTTCAGCATAGGGGAACCATCATTCCGCCCCCCCCCCCCCCCTCATTTGTCGCATAAATAATTTTAAGTAATTTGTCTGTAAGCATTTTTCTCTTATTTTTCTACCTTATCGTATTATCGTATTAGCCTGGAAAAGATTTAGATTGAGCTTTAATTGAAGCTTACACGTAAAAAAAGTAACTATAAAGAATTAGTATTAAGACTTTTTTTTACTATAAATTTGGTATATATATAATGCAAAGTTATTTAAGATCTAAAGAGCTATAACTATTTGCCGCTGAAGAAGTAAACACTCTAAAAATTAGTGCATTAATTTAGTTACGAATACTAACTTATTTAAGATAATCACTTTTAAAAGTTATTACGAGGAGCTATTTTAGAAAGTTATTGAAGACGTAGAACACCTTGAACAAAAAACTTGCCTAAGATCCTAAAATACCCAAATAACAACATTATTTTGGCCGAAGTCATTGATTTCTAATTTATTTTCCATTTACAAAATGTCAGTTGCGGGTTTACTACGTCACAGCTCGCCTGTTTCCGCGCGCGCGGAAACAGGCGAGCTGTGACGTAGTAAACCCGCAACTGACATTTTGTAAATGGAAAATAAATTAGAAATCAATGACTTCGGCCAAAATAATGTTGATATTTGGGTATGTTAGGATATTAGGCAAGTTTTTTGTTCAAGGTGTTCTACGCCTTTAAAATAGCTAATTTAAGTTGTTTCATGTTGTTTTAAGTTTTTTAAAGCTATTTTAAGTTCAAATAGCCATTGGTAATAATTTGCTAAAATGCATTATTTTAGCTACTCATAATAACTTAAAAGTGACTATCTTAAATAAGTTACTATTCGTAACTAAATAAGAAATGCACAAATTTTTTGGAGTGCCCTATATAAAAGTTGTAATAATAATGGTTGTTATATGTTTCAGGTGCCACTAACAATTGGTTCTATTGGTCAAGCGGCAGTGACCAGAACATTGAAGGACGCTGGACATGGTCCACTACTGGTCAGCTGATCAAACTGGTGGACAAATTCTCTAATAATCACATGAACAATAACAAAGATTACAACTGTCTGTTGGTGTGGAGAGTAGGCTCTAAGTTAGAGATGGACGATGCGGACTGTATGGATGCTTCACCTTTCATCTGTGAACTGCAAACTTCATGTGTCTAAAATCTAAATTGTAAATAGAAAAAACCCTGTTATTTGTACACTATAAAAAAATGATACATTGCTTTAGTTACGAGTACTAACTTTTTCAAAGCCATAGACCACATAAAACAAAATGTGCTTTTTAATGAATAAACATATCATGGGATATTCAAAAATGATGACTATTTTTACCAGAATGTTAATGTAGCCCCACGAGAGAGCGTGAAAATACTGAAAAGTATGCAATTTAAGTGACTATTCATGTTTATGACGTCAGAAACATGCAAAAATTAGTATGAAAATGTTGTGCGGGTTGCATAAATTGAAATTTCTGATCACTGCTATATGGAGCTACAGTTGGGTTTTGAGACAAACTAAAGTTTTTTTATGTAAGTCCCATCAAATGTTTTGTGATATAAATGCTTATGTTTTCCTTTGGTCTATTCCTTTAAAGGCGTAGAACACCTTGAACAAAAAAGTTGTGCAATATCCTAACACACCTGAAAATCAACATTGATTTGGTCGGAGTCAATGATTTCTAATTTATTTACAATTCACAAAATGGCACGAGCGGTCATTGACGTCACAGCTCACTTGTTTTACGCGCGCGTGGACCAGGCGAGCTGTGACGTCATTGACCGCTCATGCCATTTTGTGAATGGAAAATAAATTAGAAATCAATGACTACGGACAAATCAACGTTGATTTTCAAGTTTGTTAGGATATTACACAACTTTATTGTTCAAGGTGTTCTACGCCTTCAAGATAATCACTTTTAAGTCATTATGAGTAGCTAACGCTTTTCAGCAAGTTATTAAAATAGCTAATTTAAGTTGTTTTCGTTTAAATTTATTTTAAGTTTTTTAAAGCTATATTTTAAGTTAAAATAGCTATTATTAATAATTTGCTAAAATGCATTATTTTAGATAATAACTTAAAAGTGATTATCTTAAAAATAAGTTAGGATTCGTAAATAAAGTAATGCACAATGCACCTTTTTTAAAGTGGTGGAACAGGAAAATGACACATTTTGCAAGTTTAAAACTACTAAGTAATATTTTTGAGAGCATTGATATTGTTAATAGCTTGAATTAGTATCTCAAGTATGTGAGAAAAATAATAAACAAAAATTAACTGATTTCCCAAAGACAATAGCCAAAAACCAATTTATTTCTCTATGCTGAGCAATGTTACTCACTACTCCAGTATGGCGTTCAAGCGTTATAAATATGATGTCATGCGCGTACACCTTTAATTCTATCACAAGTCATTAAGATCTGAATATTATCACTTTTCTGCATAATATTAGAAAAATGTATAAAATTCTTTAGAAAATATATTTTAAAAATACAAAACATAAGACTCTATCAGAATGCAAAAATTTTAATCTGTTTTATAGGAATAAAAGTTATATTATAAAATAAATAAATAAGTTTATATAATTAAAATAAAGCTGAAAAAATGTGAGATAAAAAATATTATAACCTTTCAAAATTTCTTTGAAAAATAGTAAAATAATAATAATAATAAAAGAAGAAAGAAAGTGCTTGTAAATTTTTGAAGAAAAAAATTTGTAATATTGTAAAATTCTTAAAAAAAAGGGGGGGGGGGATAAGGTGAGAGGTAATTTTACTTATCAAATATAATTTTTTTAAATCAAAACATGTAAATAACTTCTTTTTTTTATTCATGGTCCTAATTCACGATTTCATTAGAAATATTTCCATTCCTAAAAACTTAAATATCAAATTGCTTCTTCTCTCTCTCTCTCTCTCTCTCTCTCTCTCTCTCTCTCTCTCTCTCTCTCTCTCTCTCTCTCTCTCTCTCTCTCTCTCTCTCTCTCTCTCTCTCTCTCTCTTAAATAAAAAATTTAATTTTATTACATTTTATTCAATAATGGAAGAAATTCTTCTACAAATTGCAAATTATATTTAAAAATATTTTAATTTATAAACAATTAATCATTGCAAACAAATTTATTTTTTTTTAATGTAAAAAAAATAGTAATAAAAAATAATAATAATAATAAAACTTAAAAAAAAAGATTTGGTTTATTCATTTATTAAATAATATAAGTAGCAGAATAAAATTAAGGGCTTTGCTTTATATCATAAAATTAAAGACCATAATTATGTATGGTCGTTCAAATGTATATATGTTAATTTGTTTGTATTTTCCTTTTTATATTTAATGTTTAAAATAATAAAATTTATGTAAAAAAATGAAACGTATTTTTATTTAAATATTTTTAATACAATACATAATTTTCATGCAAAGGGTATTTTGTTTATAAAAGACGCCACATGTGAGCACTAAAAAAATAGGCCACTTAATTGGAAAAATTGCATATTTCGCCAGTTTTAAAATACTAAAAGCAAATTTTTGTCGAGCATTGATGCTGTCATATAATAAGTTAAATTTCATGGTTAACAAATATGAAAAAAAAAAAAAAATATCAACATAGATTTCCAAAAGAAAATAGACAACATCGATGTTTGTCTTATGCTGAACAATGTTATTCATTGCTCGATCGATACTATATACTTTATGTTTAGTTTACTCTCTCTCTCTCTCTCTCTCTCTCTCTCTCTCTCTCTCTCTCTCTCTCTCTCTCTCTCTCTCTCTCTCTCTCTCTCTCCCTCCCTCTGTTACTCTCTCTCTCTCTCTCCCTTTCTCACTGTCTCTTTCTCCCTCTGTTATCCCCTTTCTCAATCTCTTACTGTTTATCTCTCTCTCTCTCTCTCTCTCTCTCTCTCTCTCTCTCTCTCTCTCTCTCTCTCTCTCTCTCCCTCTCTCCTGCTCTCTCTCTATTCAACACTCAATTGATTAATTTCTGCAGATTGATGATACGTTGTCTCTCATATGCAGCTCTATTTCGTCTCATAAAAAATCCAGAAAAGTGTGTGTAGAACCAGGAACTAAATATATTGATGAAATCATACTGAAATCAATCATGAAAAATTACAATAATTAATTGAAATGTATAAATGTGATATACACTGATAGCAAACACCATATGTGGCATATTATGTAATTCTTGATCAAAATACAGGTAAACTTGCAGTAAACATAGAGTGTTGGATACTTTACCTGTAATGAGAAAGACTACACAAAAAATATGGGGTAATTTTATTCATATTTATAAAGAGGATGTTTTTCTGAATCGATATATTTGTGAATTTATATTTTTCAAAAGTTAATTAAATATTTTTAAGTAATTTTTGAAAGAAAGTCACGAAATGATGTCATAGGTGGCATCTTATGCATGTGGGCATAGGAAAAAATTGCAGCCTTGTGTCATCATTTTGCGACTTTCAAAAATAATGTTCTCTTTTAGAATATTAAATATTATTATAGTATTACCATCTAAAAATTATTAGTCTTCCTCATAATAAATTTTAGAATATTATATAGGGTAGGGTGTATGCATTCATGTTAAAGTAGACGCCATGTTGGATCACTCAATAACACGGGCCGGATAGGAAAATACCTCATTTTGCTAGTTTAAAAATGATAAAAAATATTTTGGAGCATTGTTGTTTATAGGTTAAATTGGCATCTCAAGTATGTTGGAAAAATATATAACAATTAAAAAACTGATTTCGCAATGGAAATAGTCAAAAACGAAGTATGTCCTATGCTTGCCAGCAATGTTATTCATTACTCCAGAATGTCATCCGAGCTCATTTAATATAACGTCACGCGCATACGCCTAATAATGAGACCAATTCAACGTTGATTTTCAGTTTTTTTTAGGATATTATACCACAATTTTTTTTTGTTCAAGGTGTTCTACACCTTTAAAGCAATGCAAAACTGTGTGCAAGCTTTTCAACATTTATTTTTTAGTGTGTAACATAAAATATATAAAGCTAAACTTGTAGTATTGTCACCTGTATTTGATGTGGGAAGTATCCCTTGGTATTGCTCGCCACTCCTATGGTGTCCACCGCACTACGTACAAACACGCTGGGTTCAGTGGCCACAAAGTCAGTGAGAAAAGTACTGAAGGACAGTAGGTTGGTCTTGACAAAGGCAGGCATCACACACTGAACTTGGATATCGTAATCCTTGCATTCATACTGCATTGCTTCGGACAGACTTTTCATGTAGCTCTGAAATAATATGTCGATGCTTCCGCGTCAAAAGCGAGCATCTACACTTTCCAGATTTCCGACCAAACGACTATCTACACTTTCCAAGCAGCGCTGTAACTCGACTACCTGCCATAAGCTTAACATTGCAGGTGCTCGGCGGCGGAAAGTGTAGATAGTCGTTTGGTCGGAAATCTGGAAAGTGTAGATGCTCGCTTTTGACGCGGAGGCATCGATGTGTGCATTTTTTTTTTTAAGTTAAAATATATCTAAGTTTTATTTTAGTTAATTAGTGGGAGGGTGAGAAAGAGTGATTACTGATTATGGCGAGTCAAAATAATGAATTTCTACTTTTCACCCTTTTCTCCTTTTTTTTTTTTTTTTTTTTTTTTTTTACAGTTCTGTTATTTTTTTTAGCTCTAAAATTCCAAATTGTCGAGTGTCTAAAAAAAATAATGATAAAAAAGAAAAAGAAAAAGTAACTGGTAGTTCAGTTAGTTAACTGGTGTTAGTTAACTATATAAATATTTAAATATAGTTATTAATTATGCTCTATAGTTTCAAACCAACAGTTGTTTTTTTTTTTTGTTTTTTTTTTTGCTTTTACCATATTGTGTTATTGTGCCACACCAATCCCAATCAAGACATTGTCTTATCAACAGGACTTTCCAATTAATGTAAAAGTATACACACGGGCTGGCCACGGCCTAACTTGTAAGTGTACACAGCCCGGCATTCAACATGACAGCCTAGAGAAACCGTGGAAACGTCTAGGAAGGCTGGTCGGTGCAATCTCATCGATCGATCGCATGATGATGCACCTCCTGAATGCTGTGCGTCATAGAATGCATGTAAACATGCACCGTGTTGTGTTCTCTCTCTCTCTCTCTCTCTCTCTCTCTCTCTCTCTCTCTCTCTCTCTCTCTCTCTCACTTGACGTACGCACCCAGCAGTGGCTCGAACCTTTCTCGGTGAGGAGTACAGAGTTGCGAGTCAGCTGCCTTCACCACTCGGCCATACCAGCTCGGTGAATTGTAGTAAAAAGTAACTTTTCTGTTCGAGCTTTAAAACAAAAACAGTCTGTTCTTCTTCTTTATATATTTACAACCTCTGAAATAGTTATCCGTCTTCGGTTGAGTGATAATCAGGAAAGATTAAATATACATAAAAAATGTGACGGCAATATACTACAGATGATAATTAAACATTTGTAGATAAAGAATCACGGTCTTCTTTAATTTGTGAATTTAAAATATATATAATATAAATAAAAAGAGGAGTATTTTAATTACCTTAGAAGCGCCATATAGAGCAGTATAAGGTGCTCCACCAATAGTAGTTAGCGATGATATGTTGACGATAGCACCTCGTCCCTGAGCCTTCATCCTAGGCACCAACATCCTGCACATGTGAGTGGGGGCGGCCATATTCACCAGCACGTGGCTCATCACCTGGTCATGCGACATTTCGTCCACTGTCATAGGGTAGGGAACCAGCACGCCGGCGTTGTTAACTATACAGCATGTGTCAATATGTCAATATATCAATCAATCAATCAATCAACCAATTAATTAACCAATCAATCAATTAACCAATCGATCAATAGATAATTTAATCAATAAGTTAAGAAGTAAGTAAGTAAGTAAGTAAGTAAGTAAGTAAGTAAGTAAGTAAGTAAGTAAGTAAGTAAACTATTCAATCAGTAAATCAATAATGGATCGATAAATAAATCAATAAGTATGTTAAGATATATATATATATATATATATATATATATATATATATATATAATTGATATTTAATAATAAAACCAACATAACATGACTAATCCATCAATAGTAATAATTAATAAATGACTCACTTAAAATCCCGATCTCGATGTCTAAAAGTTGTTTCTCGATATTTGCAAAGAGGTCTTCCCCACCTCGCAGATCAGCGTGGATATATTTGGTCTGGACCTTGAAATCCTGCTCTGCAAAATAACATTGCAAAATATAAAGCTTCAGTAATTAATTTAATTATTAGTATTTACCTCTTCAGTCCCAGTATACAGTACGGTGGACATCAGATAATTTAATAAAAAATAGAAAAAAAACTTTAAAAAATCATGGAAATTGAGATAAAAATATAAAAATTTGACCAGAAAACGCTCTAGAATTTACACAATTTTTAACGCTATTTTGAGCATTCTAGAGTAGGTAGGGGGTTCGAAAAAACAAGAAAACATTTGTGACAAAAGAAGCATGTTTTTATCATTCTAAGAGCCGCACAAAAACGTGGTTAAAATTTACGACATTGAAATTTTTTTTTGAAGTCGGAAACTGGAAAAGTTATGAAAATTTAACAAGTATTTACAAAATGACTTTTATTTTTAGAGAAAAATCTGAAAACAAATTCTGAACAACTAATTAAAAAAACAAACAAAAACATTCTTTTCCTCATTTGTTTTTCTTTTTTAGTACTTAATTTAAATTTGTGAAAGGTTCACCAAAAAAAAAAAAATAATTAAAATAAAAAATAAAAAAATCTGAATGCCTTTTAAGCTGAAAGTTACTAACTTCAAGTTAATTTAAAATTAAGTTAATTTTGCAATGACAGGAGCTAAATTAAAAAATTATAATAATAAAAAAAATAAAAAAAACGTCAAAAAAATAGTATTTTAGCATTTAGAGTGCTTTGAAAGGTTAAAAGGCAAAAAGGAAAGGAAAAAATTGTAAAAATAATAAAACCCTTCTATTTAAAATGCTTCAAATGCAGAAATAAAACTGAAAATACTTTTACAATGACTCTTCATCATTCTTACATCCAGTTACATTGTTGCTAGCATTACAACAAAGAGGAAAGGTCAATGAAAAGTTTAGTAACATGAACATGTGAGTATATTTTATACTTAAAGGTGTAGAACAACTTGAACAAAAAAACATGTCTAATATCCTAGAACACGTAAATATCAACGTGGATTTGGCCGGATTCATTGATTTCTAATTTATTTTCCATTCACAAAATCACAGCTGCGGGCTTGTCACGTTACAGCTCACTAGTCCACGTACGTGGAAAAAGGCAAGCTATGACGTCACAAACACAAACCCGCAGCTGTGATTTTGTCAATGGAAAATAAATTACAAATAAATTACTCCAGCCAAATCAACGTTGATATTTAGGTATGTTAGGGTATAAGACTTTTTTTTTTGTTCAAGGTGTTCTACGCCTTTAATTTATTATTATACTATGCTTTCCTTTGTAATCTCTTTAAAATTGATGCGTATATAGAGAGAGAGAGAGAGAGAGAGAGAGAGAGAGAGAGAGAGAGAGAGAGAGAGAGAGAGAGAGAGAGAGAGAGAGAGTAAGCTTTTTATTGTCAGATGGGTAATGAGTATAATTTAAGGGGTATCCTTCTGTAGGTATAGGTTATCCACCACACAAAATTTCTGCCTTATCCGTTTGCTATCATACGATACCCGCCCTTGTGCGTGTAAAGGTTTAAATAAGCTGTTTACAACCGAGAGAAAAGTGATAAATATTATATAAACACAATAGTTTACCTATGAAATGTTTTTAAAAAAGTTGTTTGTCATATGCAGAGCAATTAAATTAAATAATCATCTTTAACGAAAAATGTTGGGAAAAAATGATAAGGATTTTAGGCTAAAGGGCTCAGAACACTTTGAACAAAAAAGTTGTGTAATATCCTTTGGTTTGGCCGAAGTCATTAATTTCTAATTTATTTTATATTCACAGAATCAAAATAGTGCGTGTGGATTATGACGTCACAGCTCACCTGGTCCTCGCACGCGTAAAAGAAGTGAGAGGTTTTTTCAACCGAAAGCACCCCCTTTTCTCGGATCACGTACCTGTTATATTTTGGTGTTTATCTGTGATTGTTTATGTTTACTCAAAAAGCGGAAATGAAACCACGTGACGGTTAAAGTGGGAGAAAAGTTGCTGCCAGCAGCAAGCTAGGCCTGAGTTACCTCCTACTTTTACCGTCACGTGGTTTCCTCTTCCGGCACTTCCTTTTTCGCATTTTGAGTAAACATAAGCGGTCTGTGTATATTTGTTTGTGAAAAAGGAGTGCATCCGGTTGTAAAAATCTCTGATCTTGTATTAGCCACACGGAAAACATAAATTAAATAAATTATTTAGATACATATCAATAACTCTTTAGTACTAAACAATAACTCTCTTGCAAAAAGTTTAAAGAGTAACTTGTTAGTACAAACGCAATTTTTTTAGTGGTAAATAGTTAACTCTTTAGATTCTAAAAAGTTTAGTATGTATCTAAAGAATTTATTATGAAAAAAGTCTAAATATGAACTCTTTCGATAATTTTTTCCGTGCAGGATGTATAACGTATTTATCAAGTATGGCGCTAAAGCGCATTATCATGCTAGCGCTAGCACCTTATAAGGGAGATTGAGGTAAGCATAATATAGTTAGTTACCTAACTGTTGTGTGACTTGCTTGAGCCGGTGCAGCTTCTCACTGATGATGACAATGTTGTGACCACGTGACGCCAGCTCTCTGCAGTAACATTCACCAAGACCGTCAGAACCTCCAGTCACAACTGAAATATATAAATATGACACATCAATATAGCATCAATGTACGCGGAAATATAGAATCTACAACAATATAACATGACGTGTGATATTGTCTTTATACGTAAGTACGTAAGTGTCTGACTGATTGTAATGTTACATACGTGTGGTTTAGTGTCAATCTATCTATATCTATATATCTATCTATCTATCTATCTATCTATCTATCTATCTATCTATCTATCTATCTATCTATCTATCTATCTATCTATCTATCTATCTATCTATCTATCTATCTATCTATCTATCTATCTATCTATCTATCTATCTATCTATCTATCTATCTATCTATCTATCTATCTATCTATCTATCTATCTATCTATCTATCTATCTATCTATCTATCTATCTATCTATCTATCTATCTATCTATCTATCTATCTATCTATCTATCTATCTATCTATCTATCTATCTATCTATCTATCTATCTATCTATCTATCTATCTATCTATCTATCTATCTATCTATCTATCAATCTATCTATCAATCAATATATAAAATATATTATACTATACAGGTATATAATTATGTATATATATGTATACATAACATCGTTTGTTTTACTATTACCATTACCGTAAATTAGAATTAATAAACAGTATAAACATTCAGAAGTTACAGCTCCCCCCCCCCCCCTCATCTTATTTACATACCCGTTAATTATAATTTAGTATCTACAAATTATTAGCATACACTTAGAACATAATTGTGAAGTGAAAAATATATTTTAAAGGTTAAATAAAAAACAATGAAAGCTTCTATATACCTTGTGAGTAGAAAGGTAATTAAATTTTTTTATTTTATTTTACATTTTTATAATATTATTTTTACTTTTCCTTATTTTTCTTTACTTTTTTTAGATGTTTCTTCTTTTTAATTTTTCTTATCTTATCTTATCTTATCTTATCTTATCTTATCTTATCTTATCTTATCTTATCTTATCTTATCTTATCTTATCTTATCTTATCCTATCCTATCCTATCCTATCCTATCCTATCCTATCCTATCCTATCCTATCCTATCCTATCCTATCCTATCCTATCCTATCCTATCCTATCCTATCCTATCCTATCCTATCCTATCCTATCCTATCCTATCCTATCCTATCCTATCCTATCCTATCCTATCCCATCCCATCCCATCCCATCCCATCCCATCCCATCCCATCCCATCCCATCCCATCCCATCCCTTACACCTATACCTATCTCTATACCTGCACTCACCTGCCCACTTGCCGAAGCGCTTGACCAGATCCTGCTTGACAAACCACTTGCTGACGTAGAACACCCACACACCATGACACAATCTAACCATATGACTGACAAAGTATATCACACCAAGATAAAACATAAAACTACACAACGACTCACTCATCGTTCTGCTTACAATGCCGGTCAATCGATGACTGAAGATTTATTGCGTCACGTTCTTCAATGTTGACTATTTTCATTATAGTCATGCTGATATAATACTTTTAGCAAGCCTTTGTGTATTTGTATCGCAGTCGGTATGCATTCTATATAAATTATTTTTAGCATTTTTCTTATTTGTCGATTAACAACTACAAAAGAGCTTTAAAAATGCAATAGTATAAGTTCTTTGTTCTTTTTTTATAATGTTTTTAAAGGAGCACAGACACTAAATATTTTGAAGTTGTGTTTAAGCCAGTGCGCCTCTTCCTTTTATTTAAAAAAATTAAATCAAGGTTTACCACGCCCCCTTATATACTCAGCTTCACGGCTTCACGTATTTTCAGAATCGTCTCACGCTATTTGGTCACTTTTGGTGGCCAAAATTACATTAACAGTTATTGCCGCTTCATACAAGGCAATACCTGCGTTTGTCATTTTGACCATAAAATGTGTCTGAGTGTTGATTAAAGCTAAAAACTTACATGAATCGAAGTATAAAAGTCAGCTAATCGTTGCTTGGTCAAGCAACGATCCAACTTTAATTTGATACTTAAATTAGAAGGAATAGTTGCATCAAATTTTTAACAACTTGTGAAATTGTTTTTGTACCTCGTAGGTTCTAAAAAGCCAGGGTGTCTGTGCACCTTTAAGAAGGATGCTATTATACTTATTTTTAATAATTATAAAGCACTAATCTTTAAATACATGCATGCATGCGTCTAAATGGTGCGTAATAAAGACAACTTACATTCCATATTTTTGTGTTCTTCGAAAATTCTTTAGGAAAAATAAATAATTTTGGTGCGTATATAAAACTTCTTAAAAAATGCTCCTTCATATTTAAAATAGTTTTTGAAAGTCAAATTTTATTTTAAGTAAGACGGTGGCCATTACGCCGGAAGACAGTTTCCGTTTTTTTTTTTTTTTTTTTTTTTTTTTAATTGTTGAAATCGTTCTTGACTTTGGAAAAGTTCGCATCTACTGGACAAATTTTTCCATGGCTATACTTTTTTAAAAACTTGTAAGAAAAAATATTGCCTTTCAATAAATAAATAAAAAAAAAATGACCGCAGGAAAAAGTTGTCCAGTGGGTGCGAACATGGATATGGTGCGAACTAGTCCAGAGTGCAAAACAAATTTAATAATTTAAAAAAAAAAAAAAAAAAAAAAAAAAGTTAGAAAAAAAAAATTATACAGGGTGACCACAAAAATCGCTACGATTTCAAGATGCTATAAAAATTAGAAATTTTAATTCTTTTAAAGTTTTTATTACATCAATTTGAAGCTTGAATTTACTCATATTATTCTCTGGCTAATATTTTTGATCACAATAGACAACTTTGTGATCCCTATTTAAGAGGTCATCAGTTTATATTTGTTTGCAATACAATCCACACGATCACGTGAATCCTCTTGTGCTTCCTCGTCCCTGAATTTTTATCACGCAAGCATTCGTCGCTGAGTGGTAAGCTTAACAGGATAAAATTTTGCATCACTCTCAGAGTGGTCGATCTTTTTTTATATAACATCCATTTTGTAAGCGATATCTATGATATCGGACGTTGTCTCCTGACTTCGTTTTCAGTAATTATAAATGTGGGTGAGAAATACCTAATCCTTAACCTATCTTTAATTAATTTGATTACTGTTTATTTTTGCTATTTTGCATTATTATTTTTGTCATGAGAGAATATTTCGTACAACTATATTTCGTCAATAAATATTAAAGTAAAAGTTATTTTATGTTTTATCCTTAAAATATTTTATTCCCAATACCATATAATATAATTTGCTCAACGTGAATGAACCCTAATTAATCCCCTAGACAACGAGTATTTCAGACCTAATAATAATATTATATCATAAATTATTACTAAATAATAAATTATAAAGAAAACAGAATAAACCACGTTGCAACTTCACTTCATCAGGACACGTCAGTGGCAAAGGTCGTCAGGTTGATCTTTGGCCAGGGTCTTCTTTAGTTTTATGTCACTATGTTAAATTGAGGGTTTTAAATATTTAACCTCTTGCTTCAGAATTCTTGAAACATGCGTTAAATCGCACACCATCATAAAGAAAAAAAATATATATATATATATATATATATTTAGGACATAAACGAGCCTCAGTGAAAGGAATGGGGTGAAAATTTGATCAAACTTCTGGCAGAACCCAGACCCTCATGTGAAGTCAACTTTGAGTACATTTTTCACCTCGTAAATTTCTTTCACTGGGGCTCGTTCTCGTCCTAAATACATTTTGAGTTGTGTTTTTTACTTTGTGATGATGTATAATTTAACGTGTTTTAATACTTCTGAATCAATGCATTTAAAAATTTTAAGTAAGTAAGTAAGTAAGTAAGTAAGTAAGTAAGTAAGTAAGTAAGTAAGTAAGTAAGTAAGTAAGTAAGTAAGTAAATAAGTAAGTAAGTAAGTAAGTATAAGTTAAAAAAGTTGATAATAATGCATAAATCCAATAAATAAATAAATAGAAGTTATAAATTATAATATAAGTAGAAAATATTATAGAAAATATTTTTGGGTAAAATAAAACACGTTAAATATATGTAAACGTATCAAAAAATATAGTGTTTATTATTTTAATTAATTAAAGTGCTAATTAGTCTTAGAATTGTCAAGATATTGAGATCTAGTCTTCGCCAAGAACAAGCCGGTGAAGTAAGTGTAGAGGCTAGGGTGGCCAGTCTGCATAATGTAGTGCTGGAATCATAAGAACAATATGGGAATGTATATAGGAACTTGTTAAACATTAAATATCACGAAAACATGGAATTAAAAGTATTTATGCACTATTGTCATTTTACTTTTAAATTTTAAATCAATTGGATTATGGTCATATACAATGCAATCAGATGGAGATTTCAGTAATCACAAAACTTTATTTAAAAATATATGTTATTCCTATATGCAAATGAAAATGCATTTTCTAGTATAAAGGCCGTGCAAGATGTACATATATAATAGATGAGATCATATATGCTATGTGTACATTTAAAATATTTTAAATGCTATTTACAGTAAGCTATTTTAAAATACGAGACTCAAAGTATTTTACAATTTTTATCGCATTAATACGAGTTAATGTATAACAATAAGAGAGGTGTTCATTGCTGCACTTCTCATCCGCCTTTTACTTGTCTTCTATCAAAGCACACCAAAATGTGCTCATCTACCCATTGTTCCTTCTCTCTAGTTTGTATGATGTTTACACATTGCCTTAGACGACTTGTTTAATCTCTTGATCTATTAGATTATCACAACATGATAGAAGTTAAGTAAAAGGCGGAGAAGTGCAGCAGTGAACATACGCAAAATACGGTAAAAATACTGCAAGTGTCATTTTTAAAGTAACTCGATCGCTGTACAGTTTCTGACAAATGAAAGGTAACTATTTAAATATTTTGCTATTTTGCGTGCCTCTAATTTTATGTGTTGTAAATGGTATTGTCACGTTATTTTCACGTGTTTTGATGCCCGCTTAAGTGTAGTGTTATCTATTAGGTGAGCTGCTTTAGCTAACCAGCCAAACATGCCTCGTGATTCAAGTGAATATGACGTAATAATATAGTTTTACATAAAGTTTGAGGCGCATAAAAAAGTAGTAAGTTTAAATGGTAACTTTTCATTTGCCTGTTTCATTTGTCTGAAACTGTACCCTGAAGGCTATACTAAACCTAACATCAAAGATAAAGCCGCTTCCAAAAGAATTCTTTCATGATTTCCAGGTATTTGGCAACCATGCTCTTGCCTGAAAATGTATTTTCTACCCTTTTCTTTAGAAAGTGGCAAAGTCTTTGATGCTGCGTTTTCTATGGCTTTCAGTGTACTGTACAAGCTTTTCAATGGCTATTTTTAGAGTAAAATTTTGTAGAAAATATAAATATTAGGTTTTTTTATATAGTTTATTTTCTCCTAAAAGTTGTGTCCGTACCTGCACATCGTGAGGAAAGTAGCCCGTGGTGACGTTGCACACACCAATTGTATCCACCGCACTGCGTACAAATATATTAGGCTCAGTAGCCACCCAGTTACTGAGAACTGAACTGAATGATATGAGGCTTGTCTTGAGGAACGACGGCATCAGAGCTTGTACTTGAATATCATAATCTCTACATTCAAACTGCATCGCTTCGGAGAGACTTTTCATATAGCTCTGTAACATATTATGTTTGTTAGTTGTGATACTGTCTGTCTGTCTGTCTGTCTGTCTGTCTGTCTGTCTGTCTGTCTGTCTGTCTGTCTGTCTGTCTGTCTGTCTGTCTGTCTGTCTGTCTGTCTGTCTGTCTGTCTGTCTGTCTGTCTGTCTGTCTGTCTGTCTGTCTGTCTGTCTGTCTGTCTGTCTGTCTGTCTGTCTGTCTGTCTGTCTGTCTGTCTGTCTGTCTGTCTGTCTGTCTGTCTGTCTGTCTGTCTGTCTGTCTGTCTGTCTGTCTGTCTGTCTGTCTGTCTGTCATACTAACCTTGGAAGCTGCATACATTGCTACATAAGGAGATCCTCCGAGATGTGTGATAGATGATAAATTGACGATAGCTCCTCTCTTTCTCTCCTTCATCCTAGGTATCACGATCTTGCTCATGAGGGTGGGGGCAGCCATGTTGACTAGCACGTGGTTCATGATCTGTTCATGGGACATATCTTCTACTGGCATGGGGTAGGGCACCAGCACGCCGGCGTTATTCACTGTAATATAAAATTGACTTGGTTAAATTGCCAAAGTAAAAAAATTATTAATATCCAAATACTTCTAATAATAATAATTTTCATGGTTAAAGTCAGTATTTTTATTTTTTAGTTAAATGCATATTTTTCTCTGTTGTTTATACTTTATAAATTTTATGGATTGGTTACTAATCAGATGATGTTTGCAAACCCTGTTCCCTGTTCCCTATAGCTTCAAATAACCTGAAATTTTTTTGGAAAAGCATTAGGGTGATAGTCCTTGTTTCGTAATTTGCACTGCACTGAAAGCACACACACAAACTAAAGTACGTATACCGTTATTATCATACTGTATAATGAACAACAAAAATTGTAATTGAATAACCATAAAAATGATGTATAATGTAAAAGTAAATTTGTAAAACATTAATTTTAGACATTTTAACATATAAAATTAGCCTTTTTTTCCACAAGATTCTATAGGGCGTATGCATTCATATAAAATTGACGCCATGTTGGATAACTCAATAATATGGGTGGCATAGGAAAATAACTCGTTTTGCCAGTCTAAAAACATTACGCAATATTTTTGAGAGAATTGATGCTGTAAATACATTGAATTACGGGAGAATTAGTATCTCAAGTATATGTGTGAAAAATAATAATAACAAAAAAATTAAGCAATTTCCCAAAGAAAATTGGCTTTAACGGCGTTTGTCCTATGCCCAGCAATGTAATTCACTACTCCAGTATGGCCTCCAAGCGTATTAAATATGATGTCATTCGGATGCACCTGGATACATGCGGATAAGGGAATAAAATTAAATTACCCTTTTACAAAGCAGAATTTTATTTGCAAATTTTTAAAATAGTACAGAATTAGTATTATAGCTGGTTTGATTGATTGATTGATTGATTGATTGAATGTAAATGTCATGTGAATGGTCTTATTGAGATTAATCTATTCTACAATATATAAAAATTATAGTTTAATTTTTTATTTAAATTAAATAAAAACAGAAGACTTAATTGAAGGAAAATAAGGTTGAAAATATTTTATATCATTAATTATTAATTATTAAATTACTTATAACAGTAAAAATATATTTTTAAATATATAGATTGAAAGTAGAAGTAATTTAGTTCGTTGGCATCACAGAACGAAAAGAAGATGTAATTAAAAAGTAATACTAATTTAAGCCAATGATCCTAACATTTGGAGCGTTTCAATTGCAGGATTTAATGAGTAAATCCAGCAACTAATTATTGTGCACAATACTTTCTTATCATTGCATACATACATACATTATAATTACTGTTCATACGAATAGCTTCTGTCTTTCTCTAATTTACAACGAATATTTATGTTAATGTAAAGAAGGTGTTTCTTAATTATAATCTCAAGTTATACTTTCTATTATATCTAGTACATGAAGTATCATTAATATTGGATTTTGAATAATCATGATTTATTATTATTATTATTAATACTTTATATATAGTAATAATTAGATCTTACAGATTAAATTTTTTATTGCTAATTCTAATAAAGCTTAATTTTTTATTGCATTTTTTTTTTCACTCTTATAAAAAAAAATATATATGTTGGGGTATTTTTTAAATTTGATAATATGTTGATATTTAGCTTTTGACTCATGGTAGAACAAAATATGTTTTAATAAGTGTTGAGAAGCAATCTTTTTTTACCTCTTATTGTAAATTAAAGAAGAAAAAAGTACTTTTAATGTTCGAAAAATTCACCTGTAGGGATGGAAAATTTGTTACAAAATTATATATCATTAAAAAAAGGGATAACTTAATATGACAAAGGTCATTAGGTCAATCACTGGCAAGGGTCATTATAATTACTATATTATAGTTTTATTATGATTTTGGTCATGTAAAGGGCTTTCAATTTTAAATATTAGGGTTTAAGATTTTTATTGCTTGATTTAGAGTCTAAATTCTCATAAAAAAAAAAAAAAAAAAAAAAGCAACTAAAATTAAAAAAAAAGAAATCAGAATTTGAAATCTTTTTTTTTCTTTCTTTCTTTTCTTTTTTTTTCTTCTTTTTTTTTTTTTTTTTTGCTTGCCATATTGTGTTATTGTACTATACACCAATCCCAGTCCCAGTCAAGACATTGTCTTATCGACAGGTAAGGACTTTCCAAATTAATGGAAAAGCACACAGGGGCCGGCCATGGCCTAAGTACACAGCCCGGTAATGAACCCGGAATGAGTATAGCTAATTTTAAATTTAAATATAAACATGTAAATATATAAATCAGAAACAGTTTCTGAAAGTATTTGACAATGGGTAGATGAAGCTGACTCCACGTACCCAATATTCCGATATCGATATCCTTGAGCTGTCGTTCAATATCAGCATACACCTCCTGCCCTCCTCTCAGGTCAGCGTGGATGTACTTGGTCTCGATCTTGTACTTCTCTTCTGTAACATCAAGTCACATTTTAGACATCATATATACACTGAGAAAAAAATATGTCTAGTGACAACATATATTGTACTTCTCTTCTGAAACATCAAGTTACATTTTATAATATATATATATATATATATATATATATATATATATATATATATATAATATATTTTTATTATTTATTTTCCGGAATTAGTGTAGTAGTTTTCTCAAAAATCGAAGACAAAAGTTTCTCTTCATAAACATAATGTTAAATTAAGAGTCCCACGCCTTTTTGTAGCTCGCCTATATTGGTGTTACGTACGTCACCGCTGATAACAAGCATTAGTCGTAAAAGTAAAAAAAAGAAATTGAGGTACAAAAAAAAAAAAAAAAAATGCGTGTAATTTTAAATCCCAAAACAATGCATATAATAATAAATGAATGATTTGTTACTTCTTTCAAATTTCAGTTTAAATCGTAATTTTATAAAAATATAAAATATATATTTTTTTTAAATAAGTATTTCCCATAGATCCTCAATGCTCATGCATATTGCCTTATTTGCAGTAAAGTAAAATATGATTGTTTTTATTATTGTATAGTGAGAGCTAGATTTATTGCTGACACAAAAGTTATGTTAATGATAGACATTTTCTCGAGTTGATTTATTGATCGTTTATCATAATAATAATAGCAATACCTTTCTCAGCAATCAGAATATGACGGTTACAATTTTCATCTGGTGGAAGAAAAGAGAGAGAGGTAGAGAGAGAGAGAGAGAGAGAGAGAGAGAGAGAGAGAGAGAGAAATAAATAATTTTCCAATGGGTTTGTTCTAAAGTACTATTCACATGACGCGTAAATTTGACGCACGTCGACGCGCGTTACAAAGTTGGATGAAACAATGTAAACAAATGGAACTTCTCATTGCTTTTGAAAATTACATGACGCTCCATTTGATTACATTGTTCCAATTTGTAACGCGATTCGATGCACGTCGAATTTATGTGTTACTGTTATGTGAATAATGCTTAAAACTTATGTTTTAAGGTACAAAAATAATTTATTTTATTATTTTTTTTTTTTTGCAATATTGTGTTCTTGTGCTAAACCTTCCCCAAAGTCCCATCAAGACTACAGGGGTACAGATACAATGAAAATAGAACACAAGGGCATGAAATACACAGCCCGGCATTCAGTATGACAGCCTAAAGAAACCGTGAAAATGTCTAGGCAGTCTGGAAAGTGCAATCACATCAAACATGCACCTCCTGAATACTGTGCGTGTCATGTAATGCATGTATAAACACGGCTCGTGCAACGTGTTCTCTCTCTCACACTTGACGTACACACCCAGCAGTGGCTCGAACCTGCGCTCGGTGAGGAGTACAGAGTTACGAGTCAGCTGTCTTAACCACTCAGCCATACCAGTTCGAAGAGAATTCCACATAAATGTATAGTAAAAAATAGGGAGTAAATAAATAAAACAAGAAATTTTAAGAAAAATCGTAATAATATGCATGAGAGAGTTTTATATTAACTAAAGAGATTCTATATTGCATTCATTCTTTGAACCGTAGATACTCATGATATGCCTTTGTTTCCGTCAAGGTCAATTAGCATAAAAGTTCAACCACTTACACGCTACAAATAACACATGCATACAGGTGTGCTGCAGTGAAAATGTGCGTACAATGTAATTTTGTAACAGTTTCAGCAAAAACTTGAAAAGTTTATATTATTATTATTTTTTTTTTACGAACGATTTTGGTGATCTAGTATAATGTCATCAATTCAAAAACTTGCACTGAATTTGCATTGTTATTCTTATGAGTAAAACATGCACTAAATTTAAATGGTAAAATATGTTATTATTTCAGTCGCTCTTGTGCAGCAGAGAGAGAGAGAGACAGACAGACAGACAGACAGACAGACAGACAGACAGACAGACAGACAGACAGACAGACAGACAGACAGACAGACAGACAGACAGACAGACAGACAGACAGACAGACAGACAGACAGACAGACAGACAGACAGACAGACAGACAGACAGACAGACAGACAGACAGACAGACAGACACAGAGAGAAAGAGAGAGACAGAGAGACAGAGAGAGAGAGGCAGAGAGAGAATTAAGCACAAAGCTATAATAAATCATTTTAATAATAAAAAATCAGCAGGCCTGCAGGCTGTAAAAGTGTACTAAAACTGCACACATAGACTTGTTACAAAAAAAAAAAAAAAAAAAAAAAAAAAAAACATGTCACACTTCTAAAACAATATTTAGTATCAAAAGCCTCAAACCTTTTGTTTTCCTGAATTTCAAGCAATTTAATAAAAATAATTTATTTGTTCATTTAATCAAATAAAAAAAAAAAAAACAAAAAAAAATTGTTTTGAGGCTTCATAAGTTTCAAACGATTTTCTGTTGCTGTATTTATTTAACATGCCTTCTTATGGGGGTTTAAAGTAGCTATATAGAGAAGTTGCATTCATATGAAAGTATATGAAAGTCGATGCCATATATGAGCAATAAATAACATGGACTGGTATGGAAAAATTACACATTTGACACTTAAAAAATACTTTTGTTAGCAATATATTTTTTAGAGCAAAACTATATGTCTATATTGATTGTAAAGTATGTGAAAAAAGAAGAAGTAATAATACCAATAAAGCATTGAATTAAAACAATAATAAAAACCAACATCTTGGGTTATCCTATGCTGATTAATTTGATTCATTACTCCAATATGGCGTCAAAGCGTATTTTACATCATTAAATACACCTCTATAACTCAAGTTAAAATATAAATTCTTCAAATGTTTACGTTTTTTATTTGCTAAATAGTACAAGTAAATATCAATAATTTCCGACGAACATTTCATTGCTTAACTACATTACCTGTGTAATTATCATTAGTAACATACATTGTGATAATAATTATGTGTGATCTCTACACTCAAAGAAGAGATGTTTACTGACAAAATATTGCAATGAGGAAGATTATATATTTTTTTAGCGTATTTATAATTTTTTTTAATTTTCTAAAAGAGGACATGTATAGTTCAAAATCAATAAATGTGAATTTCTAATTTTTGTGTTCATTTAATTAATTTTTGAAAGACTCAAAATGACGTCACAGGCTCAAACTTATGCATGAAGGCATAGGAAAAAAATTGCTGCCTGTGACGTCCTTCCGCAACTTTCAAAAATTATTTAAAACTTTTTAATGAACTTAAATATCAGAAATTCACATATTTATCAATTTAGGACATTCATTTACACTTTCAAAATATGAAATCAATATTAACTCTTCTAAAAAATTTTAGTCCTCACATGCAGGTGCAGGCAGCATAGTTTTGTATTTTGTATGTTGTTGTTATTGGGCTTATGTGGATGACGTCATATTGGATGCACTTGGATGCCATACTGTAAATGGATAACATTGCTCAGCATAGGACGAACTTCATTTTTGTCTATTTTCTTTTTGAAATCAGATAATTTTTGGATATTGTTATTTTTCTCACATACTTTAGGTATTATAATTCAATAATGCTCTCAAAAATATTGCTTAGTATTTTTAAACTGGCAAAATAAGTCATTTTCCTATGCCACCCATGTTATTGAGTGAACCAAGATGGCGTCAACTTCAAAATGAATGCATAGACGAAAAATATAAAACTACCCTATTGTTGAGCACAAATGTGGCTATTATTTTGAAATAACATATAAGTTATTATGCTGAAAATATCAACTATTATGCAATGTATAGCATATTATAATCACTACACAATATATATATACTAATAAATATACAGTATGTTATCCATAAATGTTGCTGCATATTTATACACGGAAAGAATAGATTACGTAATTTATGCTGAATTTATGTCATTTTAGCATAGTTAGTGCTAAATTAGAACAACATAATTGATTATGCTGTACAACATAATATTTATGCTATGTGCCTATAAAATGCACGTTGAAAAGCTTCTACACAGTTTTGGAATGCCTTAAGTATTGTGAAATCAACGGTTATGACGTCACTAAACGTTGATATTTCAACAATAAACACGATAATGACGTCACAAGCGTTGAGATTAAATAGAAAAATTGTAGATTTGTAACGTCAAAGATTAACGTTTATTCCATTGTGATTCTAACGCTTGTGACGTCATTTACGCTTTTATCGTTAGATTATCAACGTATAGTGACGTCATAACTGTTGATTCTATCATACTTAGAGCATTGCAAAACGGTGTATAAGCTTTTCAATGCTTTTTTTTAGTGTGTATATAGCATAAATTATGTTGTATTGAACAAATTGCAGTAAAAATAAACGAGCATAACTATAACGAAGTTATTTTTGTCGATGTAGCTACCACAATTATTGCGTATTTATTTTTATCCTTCCAAATGTTGTCGACTTTAATATGACTGCAAACACTGTATAAATAAATTTTTACACATAGAAAGAATAAATTACGTTATTGATGCTGAATGACAGGATTATCGCAAGTTTACGGGGCTACGGATGAGTTAAGGGGTGTATAATACATGCATATATGGGGACTTCATACCAATATCTAACTTTGAAGAAGGCATGTTATTTACACCCAAGTGCTACTTTAAGTCATTGAGAAACTGTGTACAAGCTTTTTTTTTTCTTTTTTTTTTTTTTTCTATCAAACCTCTAGGCGAGGTACAGCTCTGGCCAAAAGTTCCCGAACGATTTGCATAGGCAACCCGCAACCACACTATGTTATCTTTATGAGAAAACGCAGCGGCCGCCGCGGCGCCGTTCCTTTTGGCCAGAGCTGTACAACTTATGCTACTTATTTACATATTTACATTGCATTTATACTGAATTTACACTCCCGAGACTTCCGAAACCCTA
Source organism: Ecdyonurus torrentis (assembly GCA_949318235.1). Taxonomy (NCBI): domain Eukaryota; kingdom Metazoa; phylum Arthropoda; class Insecta; order Ephemeroptera; family Heptageniidae; genus Ecdyonurus; species Ecdyonurus torrentis. The sequence continues at coordinate 23,219,590 of OX439133.1, read as the reverse complement.
TCATAAGATTCGTGGGTTCTTCCATAGCGGGTCGGCCATGGCCTGGCAAATTCTTCCCGGCATTCGCCTTTACATACCGAGGAAACCATGGAAACCTTAGTCAGGAAGTCGGTAGAGAAATACCCTGAGATATCCCTTCCACCTCCCGAATGCACTGTGTATTTCCGGTGGACAAAGCTTACTGATAAACTTTGCCTCTGCCGGGAATCGAGCCCGTGACCCCTCGCGGATGAGTCAGACCACAGTGCTCGGTCTGTACAAGCTTTTCAATGATTATTTTTTTTAAATTGAGAGAGAAAAAGTGCATTCTCTGAGATAATTATAGTATAACAGGTTAATTAATATTAACTTGATTGTTCATTATTAAAAATAAATATTGCAAAGTCACTACATGTTAATTTTCCAAGTGTATCAAGAGTAATGACACATAGTAGATTTCACGTACGTACATGTAATTGTGATTATCATTATCCCTACTTTCTTTTCAACAGTATAATTACGGTAATTTTCACAACATATTTCTTAAACTGACAATTTTCAATATATAAAACTGCATTTTCATTTCTGTTACATTAATAGAAAATTATTGTAAAATGAAAACAATAGATTTATTTTATTTCATTATTATTAGAGCGAGCACAATCAATTTTATTTTCTACGTGCATCAATCTGTCTGTACGTTTTTTTATATATATAGTTTAAAAATATTACGTTTCCTGGAAGCATGTGTCATTTTATTTTTAAGATTTATTTTATTTTTAACGATTTTTTTTTCTATAGCAGTAAAATAATAATAGCTAAAACTGCTTGAACACACGCTTTAAGCTTTTTTTTTTTTTTTTTTTTTTTTTTTTTGAAAACTTTTAACTTACCAGGTTCTAAGCTCAAAAACGAGCCAGCTAGAATTGAGCCCTTAAAGGAGTATGTGACCGACTCATATCTTGCAAACTAGACGGTTGCAAATTAAAATATTTTTACAAATTAAAGAAGAAATGTTCACATGTTGTCAAACAAGTGAAACAAGTGAAAACATGATCAAATATTTAAGTTATTCCATGTGGAAATTCAAATTTTACTCAATTTAGAAACTTTTTTAAAATTAAAAATATTATTAATTCTTTGTACGAACAAAAAAAAAAAAGAAAAAACCTTTATTAAATTTACTTGATTTTATTTGAATATTATAGTTTTTGTTTTGTTGGAAATAAAGAATGTCCAAAAAATTATTGTAAAAATATAGTTCCTCTTTTAACGATTTCCGGTCCAAGTCAGTCACCCTCTTCGTTAAATAACTCGTAAAATAATATTAATAACAAATTTAAAAGAAAAAAAAAAAAAAAAAAAAGGCTGTTGGTAAGAATAAGCTAAAAAACATGCGAAGAATAAAAAGTAACGTTTGTAATTTTTACATATTATAATGTTTATATCATGTGAAATCAATTGTTTTTATTATTTATTTATTTATTTATTTATTTATTTATTTATTTATTTATTTATTTATTTATTTATTTATTTATTTATTTATTTATTTATTTATTTATTTATTTATTTATTTATTTATTTATTTATTTATTTATTTATTTATTTATTTATTTATTTATTTATTTATTTATTTATTTACTTATTTATTTATTTATGATGTATTTACTTATTTTTCGCTATCTTTTATTATATAGAATAGAAGCAAAATGGGGATTCTAGTGAAGAAAAAATATCAAAGCCCAACAATATTATATAGCAGTTGAATTTGTGATTCTTTCTTAATATAACATGCTTTCTTATGGGGAAATAAATATATTTATTAATACTAAAAATTTCACTGTAGCTTACTGAACATCAATGCTTTTATTTGCCTGAATTTAATAAAATTATAAATAAAAAAATGTATTAAATCAAATGAAACATAGGGTGAAAAAAGCGTCAAGGTTCAGTAAAATTTCAGTTTTGGAGATATTTTGACTTATACCTACCTGCTTCCTTCCCCCGTAAGAAACATGAAAACAAGCATGCTAAATCAAGACAGGAACACAAAATAATCTGGTATAGCGTTAGCATTGTTGGGCTC